>JAOWCC010000936.1:69592172-70192172 GCA_030867875.1 Actinernus sp. WN-2022
CAGCAATTGCTATGACAGTTTTTGGCGCCGTTTTGAATGCAACGGCATTTACTGGTGGTGGTATACTAGCTAGAATGATTGGAAAGGGTGATATAGATACAGAACGAGAGAGACACGATAGAGCCATTGAAAAACAAGAATCTGAAATGACAGCGTATAGAACCGAACGTCAAAGACTATACGACTTTGCACAAAATCAGGAAGGTCTTGAACGCGATGCATACGACGTTCAAAGAGATACCAACGAAGCCTTCGTACAATCCGATAAGTTACGTAAGGTGCTTAAACGGCTCAAAGGAATGAAAGAACCCCGCTTATCTGACTACTACCGACCCTCAAGCAATCAGAAGACTGGTGAGTTGCTCTACGTCGGTGGTGGAATGCTAGGCGCTGGATACGCTATTAGTAGATGGCTATAGCCATTGCCACTACTACTAGGTTACTACTAGGCTACTACTAGGTTACTACTAGGCTACTACTAGGCTACTACTAGGTTACTACTAAGCTACTACTAGGCTACTACTAAGCTACTACTAGGCTACTACTAGGTTACTACTAAGCTACTACTAGGTTACTACTAAGCTACTACTAGGCTACTACTAGGTTACTACTAAGCTACTACTAAAAAATACAAAAAAAAGAAAAAAAAGAAAAAAGAAAGGAATAAGGACCGGTTGGATAGGTTCTTATTCTTTTTTTTTTTTTTTTTTATCTGTTGAAGGCTAGAATGCATAGACGTATAATGGATGCTAAACTTGCGAGTATCTTCTATGGTCCTATGGGCTACTGGAAAGGTCACGCTGCAATTGACAAGCTATCGGTAGCAGCGAAAGCATCGGAAGACGTAGCTAAGAGTTGGTTGGAAAAGCAATCTATATGGCAAGTATATCTACCACCACCAAAACACATTCCACGTCCGCATTGGACCGTATCGAAACCAAACGAAGTCCACCAAGCTGATTTGATATTCTTACCACACGATCGACCTGGGCGTGGACGAAAGCTATACAAGTACGCTTTAGTAGAAATCGATGTAGCTTCTCGATACAAAGAAGCCGAACCTTTAGCATCTAAAGATAGCGGCGAAGTTGCTGCGGCATTCGAACGAATCTACAAGCGTAGTCCACTCGAATGGCCAAAGACGTTGCAAGTAGACCCTGGTAGAGAATTCATGGGGCGTATGTCTGAAACGCTAGAACTACATGGTACGAAAGTTCAACGAGGCGAGGCTGGTAATCATAGAGCGCAAAGCTTCGTCGAACGAGCAAATAGAACGATAGCTGAAAGATTGTTTGGATATCAATATGCAAAAGAGATGGTACTTACATCTGAAGGATCGAATGCACGTAGTAGAGAATGGGTATTGAGGCTTCCTGATGTTATCAAGGCTATGAACAATGAAGTTACTCGACTTACTGGTAAAGAGCCTTCAAATTCTATAGAGACACAACAAGTAAACATAAAGACTCCTACATATTCTCGAACTATTGGATTGGATGAAAAGCGACTACCATTTGACGTTTTAGTTCGATATCTCTATGCATCTGGAGAATTGGAAGGTGGAACTAAACGAGCGACTGATCCTGTATGGAGTTTACAGACATATTATATTTCTCGAAGTGTGGTATCATCAAATCAACCTGTTCTATACTATTTAGGAAAAGATGCACCAAAGCGAGGGTTCGTTCGTGAAGAGATACAAGTGATACCACCAGATACAGAACTACCACCAAAAGGTATTCTAAGATAGAAGCAAGTCACGAATAAAGTCGTCCATATCTTCATCCTCTGTAATGACGTTTTTACGATTGTAGGATAGTGTATCGATTGCGTTCGATATTATATTGCTAATAAAATCGGCTACTTCTTCATTATCTGGAAAAAAGTCTCCATGACCGTAGGCTATCGTATCTATTCCGTTTGCTAAAATACATCTCTTACTATCGAATGGTGATAGAGATACTTTATTCATATGTATGCCATACATTCTATGACCTTCACTTCGAAGCATATCCATACCATGGCGGAACACTTTCTTGTCTAGTAAGCACTCCTCGTATTGTTCATGTCGAATACGATGTTTCACAACTGCCTTCTTCGTACCTTTAGCTTTCCGAATCTCCCCACCATCTACTTTCAAGATCGAGTAGAGCTTTGATCGTAGTCCAACGTATTCAACAATGGGAATACCTCCACATTCGTCTTTCATTTTACCAAGTACTTTCTTGTTGGATACGTCGTATGATGGATGGTCTTTACTGTAGTTGCTCGTATCGTAGAAACGCTTAATGGCTTTCATGTCTGCATAGATATCCTCAGTTTCGATGTGTAGCAATAGGCTATCGGTATCTGTATATAGTAGATTACAACGTTGTCCATACTGCCGATTGAGCTCGTAGTAGAAGTCATACATTAAATGTTTTGAGAGATCTAGAATCGACATTCCAACATATACTGGACGGTTCAGTAGTAACTTGCTTTTGTAATTATGTACGGCGGCTAGATCATTGTCAAAGATCGTAGAGCGAGCATAACTAGGTTTATTCAAGAGACGTAGTCTGATTCCTTCTGAGGAGCGAATTAGTTTGATATCTACACGCTTTCGTAGATTCTCCATTGTCTTACCAAATACACTATTGTTCATTAATTTGTAGAGTTCCTGCTCGAATGGGCTCTTCGCTTGTTTTCGTAATTCCGTATTCATTCGTATGTATGGCTCCATCCACGGCGATTGATCGAATCGTAGTACTCTATGGATCTTTTTCAAACGCATGCCAAGAGATAGATATAGTTGTAGATTGCGGTAGTGGAGCACGTATCGTTCTTTGTTATACAAGTTAGGTACAAGCTTTTCCACTTTCAAGGATCCATTTCCTTCGTATAGCTCCTCGAATAGATTTGTCTGATACTCTGAGAACCAAGCTTTATTCACTTGCATTCTTTCAGGAGCTAACGGATAGCTGTTATGCATATCGTGAAGTTCTCGAGGGTATTCAAGGTCAACTTCGAGGATGTAACCTACATCGGAATCGGTTGCAAGAATGGTGATTTGCTCTTCTGTTGGTGTACACCATTCAAAGCCCCCCGTTGGTAGTGGCTGACTCATCGCCCATCCATATAGGTTGTTGGCATCAAGATAGAGTATATAGCTATTTGGCTTATCGGGGTCGAAATCGGGCACGTTTGGATTGTTTGCCTTGGCCTTGCGTTGAGACACCATGGATATACCGCCACGTAAACCTTTCTCAATGAATAGATGCATGTCGTAGTCGGTTAATAGTTCAAGCTCCGCTCCGGTCTTCTTTAACAACGCATCCCACGATAGACCAGGACTCGTATAGTAGTGAGCTGGATCTAATCCGTAGTTTTGCATACATGTTGCACGAAAGGTCTCAAATACATCCGCTAGAAGAAGTACGTCAGTTTGGAGGTAAAGATCGTGGTAGTCACCTAATGTCTTACAATCGAATACGTTCCAAACTTCTAATGCATGTTCATAATCTTCATCGGATATATCCTCTAGGCTTAGCTTGCTATAGAATGGTTCTTTCGGTGGAAGAGAAGTCTCAGTGAATCTATCCCAAGAGTCCATGTACTCATATGGATAAACGCCTTTGCGTAGTAGCAACTTGTTTTTCTCTGGGTCTGGTGTATGCTTCGAAGTTTGTTGAAAGGTGTCTGGGGTAGAACTTGCTACCAACTTGTCAAGAGAGGATGGTAGAAATTGTATGCTATCGATGAACCGTAGGTTACCAAGTGAGAACGAAATGTATTTCTCCATATTATTTGGAATGCAAGAGATATCGCCCTCTGTCTTGGAAATAGATTGCATCAGTAGGTGAGAATCGTATCCACGTAGATTGTGGAATACGACTGGGATGATAGGTGAGATACGTAATTTGAGATTACATACCTTATGTGCTGCGCCTCGAAACTCCCCGGTGATGTGGCAATGATCTCGTACTCTATCACCACCAACTAGGGGCTTCTGACAAATATGGCAAACCTTTGCTTGATTGAAAGCCCTCTTATTTTTCCATGACATACATAGTGGTTTGGCTACTATGGCTTTGGTCTTTCTTTCTTCATCTTGTACACATCGTAGAAAGCACTCGATCGTATCAGGACCTCTATAGAAGACTGGTGGTTCGCTGTGACCGTCAGAACGTACGACGATGTAGGAAAATCCGCAAGGGATATGTTCTTCTGTTTTCAACGTATTACTTTTCGTTGGGTCTTGGGCACATCCTTCGATCTTGGTGGTCAAAGCCTCAAGGTCTGCATAGATGACATAGGGAACTTTGAGCTGCTTGTGTACGTTCTGAAATGATAGTTTGTTGTTTTCCTCGGTAGGCATTTCAATTCGAATGGCTCTGTCATCAACACTATTGCACTCTGGAATGTGCTTTTCGAGGAGAGCTTCAGTGGTGTATCCATGTAAGCAACGCTCACAGAAGTGTTTCCTATGTTCGTACTTCGTTTGATCGAATAGAAGTTTGTTGAAATCCTTGATCCAACAGTAGTGTTGCCGACCACTCTTTGGGCACTCTATTAGCAGTAGGTTAGCGCGCTCTAAGAAGGTCTCCTTCGAGATGTGGTGTACGATCAGACACTTTTCCTTATTGTCCCAACTAAAAACATTGATGGAGATTTCGTTCTGCTTCTCGAAGCGGGGAATTTGCGAGATTGGTGTTGACGAGTCTGATCTACCTTATCGAAGTTAAACCCATCATCCTCTTGATACTTTGATGTCCTTTCGGGATTTTGTTTGATCTTACACTTCCAAGCGCGCATTGACCAACGAAAGCAACGGTTGTCATAGTTCTTTACATTGATCACAGCTTTCTTATTTGCAATTTCTTTGGGTAGTGGTAAGTGTGAATTTCCACGTAGTGGCTGGTATCGGGCAATGTTCAACCATAGAATGTTGACTTTATCTACGACCCAGTTTGATCCTCGACTGATCCACTTCTCAATGTAGTTATAGATCTGAGCATGTGCTTCTACTATTACTCCACGGATTCCAGCATCGTTGGTCAAAACGGCTTGCAAACTACGAAAGGTGACTATCTCGTATACTGGACCCTCAGGTTTGTCAAGCCGGAGCGTGATGTTCAAAGCTAGCTGAACCTTAAGGCTATGGAGGTCTTGTAGCTCTTCATCGATCTTTTCGGTAGTCTGCTTTCGCACGCGGGAAAGGAAAGCAGCTGGGTCTGCCCCTAGAGGATTGCCATCGGGAACGTCCATCTTCCATCCTCGTAAATAACCCTTAATGGTCCTGGGTGTTCGTCTGAACGTTAGTATATGTTCAGCCATGGTATGATATAATAAACTTGTAGCCACACTCCTCTAATAGGGCTGTGAAATGTAATACCTTGATCTAATATGGTATAGAAGTATGATGAATGGGCTATAGTAGTAAATAACGATTACGATAATATATGTTATGATACCTAGTAATCACACTCCTCTAATAGGGTTTTGAAATGTAATACCTTGATCTAATATGGTGTAGAAATATGATGGTTGGACTATAATAGTAAATAATGATTATGACAATATACGTTATAATACCTAATAGCAACACTCCTCTAATAGGGTGTTAGAATACAATAAATTCACTATAAACCAAGTGTTCGAACAAATGTTAATATATGCTTAGCCATGATATAATACCTATAACTACAATCCTTTAATGTAATGCATAAATACGATAAATGAACTATAGTAGTAAATAATACCTTATAAACACGTTTCTCTAATAGGATGTTGAAATGTAAAAAATACAACGAAAAAATGAGGGTCTTATTATATGTTGTTCTTTCTTGTGTCGTATGTTGTTTTTTCGTTGTGCAGGCTCGTTGGAAATCGTTGTACGTGTCCCAGCCGTTTGATGCTCTTTGTTGCTTTTTTGTTGCATTTGTTCGTTGAAATTTGTTGAAACTGCACCAGACCCGCTACTTCGTATACTACTCATTAAAATAATGATGTTAAAATTTCAATATTTATTATCGTTAGCGGTAATAATAATACATGGTTTATTAAAATTATATACCTTAGCAATTACAAGAATTGAAAATCGATATATTAACAAGCTTAAGTGAAGGGAATTTCAAATAAAGTTTTCGTAATTTACAATGTCAAAGCGCGCGTTGTAACACAAATGGCTTACTAAATGCTATGGTTGGCCGGTTTGTAACAGTCAAATGGCTTACTAAATGCTGTGGTGAAGACTTTGCCGATCAACTTGAGTTCAGCAGCTCAAAAAGGTTGTTTTTGAGTCATGAAATCGTACCAGAACCTTTCAAGGCCTCAGTTCTATCCCAAAGAATGGTAAATACAAGCAAAAGAAGTGCTAAAAGTGTCGAGGCTCATTTAAAATGATCACGTGAAAGACCTGTTTTGTGTTGTGGCGGCTGTTACTGTTGAAAAACACCAGTTGCTCAACCTTCAAATTTGTCGATAATTGCTCCAAGAAAGAAGCCTATAGACGATTTTGTCAGCCAGGAGAAGTTCTCACGCCGGGCACAAACAGTGAACGTAAAAACAGCGGGTTCCACACATTTTTAAAAGTTTTCGACATACAAACATAGCTAATATAGACATCATTATGACGTCACAATGACGTCATATATCCTTTTCTAATAGGTTTCTTATTAATTTTTATTACCTCTAAAAACGTTTTATTATATCTATTTTAAATCTCTTGTTCCTAGGTTAATATTATGTATTTGAGTTAGTATGTTCAGTTTTCTAACTTACATTATATTATAAAGATAATTATAGTAATGAAATTAATTATTTAAAAAAAAAATATTAATTAATCTGAAATTGGAAATCCAACAAATAATATTTTGCTTAATTTGTATCTTTTTAATATGCGTTTTGTGTGCATTGCCTCATGCAGAGATTGCGTACGTTATATAAGGGTATATAAGAGTATAATACAATTGCTTTAATTGCTGAAGAGATAAATAGTGCCTTAATTTTGAAATTCCTCCAGTATTTCTTGCAATACGTGAGCATATATATGAGATAAGCTATTTCCATGAGAGAGTATCATCAATAAACACGCCTAAGTATTTGATATATGTCTTCCTTTCAATCGAATGTGTAATATCATCTTTGCCTTTTAAATTTAAAGTTATGTTGATATCTCTTCTCTGGGCTGGTTTAATTATCATGTAATTTGTTTTCTTGAAATTTTTTGATAACACTAGGCGAAAACATGAATTTAATAACCTTTAATTTGAACCATAAAGGTACCTTAAATTTAGTAGTATATATAAGCTACATTTACTTAACTCTGGTACAAATAAAAGTTGTTGTTTGTTGTTGTATAAGCTTCCAGCTGATATAAATGTTTTTTTTTTTTGTGGAACTTGAGCTGACGATTAAAACATGATTATTATAACTATATTAAGCTATTTCTTGTTTGTTTCATTTTGTTCAGTAAGTTTGTTTATTGAAGCCGGCCTAGTCTACTATGAAATAGTTAGGGTAATGTTGGTATTTAAGATATATACAAGTTGCATTTTCCATAACTAAGGTTAAGAATATTCTCAGGCAAAGTTCGTCAAATTAAAACAGATATAAATCGTAATGTTAAAAACACAACGTACAGGATATACTAGATTATCTTTGAGCATCATGTACAGCCTGTGCAGATTACTCACATTATAATCATACACAATAATCCACAATAAAAGACCAAAGTAGATTGAAGTTTACCTTGAGAGTTGAACATTGGCATTGCTAATGGCTCATCATAATTCTCGGGTAATTCTGTGCTGTGAAGTGTGTGTGTATATTTTTGGCTTCGTGTTGGCGAGTGACAGTGTTGCTCTGACAGATCAGGAGTTCAGATGTCTTCAGACTTCGATGGCTGAGTAGTTGTGAGTTACTGTCCTCTACAGTATAGATATTTGCTAGTAAATCGCTATATTTCGCCATAAGTATAAATCGCTACAGGCACAAGTATCGATAAGCGATCGGTAGGTGTTGACCTACCGATCACGGTGTTTGTGCTGGTATGTATCAGAGAGTAAAATAAAATGCGATGAAATGTGACATAAATTCTACGAAACGTACTTCAAAGTAAAACAAGAATAGCGTCCACACTGAATAAAGATTTTCAAGATGGCGACTGGGGTACGCGCACGACGATAATTTTTTTTTCTGGTTACGTAGTTCCTGTGTATAGATGGACCGGGAAGAACTGAATTTTGTTGTACCGAACAAAAAAAACAAGCCCTTTCATCGAAGCTTATATGCTCTTAACTTATAAGTCTTATAAAAGAAGTTTGGATATGGAAGCTGAATTGAGACTTTAGATGTATTTCGTGAGGCCCAAATCGCTAGATGCCATACAAGTCATACAGATCCCCCTTTTTTTTTTGCCAACACATTATATATGCAAATATATATACAAATATATAAATGACGTCAGTGTTTACAAACAGTAAGTTTACAAACAGTAACTATCGATATATACATCAATGCAGCCATTTTTTTTGGCCCCTTGGTTGTGCAAGGCAGGTTTTTTTTCTTTGATATTTTGCGTTCCAGGATTTTTATTTTGGACTAACCTTCTTCAGATTTCTGATGGTGTGTTCCCAAAGAGATTAAAGATTGAAATCCCCGTAGTAATAGCCAAAGGGAAGAATTATTAGCTGAATTTAGCAGTCTTTAGGAGTGGCCGGTCGCGCGGTGACTTTCATTCTCTGCTCCCCTAGTATATATGTTATTTTAATATTTTTGTTTTTCTCGTATGTAAATTAAAGAAGTTGACCTTTAATTTGACTGTAAACACTACTTATTCATGTAACACACGTTTACAATTTAGTCTGCTGTTCTGTTATGCTGCAGGTTCCGCAGGTTGTCTCAAATGTATGTTTATATTTGTACCATATTATAAGTTGTCTCCTGTCCATCCTGTGATGGAGCTATCATTATATTTCTCTACTGTTCTTTCTACCCTGCGGCTCTTTATCGCAGCTCGCTACCTCGCGGCTCTTTCTCCGCGGCTGTTCTCTCTGGAAGTCATGTTAATTGTATTCGTGATCAATTTGTGTTCCTCTGTGTAACTTTATCTGCTGTTCTTCCTATACATGATGAGCCATTACGAGTCCATCTTGGTATTTGTTGGATTAAAGATTATTAACTGAAATGCCTGTTGGTTATCTCTAATCAAAAGCTTTACCCTCAATCCCAAAACTTCAGTCTGCTCATTATATTACAGAACTATAAAGGGAATTGTTGGAAGCCTTTAATTTCTGGAACCAAAACCTCGGCCGTGAGAGGTTTATGGTTTAAGTTTACCTCGAGAGTTGAATATTGCTTGGCTCATCATAAATTAATTATGTGCTGAGTGTGTATTATATTTCTGGCTTCGTGTTGGCGAGTGACAGTGTTGCTCTCACAGTTCAGGAGTTCAGATGTCTACGGGTTACTATCCTCTATCGAAGTCTGAAACTGCTCAACCACAGTATATGTATTTGCTAGTAAATCGCTCAGTATACTTCGATATAAATCAGCTATTCAGTATACCTGTGTAACGTACGAGATCGGTAAACAAGCCAAAAACACGGTCGAAAATATTTTAGTGTTGGCCTACCGATCACGGTGTTTGCGTTGGTATGTATTATGACCAAGAGTAAAATGAAATGTGATGAAATGTGGCATAAAACCTACGAACGTACCTCAAACAAGAATAGCGTCCGCAGAATCTTAAGATGGCGACTGGCCTGGAGAGAAATCTATTAGCGCCAACAATTAATGCATAATTTAACGCATGCGCAGAAATTTTGTTGCACCGAACAAAAAAAATAACGGCCTGCAGATTTAGACTCGTGCCTGCCACAGGCAGCCCGAGTAAAAAAAGTATCAGTTCCAGTTAGGATGTCTAATAGAAAAGGAGCATGTTAGTCGTTTAAATATATTGTTGCTTTGAATTCCGGGGAAATCTACAGCATGTAGAAAATCTACAGCATGGCTACCATCCATTAAAGCTCAACTAGGGAAAAGTACCCCAAAGCTTCTAAGATATATATAAACGAATCGCTCACCGCATATCGCAAGAAGCTTTTCAGTACGATCCGGGAGTTCAAGACCGACAACAATTTCAAGTTCCTATGGACCAAAAACGGAATCATACACTTGAGAGAAACGGAGACGACAACAATCTGTCGCTTTACAACTGAAGAGCAATTTAAAGAGTTCCTGGACTCATGAAAATAGTGACTCTATGCCAGATAAGTTTAACAAACTCTATTTATTCCCTTATTTATCTACTAGATCACTGCAAATTTCAATACGACGACAATGAACGAAAAGCATGCTATTTTTTTTGTCGTATTTGCCATTCTATAATTTATCTGATTCTGAATTCAGATCGGCAATAGGAGTATGGGACTATAATGATATATGTTCTAGAATAGATACTGATCTTTACAAAAATACTACCGAACCCAGATAAATTCGACGAATTCGACTCTAATTTAATGTTGCTTTCACCAAGTTCTAATTATTATTCAATCATGGAAGTGAATAAATTAAATAATCCGACCTCATCAATTCAAACGAAAACTTTTACCATATATCATTGCAATGTACGTAGTTTACCAAAAAATCGTACTATGTTAAATGACCTCTTAAATTCCTTAGATAATAAACCCGATGTTTTAGCAATATCAGAAACTAAGCTAAATAGTAAAACCATAGAAAATATTGACTTGCCTCACTATAATGTTTTCCACACTGATTCGGAAACTGCTGCAGGTGGTACAGGACTTTATATTACTAAAGACTTACAGACTATTCATAGACCTGATTTGAAATTCACAATGCCATTAGTTGAGTCCTGTTGGGCTGAAATTATTTCTGGCAACAATAAATCTAACACAATTATTGGATGCATATACAGGCATCCCACAGCAAATATTTCAGACTTTATATCACAACTAGAAAATATAATTAAACATCTAAATGAGAAAAAACATCAGGTATACATGTATATCACAGGAGATATTAATATTGATTTGTTGAAATATAATGACCACCCAAAAACTGAGGAATACTTAGACATGTTGCACTGACTAATAGCTTCTTACCACTCATAACCAAACCTACCAGACTCACTGATCACTCATCTACCCTAATTGATCACATATATATACTAACACACCTATACACAACACTATATATCTGGAATTGCCTTGGTCGACATATCTGACCACTTACCAGTATTTTGCATCTGTCAAAACTATTCAGCACACAGAAAAAGAGAAAAGGTGTATTTCAGGGACTACAGTAAATTCCAGAAAGATGAATATTTAGCTGATATTCAATCAATTGACTGGACTAATATCTATAATCACTCTCAGGACATTCACGAAATAACTTCAAACTGCATAGATGCAATTCAACAAGTGGTAAACAGGCATGCACCCCTCAAACAAGCCTCACTTAATAAAATGAAACAACTCGCCAAACCATGGATCTCAAAAGGCCTGCTAACAACCATTAATATTAAACAGAAAATGTATCGTACTCACTTTCTAACTAAGGAACCATCAAAAGTGAACAGCTATAAAAAATACTCAAACATCCTCAACCATTTAAAAAGCAAAGCCAAATATGATTACTACAACCAGCATTTTCATCTTTACAAAGACAATATTAAAGAAACCTGGAAACTAATAAGTACATTAATCAAGCGTAAATCAAAATCAAATATTCATCCAACAAAGATAATACGTAATAATAAAACCTAATACTCAACAAGCTGAAATAGCAGAACAATTTAATCAACACTTCATAAACGTAGGCCCAAGTCTAGCTAACTTAATTGAAAATCCTAATAACCAAGATCCAATAATATTTATAAAATAACCCAAAGAAAACGCGCGCTCTGATTGGTTGAAAGCCGTGTTTGCATGAGGCTATGTAAACATGGAAATGACGTCATACATTGTAGTTTTTGCTTTTTGTTTCTCTAACCGCGAAAATGGCTGAAGATTATCCAAACTTTACGATAAATCTAGATTTTTGGGAGGAAAGTTCTTCAGAGGAACCTGCTACAAAAAGAGCTAAACTAGACAAGCGATTCGTAAGTTTGAGTTGCAATGAACTATTGAGCTATTGGACGGCGCTCAAGCCAAGTCTACGAAATATGCCACAAAATACGCTATTTCAGTTTACAAAGGTAAGTTGAAATAAGTAATTGTAATTCTCAAGATAACAATCTGTAACTGTATGTGCTAGAAGCATTCAGAAAATTGTACAAATATTTTCAAGTAAACACAGTCAGCCGAGTGTTCCGTGAATTGTTAATTTTTATTCAATGTTTCAAAGATTTTCATGTCACAAAACGTACAGAAAGTGAGTCATATTGAATAAGTGGAAATCACAAAATTTTCGTTTTCTGTTCCATCATGTCTACATTATATGTGAATCTTTTTTTCATTCAGAGTGGGCTGCTGACAAGAACATGTCAAAACAAATACACGAAATGAGTGCCGAAGAGCTTGATGAAGCTCTACGATTGTTTTACGCGGAAACAAGAAACAAGAATGGGAAGGAATACAGCAAAAGTACCCTACTGGGATTCAGAAATGGAGTTGAAAGATACCTAAATAGTCCTCCTTACAACAAAGGCATCCAGATAAGTTCGAACCCGGCGTTCAAAAAGTCAAACATGATGCTTGATGCAAAAATAAAGGATCTGAAACAACACGGAAAGGAAAGCGTTCAGCACAAACCTGCCATCGAAGTCCAGGACTTGAAGAAGCTGAAAGACAGCAAAACACTTGATCCTTTCACTCCTATGGGCCTACTTTGGAATGTGTGGTTTCACCCTATACTGGTGTCGTAGGGGTCGTGAAGGCCAGAGGAACCTGACCAGTTCAAGTTTCAAATTTCTGAGCGACGAATAACGTCCAGAGCTATGAAAAAGATGGCCGTATGTATTAGACAAATGACCCCAGTGATGGTTATAATGCTCTCCGTCTCTACACGTCAAAGCTCAATCCGAACTGCACCGCATTTTTTCAATTGCCCAAGCGCAATTGGTCAGGGTCAGCCGAACCCGTTTGGTACGAAAATCGTGTTCTGGGAGTCAACAAACTCGGAGGGATGATGAAGGAAATCAGTATCTCGGCCGAGTTGTCCCAGCTCTACACAAATTATTGTGTCAGGGCAACTGCCATCACCCTCTGGTCAGAGGCAGGCTTGCAAAATCGCCATATTATGGCCCTCTCGGGTCATAGAAATGAACAGTCTCTGAAAAGCTACAACGCCAAGCCATCGTCGAACCAGCTCCAGCAGTGCAGCGATGTCATTTCAAGAGCATTAATTCCAAACCATCGACTTGCAGTTCCAGCTCCAAATAACACACAACAGGTTCCTGAATCCCAGAATATTGTGGCCCAGAGCAACATGTTTTCCAGGAAGGAAACTTTCAACTTCTCGTCCATGTTTTCCGGCTGCTCCATTGGTTCAGTTAACGTTTCCTTCACTTGCAGTGACAACCATAACCAGTGAACGCTTTTTGTATTGATTTTTTCGTAGATCAGGACGATTTTTGTTTCCTTTCCAGTCCAATATTGATCAATACTTTGAACTTACCCTATAATTATTGATTTTTCAAAATATTGTCTTCGAAAACATGTACATTCCCTTGTTGGAGCAGAGAATTATACTTTCACTCGCCTCGTGTTTCTCGAGTCCACAGGCACAGACAACCGCGCGAATGTGTTTGACGTCATTTTTACGATGTATGGAGAATTTTGCGTTTGATATTTACAATAAAGTACAAACATAAATCGAGTCTTTGCATTCGATCTTGCGTGTATTTTATAAAAGAAATAGAAAACGTTTACCGTGTTTACATAGCCTGATGCAAACACTCGGGGAAGTTTGGGAGAATTCTCAAGTTTTTGTGTACACAACAACTTGAGAATTCTCCCAAACTTCCCCTCGTGTTTGCATCAGGCTATGTAAACACGGTAAACGTTTTCTATTTCTTAATTATATAAAAAACACTCCAGCAAATAGTTTTTACCTAACTCCTGTAACTGAGGACTATGTATC
This sequence comes from Actinernus sp. WN-2022, assembly GCA_030867875.1. Classification (NCBI taxonomy): domain Eukaryota; kingdom Metazoa; phylum Cnidaria; class Anthozoa; order Actiniaria; family Actinernidae; genus Actinernus; species Actinernus sp. WN-2022. The sequence goes on from JAOWCC010000936.1 coordinate 69,606,264, forward strand.
TCAACTTTTTTCTGGACTAAAATTAAAAATATCATCGCTAGACATCCCCAATAAACTAATTAAGATTGCATGTGGAACACTTTCTATCCCATTTACTTTCATCTATAGCCAATCTATTTCTTTGGGTGTAGTTCCTGATATACTTAAAATATCTAGAGTGACCCCAGTCTACAAAACTGGCCTCGCAACTGATTTAAATAACTACAGACCAATTGCAATTCTATCACCCTTCAGCAAGATACTTGTTTACAACCAGCTTTATTCATTTTTAGAAAAAAACATAATATACTCTTCAAATATCAATTTGGATTCAGAAAGGATTATTCTACTGAGCAAGCTATATTAGAAATAACAGACCATCTTAAAACATCTATTGACAAAAATATGATTACATGTGGCCTCTTCCTAGACTTTTCAAAAGCTTTTGATACTGTGAACCATCATATCTTACTTAAGAAACTATGCAAATATGGAATACGTGGCAAACCCCTAGAATGGTTTCAGAGTTACTTAACAAACAGAATGCAATATGTGAAAATTGAAAACACCATCTCAACCCAACGTAACATTATCTGTGGAATACCTCACCGATCAACACTTGGCCCTTTACTATTTCTTTTATACCTAAATGACATTTCGCATTTTTGCAGATTATGCAAATATATTTTATACTGGCAAAGACACCAAAGAGCTTGAAAGAACAATGAATACTGAACTGAGTAAAGGTTTTGACTATTGTGCTGCTAACAAAGTCTCTGTAAACATGAAAAAAAAACTAATTATATGATAATCACTTCCCCGCCAAAGAAAACAACTGAAATAAACTTACAAAATATAGAAAGAAAAAGCAACATTAAATATTTAGGGATATACATAGATGAACATCTTAACTGGAAACGCCAAATAGCACATGTAAATAGTAAAATAGGCAAAAATTTAGGAATACTATACTAACTAAGCCATTACTTAGACTTAAACAGTGTGATACTGGATGTAATTTTACGATTATGGAGGTAAGTTCAATGGCGAACACGCCACATACCTTGAGAATTTCGCCAAAAATCCTACTTTTAATCCAACTGCTACCGATCTAGGACGACGAACACGTGCGTGTCTGACCCATATTACATCACAAGTCCGACCCATTCCCCCGATCTCGTCGCGCGCCGTCGGTCTTTGTCCAGGTCGCTTTTCAGCAACTTCAAATGCTCATAAAAAATCGACGACTCACGCAAAATCACTTTTGTTTTCGGCGAAGTACTGAATATCGCATGAAGAAGAAACGTTTTTGGGGTTAGGGGCACTTTAATGACTGGTCCCTCAAGAAACATCGAGGAACTAATTTAATATTATTTCACTATTTACTGGACATGATCGTGTATAAGTGGAAGTACCGCGCATAGGCTTGCCTGTATATATATTATATTTAGCAGTGTACGCCACTTTAGCTTCTAAACGGTGTGACACTAATATTTTTTTTCAGCAGCAGCAGCGATGATGATTTGGATGTTGAAAGGTACGTTTTAACAAAGCTATGGTAAAAGCATATTCTTTAAGAAAAAAAATAGAAATCGTTCTAGACCGAGGAATAAGAGTACGATAAAACAATTTCAGGAGTATTGGAACGAACCGTTTATGAAAAGTAGGTCATTAATCTGTCAAGACAACCATGAATGACAAAGTTGAAAGCATTTTTCACTTATATATAATTATACAATACACCAATCAATAGTGCAGTGGAACCCCGTTATCACAAACATGCTTTTGAGCGCGGCAAAAACTGGCTTGCTGGAAAAGTATTATAACCGGAAGTCGTTTATAACGAAACTATTTTTCCGGACCTTTCGCACTTCCTTCTAACGGGGTTCTATTGTACGTAACAAAACCTGGCTATTTTCTGTTTATTATCAGGGAAATACAGCCTCCACTGAAAGAAACAAATCCTGAAATGTTTCACAGCTGCCCTGTGTATATGAGTGGAAAGACTGATAAGTATTCCTTTGAAGAAGTTGTTAAAATTCTAATCTCGGAGCATTCAAATGAAACTTGTGATAAGCAGCCTATGCATTGTCAGAAATACATGGCCTTCCTTATTACACGTCCAAAGTCAAATTACAGGACCTTCCCTATGATGATAACGGTAGCTATTTAGGAAGTGGCTCACACACGTGGACTTACAAAGTGGTTGGAGACGATCCTAATAACGTGCTGCTTCAAAGTAGAAAACGAGAAAAGGCTACAAACAATACTGCATTGTTGCAGTACAACTTCAAGGGGCAGGAACATTTCTTTGAAGCTAAATCACATGGCAATAAGAAAAATTCGTCAGCATCGTTTCTTCCCACCAACAAGACAACAAAGGACGAGATTAGAGAAGTATAGCCAAAACATTTAAACCGAAAAAGGCAATTCTTAAGTTAAATAAGAGTACATACCTTCTCAGTGCAGGCAGTTTTGCAGAAACACCACGTGATAGGAAACAGGTTTATAACTTAAAGTACAATGAGCGCTTGAAGGCCAACAATCTGCAAGGTAAAAAGGATGACATTTTTGCCATCATGATTCAAGCAGCTGCTGAAGAACAAGAAGGCGAAGACCGTTTTGTACACAGCGTCGCATCCTGACTGGAGCCTATGTGCATCCTTGGATTCCAGTCCCAATTTCATGACATTGCAAGGTTCTGCTGTGACCCTTCTCTTCACTGCCTATTGACGATCGACACGACCTTTAATCTTGGTAGTTTCTATGTGACTCCAACAAGTTACAGAAACCTTCCTTAGAAAGTACCAGGGTAGGCAAGAGCCCACTCTTTCTTGGACCCATTTTAGTCCACATGACACGTTCCTATGCCTCGTACTCCCATCTTCTTGCCAAGCTGAAAGAATTAGAGCCAGATATTGATGATGTTAAAGCAACGATGAATGAAGGAGAACCAGGTCTAATGAAAGCGTTGGATACTTTTTTGAGAAATAGTATCAAGCTGCGATGTCTTGGACACTTTCGTTAGAATGTAAAGGATGAGTTGAAAGATCTTGGTATACATGGTGGTGAAGAAGATTATTTCCTTGATAAAGTTTTCGGTCATGTGTGTGGCGATGTTAGAGTTGATGGTCTTCTCGATGCGAAAGATGAAAAAGAGCTTGATTCCCTTCTTCTGGCCACCGCAAGAGAGATAACGGAAAGGGAGTCTGAATTGCGTCCCGATGCAGATCCCGCATTCCACGACTGGACCAAAAGGCATGCAAAGATCATGAAAAAGTCTATGATCCTGGGTGTGAGAGCTTCTGCAGGGTTGAGCAAGGATGACAGTTGCACCTCGAATGATGCTGAAAGCAACAACCACGTCTTAAAAAGTGCTGCTGATAAAGAGATGTCTACTGTGGAATTCATAAGTGTTTCCAAATCTCTTGCGTTAAACCAGCATCAAGAGGTTATCCGAGCTGTACTGAAAAAGGGAGACTATCGATTTAAAGAAGAGTATTCAAGCCTGGAGGTGCGTGACAGCAAATGGATGTACCAGATGTCTAAAGAGCAGAAAACGAAACACGTTAAAAAGGTAATGGAGACGCCAGTCGTGGGAAAGAAAGAAAGTACCATTGGACATCATCTGTCCATCAGCTATACTTCAGCACAGTTGGGAAAACCACCCACGATGTTAGCTGCTATCTGGGCTAAAGCTGAGGAGCACCTCCTTACTACTGGAAGCATTTCTGAGCTTCCTTCAGACGATGGCAAAGGAGCACAGTCCAGACCTGCACAAAAACGGTTTGCAGTAGACAGCAAGTCAATTCCAGATTGCCCAAATGTTGTAAAGCTCTGCGATGATGGCTCTGTACAAATGTTCAAATCAAGCTCAAACATATGTTCCCATTCTGTAACCGTTGCTGATAGAGAAGGTGTACTGTCCATTTACCTTGAATGGGTACGCGAATCTCAAAGTGACTGTAACCTTTACAACTTGTCGACAAAGAACATCAATGTCAGAGCTTCAGGGCAGAAAGGCGGCAAAGAAAGAAGAACCAGGAAGCGCCAACAGAAGGACAAACCAACTTTCACAATAACAAATCAGGAGCAATTGGCATTTTCCGCTAGGAGCAGTCAGACCACAGCGCAAATACAGCCAACTGGTGGCGGACGGGCAGTATTTCCATCAGGACCAACATCAGTATCAAGTCAGCCTCAGTCATCAAATGTGATTTCGCCACCCAACAGCTTGTTCTTGTCAGCAAGCACATCGACGACGCAACAAGCATTCAACATAGAGCCACCCAACATGTTCTTTCCAACTGCAAACATGTATCAGTCGCCTCAGTTTAGCCACCGTGTTCCACCATGGCAGAATGCCAAACCATTTGTTGTCATGAACATTAACGGTAGGATTAAGAAGTGTGCCGGATGTCGCAGAGAGTTTGCAGACGCTCTTGGGCCGCTGTTTGTTGGTCTTGTCGTACAACACAGCGAGCGCGATTTTTACAACGACAAGAATGGTTTCCGCTGTATTGGAAATGAGCAGGCTCGTTATTATCATCCTGAAAAGGCTTGCATTATGTCAAGGCATCCTCACTTCAGTCCCAGTTTACTACAACTTCATCCCGACGTTCTAATTGATACTCTGCAAGCAAATCACTTGCGTCACCATTTTAATGTCGAAGTTGGTCCTGCAGGAGAACAGTAAATGAAGTAAGAACTAAATCGGAGAAAGCGCGTGACTCCTTCAAAGTTGTGTGACAAACGTTTTTTTACATAATTACAAGAGTATGAGGTAAGAGAACGAAACACCATGACGTATGATAAGTACTTTAAATTTATTTTTGGCTCCGCAGCACGTGGTGTACGTTACTTTTATCTCGTTGTTGACAACTTCAAAACCGTAGCTCTTTGTTGAAAGCACAGCGGACTTAACGCCTCGTTAATCCCTCTAGGGAGCTGACCAATCAGGCTCTTTCTTAAAATAGGGCGTGTTTCTAAAAAATAATTTATAGAAATTATTATTGGAACAGACAGACCCATGTATGGGGGATCCGTTCTCTTATCTCATACTCTCTTGATAATTATCACTAAAGCAAGTGGCCTACTGGCTTTCACAGCCTCTGTAATCTATAGAATCAGAGAATGTTAATGTAGCACTCTCAAAACCTACTGATGCGTTGCCTCAGTCTTTCCTACATTACTTTTTCGACAGTTGCGGTATCTGCTACATTCGTTCCATCATTTAGTAAGCACTTTATACAACTTCCTAACATTTCATTAGCATTAACATAGAGAACCAGCGATGCACCCGTGACCGGTCAGTTGTAGCGGCGCAAGGGAGGGGGGGGGGGGGGGGGGAGGAAAGGGAAGAGGGGAGAAGGCGCCGCAAATCAGGACACTCCATTACGATACATAACACAGTCATATTAATTAAGGCATTATAAATTCTTGTCTTGCGTTACTTTAGAACGATCGTACTCTTATCTTACTTGTCGCAGAAAAATGACATGCAGACTAGGTTTACTCTTTTTCGCCTCGGTTTAGAGTTGCTATGGCAAAACAGAGAAATAAGTAGTACTTTAGTTCAGTAGTTCAGTGCACTTAGATTGCACATGTTCTCCGTTTTTTTAAAATAACATTTAACCATTGTCACCAGACAAGGTTCACTGTCGTTTTCTTTTCGTCAGTGCCAGTGAGTACTTTATTTCAGAAGTTCACTGCAGTTAGATCAGTTAGATTTGCAGATAGATTGCACATTTTCTCCGATCGTGCACTGTTCCTTGAATAAAATTCGATGTCAGTTTCTCGCCAACATTCTTATATAAACAACTGCAAGACAAACCATGTTTGTGCCTTTAGGAGCAAGTTTCCTCTGTGCTAAGACATCATTGACATCGATTTTGTTTTTCACTCAATCACCTCTTCGCTTTCCAGAGAAAAATTGCTTCCATTGCTTATCGTCTTCTTTTATAATGGCTCATATGTCTCCTAGTATTATTTAAGCACACAAATGGTCTTGGAAAAGGGGGGGGGGGGGTATTTTCTGGACGTACACATTCACAGTTGCTATTATAAATAGAAATAATGGATGGACCATTATATTTTTGAGGGGGAGGGGTGGGCAAATACCCCCATAAAAATTCGAACACAATATTTGAAAAGAAAAAAAAAACATGAACAAACAAAATGAAAAAATATATATACAAACATCGTTTTTATTGTATTTCGACAATAATAAAATTCGTGCAAACAAACGGTATAATGGGAAAATTCGTGCAGAACTTTCAGTCCAAAACAAAATTCGAGTCAGAAAACCCCCCCCCCCCGAAAGAAAAATGTATGATGGTCCATTTTTCTCGGCTCAAACTGGGCGTATTGTGTAACGAGTTGTGTTGCATTGGATCTTTATTAGATTTGAAATTTGCAATGAAACAAATAGAATTGTTCTCAGCTCAGCTGTCGATGTCTTTAATTCCATTTTTCTCGGCTCAAACTGGGCGTATTGTGTAACGAGTTGTGTTGCATTGGATCTTTATTAGATTTGAAATTTGCAATGAAACAAATAGAATTGTTCTCAGCTCAGCTGTCGATGTCTTTAATTCCAACTAATTCTAATTATCTTTTTCTAGGAAGGGAGAGGATTGGGTGAATTACCACCTTTAACATTGAAATGTAGAACATTGAAATGGGTAATTCATGCTGTAACAATTGCTACAAAAATGATGTTGAACTTCACGGTTATAATTATAGGGTGTATTTTTAGTCCGCTATAACCCGGGGGGGGGGGGGGGGTACTCCCGTATAAAAGTGACGGGTATGCTCGTCGAAAATTTTGACAAGAACTCCTAAAAGGTACCAGACTCTCGTTTTGTGGGCGTGGCACATACTTATTTTTACCCCTAAGAGGTACCAATCCTGCACTGAATGTAGACTCTTTCTAAAATGAGAGATGCGTGACTATATTCGGGACCGCCAAAAGTTCCGACAAAGTTACTGAACGGTTATTAAACGACAATTTTATTTTCTGAACTTAAAGGTACCACGATGATCAAAACTGTGGCTTTTAAATTGAACACCCTAAAAGGTACCAAAATTCGCATTTTTGACCCCTAAAAGGTACGACGAGCATCCCCGTCAGTGCCATATAGGGAGTCCCCTCCCCGGCGGGGGTTTACCTTGCGTCATAATCTACATGTATCATAATTCAGCGAAAAGAGCAAATCTACTTGCCTTCCTCCTGTTCCTCTTCCGAAGAATCGGAGGAGATGATTACTGCTGCATCGGGGTCATCTAAGTTCAAGAAAAATGTCCACAACAATGACAACGTTAGGAATTGAGTCAAACAAATGGCGACCAACATCGAGGCCGAAAATTGACAGAATATAAAGAACCACAGTCTGTAAAACAGTTAGAAAGGCTCGGCCTTGTTTCCTTTATCGTAGCCCTGGAATTTGTCTTGACATGCAAATCGAAATTGTGCGAGAAAAACCGAGAGAAAACGAGAGAAAATCATGTTACCTACCTCTAAAGGACGCCATGACTAAAGTCCAGTCTGCATTCTTTGTCAGTGCCGGTGCATTGTTGACTTTTTCGTAAATTTTCTGTAAATATTTTCTGTAAATAATTCTTATCATTTTGTACCCCTTGCAATTTTTAGTAGTTACTCGTTTTCTAATTTTTTTACCTCTTGCAATTTTTGGTAGTTACTCGTTTTCTAATTTTTTTACCTCTTGCAATTTTTTAGTCGTTACTCGTTTTCTCGTTACTCCTTTACTCGTTTTCTAATTTTTTACCTCTTGCAATTTTTGGTCGTTACTCGTTACTCGTTTTCCCGTTACTCCGTTACTCGTTACTGCGTTACTTGTTTTAGTAACACCCCATATTGTGCAACTTGGGAAGAACCGCCAACACGTTGATCGTATTGTAGCAGTTTAAAGGTCTCAAAACTATAACGAGAGTGCAATCCAAATCGAAGAACATTTAGCAAATGATTTAACCTATGAATTGGATGTTGTGATGTCGAAATACGTCAAAAGTCAGACAAAGATTGTTGTTCAACCATTGACAGCTTGAAGTGTGATTGGAAGTTATAAATAGGCAACTGAAGAGAACGACAAAAGAATCACACAGAAACAGTCTCCAGATCTGATTTCTACAACAAATAAGGTTAGAATTTTTTAAATGACCTGTTTAGGGTAAATTTGTTAAGAAGCGTTTGTTCAAATTCCCGTCCCCCGGGCCAAAAATGTTGTTCAAATTCCCCACCCCATCGTCGTATTAGGCGATCAAATGCCCCTACCCCCGGGACATAGTGGTTTACACCGCATTTTTTTTAAATAGACAGTTGTAGCACAGCCTTTATTTTGTGATGCGACTTGTTCCTTGTTGAAACAAAGTTCTAAAAAGGATAGAGACAAACTGCTGATTCAATATAGGTTTTATTTTACTTACATGAAACCTAGCCGACCAATACGTACTCAACAAACTTTTGATTACAAAACCTTTTTGTTAAATAGCAACATAGCAATCATATCCCCGGCCAAAAAACACTAGGTTCCTGTTAAAAAAAACATTAGAATTGCATACCGTTATCAATGAATATCTGTGACATGTTTTGAGCAGTTCGCAATCCATACAAGGATAAGTTGATCGCTACGATCACTGGAGCGGAGTGGTTTACATTTAAATGCATGATCGCTACATTCGCCGAGATATACCTATATACTAATTCAGGGATCTGAAAATGTAAAACTCCACGCTATTTAAACGAATCAGTTCTATGCTCAAAACTGTGCCCTGTTAGAGCACGTACATTTACTTCTCCCTATATAGCTATACAATGTTAAATCAGCGGTAGATTGTCTCCAGGCGTTAATTCCCGTGCCAATCCAAAGAAAGCGAGGTGCTGAGGTTTGCCACGGCCTTAGGCCCGGTTAACCCCACTACTGAAGTCGCGGGGGTCGGTGGTTGGGGTTCAATCCCGGGGTTCATGATCAATTGACTGATGCGTAAATCGAACGTTGCAGAACTTTATACAATTTGTACTTTAGTAGTATCTCGAAATCTTTTGAAATCTGACTTTGAAATATGAAAGAAATCGTATTTTCGACCCTTGCCGCGTAATTTTAAATTTATCTGTTTTTTCCTGACACCGCTCTTAAAAGGTATGGGATTGTGAATGATATTTTAAAGTTCTAAGTATATAGTATATAGCTTACTTTCCTTCGTCTACTTAAGATTGAAGTTTGTATTATAAAACAAATAAAAGATAGTTCTCCTTGTTCTATAACAAAATCATGTACTTTCGAGCATAATACTACATGTAAACAAACACGACCATAAAGCGACCAAGATTCGCCTTCCCGTTGCCTTGCTTATATAATTTTCTGCTTCACCGACAATGTGCCGGGGGTTTTATGATTCTATGAATAATCCGCCAGAATGGTTGACTCATTTTTATACACGAGCTCCGTTATTAATGTTGGAGTTCTAATTACTGCCAATGCAGTTAGAGTATTACCCTGGATAGGCAGAGGCTCGAAATCGTCGGGGCGAGCGAAGCGAGACCAGCAGAACTTGACGGTTGTCACGCAAAACAAAACTCCTCTTTCGATCGCGGCACATTACAGTATATTCGTACCTGAGCCCCTCTGGAACCAGGGTATTAGAGTATTAGAATTCACACAATAACATAACCTGATCGACACTTAGCTTGCTTTTGAAGGCCCTGGAGAATATTCCTGTAACGCGGATTGCAGTTTTCAAGTTTTTAGTTTCTACCTTGGAAGAATTAAACATGCACTTTCGTATATTCCAAGGGCACCCAACGAGTACTTTTTGAAATTGTTTTGAAACCAGTTGTCTGCAGCTTATCTAGCCATTTTAAGGCGCCTACTATGTCTTTTGACGTATTCTAGAAAGCTATTAGCTGTTCGGATTTTCTAGGTGGAAATCGCGTCAACCGAAAATACTATGGCAAAATATTCCCGGCCTACGAATTTGTTAGTAGTCTAGAACATAACAAGAATTTTCTAGCCCAAGTAACTTCATGTTGCAACGTTTTGTGGAGGTACGACTTTTTAGGGATTCATTTTTCCTGTTCTGACTCTGTTGATCAGACGAATTGGGACGTACGAATATTTTAGGGGAAACCTTTTAGTCTCCCTTTTCTTCTATAATTTTCTAGGGATTGAAAACAAATTTTCTAGCCAGTATTTCAGAAAATAATTTTCTAGGGATAAATGTTTTCAAATCCGAAAGTTTTAGGCTAACTTACTCTCACGAACAGCTTTTTAACCGAAAACTTCGTTGGGTGCCCTTGATATTCTAGCGTTGGATTTGTGAAAAAGATGTTCGGGGCAACACTGAAATATTTCTATTGATCAATTTACTGGCTCACCTTGTTGCCTCTCCGCTCGAGTTCTTTCGCAAGTTTCTCCATATGTCGGTAATGACTTCGAGCAAACATTGGAAACAGTGCTATTTTCGCTGATAAACAGCCTCCGATGGCAAAGAAAAGTACTAAAACTAGGGATTCAATCTGCATGACTGCAATCCCAAAATGTTACCGGTGTGAATATAACGAACAGTGACGAGGTTGCGTGCATGTACTAAAACCGGGAATACTGGAACGGAACCAACGAAAAACCGGAACACCGGAACCACCAGAATCATCGGAACCACCGAAATCACCGGAACCACCGGAACCACCGGAACCACCGGAACCACCGGAACCACCGAAACCACCGAAACCACCGAAACCACCGGAACAGAACCACCCGGAACGACCGAATCCACCGGAACCGTTATTAAAACTGTTGAAACCAACCATATCCCAATATCCCGAAGTGCTCAGACTTCAACTTGGGACTGTAGATATTTTGGGGCACTTTCCTCAAGCATCACGTCAGATGCTTTACTTTCCCCTTTATTCTTGGGCACTTCTTCGGCGATTTGGTTTAGCATTGACTGCACATCAGAATTCTGGACACCAGAAATATCGCTGATCATGCTCCAAATGTGTGCCTTTGAAGCTCTTCTAGACCTTGAACTTTGGGGGACTTCCCGCCATTTTCGCACCCATATAATTTCCTTCTATCTTTATTTATACATACGTGTTCGTTACTCGATTTCCTTCGTTCTGTTTTCAGGAATGTAATTTCTTCGTTTGCTCTCGCCAGAGACACTTTTAAGCTTTGGATCTCCTTGTAAGAGGCTGGCTGGGTCGGTGGCGGGGTTGGTGTTTCGTCCTGACCGAGAAGCGATTGCGAGTGGTTTGTTCTTTCCAATTGTTTATTAGCCACTGGTAATTCTCTAAGATGAAATTCTTCTGATTTTGCCGCATAATTGCCGCCAAAACGCCGAATGTCGTAGCGAGACACCCACCTTTCCATCGACAATCCTGCAGTCATTCATCCAAATTCCAAAGCCCGGTATTTTCTATTTGGACACTGTCGGCTCGTGCAACCAGGCTATATGACAGGAACTTACAAATTTCACGCCGCAAATTTCCGAATTCAGAAGATGCCAGTGCTGCGGAGAATTTGCCGCTCGATTCAGCGAGAAAAACACGGCGCAAAGCGGATACGTCCATAAGTCGAAGCACGAGTCCAGTATGCGAAGCAATCCTTTACCTTAATTTCATAATACTGTATTTCCCGCTCATGTCAAAATGCCACTGGCACTGAAGTACAGCCACTGAAATAACGCATGATCCGCAAGATCGAATATCCTAAAACGTGTTTTGTGTACAATCCTTTGCCGACATAAAGTAATTACCAAAGCGATCAAGCGAAAACCGCAAATCACAATAATGATTGATATTTGCCACGACTATGACGTCACTCCATAGCAACCGGCCCGCACGCATTTCCGAACTTCCGATGATCTCTGGCTCGTTATGATTAAGAGGCAAAGGCCAATACGACGTAGAATTTTAATGTTGTTTTAAGATACAATATTTTAGCTGGCCAAACCAGCCTTCTTGAGGTCAGGAGTAGCCTGCTATGCAGACGTATTTTTCACTCTCATAAATTCGTTACTTTTTTCTTCGAATTTATGAGAGTGAAATAATACGTCTGCATAGCTCTCCTAGGTCAGGAGCCCTGTTCAGGTATAATAAGATTTACAATGGCGTGTATTTTTTAACTTAACCCCCCACCCCTGCAAAACGTCCACCTCTTGAGGAGATCTTAAGACCGCACCAAACGTCTCATGAGCAGTAAAACAGATTGTAACAGATCGTACCAGATTGTCTCAAATCTCGCCTAATATAGAAAAAATCCTCAACCAATCAGGCGCCAGGTTACATGTATCATTTGACTCTGACGTCATCCTGGTAGTATTAGGTTCCTTTATCCAAGTAAACTCCATTTCGAGCCGTTTTATAAGGATGGTACATTTAATGTGGAAAGGGGGGATGAAGATGTTGAAATTCAAACTTTGAAATTTTCAATATCTCTTATATAGATGCTATGGCGTTTTCACAAGTTGGGCTATTTTTAGATTATTTTTGCGGCCAATTAGTGGGTTACACCAGTGGCGGAACAAAGGATGCCTCATTAGATTCTTTTGTTATACCAACAACACGTTTTATTCCCTTAGGAATGATTGCAACCCAATAATAGCGGGAAACCGTTCTAAAAATAACCTAACTTGTGAAAATGCCGTAGCATAGAGGTAGTATGGGAGATTCTCGCCCGGGGGGGGTACTCCTGTTTGTGACGTATTATGTATGTGCCGCCCGGGTGGGTCAGGGTTTTGAGCTCAGTTTGGGCAGGTAGGGTCAGGGTTTTGACCTGATTTGGGCAGATCAGGGTCAGGATTGGAGTATAATTTGGGTGCAGTCAGGGTCGGGGTTCAGTATTTTTTAGGCAGTAGGGTTCAGTTTTTTTTAGCTACTATGTTGAAAGAAAAAAATACATTCTGTTGCCGCATTTTGATCGCCTGTCCACATGCAAGCACTGAGGTTCCCTTACATTGTGATGCCGCTAATTCTTACTTCAGTACTTATCTATGTACTCCATCTGCTGATTTGTTTACCCAATACCACGCCCGACTTGAAATGTTCCGTATTTTGCATGCAATCCCGGTACGCGGTATACCGGCCGGGATATATATGCGACCGTGTTTTGAAAACAATTTAAAGAAGGGGCAATAAGGGTTTTTTTCCCTAAAAAGGGGGCAATCAGGGTTTTGGAGCTCGGATTGGGTCAAACAGGGTCAGGGTTCGAGTCTCTTGGCCTCACATACATACCCATTTTTCATGTAAGTACCCCCCCCCCCCCCTCCCGGGGATTCTCGCTCTTGGTTTGTGAAAATATGACTGATAAGATATATATGGGGTCACTAATTTTTATAACGAATCCTTTCAAATTTTGTATAATGTATCAATAAACATTCCTTTTCGCTTCCATGTTGTTTTCTTTGTGATTTTTTTTCTCTTGGTACCATTTAGGGTGTTTTTAGAAGTTTTTCATCCACTTAGGCTCACCACCTAAGATAGAGAGAAGGTTGGAATCTTCCGAAGACTTCTGCCACAATCGTCTACAATCTTCGCCGCCAAAATCTCACTTTTCGTCATCAAAATGTCATGAAACACCTGTCGTCGCTAGAATGATAAATGAACTAAGCCCTGCCTGAATTTCAGGATCCAGCGATCCTTCCTTCTGGAAAAAAATCGAATACTATTTCGCGACTTTCGACCAACTTAGGCTCCATACTAATGAAGTTTGATACCGAGCGGTAAACCGTCGCGAGAGCCTCGTTCTGGTGAATACAACTGGCATCTCAGGGGATGGGTAAAGTCCGAACCATAAATCGAACGCAAATCGCCACCACTCCGAAAACGAGGTCCCAGGCAAACGACGAGTTCCCAGCACCCACTTATGACACTTATGGCTAGGGTTCATAAGAAACCAAGTTCACAGGATTTCTGATTTGTCCTTCGAAACAGTATTAACTAGGCAGTTGACTTCACCAGAACGAGGCTTTCGCGACAGTTTACCGCTCGGTGTCAAACTTCATTAGTATGGAGCCTTAAAGTGGGTCGAAAGTCGCGAAATGGTATTCGATTTTTTCCAGAATGAGGGATCGCTGGATCCTGAAATTCAGACAGCGATTAGTTCATTTATCATTCTAGTGATGACAGGAGTTTCGTGACATTTCGATAACGAAAAGTGAGATTTTGGCGGTGAAGATTGTAGATGATTGTGGAAGAAGTCTTCGGAAGATTCCAGCCTTCTCTCTATCTTAGTGGAGAGCCGGGTGGATGAAAAACTTCTAAAAACACCCTAAAATGGTTCCAAGAGAAGAAAAACCACAAAGAAAACAATATGGAAGCGAAAATATATGTTTATTTATACATTATACACAATTTGAAAGGATTTATAAAACCCCATCATATTATACAAATAGTGTGTCCGTCGAGGAACTATCGGCTGATAGTTGCCCACGGAAATTTGATATATATATGCTATATATTATAGTTAGTTTTAAAGAACATCAAATTTCCAAGGGGAACTATCAGCTGATAGTTCCGAGACAAACACACTATTTGTCGTTATTGTTCATCACAAAATTGTCTTCTGCTCTCAGCGGGCACTATTATACAAATAGACTATGTCCGTCGATGAACTATCGGCTGATAGTTGTACGCGGAAATTTGATGTTCTTAAAACAAATATAAGCCCGAGAACGGAGTTCGAGGGCTTATATGCTAGTTTTCAGCCGATAGTTCCGAGACAAACACAGTCTATTTGTCGTTATTGTTCATCACAAAATCGTCTTCCGCTCTCAGCGGGCACTATCGCCTGATAGTTTTCATCCGCGGACGACAACTATCACGTCACGTGATCGCTTTTAGCCAATGAGCGCGCGCCAAAATTTTGTGGTGAACTATAACTTCTCAGTCATATTTTCACAAACTCATAGATTGGGATGCCTGCATGTTGTGGTAATACCGTTAATTCGCATCTCGCTCACTCCGGATTGGGATACCTATGGTTTGTGTCACGTGATGAAATATCCCATCGTGCCAGCTTGGCCGCCATATTGGATGCCCACATCACGTGATTAAAATCTCCAGGATTTCTGGAGATTTCAGTCTCTCTATAGCTAGCTGTAGCCGATATCTTGGATCTGATCGAGAAGACCCTAGTCACGAGGTATAGGAGAGGGAGACTGGGATGTTTTTGACGTGATTGTGACGTAAATGTACCTTTGCATCAACCTTGTATTTCTCCCTCTCCTCTCTCGAAAGACCCAGCTGGGAACGAGCTTGGATTACACGAGGGGACTTGTTGCAGAGACATTGTGATTTTATCAGGCTTGTGGGAAAGTAAAATGATGCTTTGCGATTGGTTTATTTCAATTTTTTCCCAGGTACAATCAAGTCCGGACAATCAAATTTTGTCTCCGGGACTTGTCCCCTCAATTCAAACAACACGTTCTCGCGGTTAAAATAATCATTATCATTAATTGTCAAATCGCTTTAAAATAACGATAATCATTATTCTCAAAACCACTCAAGTCATAGGTAAAGATAAACATTTGTCACATTCCGAATGGCGGCAGTGTAGTGCAGTGGCGTAGGGAGTGGGGGGCGAGGGGGGTTAGCCCGTTCTTCCTAAAAAGAGAGAAGGCTGTACACTCGATCTTGACAACGCTAGCCATCCGAAGTGATAAATCCCACTTCAAAATCATTCAGAGTTCACAAAACCTCTACGAATTCCCGGCCCAAAGGTTGTTCCTTCCATATAATTCCACTGTTAATCCATTCCTGTATTATCAAGCACACGACTACATTTTCTTTCTCGAACTCCGTCCATTTGAACTCCTAACCGCCGATTTCTAATAGAGTCTCGTGTGCTGGAGGAATATCTGTGCGGATTGGTAGCAGCTTGCCATCAGTAAGCACCCATCCCCAGTCTTGGGGCTGCAACTGGTTGCCTTTCCAGTCTTGCACTTGCAAGTACACTCTAAGGCTATGAAAGCTGGCTGCTGAACTCGTAGGGGGTAGATTCTCCGGCTGCAGACTTGCGTTTCCTGTTGCGACTTTCTGGCAAAATCTCGTGTAACGCAAAGAATTCAGACTTTCAGCCGCTGACTCAGCATTATATAGGTGCAGCAATGCCCTTTCACCCGCAGCGATAATTTCCTCTTTTGTGGCATCGGCGCGGTTAAAGACGCCCCCTAGCTCACAGAACTGCTCGCTTGCTTTCAGCTTCTTCAGTGGAACGCCCTTTCCGATGCCATGGACTCTAGAGGTCGTATCACAACCTGGAAGCGCGTGTACAAACAAGATGTTCGAACAGACGTCACGACCAAGCGCAGCCTTTGTCTTCTTGATATTCCACACTTTCCGGGTCTTGTCTCGTTGACGCGGCTCAGGTCTGAAGAACAGGTCTTTGGCGTCCATCTCTCCGTGATACAACAGAAGTACTAGCAGGTCGGTGTCATCGCCGATGAGGACGGAAGTATCAGTTCTTGCCCTTGCAATTGCAGTGTTGACGATCAGTACATCAGCATCACCTGCAGCGTGAAGAGTGGAATATCCAGCGTGCATTAGCTTTTCGGATAGCAGTTTGATGAACCTCTGCTTGTTTGTCTTGTTAAATAGGAATTCCTCTTTCTTTAAGGTGAGAACCATATCGGGTTCGAACAAAACAGCGGGTCCGCATGCGTTCCCTCTCCTCTGGTGGGTGCAGTCTTTGGTCGATGGGCCGTCATCGTAGCCATCGAATACGATAGTAGCCTGGGGATATCTGCGCTGTATATACTGTATGTACAGCAGACAAATGGCGTCATATGTCGATCCACGGGGCCAGAGGACTCGATGTAGCAACGCTCCTCCATCGAGAACGAAATGCACATTTCCACTTGGACCAGCTGTTTGGCTCTCTTTCGTGATAGACCAGATTGCATCAGCTAATACCGGCTTATTAGCTTTCCGTGGGAGGAGGGATGCGTCGAAAAGAGATGGTGGATAGCTGCACATCTCGTACTCAAAATATTTCTCAGGGTTGTCGTATCGTCCCGTGGTGGCCACGATGCTTAGTCTCTGGAACATAAGCTGCGGGTCGACCTGGACTTCGCCATCGCTTAGTCGCACTGATGTCTTGGATGCAAGAGTGATGACTTGGTCTTTCTTCCGAAACGTATGCTGGTGCACATTCTTTCCTATCAGCGACTTCACAATTTTCTCCCCTTCTTCTTTGGACTTATCACAGTTAACTCGTGCGCAGAGTTGGATCAGAACCGAAAGGATTTCTTTGGAAAAGATAGTCGATGATTGTGGTGGTGTCCTTATGATCGCGCTCTTTTCTTGCTTTTGTTGTGTCCTTGTGCTGCTCGCTGGTGTGAAAATTAATGTCTGTCAAATTCTGCATAGCATTATTTACATCAGCACATGTAGGCATGGACATTAGCCACACCAAACGCTGGGTTTCGGTCATCCCCCGTCCTCTCGTGAGCCCTCCTGTTGTCTTTACACTACGCATTAACACCTGCTCGATCATCAGATCAGTGGACAGCCCAGCCCAGAACCGATCGCTCCGACGCGCAACATGGAGACCATCCAGGAAACTGCTGTAAACTTCTGGGTGAGTCTTCTGGAGGTCTTGCATTTGCTGGCAGTAGACGTAAGCCGATTTTGTGTACAGGTTATGTCCCGCAGCCGCAAAGTAGGGTAACATTTCTTGAATTGCATTTAGGTGCAGCATCCAGTTGCCCGTGCGCTCAGCTTTTATGAATAGCCTTAGAATGTCCACCATTTTCATGTATTCAATCCATAGAACAGCAGTGCGATTTTTCGCCATGGATTGTTTCTTTTCTTCAAGCTTTCTTGCTATTCTATCAAGAGCCTCCGCTGAGCATACTTCTTCGCTCACACTTGGATTTTCTACAAGCCTGTTATAGAGTATCCTAGCTGATTCCAGATCTTGGTCGATAGGGTGTGGCACGTCCGGCACTTCTTGCTGTTCTTCTGCATCTACTTGATCTAAGGGAGCTGACAGAGTAAGGTCAAATGTATCCGACACCAGCAGTGCATTCAGCGCTGCATCAACCAAGAAATGTCCTCGGATAGCCCGGGCCACTGCCTTTCCACTGAGAATATGTGGAACCGCATTTTTAGCATACACTAACTCGAGCACTTCCTCAATCCCAGACCCCGCCATGATGTGTCCAATAATGCAGCCAAGAAAGCTCATTTCAACGTGAAGACCACCTAACCTCAGGACAATGGACTTGAGTTTGCTGTCTTGTGGCTCATTTGAAATGATCATTAGCGCCTTCCACCACAATGGCTGGTCAAATGTAACAATCGGCGTATACTCATAGCGGCGTGCTTGTTCCGAGATAAACGAGAGTGTACTGTAAATACAAGTCCTATCACCAGGGTCCAAGTTAATCATTGGAAGAAAGTGCACTGATGACTTGCCAGGATACGTTCCACTACATGTTAGCTGCATCATACCGGACCACGCAGGTCGCGGGGACTGTAGAAGTGACTGAGTAAGCTTCCATAACAAGTCCAGATTCGCTGTGGAATCTTCAACATGTAAGTTTTTTAACTCTCGATACTGTAGTGGGGTGTCCTCGACTGGCCCTATGAATTGGTGAATTTCTATTCGCCCTGCCCTTGCGATATCTTCAGTTGTCGCCTTTCTTCTCGGGATGGGGATTGTAACTTTAGTGCCTGGTGTAATGGTAGCTATTATCCCCATACCATGGAATGTCCCTGTGCCATTGAGGGTTCTCAAGTTATGGTCGACATTATCAGCAGAGTACTGTACAAAACGGCCAGGTGTGTACCCCGGAATGTCCGTTCCTTGTGCAACCGCAGCACTTCTTTCATATTTCTTGACAGTTTTAAAGGAGGCACAGAATCCATGTGAGTTTAGAGAGTCAATGAGAAATTTGGATGAGAAATGATGGTGCATTTGGACCCCAAGACCTAATTGTAAAGGAGCCAATATTACTCTTGGCCTGACAGCTTGCACAATTGCCTGTCCAACGGAAGCAAGTTTCAGACTTACATCTTTTCCAACAAACAGAGTCCTAAGAAAAGTCTGTAAAAGATCGGGAATAAACGTCAATGCCTCCTCGATGTCAGACATTTCAGCGCTCGTTGGATAAACATCGCTAGAAACATCGATGTTTTTTATGTCACACTTTATAAGCTTCGCGGCGGTCTCTATTATTCTCTTTCTCTCGTCTTCGTCATCTTTGATCCTTGGCTTACAATAAAACTCATTTATAAGACATGCTGCTGTTTGTTGAAAGGTTACTACATTAGATTTGCTCTGTATTGTGGTTATTATGATCTTGTTTCCGAAATGTTCTTGTAGTTTAGTTTTCATATACCCCGCGCTGTATGGTTCTTCACCTGTTCCCTCCATGAACTCTCCCATGATCCGTGTAAGATCCGTCACTGTTGTTTGCTCTTCGTCATTTTCTTCAAGATAATGAACAACCTTCATAAACGCTGAATTCTTCGCGGTATCCACTGGCCTTCCTTGTTTTGCCTTTTTGGCACCCTTTTCATACTCACTGCTATACTGTTTTGGGATTGCCTTACCCGTTCGGAAGTTAACGCTGCAACTCTGATGATATACCGTGTCTGCTGCATGGAGATCTTGTGCGTATTCCAACCGACCTAATACCACATCCGACCATTCATCATTTCTTTGTTTACATACGCTCGCCATTGAGTCCTGGAAGTCCTTGGTTCTCACAGGGATGGTGTCGAAACCTTTCTTTTTGCCATCATATTTCGCTATTTGGCCACAGAAAACGCACTTATCTTTTGGGTTGTACTTGGACGTTTTTGAACGACGACTTATTACAGTGGCTTCTTGGGAGACTAACACACCCGGACTAGAACTTTGTTGTATGTAAGAGGGCCTAACAAGGTCACGGCGACATTTTTGGTGCACTCGGTCGCCAACTTGAGCATTGATGGAACCGCTCACATGTACAATGCTGTTAACACCCTTCTGAGTAAGCACCGAACTAGAATCCCCATCTTCAAAGCTTTTCCCACAGATACAGCAATTCTCCATTGACACAGACTCGCTTTCTACGGTGGCTCATAAGGGACATCTAAAATATTATTTCTATTTTTCAAAACCCAAGTTTATTTTACAAAACCCCAGCTTTTTTTACAAACGCCCAGGTTTTGTTTTACAAACGCCCAGGTTTTGTTTTACAAACGCCCAGGTTTTGTTTTACAAACGCCCAGGGTTTTTTTTACAAACGCCCAGGTTTTTTTTTAAACGCCCAGGTTTTTTTTTACAAACGCCCAGGTTTATTTTTAAACGCCCAGGTATTTTTTTACAAACGCTCAGTTTTTTTTTTAACCGCCCAGGTTTTGTTTTACAAACGCCCAGGATTTGTTTTACAAACGCCCAGGTTTTTTTTTACAAACGCCCAGGTTTTTTTTTTAAACGCCCAGGTTTTTTTTTACAAACGCCCAGGTTTTGTTTTACAAACGCCCAGGTTTTGTTTTACAAACGCCCAGGTTTTGTTTTACAAACGCCCAGGTTTTTTTTTACAAACGCCCAGGTTTTTTTTTTAAACGCCCAGGTTTTTTTTTACAAACGCCCAGGTTTTGTTTTACAAACGCCCAGGTTTTGTTTTACAAACGCCCAGGTTTTGTTTTACAAACGCCCAGGGTTTTTTTAAACGCCCAGACGCCCAGGTGTTTTTTTCAAAGTTCAAAGGCCCAGGCCCCACGAGTGTAATGAATGCTCGTGCACGTGCTGGTCAAGATGGCGGACGGCACATTACAAGAGGTTAGTACATCGTAACTACACGTATGTCTGCTGTTTAAAGACTTCCTCAAAGTCCTTCCCCTTCTTTTTTACGATTTGGATGCGTGCTGGGTTAAAAACCAATCGCTTCGCTTGCCTGAAAACAAATTTATGGTCGACTATCTACATCGAATTCGTGTGAGAGTCGACAAGAGTTTTCGCTTGTTTCATTAGAACTCATGGAACTTTCCTCGACTGTCTCATTCTTGTTTTATCCGGGATTACAGACCATATTCGCCCCTCATTTAGGTCATATTAATTTTGTAATCAAACCTAGCATGTACTGTAATTATATCACACACTGCACAGTAGACAAGACTTGTTGAATGAATGTGAATGAATTATGCACGTATCAATCCCGGGGGGGGGTTCAGATTTGTTTGTCAAATGCCTGAGGGTGGGGAAGCAGTTGTCAATAAAATATTTCCAAAATACCCCACCCAGGGGCAAAAATATACACATAGGAAGACAACATTGTTCTCAAACTGCTTATTTATTAACTGCAGATGTTCAAACTGCCCAACCCCCAGGACAGGTTCTATGATCAAATGCCTGACTGAAGGGCTTGTTTGTGCTGTCAAATACAGACCCCTTTAAACAGTAACTGCAGGCCATGTTACATGGTGCAATATTTCATGAAACTTGTGTCACAACATGGCAACAGCTGTACCTCATGCTGTGGAAGAAAAACAATTAACAAGCCTTTTTTTTTTACAGGTACTAGACTTCCTTCAAAAAATTCTTAACTCAGATATTGAAGTTATTGAAAATTTTAGAAAGGAAAAGGTAAGTACATATATCATTATGACACATACTAATGATGTACTAATAGTGACGTAAGTTAACCATACTTTTTTGACATTTTGATCCATTAATCAAAATCTAGTCGAACGATGTTTTCAAACAACTGGAAACTATCCAAACTTAGAACACACTTACACAGTGCACATTTTATCAAAATACAAACAAAATTGCCAAACAATTTTGCCAAACAAAATTGTGCTGGCAAAAACAGAAACAAAGTTGTATATTCCTTTCGATTGAGTAAAAAGTCGAAAAATGGCAAAAATCTCAAAATCTACAAATTTCTGGTTTTCTAAGAAAATGCTCCAGACAATTTTTTAAATATTTTTTAGCATTCAATTCAATCTTTCATAAGAAGAATCACTGACAATATAATTACAATAAAATTTTATTGCAGAATGATTTTTCAAAGAGAAGCACATTGGAGCTGAGGTTTTGGAGTAAAGTGATTTGTGTACATGTACATCTAGAGCAGCCACGGCTGACTAATGGAATAGGCATGTGCATTCAAAAGTCGAGAAATTATCATAATTACCAGGGGCTACAAGGGATAACTAAATTCTGTATAAATGTGTTTAGGTTGTTAAAGAAACTTGGTGTGCATTGCTGTTTGCACCTCCTGCCAAAAGACCATAAATAAGGAATGGGTATATTTATGTAACTGAATAGTATAGCATAGTTAATACATTTAGTGATATATCTTTGATATATTTTTTTTACTTACTGAGGCTTCTTTGGTTATTTATAATTTGATGGTCAGTGATAAGACTTGTTTTGAGGAGGGTGAAATACAACAAAATGTGGCTTGTCAGTATTTAGGGTTAGGGATAACCAAGTTTGAGCATAATTTGGAAAATACAAAAATAATAGCAAACTTTCCATAATAACAGACTCCAGTATAGATTTGATGGATGCTTGTCCATCCAAACCATACAAGGTTACATGTATATGTAATAGATAAAGAATGAGTGATCTTTATCCGAGCTGAAAGCGAGAGTTTTTAAATCGGATAGAGATCTGACACACATTCTTTATCTTACTTATCAAATGTCTAGATGTAGAGAGTCATGTTTTCAGTTATTTTGGCGATACGACTTATTTTGGCCGAGAAAATCGAAGCCAAAGTTTATGTAAATCAGGACGAAATCTGTATCAGTTTTAAAGATCACTTATCGGTCGGTGATTTCCTTTGTTTTTGCTTCATGAATTATTAATGAGTTAGATAAATATATATATATAAACAGTACAAAGAAGAAACCCATCTCTATATATATATAATCAGAATAAAGGTGAAAGAGAAAATATGTGCCCTGAGTGGAATTTGAACCCACAGCCTCGGCATACTAGTCCACTGTGTTACCACTACACCATCAGGACCAACCACGCTGGCAACGCAGCCAGTTGATGGTGTCATTGTGGAACGTAACCGTGGGATTCTTAGGTTGAAAGCTAGTTTAAAGTTATAGCCTTTCCCATCTCGACCCAGAAAGAGAAAATGCCGGGTGTACCCACGGTTACGTTCCACAATGACACCATCAACTGGCTGCGTTGCCAGCGTGGTTGGTCCTGATGGTGTAGTGGTAACAGAGTGGACTAGTATGCCGAGGCTGTGGGTTCAAATCCCACTCAGGGCACATATTTTCTCTTTCACCTTTATTCTGATTATATATATATATATATATATATACATTTTTTTCATATTTTTGCAGCTTTTGAAAGCTCATCACATGGTTAATGAATTGCTCGCAAGTCTTCTGCATTTTTTTTAGAATGGATAGACATGGCTAATGATGGCTAGACATGACAATGTTTAGAACTACAAGTAGCTCTCAACCCAGCGCAGTCATGCTGAACCATGGGCCATGTGTAGCTATCATTAGCCATCTTGAACCATTGTTAGCCATTCTAAAATAATACAGGAATATAAGGGACAAGTTTGCTAGCAATCTACATGGTTAATATCCAACGAAACTGACTTTCCAAAACTTGGTAAAATTAATCAAATTACCAATCTCTTATCAATTTTGTAGTGGTGAATTGTGTGATATTACAAGATAGAAACTATTTCCATGTTGCCTGTTAGGTAGACAAAGATGCTGTATCAGCTATGACAGAAAAAGACCTGGATGAAATGGGTTTACAAGCCAAAGGTGATAGGGCAAAACTCAGAGCCTTCTGCCGTCGAGAAGACGTAAAGCAAGAAAGTGAAAGGGAAGCCAAGCTGAAGAAACTAAAGGAAATCGTACAACAGGGAAGGAGTAGTAGATCATCTGCAAAACCAACACAGAAAAAGAATCAACTTCCTTCAGAACCCCAAAGAGCCTTAAAACCCACTTTGAAGTTTGAATTCAGGTGGAAGCATTACATCGAAGGAAGTGGATACAAGTTGAAGAGGGCACAGCAGGGTGGAGGTGTACGAGTAAAAGCCATCCCTCGATGCTCAACTGTAGAATACTGTCTACAAGAAGCCGAAAACCTTTTTTTCCCTGCTGGTAAAAGTTTTGAGGGAAGATTGGAAGATATGAACATTTACTTAGCCGATTTTAAAGGTGATGTTTTAGATTTGTGGGATTCTTTTTCAGCCGAAGACTATAAAGAGAAGTACGGTTTCCATACCCCACGATTATTCCTGTTAAGTAAGAATAAGGAAGTACATGTTATAACACCATCCTCAGATGAGTCAGGTGATGACGAATTGGCGACCCATGCATGGCTGTTATCAACAGAGGATAATAAGTTGCCTGTAAGCTTAGCAACTGATGATCACCAGGAGTCGTCTACACATGGTTCTCCGATGGGAACATCTGATGAGCACACAGAGCTGAATGACCAGGTTAAACGAAGTTACATGAATGAAGCATCTCTTGCAGCGGAGAAAGCTAAGCAACAAGTAGACAGTGAATTGTCTGAAAATTTAACAATTGATGATCGGCACCAGGATCCAACACACTATGGTTCTCTGATTGGAACATCTGATGAGCGCAAAGAGTTGATTGACCAGATTGAACGAGATTACGAAGCATCTCTTGCAGCTGACAAAGCTAAGCAACAACAACGTCAAATAGAAAAAAACGTCACTGCTCGGAAAGAAGAACTGAGAATCTCGAGGGAAAGACGTGCCCCACCCGAACCAGCAAAATATGATCCACATATCACTATCTCTGTACGCCACCCTGACCTTGGAGTGATTTCAAGGGATTTTACTCCTGACTGTAAACTACTGGGTGTGTACGACTGGGTAGGATCACTAGCTTCTTCACCAGAACATTTCTCTCTTAGCCAGGCATTGCCTCTATTCATCCTCTATCCCGATGAAAATGCATCTTGTGTTGCATCTTCAATGCTATACATGCTGACCCGAGAAGACCCTGTCCCACTCTCTCAAGATGAGAAAGAGGTGGAATTTTACAGTGGACGAGAAGAAAATGGCAGGGATAATACATTACCAATCCAGGAGGTTCAAATGGGAAGTAGTATTGGTGATAACGATGTGCCACAGGAATCCCCTGATCTTATTGGTGACATCCAGATACCATCTTTCCCTCCAACTCAGCTGATGGAAGAGGACGTTGTCCTTTCAGCTGAAGAGCAAAATGCCCTTGAACTTATAGAACGCCTTCAAATCAAACGTCGAAAGATAGAGGGACAGCTTCAAGAGCATGCATTGACGGAAGTCAGTCGACACAATTGCTTTAAAGATCTCTTGGCTTTGTACAAGCAAGATAACATTATGCAATCAAAACTGCCTCTTGTGTTTAAAGGAGAAGATGCAGTCGGTGATGGGGTACGCAGGGAAGTATATGCGGTGTTTTGGGATAGCTTTGTGACTAACTACTGTGAGGGAGTGACACAATTTGGCTTCATTGTCTCACCAATCATTACACAGGCTGATTATGTTGCTTTGGGGCGTATTCTAACGCACCAGTTTATCCAAACAGGAACTATACCACTACAGTTATCTGAAGCCACAATCCAACAGGCTGTTGTTGGAAGCGTTTCCGAAGAATGTTTGTTGCAGTCGTTTTTTATGCTACTACACGAGAAGGAAAGGGAGGTCCTACAGAAAGCCCTTCTTGGTAGACAACCATTCCCAACAAGTGAACTTATAGATATTTTATCCGACTTCAATATAGGAACTGTTCCCAAGCCACATAATATCAGACAGATACTTTTACAAGTGTCTATCACGGAACTGATTTCAAAGCCATTCGTATGCATTATCAAGCTGAAAGAAGGCATGGGATCGTTTTGGGATGGTGTCAGTGCTCACGAAATTGATGCACTATACAGCTGCTGCACTCCAACTCCTAGGAACGTTGTCAACAGTTTGAATTTCACAACTTCGACTCCACAGGAGGAGAAAGTCTCAAGATGGCTTGTGCGATAACTAAAGAGTCAAGATCACAAGATTTTATCTCGTTTTCTGCGCTTTTGTACTGGCAGTGATTTGGTTCACTATGACAAGAGCATCAAGGTTAAGATGGAAATCATGTCAGACTTGGCGATGCGTCCAAAGGCGCAAATATGTTTTGGTATTTTAACCGTACCCAAGAATTGTCGTTCGTATGCCCATTTCAGTGGAAACATTGATTTTTACATGCATAATCCCCATATGTGGGAACTAAATGACACTGTAATCTAAAGGTTTAAACGCTGGGCTACCTTCACTATGAAATGAACATGGACTTATATCAGTTGAAACGTGTAACGGCCATACTTCGCTTTAGTGCCACGCTCCAGATTATTTAGCGAATAACATTGATCACATAAGCAATACAATGGCAGCTGGACTAGACTGTTTATCCAAATATGGTACTAGACTAGACTGTATTCTTATTCGCTGAATAATCCGGAGCATGGGGACGCTGTTACACGTTTCGACTCCCTTATAAGTTTTTGCTTATATTGATTCGTGTACCTTGCAGAGGCGTAGCGTGCATTTTTCGCGGTGTACACACGAGGAGAGATTTCCGCGAGCACCGGAGGCGCGAGCCACTTGGGGGTCTCTGGGAAATTTTGAAATCTAAGGCGTATATATGAACGCTACGCCCCTGCCTTGTTTGAAAGAAAGTAAAATTATTATAATTTTTTTTTTTTAGTTTTTACTAGTTCATCCCAGGAGCTAATTAATTCTAGGATCGCCTATTTTGTTCCTCTGCCTTGACTTCATAACTGAACAACACTATAACCTCAGTTTTCATTTATTCCAAAAGATAATGGCAGTGGAAAGGCAATTGGAATATATTCTTTTCTTCCGATTCTTTGTTGTTTGTTAATATGCAAGTTTCGTATGTCACGGACGAGCTGGAACGAGCACTAAATGGAGACTAAATGGGGACATCTTTTGTCACGCTAAATAGCTTTTAGAAAGTCTCCACACGGGCCTTAAATAAGTGCGCGTTTCACCTTGTCCACGAGAATACGCGAGACCTGCCTATTTGTTTGATTTCTATCAGAATACACCATTGTCAGTTGTTTACTATTAGCTGTTTTGCATTGCACACTGATTAATGCGTGCAGGCTACTTTGTGTCAGATGCTGAATCGGAGTATAGAATATCACCGTTTATAGAACAAAGAATTCGTTGTATTTTTTTCCTTTACGTTTATGTATTTCACGCTGTTTTGTAAGATATTGCGCTATCTCAGTATGGCTTAATTTGCAAGATACAGCAAACGCTACATATCCCAGTTGATACTGAAACCCAAAAGTTGAAACGGTGAAAATTGGTGCTGCACCCACCAGCAACACGTGTATCTTTGCTGTACCATTAACAAGGCCAGTTTAGTTACTAAACCATAGCTATACTTACGTTTTGTGATAGAGTCGGTGGTTTTACTTAATCCGTGAAACAAAAATTAATAGTCAGTAGAGTTTGAGGAAGATTGGTTTGATCTGCATGAATAAAAATATGGCGAGCTTTCCAAAATCACAAAATAAGAGATTATATGGCTTTGTGAGACGGCGATTTTTGAAAGCTTGCTGTTCAGTTCGTATTTATTCAAACATTCTCAAACTTGGTAAACGTACTAATAAATTTAGTGTGATCTTTCTTGTGATGGAGTTAATTTCTTAATCCCTTTCCAATTTTTGACACTGACGGTCCCTTCCTCAACTCAGAAATGGCTAATAGTCAGCAGAAACACAAGAAAACGATGCATGGAATGAGGGTCTAATTGTGCCTGGTCTAATATCTATTTCACGGGTTAAGTAAAATCACTCTCACAACTTTTAGGAACTGGTTGTGCTTTTCTAAACTCAGTTTGGGAACAATTTATGAGGCAACCATATTAATCAAATGTCCTTTCTTGTTAAATGCTATTGGTGATTCTGTTTTTAACGTTTGAAACGTTTAATTAGTATGCCTATTTGAAATTACAATCGGCTTTCTCAAACTATGAAAGGTATTAGTGAGGCGGCTGTATTTGCAGGCTACGTGTAGTCATTAATCGCTTTTTGCAGCTGTACGGATAATCGGTATTATAATGTACTTAGTCACTGAATCAGCAGATCAAAAACAAAAGGCATTTTTAGGACTTTGGTTAAGCACCCCTCAAACTATTTCCTGTTAAATCAATGTATAGTATATGAGTACTACGTTGGACGAGTATCGTTTATTTCCTTCGAAGTGTTTACTTTTATACAGTGCATGCTCTATAACATTAACATATTTTGCACAATTTCGTACAATAGTTTTGCAGCAAATAGTGCTAAATAGCGTTCTTTTGTATTGTTTAATTACTGCTGTTTGTTACTACAGTTTGTTAAGAAATATTTCACGGATAGCAGTTACTGTGTTTGAATTCTCTGATTAGACTGTGCATGTGTTTGTGCATGCATGTCGAATGTTATTGCAACCTATGTGGTTGTGACCCAACTGATTCGTTAACACGGCTGTATATCTTCTTATTGTGCATGTACGTCCTTTTGTTCATTGTAATGAAATAAAAGGAGTATTGGCACTATAAACATTCTATTCATTTTATTTCACTTTGCAACAAAACAAGGCTACGTTAAAAAAAAAAAATTGGCCAAAAGTCTAAAAAGGGTTTCATCATTTACAATAACACCCCAAAGCAATGTTGGTCAAATTCTTTCTTTTCTTGTTTAAATCAACGTAATACAAACCACTTCTTCTCCGTGCTGCTGTCTGAGGCATCATATTTTTGGCTACGTTTTTAAATTATCATACCGGCATCTCCTTTCCAACATTGGTTTGCTTTAATTAGATTGCATTGATTTGGTATAACAAGTCAATATAGAGAGAATATGCATCTGTGGCATTGAGGGGCATGTGGTAATCATGGTCTTCCATTACCATGCTAGCCAGTTCTGCAAAGGAATTGTTACATCCCATAACGGGTCTTGGTTCAGCATAGTTTTCCTCGGCAAGATCTAAATCATCAACATCTACTTTCGTTATGTAATCTCGTGCACCAAACCTTTCAGGTAGAAAGTACAACACATCGGGTTTTCCTGGAGGTGACTCCCTGTTGTTTGATGGGCGTATTCTGTGCAGATTCCAGTGCTTCGCTACGTTGTTCAGCTCATCTTGGATTAAATGCATAAAGCAATAACGTAGACACTCAACTTGTAGTGGATCACTGTCATCGAAAATTCCCGAATCTCGCATGTCTTTAAAAAAGTTCATCCACCAATTAGAATAGGATCTCCTGAGGAAAGACCACCACGCTTCGATACGCTGATTGGAAACGGACTTCCCATACAAAAAGCTCTGTGCGCCGGTGATTACATCTGTACAATCCATTCTCAAGAATCTTTGGATGCCAGCAATGTAAATGTTTTCGGTACCACGGTCTGCTCTAATAAATTTAGGTACTCCTCTGACCTCGCGAACACAATCTATGAAATACTTCGCGGTAATTTTTGGGTCGTTATTCGAGGGACCAGCTTCGAGCCACATTATACGGCGGCTAAATCCATCAATAGCCCCATGAATGCAAATACCAAAGGGCTTGAGTTTATCATATCCGTCGACGTGCCATATAAAATTTGGACCCTTTGCATAGTATTGTCTCCTCCTAAGTCTTCGTCTAGACCTGTGCTCTACCCCTTCAGGATCTAGATGTTTCAATATTAGTCGCACTGTTTCACGATCCACTATCAAACCATGCTCTAGTTGTAGCTTCTGATGCATTAGTCTGTAACCAAGACAAGAGCCGGTCCCAGCTAGTTCCTGCTCAATAGTGTCAGCAAGTTCTTGTACACTTGCATGACCCCTCCTTCGTCGTAGACCCATAGTTCGCAGGATCCTTTTAAGTTGTCGCAGCGAAAGCTGAATGCCGTGCAGTGCAGCTAAAAACGCCAAAATTTCCGAATATTGAAATCCAAGTTTGAAATAATTCTCAATCAAGGACTGGCGGGGATTACCAAGTTGACTTGTATCGGGAAGATACCTCCCAACCGCTGCTGCGTCTTTAAGCAGTGTTAAGAACACGAAGATCATAATGGAACACAGGGCGGCATCCATGTTTGCTACCAGCACACACGTGCACGAGCCTCCAATACATTTATAGTCATTACAGCAGAAATATTTGAAGAAAAAAACCTGGGCGTTTGATTTAAAAAAACCTGGGCGTTTGTAAAAAAAAACTGACTTGGGCGTTTAAAAAAAACCTGGGCGTTTGTAAAACAAAACCTGGGCGTTTGTAAAACAAAACCTGGGCGTTTGTAAAATAAAACCTGGGCGTTTAAAAAAAAACCTGGGCGTTTGTAAAAAAAAACCTGGGCGTTTGTAAAACAAAACCTGGGCGTTTGTAAAACAAAACCTGGGCGTTTGTAAAACAAAACCTGGGCGGTTAAAAAAAAACCTGGGCGTTTGTAAAAAAAAACCTGGGCGTTTGTAAAAAAAAACTGGGCGTTTGTAAAAAAAAAACCTGGGCGTTTGTAAAAAAAAACCTGGGCGTTTGTAAAAAAAAACCTGGGCGTTTGTAAAACAAAACCTGGGCGGTTAAAAAAAACACCTGGGCGTTTGTAAAAAAAACCTGGGCGTTTGTGAAGAAAAAAAACCTGGGCGTTTAAAAAAAAACCTGGGCGTTTGTAAAAAAAACCCTGGGCGTTTGTAAAACAAAACCTGGGCGTTTGTAAAACAAAACCTGGGCGTTTGTATAAAAAGCTGGGGTTTTGTAAAATAAACTTGGGTTTTGAAAAATAGAAATAATATTTTAGATGTCCCTTATGAGCCACCGTAGCTTTCAGAATAACAAGAATAAGATAATCTAGTTGAGTTAAAACTGATTCGAAAGATTTTAGCGATCGAGTGTTTAATACCTCTTACAATCAGGTATCATTTTTAGTTGAAATTCGCATTTTATTGCACAATAATGATAACTATCTTACCTTTTCGAAGCACATTTAAATTGCCTGAGAATAACTGAAGAATACAATAAAACCAGTATAATCATTTGCTTTTCTTTGCAAAATCCAAACTTGCAGACATTGTAGAACTACAAAATCGTCTAGGCGTTCCTTGCTAAAGGAGAGAAAAGCATGGGGCGAGCTAAGCCAATCATCACCGATTTGTTTGCTTGAGATAGGCTTAATACCTAGATTATTTTTCACTTATGAGAACTATACAACTGATAAACCCCAAATATACAACAATATCTAAAAAACACTGTTGTCCATAGGCAAATTTGACAAAAATACACTGATTTAATTGGGATCCCTGTGGATAATATAAAACATATTTTTCAGCGTAAAGCCTTTTAATTGGGAGCTCTGACACTTGGTTTCTACACAAAACTCTAGGTTTTGGACAATTAAGCCTAATATATTACAAATAAGCTATTTTTCTTTCATTTTTCTTTTTTTTTTTTTGCTCGGGCTCCCTGTGGTAAAATCGATCAATTTTAATTGGGAGCTACTCTGTCACTTGGTTTCTACACAAAACTCTAGGTTTTGTACAATTAAGCCTAATATATTACAAATTAGCTATTTTTCTCTGATTTTTCGATTTTTTTTTGTCTCGGGCTGCCTGTGAGTAGTAGGAGAGGCATGGAATTAGCCGGGTTTTTAGGGCGTTTTTAGGAGGAGGGAGGGGACGGCGGGCGGCGGGCGTCGACGGGCGTTGACGGGCGGCGGGCGTTGACGGGCGGCGGGCGTTGACGGGCGGCGGGCGTTGACGGGCGGCGGGCGTTGACGGGCGGCGGGTAGTAAAACCTATTATTGCTTTGGAGCTTCGGATAAGTTTAGTCGTAAGGGAGTTCATAAGAGATGTAATGAGATCGATAAAGAAAACTATCTAAATGTGTTGCTCGGGTATCAATAAGGGTTTTCGTGTTGTCAACAACACTATGTATACTTATCAACAAGTAAGGCCCGGGTTTTCTTATTTTACCCTAAGCGCAAAGTGTTAGCAGATAGACTGACCACTTTACCTCTAGAGATATAAACTTAGAACCAAGTGCTGTAAAATAGTTATATTATCGTAAATAGTATTTTTAAGCTTAATGTCAACAGTTATTTTATTCTTACTTAAAATGTACAAACTTCCAATAAATGTGTTATGGAAATGAACACGTCTCTATTCATTTGTCCTTTTTGTCCTGTTTAATCCTGTTTGTCCTGACAAATTACGATAAAATTCACAATGTTTTATTTTTTGAATTAGTTTTATCTTGATCTTCAAAGGATTAACAGGAGTCAACGCGTTTGTAAAAATTATCCGGTGCCGAATTGTGGATCAAAATAGTTAGTGAAACTTTCCAATCATTTATCGCAAGTACATACCTTATCGCCCGAGGAGCACAAGTATTATTTACAGGAAGCAACATTACAAAAACCTAAAGTGGTCGAGTTTATAACCAATCAGCTAATTCATGGCTCATTTCAGATAGAATAAATATGTTTTCTTTATTAATTTATTAAAACGATCAGCTATCTAATTACAAGTATTTTATATCCCTTTCATCTACCCAAGTATTAAAACTCTCGGGATACCCCTTCCACTGGACAAGGTATTCAATCCTGCCTTTCCGTTTACGCTTTTTAAAGACTTTTTCTACCCGGTAGAAATCATCTTGCTTTTCGACTCTCTGTAACTCGGCTTCGTAAAATGTTCATTCTAAAAGTTATCCACGATAGTCCTTTAAACGATAGACAGGTGGCTGTCTTGGTATTCTTTCAGATATGGTAAATATCTCTAAGGTCTAGGCGACTATAAGGAAAACGAACTGTAAATTGGTGTTTTTGAGATTGAATAAAATCCTGTTCCGAGTAGTTTGTTTTTATTCGTATGGTAATTATATTTCAGTTTTAGAGAAGAATTTGCATCTCAAGTGTTTTCCTCAAAACAATAGGCCCTTCAGTTATCGCTAATCTCTAAGAACAATAGCAGAGTTGATCTTATGAGTCACAGTGGATTTTGTATACAATTGTCTTATGAGTTATTAACTGTAAAGGAAAATAATAAAGACAGTTTAGAGTCTATGACGAGTAGTTTGTTCTTACTATTTACGCTACAAAGGGGTTTAGATATTGCGAGGTATTTTTTATTTATTTTTTATTCAATTTCGAATGTATTCAGGGCCGATCGCTCCTGGTTTTAGAGACTACTCCAAACAATAGGCTTTTACCAAACATGCCCGAATAGATCGATGACCTCATTCACAGAAATAATATTAATCCTCTGAGTTAATGAGATTCCACTTTATTCATGAGACGCTGTACTTTACCGCACTTTATTTATGAGCTCACCACTTTATTCATGAGAGCGCCTTAAAAATTAGCATAGCGCCTTAAAAAAGGGCCGTACGCCCTAATTAATTTATGCATGACCTAAGACAATAGGACCGTGACGTCAAATGAGATCGATAAAGAAAACTATCTAAATGTGTTGCTCGGGTATCAATAAGGGTTTTCGTGTTGTCAACAACACTATATGTATACTTATCAACAAGTAAGGGCCGGGTTTTCTTATTTTTACCCTAAGCGCAAAGTGTTAGCAGATGGACTGACCACTTTACCTCTAGAGATATAAACTTAGAACCAAGTGCTGTAAAATAGTTATATTATCGTAAATAGTATGTTTAAGCTTAATGTAAACAGTTATTTTAATCTTACTTAAAATGTACAAACTTCCAATAAATGTGTTATGGAAATGAACACGTCTCTATTCGTTTGTCCTTTTTGTCCTGTTTATCCTGTTTGTCCTGACAAATTACGATAAAATTCACAATGTTTTATTTTTCGAATTAGTTTTATCTTGATCTTCAAAGGATTAACATGAGTCAACGCGTTTGTAAAAATTGTCCGTTGCCGAATTGTGGTTCAAAAATATTTAGTGAAACTTTCCAATTATTTATCGCAAGTACATACCTTATCACCAGAGGAGCACAAGTATTATTTACAGGAAGCAACATTACAAAAACCTAAAGTGGTTCGAGTGTATAACCAATCAGCTAATTGATGGCTCATTTCAGATAGTATAAATAGGTTTTCTTTATTAATTTATTAAAACGATCAGCTATCTAATTACAAGTATTTTATATCCCTTTCATCTACCCAAGTATTAAAACTCTCGGGATACCCCTTCCACTGGATAAGGTATTCAATCCTGCCTTTCCGTTTACGCTTTTTTAAGACTTTTTCTACCCGGTAGAAATCATCTTGCTTTTCGACTCTCTGTAACTCGGCTTCGTAAAAGGTTCCTTCTAAAAGTTATCCATGATAGTCCTTTAAACGATAGACAGGTGGCTGTCTTGGTATTCTTTCAGATATGGTAAATATCTCTAAGGTCTAGGCGACTATAAGGAAAACGAACTGTAAATTGGTGTTTTTGAGATTGAATAAAATCCTGTTCCGAGTAGTTTGTTTTTATTCGTATGGTAATTATATTTCAGTTTTAGAGAAGAATTTGCATCTCAAGTGTTTTCCTCAAAACAATAGGCCCTTCAGTTATCGCTAATCTCTAAGAACAATAGCAGAGTTGATCTTATGAGTCACAGTGGATTTTGTATACAATTGTCTTATGAGTTATTAACTGTAAAGGAAAATAATAAAGACAGTTTAGAGTCTATGACGAGTAGTTTGTTCTTACTATTTACGCTACAAAGGGGTTTAGATATTGCGAGGTATTTTTTATTTATTTTTTATTCAATTTCGAATGTATTCAGGGCCGATCGCTCCTGGTTTTAGAGACTACTCCAAACAATAGGCTTTTACCAAACATGCCCGAATAGATCGATGACCTCATTCACAGAAATAATATTAATCCTCTGAGTTAATGAGATTCCACTTTATTCATGAGACGCTGCACTTTACCGCACTTTATTCATGAGCTCACCACTTTATTCATGAGAGCGCCTTAAAAATTAGCATAGCGCCTTAAAAAAGGGCCGTACGCCCTAATTAATTTATGCATGACCTAAGACAATAAGACTGTGACGTCATTGAATTCATGAGCGCGCCTTAAAAATTAGCATAGCGCCTTAAAAATTAGCATAGCTCACCACTTTATTCATGAGTCTAAGACAATAGGATTGTGACGTCATCCTAATTAATGCATACGCCCTAAAAATTAGGGCGTACGCCCTAAAAACCCGGCTAATTCCATGCCTCTCCTACTACTCCTGTGGTAAAATCGATCAATTTTCATATCTCAATTTCGGCAAGTTCCACCAATGGGATTCTTTGGTACTTTTAGTATATTGTTTAGGACAACAATCTTAACCTCTGGGCGTTGAGAAAAATTCTGTTGCAATTTGTTTGAGCAGGACCTAAAAAATTCATAGATTCCCTGGACTATGAAGTCGAAGTGACTATTGGTGAATATTTACCGAGACGACCCTTTTAAAAGTTTTACAAGCGCGCGTGACAGGATAGTTTTGTGACAACATTTGCATAAACACATGCCGCTACGGTTCACTGCACAAACCGACTCGACATGAGACTTGCAGGGACGACAAGAAAGGATTTTCTAAAGGCAGAGAAATACCGAAAAGCAGTCCAAATGCACACTAGAATTCAAGTTGAAGCAGCAGTCCTCACTTTTGAGTCCTCGAACCGTGTTACAAAGAGAGGAAATGCAGCGAAAATGAGTGGAAGTGGGCAAACTCGGCTGACTGAAAATCTGCCACGGCGAGTGCAAATTTATCGAAAGGAACCGCTTTCATGAGTTCACTTCAAAGGACAAATTTGCTGGAAACTACAAACTACTGTTTGTAGTTTTGTGGATTATAGCCATCACAGAATCAAAGACAATGGTAAATCAAGAGACAAATGATTTCGGTATGAGATAAAACTTGAAAACACACCGAGAGCGGCGAGAGAAGAGCATAACAGCAACCGGCTTCCTGAATGAAAACTAGAACTTGTTGTTTTTCTATCAAGAACCACGGGGAAAATAACTCAAGTAAGTACACTCTTTTTAAGTCGAACAGTTCCAAAGTCTCGTTGTGTTATTTATTGCTCTAAGTAGACGTTATTTCAGTTGTGATTCACGAGGACCGAATAAACTCAACCCCGGCCAAAACTCGTAAGTAAACTTTGTTTGTGACGGCTTATGGATTAAAATAAGCTTCAAGTTTAGCCATACTTATTTAGTTGCTTCTTTAGTGGGTTTTGGAAAAGCTTTTTCTTTCATATTATTTATTTATTCGTGAGAAACGTCAGTAAATATGCGAGCGACCATTTTGGTAAATGCCTTGTAGTTGTATGTATATTCACCTCCAGGCGCTCTGGAGGTGAATATAGCGACGTATGACGTAATTCTCGACCAATCAGAGCACGGGAATCTCTATATTCACTGATGGAATTATACTAATATATTATTAGTAGTAGCTATAAGTAATAGTAGGTAGAAATATATTAAATAAAACATAGGCATTTTTATAATCATAGTAGTAGAACATTTAATACAATCGTTGTAACGTACACAAGGAACTTTTTATATTTTAGTACACGCGTACGCCCCTATTGGAAACCAGTATATGTTATTGAATGGGCTAGCGTGCATAAATAAAGTTGATCCTATCTTATTCTTCTTAACGCCTCTTAAAATTCACTTCACAAGCGAAAGCAAATTCAAATTTATACGGTCGAAATCTTAACATAATCGCTCTAAACAGTTACCAGTTGCAGATTAGATGTTACTTAACTTTGATTTGAAGGTAGAAAGGTCATAAATAATTTTATTTGTTTTAGAAGGCAAAATAGCTCCCAAAACCATGTATTTTCGGGTGAAATGACTGGGCCGATACCGGAAGTGAGTCACCGGATCTTTTGTACGCAATGACTTTGATATGAAGCCTGCTAAAGCCAGTTTATCAGCGCGCGGCTATTTTTTAAACTGATGATCAAACCTGAGCCCACTGCAACAATGGCAGAAAAAGGTGGCACGAATGAGTAACCGGAGTGAATCTGGTACGAGATAAAATCGTTGGCGCATGTTCGATACGAAAACAACACGAATGTTGCAGCCTTCTTTTCATCGAAAAATGCCAACACGGTGGGGCCAACCATCCCCCTTAATGTGTCATGGGGATGCAGGTTGGCGCAGTGGTAAAACACTCGCCTCTCACCGCTGCGGTCCCGGGTTCGATTCCCGGCTCGGGCACCATATGCCGCGAGTTTGTTTGTTCCTTATCTGCATTCGAGGGTTTTTCTCCGGGTTCTCCGGGTTCTCCGGTTTTTCTCCCTCCATAAAAAGCTGTAAGTTGTAATACTCAGCCTGCTATAACAAATAAAATATGTATTTATTTATTTATCTCGCTTTTCGTGGAGTCGAAGAAGACTAATTTTATTGTGTGGAAAACAATATAATCATAATCTCTCTACAGGCAGAGGGGTGGGGATTATATATCTGCTACCCTGTTCCTTAATCCCTTCATCGAAAAAATGCAAACACGGTGGGGCCAACCATCATATCCCCCGTTAATGTGTTATTAGAACTGCAAAAATATTATCTGGTAGAATCACAATTTCGTATATACCGAGTGGGACAATTCAGCGTAACATTTTTATTGCAGCGAAACATTTTTTGGGATGACGTCATAATCGGTGAAGTCATCACATGACCATGTTACGAAGTTCAACGAGTCCTTAATTTTTACAGCAGATTTGAGATATATATTAAAAAAATAACGGAAATTCCACAATATTTTGGGGTTCAATCCCAGCCTTTCTGGAAAACTTCCCACCCAACGGTTTCATGATGAATGCTGAAAAGGATGTTACCCAATATTCGCTCCCCACACATGAGGGGGGATGGTTCGCCACAAAAACACTGGATTCTGCGACAATCTTCGTAACATTCGATTCCCACCGGGCGTTTCACCATCGGTCCACATGTCACGACCCGGATACATCATTGCGTTATAAACATCCGCATAAAATGGAAATTATTTTGTAGTGGGAGGGGTGGAGATTGTGTTATCTACCTACTTACCTATCTATCTACCTACTTCGTAAGACAGGCTTTTAATCGGGAAAATTCAAAACAAAGATGAGTGATAATCTTCGTAACATTGACATCGTTTCCGTCACCAGATTTCTTGAATGAATCTTAAAACGAAATTTAGAGTATTTTAGAAGTATGAAACTATCCAAATTTAACGATGTTCGTTTTAAGACAGTAAGACCTAACTGTCCAAGAAGAAATATATAGGTTAAAATTGAAAACAAGTGAATTCAAAAGGCTAAAAGTTCTCTCTAGTAAATGACTAAATAAATTTTTTTACATAAGCTCAAGGAGGAGCTTATTCACTGTTCGCGTGGACTTTCACAACCTGCACACGCAGAAGTTCTGCTAAATGTGTACATGTTATTTGAAGATAACAACAGGATGCAAAACTGCATTTAAGATTAAGATTAATTGACAGCCAATAATTACTAAGCTAGTATTACCTTAGGCAAGGGACTAACTGCTTCCAGGTAAAATATTGACAAAGAGAAAGCCACCCCCCTTTCAAAAATCCTGGATCCGCCCCTGCACCTCTTATACCATAGTACTCCAGTTTGTTTTATTAAGATTTAATGATTGACCGTATCAAAGGCCTTGCTAAAATCTAAAAAATTCCACACGAATAGTCACGCTCATCAATTGCTGTTTGTAATTTGTCAATTATACTAAGTAGTGTACGGTCAGGGTAAAGGTTTCAAGGGCTCAGCGGCACACCCCATCCTAATTATTAGGGAGTACCCCTCCCTACCGGGTTGACTGTACTTATGGGATAATCATATACGACAGTCAAACGGTACATAGTCGTGCACAGACCTTACCAAATAAGTGTTGACTAAAAAAAGAATTATGTAAATTTTCGATTTAGCATTCACGTGAAAAGCAATTTCCAAACTCGTCCTTTGTATTTAAAAGCTGTCCGCAACCGGCGTCGTGTTTTCGTATGTTTCTTGGTGTTTGGGTCCTCTGGTGAAACACACCCTCTCGTTTTGGAGATATTACACACTAAACGTTGTCTCCACTACGTTTGGTAGTTTATTTTCTCATCTCTGAATTCTCTGGGGAACATTACTGTGTTCTTGATGATCAGGAATTACATTTTGCATATATTTAGCAGGTGTAGGAGCATAAAATATATCATTAACATCGAAAACAACAAAAAATACATCTGGGTATCCCAACTTTGTAGTAATCATTTGACAGTTATCAATATCGAATTTTCTTCAGGTCAAACCGGTTTTACAGGATTCGAAGATAACAACGGCTGACATCTACAATGTCTTGGTTTTTTTCTGCAGATGACTTGCAGCAGGCACGAATAACTAGTTTAACTAAACCTACAAGTACAACTAAGACAATGACCACAGCCAACCCCAACACCGTCATTACGTCCAGCATGTAGACTTGATAGAAAGGTAGTGTCAGACCCCTGGGTTTGAGGTGGTCCAAGCGACCTTGAGCCTGCACGTACTCTACCAGGTCAGCGGCTTCCTGCTCAGGAGTACGCGGACGTATTTTCAACGCTCTTGAAACACGAGCTGCAAGTCTGAAATAGGACCATGTCCGAGATCAGTGACAAATATTGTAGTGTAGCCATTCTTTTTAATTCTTGGATATGCGAAGCATACGAAGGAGTTATTGGATGGGCTCATGATACTCA
Organism: Actinernus sp. WN-2022; assembly: GCA_030867875.1. Lineage (NCBI taxonomy): Eukaryota > Metazoa > Cnidaria > Anthozoa > Actiniaria > Actinernidae > Actinernus > Actinernus sp. WN-2022. The sequence goes on from JAOWCC010000936.1 coordinate 69,645,931, forward strand.
GTATCCAATATTTAGTCGCGTTATGCACGCTGTTGTCAAGTTGCTTTGCTTTACTTTACTTTATAACTGGAGTTCAGAATTTTGTAGCGGGAAAAATGTACGTGAATCTCCACAAAAGCTTGAAGAACGAAACTAAAGCAGGGGAATTTCCACCTGCAACATTACAGGCAAGGTTTCTTCTAGATTTAACTGATGTTGCCTCGCTCTTGAGACAATTAATTTAGTTGTCATTATTAATGCTGCAGGAATAAAATAAAATCATTGGAAGCACTTTAACTGTATGGGAGTCTGTTTTTCTTGTTGGAATTTCAGAGAACTCTTGCATCTCCTTTGGCGAAATAGACCAGTTCTCGGTTTTCCGTTCTCGGAAATTTCTAAAGCTCGGAGCTCTAGTGAATATTTACCCAAACAACCTGAAATATCATATGTGTCAAGATTGAGTACATCAGTACATTGGCAGACATTATGGACATCAGCGGAAAGCTACTGGTAAAAGAAAGGTATTTTAGTCGATTCAAAATGGCGGCTTATAGTGAGTGAGACTGTAGGTTCTTTATAGACCTTCCAACGCAATGAAAACCGAAACTTTATGTGATGAAATAAGAACAGAGAAGCGTAACGAGAGTTGTATTAGCTTAAACATAGCCATTGTGATTAAAAAGCCATTTTTTAGGATTTGTCATCTCTCCGGCGTCTGTCTGTCCAAGTCCAGCTGCTTGGCGGCAATTATTTAGAGGAGAAAGGCCTGAAACCCAGTTTATATCCCAGAAAACATTGCAGGATTTATGTTAACAAAACAAGATGGCGGAGAGAAAGCAATATGGTGACGTTTCTCTCCTTTCTCGTCGAGTTTCTTCGAAAATGTAATCCTACATGGCGTCCTGGCACTAACATTATTTCGACAAAGCTCTTTGGAAGTACTTTGGAGGAGTGTTATTGTACGTTTTATTGGCGATATGGATGCATTGAACACTGTTTTATTGATATCGAGGCGACGAAATAAGCCTCACCGAAGACTTGGCGTACTGTTGTACCTCAAACTGTGCATGGATTCAGCCAGATTACAGACAACAACATGGAGAACGAGGAGCATTTGAAGGGCGAAATGGACTTCTCGGGGAAGTACTTTGCCGACGATCTGAGGGATTGTTTGTGGCCTCGATACACAGCTTAATCCGTTATTGGTCTCGAGGCGAACGAGTATGAAATCAAACTTAGAAGGTCTTCAAATTTGAAACGTTTTTTGTGTTTCCTACATTTTCTTATACGAATCGACACCCATTTTTAACACTGATGCGCATGTGCGCCACCATCTAGTCTCATATTTCTGCCAATGAACAAGTGTTCACTAATGAATGACTCGTGGTCTTCCGGGAGTTTTATCAGAATTCATTTTTCATTCCAGGCCGACCAGAACTTAGAAGGTAAGGCTGTGACATGGAGAAGGAATACCTTACTCGGCCTCGTTCCTTACTTTATAGGTGTGTACTTAGCTGCTGCCTCGATCGTGCATCGCTAACTTAGAACTGAGAAGAAGAAGTAGAAGAAGCAGAAAAAGAAGAAGAAGAAGAAGAAAAAGAAGAAAAAGAAGAAAAAGTAGAAAAAGAAGAAAAAGAAGAAAAAGAAGAAAAAGAAGAACAAGAACAAGAAAAAGATAACAAGAAGAACAAGAAGACGAAAAAGAAGAAGAAGAACAAGAAGAAGAAAAAGAAGAAAAGAAGAATTGGCTAAATCGATCGAGGTTTCTGTATATATAGCTACCTCTTTCAGGTACTATTTACATAGCTCACCCAGACAGTGTTCTTCGTGTTGATTTAAACTTTTTAATTGGGTTACAGAGGAGCGATTTGCTGTGAAATTAGTTGTCTAATTGGTTGAATTTTGCAAATCTATCTACGAATGGCCAAGGAAAATAAATATAACAGGCTTAGTGCCTTATTATTGATGATCTAAAACTGGCAAACATGGCATCTTAATGCAGTCATAACAATATAAGTGTATGAAGTTAAAAGGTAAAGTTAGAGGAGAGGAAGAGAGAAAGACACCAAAACAAACTTGCTGCATTTAAAATAACTATCACATATACACATCTATTATTTATTTGTTTAGTACAATTAAAATATCTGGATACAGTGTAAAATAACCAACAAATAGATCAGTATGTTTTCAGTATTCATGCATGCACTCGAGTTTGCATGCATGCACTTTCATTATGCATGCACTTTCATTATGCATGCATATATGAAAATTTGCATGCTTTGTATCCATAACAATCTATTGCATGCACGTATTTACTTGTGCATGCATGCAATTGTTGGAAGGTTACTTTCCTACTTATCATATGAGAACGTTTCAAAATGTTACATGTTCCTTTGTACTCAAGTCGTCGTATATAAATCTACAGAATTGTATAGAAAACTAACATTTGTTTTATGTTTGGAAGAGCAACTCAATCTAGCTCAAATTTCATCCATTTATTGACACTCGCGTAATAATTATCTCATTATATTGAAATTTGATGCTCTTGTGCAGCAATTGTGTTGAATACTCACTAAATGCGACAGTCCAAAACTCTCCAAAAATTTCACGTTTTCTTATAAATCGAATGCTTTTGCACCACATTCAAAATGTCGGAAAAACCGCGAACTGGTCTATTTTCCGGTCAAATTTACGGATGTTTTCACTGAACAGGGTTTTGAAGAATATAATTAGACCAATTTACTAATTTGCCTGTTTGTTTTGCCCATCTTAACACCTTGTTGTGGTATTTAGATTCGTAATTGACACTTCTTTTCCATCTATATGTTGTTGTAAAACGTCTAAATATTAGAAAAAGTTGTGCGATTTTTATGAGAGCTCCGAGCATTTTTAAAGTATAACAAAAATATTTTTTTAAGTTTGGCTTTCGAAAGATGCTAATATTAAGACCTCCTGAAAGAGACAAGGTACACAAACCTCAGTCGGTCTTGTAACGTTGTGATATTAGGCGATTCATCCAACATGTTGTATCATACCACGTTCGAGTTCAGCCTGACTCTTGAAAAGCACTGGGATTACAAGAGGCCTTAATTTGGGAGTTCTTCTTTAAGCTTTTCCACTGCGACGAGGGGGTGCGAACTCAAATAGAGATCGCAAATTGTGTACTTGTTCTTGACTATTTCTTGTAGTCTGGCGTAAATAAGATTCGGAAACCGAAAATTGTCATTCACTAAGGAAACACTAAATACTTAAGATATACATACTACCAAATGAGTCACCTTTCTCCAATGATGACCTTTTGCATCGCGCTGACCATTTGATCAGATGTCGCAGACCGCACGCTTAGCATTTCACCAAGTCCAGCATACTTTATGGTCTGTGCATTGTCAGGTTGATCGCCAAAGAAAGGAGAGCAGACCATGGGTACTGCGTGATAAGCAGCCTCCGCCATTCCGCTAGCACCACCATGAGTGATGAACAGCTTGGTTTCGTTGTGACCAAGAACATCGTTCTGGGGAAGCCATTCTATTGTCCTGGGCCTGGTTGTTCAAAGCCCGATTAGTGTTAATCCAGGGTTAATTTCCATGACAACCAATAGGTTCTGTGCAGAGTTAATCCAGGATTAACACTAATCGGGCTTTGAACAACCCGGCCCTGATGTTTGGACTCGGTGTGTCTGGAAGATCACCTGAAGAATTTTATTACATAAAGCTGTAAAACATCCTGGAAAAGCTATAATTTTTCATATAAAACTTCCTTTCATTTTCTCCTTATCCAGATTCAATTACGAGTTGATCTGAAGATATAAAAACTGATCGATCCGACCCTTTCGACCCCATGGACGGATTATAAGCATACATACACACAAATGTACACATACGTACTAGCTTTCAATTTCCACAGGACGTTTTGCGGTATCTTCGAAAATGATTCACTCATCATTTTAATTATGTCATCACCAAATGCACCAACCACGGTGCCAAACGCCACCAGAATGACACCCTCATCTCCAGAGCTCTGCATGAACTGTTAAAGATCGGTTGAAAGTGGTTCAGTGGGACTGGGATGGAAAAATCCAACTTTTCGTATATCTGTAAGTGGATATATCAAAGATAAAGCATGTTAGAGCCACAATTGATGCCGATACATCGTGCACACTAATAATAATAATAATGATGATGATTATAATGATGATAATGATCATGATGATGATGGTGATGGTGACGATGATGATGATCCTTATGATGATGATGACAATGTGATAAATCAGTGACACGTCCATTGGCTCAACTTCATTTCAAAGCTATTTTACTCCACCGAGAAAAAGAAAAAGGTTGGGGCTCGTCAGGAGCCCCTGGGTTCGTCACGTTTCTCCCAAAATCTTGGAGATTTCAAATTACAGACTGGAGGAAGGGGAGGGAGAGCCATTTATTTTAACGGTCCGGAATCAACTGAACCATCGTGCTCTTATAATTGGCTGGGATCCAGTCCGGTGTTTTTGACGTGATTGTGTGACGTGAATATACCTTTGCGTTGAAAACCTTGTATTTATTATGATACATATTTAAAGGGGCCGTCTCACCCACAGTGCTTAGCGTGCTTTGTTTTTGTTTATATCCAGGACTTTGACCCCTTGTTCACGGCGGTAACCACAGGCAGCCCAATCTATGGGTTTGTGCATGAAAATAGAAGATATGTATGGTTTTTATAAATCCTTTCAAATTGCCGTAAAATGTATAAATAAACATACCTTTTCGCTTCCATGTTGTTTCCTTTGTGGTGTTTCTTGTCTTGGAACCATTTTAGCGTGTTTTTAGGAGTTTTTCATCTACCTAGGCTCACCACTCTAAGAAGAAGAGAAGGCTGGAATCTTCCGATCGAAGTCTTCTGCTACAATCACCTACAATCTTCACCTCCAAAATCTCACTTTTCGTTATCGAAATGCCACGAAACTCTAGTCGTCGCTAGAATGATAAATAAACTAAGCCCTGCCTGAATTTAAGGATCCCGCGATCCCTCATTCTGGAAAAATTCGAATACTATTTCGCGACTTTCGACCAACTCCAAGGCTCCATACTAACGAATTTGGACACGGAACGCCAACCGTCAAACTAGCGGTGAAGACAACTGGTAATCTCTCCAGGGGATGGCGTATGGTAACGCCTCGTCTACAAGTAAACTAAGAAACACTTACCGGTACGTGAGAAGGGAGTTTTGGTTCAGTAACTTTGACAGCTTTTATCTATTTCACAAAATCGGCTCATTTCGCACAAGCTGCGTTTTGTTCGGGTATTAAAAAGCAAGTTGTTCTCTCACGGGGACGAATTATCTTCTACGGTTTATCAAAAATTGTGTGAAGAGCGCCACAGAGCAATTCAAAGGGAAAAAAAGCGACAGTCTCCACCGAAACGGCGCTATGAAATATGACTCTGAGAGTGTTGTTTACTTTAGGTGAGTATATGAATCAAGACCAATCAAGGTCGAAGCTTGCAGTCAGTTTAGTTCAGTGTACATATAGTACTGCTTGAAGTGGTAATAAATATAGGAGCGCTTTTGTTATTGTTTATAATTTATTATAAACTATATTTCGATAGATACTTTAGCCGGCGGCTGGTATTTTATAGGAAAATCACATGCCTGTCTCGGTAATTCCACGTTTGCACGAGAAAAGCGATATCGCCCGAGTCGCTTATCACATAGTCCGATGAATTACTTGAAGATTTAGTACTTTTGTTGATATTTTGCAAAGTTATAAATAGCGCGCGTAGTCTACAGTGGTGATTCCACTCTGAATCACCACTCCGTCTCAGCCAATCAGCGTCTGATTTCGCAAATGCACCGTGCGATTCAGCTTTGCATTGGCTATGCGATTCTAATAATTAATAGCCATGTATATACTATATGTACACTGAACTAAATTGATTGCAAGCTTCGACTCAATATTTTGAGTCAAAGTTACTGAACCAAAACTCCCTTCTCACATACCAGTAAGTGTTTCTTAGTTTACTTGTAGACGAGCTAGGCGTTGTCGTACGCCATCCCCTGGAAAGATTACTAGTTGTCTTCACCGTAACGAGGCTAGTTTGACGGCTGGCGTTCCGTGTCCAAATTCGTTAGTATGGAGCCTTGGAGTTGGTCGAAAGTCGCGAAATAGTATTCGACTCTTTTCCAGAATGAGGGATCGCGGGATCCTTAAATTCAGGCAGGGCTTAGTTTATTTCTTATTCTAGCGACGACAGAAGTTTCGTGGCATTTCGATAACGAAAAGTGAGATTTTGGAGGTGAAGATTGTAGGTGATTGTGGCAGAAGACTTCGGAAGATTCAGCCTTCTCTTCTTCTTAGAGTGGCGAGCCTAGGTAGATTAAAAACTCCTAAAAACACGCTAAAATGGTTCCAAAACAACATGGAAGCGAAAAGGTATGTTTGTTTATACATTGTACGGCAATTTGAAAGGATTTATAAAAAACCGTACATATATATATATATCCTATTTTCAGGCACAAACTCCTAGATTGGGCTGCCTGTGCGGGAACCTAACGAACTGAGCGTATTCTTTATATTGGTGACATGATAATTTTGATTTGAACATGGATAACCTTGATGAAACTAACAGTACCTTACAAGTTTAATGTGAAGTCAACAAAGTGTTATACAGCAGTACGTGGCTGTACTATAACATTTACCGCTCACACGTCGCTTCCCTGCTATCCGCAGTGCTTTAAACAGAGAACACTCTCTCCGGGTAATTACTAATAATTATGAAAGCGAGATATTTTATTTTTAGAGAGAGAGAGAGAGATCTGCTAGCAGGTAATCTCGTTGCTGGCAGTAGCAGAGATCCAGTTCAAGAGACTGAGAACAGTGAACGAATTACAACTCGCTTGAATGGGAAATTATTATCTCGGCGACGGCGGCTCTGCAGTTGTTAAATTTCGTGCGAGCATAAACTTTGATCGACCCGGTAAATCCAGGGAAAATCCCGGTAAATCCAGGGAAAATCTCGGCGAAATCACTGTCTGAAAGCCCTTCGAAATCAGAGAGAGACCTGTTTCCACAAGTTAAACGCCAAAGCCCTGAAAATGATTTTAGGAAACTGCTCAGTTCTTTACGGGTCGACCAAGCGGAGTTGCCATATTTTAATGGTCACGTAAGCCAGCCACGGTATTCAAAAACCTAAATCGGCTCAAATTAAAAGATAGTAGATACTCGAAAAAAGCGCAAATATATCTTTAAATATAAAGAGTAATGGTCAGAATAGCTTCTCCGTGTTGTAGGTGGAAATATTGGACACAAACGGACAATTCAGGTTTCCTTTCATTGAGGACGAACGAGACTGGCATCCATCAGAGAACTACGGCCACCTGAAATAAAACTAAAATTTACATGACCAAATAATTTAAAATACTTAAACAAGAGGCTCAACAGAAAGAGCAATAAAAAAGGTTCAACCTAGTATGATTGTTTGACGATGGCTGGAAGGATGGCAGGAAGGATGGCAGAGATGTAGAGAAGATTAAAACCACTGCCATAAAACTCTGGATTTCGATGACATCGAAAATGGCCGCTATGCTATGTGAGCGTGCTAAGCACTGTGGATGAGACGGCTCCTTTAACAATCAGGAAAGCCAAGGAAAAGGGAACAACAGTGCAGAAAATTAAGTGCCAGTGATTTCATTTGATTTGATTCCTTTCATCATTTTGTCTAGGATGAGCGATCATGATGCGTTCGGCCGCTCGCTACGAACGATGTTCAAATATTGTACAGTGGAACAAGATAGCGGAGTATACGAAAGACTCTATTTCGATAATTAATTTAACTAGAAGGGGCAAACGGCCCTACTCTGAGTGATGTTAACCACAACTTCTAGATTCTTTTATTCGAAGATTTTGAAACTAGACAATGCTCTAAAACGAAATTATATAGTACAAATGGCCTATTGCCAGCCAGTTGTAAAATACACGTGTACACGTTAATGTTACAAAGACATAAGTTTTCCAGATACTCAACGCACGCTCTCATGCGTTGGTTGAACGGGGGTCACATGACAGTAATCAAAATCCAATGTATCCCGTTCGTGAAAAAATTGAAATGTGTTCCACCACGTGACCACATCATGAGAGAAGATGATGCGATGTGTCGCGCGCGCTACTGGCTAGCTAAATGTTGTTTTAAAACAAATAACTTAATAATGACTGGCCGGCTTGGGAATCAGTGAGTTTTGTTTCCCATCTCGTAGCCTGCTAGCCGCCCTTTTGGGTGTTTTTTTGCTAATTTGTTATTTGTTTTCGGGTTGGGCTACCTGTGGCACGCGGTCAAAATGGGGCGAGGAGAAAAATAAAGGAGGGGGAGGGAGAATGCGTGCCACAGGTAGCCCAATCCGTAAACAAATTAGCAAAAACTACGCACAAGAGCCGCTAGCAGGCTACCCATCTCGGGGAAACAAAACTTACTGTTTCCCTCGAGGCCAGTCATTCAGTGTTTATCGAATAGTCTCCTGGGTCTGGTTTTCTAAAGCAAGATACCGGTACCTACATGGCATTGTGGGCTGTGGATAATCCAGTATGAAGTCCGTCTGTATGAGAATCAAATCAACTGTAAACAGACTTTCCCTGATGGTTTTCTTTGGTTTAATGTTGTGCTTCTTCTTCAGTTCATCGTATTTGGCGTAAGCAAAGGCTTCTAAAATGTATTTTTGGGCAATGAAAAATCCAAGGTTCTTGATCCTGTCCAAGAAGCCCATTTCCCGAGGAAGTCCTGAACATATTATTGGCACATAACTAAGCCAAGAAGCAGGTACACCGTAGACCTCTAGCGTTGGCTTTCCTATGGGACCCGTATTGATGACAATGTGAGGCAGATCAAACTTGTCAGCAACGAGCGCCGAACAGGGGTAGAGAGAGTCACCAATAAGAACATCGGCAGTCTTGACGTCACTCATCAGATCAGAATCAGAGAGGAAAGCGTCACAATAAGGCTTCTGTTTTTCAAACACCATATTCAGTATTCCTAGAACTCCCACGTTTTTTATTCCAAATTGCCTGTAAAAGTGTGTTTTTCAGCTCGTCCCTTAGTTTAAATGCCTTGACGTAGGATGTTCCTCTGGCGTAAGTGGCCTCGATCTTCTCCCACTATGATTACGACCTCAGTGAAAGCAATTCATTAACCAAGGGAAGTAGAAATAACAGTTTCTATAATTTACATCAGTATGATAATCTATTCAATGACACCGAGTAAAATAATGTATTTTACTTATCATAAAAGTAATATATTTGCAAACTACGCGATTCGCTTTATTCAGAAAACGATTAATACTGAGAACTGCACATGTGTATTAATGTGTTTATGAAACCAAATTTTGCATGTTTATTTTATTGCAGAATAATAAAGTTCATTCTTTTCTGATTATCAAGAGTATATTTATTTTTCAGTTCCGCCTTCGGAAAGGTCTCTTTTTCTCCATTCAAATTGACTACTTTATGCTAAAAACTTCATTTCCGGGGCCTGGAACCGAATCCGCCATTACAATGACGTCACTGTGAGGACTCGCAAGTGACAATCCCTTCATATGATCATGTAGGACGACACGCATTTCTACAAAAAAATACAATAGAATAAAGCGCAATACAATTCAATACAAAAAAATGAAATACAATAAAACGCAACACAATACTTAACAAATAAAAGATGGTTCTCCTTGTTCTATAAAAAAAAATGCATGCTCGAGGTCTTGAAAAACTGCGAACACGAGTGCATTTAGCATCATTTCAAGACCTCGAAAGTACATTATTTCGTTATAGAACAAGAAGAACCATCTTTTATTTGTTTTATAATATAAACTTCAATCTATACGAAGGAAAGTAAGCTATCTAATTTCAAGAACCCACAAAAATCTAACTAAGCAAACTGACTGACAGCGAAACCTCCATTTTACTGTACTTGACTTGTTTACAACATTTCTCGTCACTGATTGGTTCAATTGTGACAGCTTGACATTGACGATCTGAAAGCTCGTTTCTTATTGGATGACATAACCTGCTATAAAAAGAACATGTCGATAACGGGCTGCAAAATTGTCAACTGATCAAAACTGTTGCAGGAAACACAAAGTGCTTTCTTTTTACAATGTATGATCAGCACAGGAGACGTTAAACAACTGTATATTGTGATAGTGATGAAAATGCCTGATGGAAAAACATTCATAGAGAAAGCGTTTATAGCGAATTTTTAATATCGGCATCTGAGACTGAGTTACGTGAGTTGAGATTCCCGACTATTTTCTACAACTGCATAGTTGACACTGGCTATTTATTCTGTGATCTGAAGAAGGATATTTTCATTATCCCAAGGAACAGTGTTTAACTGCTGCTCTGATGGCAGTGGATTGCGTAGCTTAGCGTAGCTCAGTTCGACTATACGACTTTCGAAATTCTGGGTTCTTTGCAAGTTTTAACTTTTATCGTCTGTTTTTCATTCACGAACATTCAGGATCCCTCTTAAACGAATTTCTACAGGAAACCAGAGAAACCCTATATTGTATTCTTTGCCATTCACTGTTCTGGCTTCAGAATAAAAGTACAGGAGTATTAAAGTTATCGTCGAGTTCTTGGTGAGTCATTTCTTGTAACTGTGAATGTGATTGAGTAATTTAATAACACTGTATTAGAATATGGACATTGGAAATTCATGCAGTGCATTTCTCAACTTCAATGTCCATTGTATTTTGGCGTAGGATAAAGTTAAATACGGGAAGAAAACCAAGGCCACCAGCCACACAATATCTTCCACCTCCTCACTTATTTAGTAGCTTACTCTAAAACTTTCTCGCTGGAGTCTGCCATGTTTATAACATCGAGTCCTGACAGTGACGTCACGCAGCTCATTTGGCCGCGCGGGAAAACGGGACAGTTTTTAGCATAAAGTAGTCAATTTCAATGGCGAAATAGAGACCTTTCCGAAGGCGGAACTGAAAAATAAATATACTCTTGATAATCAGAAAAGAATGGACTTCATTATTCTGCAATGAAATAAAGATGTAAAATTTGGTTTCATAAACACTTTAAGGCATGGTTTGAACATGAAAACGAGGCAAACTCCTTTCTTCGTGTTTCCTTGAACATTTGCTGGCTGAGAAGCAGTTATGAGGTTAAAGTGCCTCTGAAACGAAATTTTCGTCATTAAACTAAAGATACCATTTATAAGTCCTATTGAAATGAGGAAGAATGGTGTTTATTGCTTGTCAATATCTCATGTCGTTCCAGAGATATTAAGGATTTTAGAATATGCAAATTAGATTATCTGTGACGTCATTAGTTGGACACAGCTGTGAGGACAAAAAACAAATGAAGAATATCTCTGCAAATAGTCGGTAAAAACAATTGAAACTTTACACACTAGGGTACTAGGGAAAACGCACATCATTATGCAAATTAAGATGTTACCATGGTAACACTCTAGGCCCCAGGCACATTCAATGAGGAAAATAAATTTCCTAATTTATCCTTTGCCAAACACATTATTTCTACTGTGGGCATATCAGAAGGTTTGGAACAGTGTAAGCATTGTATGCGAGTGGCTTAAAGTGAACTATTTTGTGTAACAGTCATAAAAAATACAATTTTAGGTTCAAGGTGAAAAGAGCCTGGGCCTAGAGTGTTACCATGGTAATATCTTAATTTGCATAATGATGTGCATTTTCTCTAGTACCATACATGTGCAAAGTTTCAATTGTTTTTACTGACTATTTGCAGAGATATCCTTCATTCGTTATTTGTCCTCATGGCTGTGTCCAACTAATGACATCACATATCATCTAATTTGCATATTATAAAAACCTTAACATCTCTGGAACGAGATGAGATATCGACAAGCAATAAACACCATTCATCCTCATTTCAAAGGGACTTTCAAATAGAGTCTTAATTTTAATGACAAAAATTTGGTTTCATAGGCACTTTAACCTCATAACTGCTTCTCAGCCAGCAAATTTTGCATCTGGCACTTAGCGACATTCCTGCCCCATCACTGGTTAGCATTGATAGATACATGTACATAAAGCTCTCTCTTGACTGTATTTACCAGCTAGCTGGGCTACTGGCAGGCAGCTTAGTTAATTTGTTGTATATCAGTCTACCTTGCTTTAGTTGCAGTCAAGAGGTATTTCTGGAGCAAGAAGGAGGATGCTAAAAGGGAGTCCCTTAACCAATTAGAAAATCACCGAAAGACATGCAGAAAACACCAGCGCATCAGTAAGGTAAGTACATGTAATGTTAATTGATTTCATGCTTCAACTTTGAGGTATCCGGAGCTTCTTTAGGGGGTGTTTCGAAAAAAAATGTAAACTATCCAGTTTGAGAACCTAAATATAGCCTGCGTCGCATCCGAATTGAACCCTGGTTAAGTCTGTCTGCATAACAGCAACCAAAAGCTTGTTCTGATGCAGGATTATTTATAATCGATTCTGATTGGCTTTTAATAATGCTCATTCTTACACGTTTTCTGACTGGCCATTCAACTGTCACCAGCCTTGTTGCAACTTGCAGCTTGTCAGAGGCCTCTCAGTTGAAACTATTCATTTCTGTTTACTTGGAAACTCTATGCATGGGAGCTCTAGTCTTTGACAGGTTCTTTTTAATCTGCAAGCAGTTCCTCCTTTCCCCTCTGTTTATAGGACTACTCACAGTCTATATTTGTGGTTTCCCTGTGTTTATTTTACTATTGGAGGTTAGGCCTTTCAATTTTGGGTATAGATAAATTATCAAAATCTCCTCTTGACATGTATAAAAGCTGCCACTTTTTGAAATATAATTTGAAGGGCTGTGTGCAACAAGGGCATAAGTGACTCCTGATCGAATTCTCAATTCTCCTTTTTTGTTTTCTAAGGGAGAATTTAGAACGTGATCAGGAGTCATTTGCATGCTTGTTGCACACACTCACTGAGCCTTTCAATTAGCCACAAGTCGCATAGCCTACATGTATGTGTAGCCGTTAACCCACAAGTCGCACTGTTGACAGGCTTGGTGACAGTTGAATGGACAGTCAGAAGACGTGTAAGAATATAATGAGCATTAGCAAAAGCCAATCAGAATCGATTATAAATAATCCTACTAAGCCGACACCTTTGCTGTTGGTGTAGTGGTCTGGTTCTGGGAGCCTTGCCGTTCGGCTGCCGAGATGGAGATCTTGATATGTGGGTGGGGCAGGAGACGTGCTTTTTTCCAACGTTGGAGGTTGGAATTGGCCCACCACAATGCAAGCGGTATATCTAGAGCTATTGAGATTTTTCAATGACTCAGCCATCTCATGGTTTTTCAAAATTATTGGAAGTTCAAGAAGCAATATATTTATTGTCATTTGCTTCCCAAAGTGCATTTTCACTTTTTTTTTTTTTTTTTTTTTTTTTGCAGAAACAGTTAAACCGATCAGATGCGCTAGGAAAGATTGATTGGCCAAATGAGAGGAAAGTAAAGTGGCAGAAGGTGTTAGCAACCACGGACTATGTGTCCTCAGAGGATTGTCAGGAAGAAGAAGATGGAGAGAAGAGAATTGTGTTCATTGTTAAGAGCCTCCACTGGGAGAGAAAGGAGCTAAAGGAGGGAAAACGAGCCCACGACCAGTACTACTTGTCAAGCTTGACAAGACGAGCAATGCAAAAGCGCATCAGACGCATAAGAAGTGAACAGCAGTCACATAGATCTCGCCCTGATAACTATGCTAAATGGGAAGTGAGAAGGGAAAATAGCTCTTCGGGGAGCACTCCTCTATCTTCCGATGCTGTTGCTTCTGCAGCACCCACCACACCATTATCGACCCATCCAAGAGTTGATAGTGGCAGGTGAAAAGTCTGAATAGGCTACATGTACAAACACTAGACTCAAAAGGACTTTTAATAGTGACGCATTGCCTTTATTTCAGTCATGATTGTTTTTGTGAATATTAGGGTTATGCTTTAATTAACTCAGATTAGGGGGTCACTAAGTTTTCCTTGAAGACCCTTTTTTTATTGTTAATGATGTTAATCAATTGTTATTGTTAGGTCTTAAGTTAGTACACCATAATAAGAAACTAACAAAATTACTCAAAATGTGATTTTTCTATAAAATTACTTTGCTATTTATAAACAAGAGATTGTTACATAGATGTGAAACTCTACTTTCGTAGATGTTCTAATGAGTATTGTTGTTGATAGGGACTTATATTTTAACAACATGTTTTTGTATATATACAGATACTGGATGACTGTACCACCTAAATATAAAAAAAGAACTTAACTATAAGAATGATTGTCAAGGAAAAAACTAATTTAAAAAGCCTCCTGCCACAAATTCACAAATGTGCATTTTTATATGTGATCGGAGGCTATACAAAAAAGATCAACTAAATCATTTGACTAGCTGCAACTTCGATATAATCTTCACAGTTCAAAATTACTATCACAAGTAACAAACTAACTGCTTTCAAGTATGTCCATAATGTTTGCAACCAGTTCATACATGTACAAATCAAGTGCAAAGCAGCCTTGTTTCATAAGAATGTCCAGTATGTTTAGTACACGTACCTTTCTTGTCGAGTCTCGTTTTGTTAAGCGACAGTTACTCACAGAATAGATTATACATGTACTTCGGACTAAGGTATGGGGGTTCTACATTAAAATTTGCATGGGGGGGGGGGGGGGGGGGGGTTCTATATTCTGCTTATCATATAAGTGGCAATTATCGTAACATAGGACATATATAGGTCATTTCATCCGATTTTTTATTGTTATTGTTTGAGAAAAGGAACAAATAAATTTATATTGTGGAGAGAAAAAATATTGTGGTTTGTTATATATCCCGCAAGGGGTTGTTGTTTAGCACTGGGTTGAAATTGAGAATCAGAAGTCACTCGAATAATCTCATATGTTTCAGCATATGAGCACAGTTTGCCCTGCCTGTAAAGTACTTTTAAAGGCTCTTTTACATCGAATTTAGTAGTATTTACTGCAGTCTGAAAGATTCTTATTGGTGAAACTTTATAATATTTTGGTTATTGTTTAAACTTTCCTAAATATGAAATAAAAACATTTATAAAATAGTTTCGGTAGTACGCGCGCTCTGATTGGCTGTAAGCCGTGTTTCTATAACTCTATAGAAACATAGACAGTTGAGCGCGAGCTTGAGCTAGTTGTGAGAATTTACGTTTTGGTTATCAAATTAAGCGAGCGTTTCCGTGCTTATATTCGTTTATTTTATAAAGGAAATAGAAAACATTTTCCCATTGTTTCTAAGAGTTATAGAAACACTTGTGGAAGTTTGGAAGAACTCGAAATAGCTGTGGAAACACTCGCTCTTCGGGCTCGTGTTCCCACTACGATTTCTCGTTCTCCCAAACTCCCACTCGTGTTTCTATAACTCTATAGAAACACAGGAAATATTTTCTATTTCTTAATTAATGATGTCATATAAGTGACCTCTAAATTTCTTGAAAGTCCCTAAATAATTGCATTTACATGTACCCCTAAAGGAACCGAAAGTTCATATATAATAACATATATCATCCCTGAAAGTCACTGATTGTTATAATTTACTAGCCTTTACCTACTATATGGCTGCAATCTGGTCCGAGCGCTTTTCGTGTCAGGCCTAGCTAACCGTAGTGCTTTGTGTTAGATTTTTACGTTGTATATCAGCTTTGCTGTAGTCTTCGGACTTTTCATTCGTTATTGTTTATATTTTTGGCTGCATAGGTCCTCACTTCGGATCCAACGTATTTTAACAGGATTTTTGTCCACGGTATTTGCTTATTAGTTTTCTATTATGGATTTTTGTACCGTAGGTCTTATATAGATCCGATCATTCCTGTTGTCATCATTTATAAAGCTGGTCTGGCCAGCATAACTATATCTTTCGCAAGGCACTGACACGTTTAGTTCAGATTTCCTTGGTTTTTGGCTTTTCGCCACACGTAATGACGTGTGAGCCGATAACCAAGCATTTCTGTTGCTCGAAACTAGATGCTTTTTAGCTCAGTCCGGGTCGATGGTGCAGTGGTACCGAAGCCTGCGTGCTGTTTGCTATGCCATACTGACGAGTTCTAATAAGAACGAAACAGCTGTCTATGGCTGCAATCTGGTCCGAGCGCTTTTCGTGTCAGGCCTAGCTAACCGTAGTGCTTTGTGTTAGATTTTTACGTTGTATATCAGCTTTGCTGTAGTCTTCGGACTTTTCATTCGTTATCTCTTAAAGTCACTGAAAGTCAATATTTAATTACTTTACATACCTCGCCAGCCCCTTAAAGTCACTGAAAGTCAACATTTAATTACTTTACATACCTCCTTAAAGTTACTGAAAGTCAATATTAAATTACTTTACATACCTCCTTAAAGTTACTGAAAGTCAATATTTAATTACTTTACTTACCTCCTTAAAGTTACTGAAAGTCAACATTTAATTACTTTACATACCTCCTTAAAGTTACTGAAAGTCAATATTTAATTACTTTACATGCCTTCTTAACTTACTGAAAGTCAACATTTAATTACTTTACTTACCTCCTTAAAGTTACTGAAAGTTAACATTTAATTACTTTACATACATCCTTAAAGTTACTGAAAGTCAATATTTAATTACTTTACATACCTCCTTAAAGTCACTGAAAGTTAACATTTAATTACTTTGCATACCTCCTTAAAGTCACTGAAAGTCAACATTTAATTACTTTACATACCTCCTTAAAGTTACTGAAAGTCAATATTTAATTACTTTACCTACCTCCTTAAAGTTACTGAAAGTCAACATTTAATTACTTTACATACCTCCTTAAAGTCACTGAAAGTTAACATTTATGAACCTTTAAGCGTTCCTTAAACACATCATTTTGTTGTCTTTAAGAACTCATGTAAAGGTAATTAAATACAAACTTTAAGGATTCTTAAAGTTACTGTAAAGGACACGAAATCTCGCATTTCAGTCACTTTTCGGTACCTTTCAAACTACCTTAAATATACATTTTCGTCTAGTGATGTGCTGTAAGGGGATACTCGGATACCATAATATTATCTTTCAAACACACAGGTATGGCACTGGACTTTCAGCCATTCAATCAGCCTTGCAGTCTTCATAACTCAAGTCAAACTTCAAAATGTCCCAATTAATCTACACAAAATAATCTTAGTAAAAAAATTGTAGGAGGTGATGCTCTTCGAGCAGACAATTCCATTTATCTGCATATATACCACAGTGGTGAATCTGACGGTGGTGACTGATTTATTGTCAATTTCTTGGCAAAGTCCATACTTCCTCTTATTGAAGAAAACAATGCATGCACTTTTCCTGAAACAAAGAATGGTACAATCACAGGCTTCCCAGACTCGACGTATATTTCCCGCTTATTAGTCTATTGGGTTACCTGTGGTTTATCGATTAGTTTCATAACGATCTCAGAAGAGTTTATATAATTGCTCGGTGTGAATTCTTTTTTCCGATTCCTACGAAGCAAATCTTCAATAATAAAAGATTAATACTTAATGAAGTTGTGTGAGTGGTTTGTTGGCGATTTGGGGCCTTCTAAAGCAGTTTATTAGAATTCGAAATTTTGACCGTTGGCCGCGGCTCTAAAAAAATATACAAGGTAGGCAACTCGACCTCGCCAAAGCACAGACTTACCTCAAAGATCACCCAAAAATCGGCACTTTTCTTCCTCGCTCGCTATTCAGCTTTCGGCACAGGAGGGAATAGTTATCAAGCAACATCTGACCAGAGATTTAGGAAAATCCATCAAATTTATCATCGCCAAACGGCCTCCTCGAGACCCAAAAAGCGCGACCTTCCAATGATCTGTAAGAACCAGAATGACCAAAGCGGTCCAAAATGTTCCCGACCCTACCCAAAACGATGCAAATCGCCTTTCTTCATGGGGGGACCCCAAAGCGTGAAATTATACGATTTTGGCGGTTACAGACTAATTTTGAATTTGGAACTCGCCAATCAGAGGACCAAGACAGTGGGCTGCATGGGGTCTTCACAGAGTGTTATGACAGTTCCTCGTGAGAAATTTTCGCGAGTTCCAAATTCCAAATTAGTCTGTAACCGCCAGTTTAGTAATGGTCTCTCTGATTGCCGATATATTTGTTTCCGTTCCTCGAGCGGAAGTATAATTTCACGCTTGGGGGTCCCCCCATGAAGAAAGGCGATTTGCATCTTTTTTGGGTAGGGTCGGGAAAAATTTGGACCGCTTTGGGCAAATTTTTTTTTTGGGCCCCAGTTCAGATCAATGAACAACTTTACCATGAGGCCTTGCGCGCCCAATCCAAGATGGCGGACAAAGATGGCGGACTTGGGGAAAGGAAATTGTTCTCAGGGTGGTGCTAGTAAAATTTTGACAACTGTGATGACGTAATCCAAGAAACCACGTGTATTGCCACAATAAAGGGAGGAGTGGGTCAGTAAGAAATAATACGCTGTGGGTGGCTGGCGGCAACTTACGGTTACGGAAGATTATTACGAATTTGCACGGATCGTGGGATTTTTAGTATTCTTAATAACCTGGATTTTTCTAATTGGAGCCGGATAAGGGTTCGAAAAATCTCGGAAACTTATTTCCTGAACAGTGCAATTCAGTACTCGATCGTTTATCTGGTTTATACCTTTGAGACATTTTTTACGTAGTTTCCGGACATCAATCGAAAAGCTGCAAATTTTAAGTTTCCTAATTAGGATATGTTTTTGTTGGTAATGTGCGAAGCGATTTATATATCCCGGTATATATTCTCTGATCTTTTCAAATATGAAAGGTATTAAATACCCGTAAGTGCTAATGTAAAATAAAGTGAATGTTTAATAAAAAAACGAATTTCCTTACGCAAAGCACAAAGATCAACGCAAGTTAATTTGCTTTCAGTTTCGTGTTCGCCTTTCATGTCTTAATTCACGCACTTGACGGGACGTTTTTGCGCGCTAAAATTATTTTCGGGGTCAACAGAGAGTGCCAATTTTAATTTATAAAAGGAATCGCAAAGACACACTCCAATGGCACATTCCGACTTTGGAACAATGGTAGAGCCCCCAAACTTTATAAAAATTGTGTCGTAATTTCATGAGAAAATATATTGTTTTTTATTTGTAAAATATATTATAATTAAAAGTCTGTATAGCACTTTATATGAAGCACTTTATATGAAGCCTTTTTTTACTTTCCCAATACATGGTGCAACATCCATATATATTTATGTATTTGTTACAGTTGTACCAGGTAGAGAAAGGCAAGGGTACTAATCTATAATTTAAAATTTCTTCAGGGAATATGGGTTATCCAACAATCTTTAATTTTTTTGGTAGTCATTTTCAATCAAAATATTTGAGGTGGAGTACTTGTAAATTTTAGACTTATGAATATATTTTGAGTATGCTTTAGGAATATTTTATAAGGGTTGGGTGGAGATGGGGTGGGGGAGAGAGGGAGGGTAGGGTTATGCAGGTTATAAGTTAAAGACTACCCCTTCCTAGGTATACTGATTTGTTTCAGACTTCCACCTCTTTCCTTAGTTGAAGTCTAGTATTTCTTTACAGTAACAACATTTGCAAAAAATACAACAAAATGTACTTCTTTATTATCCAACACTGAACTGATTATTTGTGCCTGGTCAACAAGAGGATGCATGACTTCGTGATCTCTTTATAAATAAGCTACCCTTAAATGGAGCTTTTGAACTTTTCAATTGTGATATTTGAAGTAAATGTACAGCATGTAAATTAGTTGGACTAAGGCTGTGTTCATTAAGTATACCACAGGGGTGCAGGTGATTTATTCATAGTAACCCCCCTCTATCCTTTCAAAAAAAAAATACAACCCCCCCTGGCCATTTCCACATGCAAACCAGCATTATTACAAGCATAATTTTACAGAACTGTGATGTTGGGTCATGAAACTCAGTTTAATACTATGTAGAAAAGCTAAGAATAAACCATAAAATTACTGTTATTCAGTACCAGTACTTTGGTGTATGTAAAAACGTATTTGTTGCTGGTATTCCAAAACTACACAAGAATATATTGTTCTTTGATATAAAAAAATCATTAATTCTTTACATCAGACAACCTAGCTGCATGCACCCCTAGGAAAAAATGTTTTTAGGGAGGGCGGGAAAGTTTTTACATTTCAGTTTAGTGCATTTAGCCATTCTATACACCTACCATTTTAAGTGTAGGTCTTTATTTGACAAACATTTAAAAACAATTAACATATCCCCACAAGACCTTTCATTAATGAATTTTAAGATCCCCCTTCCTTCTGTTAAAAAACTTTGGGGTCCCCCTTAAAAATCAGCTGCCCCCCCCCCCTCCCCCTGTGGTATACATAATGATGCAGCCTAAAGGAATAAAAAGAACCCTGTAATTCTTGGGTTGCAATTTTATCACAATTGTTTTGTCAGAAAACCTAACAGTATTTTTCAAGTGTTTAGAAGCAGTAATATGACCACAAATTGTATGTTGCCAGTTATTTAAAATTATATATATACTAGCACACTTGTTATATAAAAGCATGCATGTACATTTTTATTTGCTGATAAAACACTTTCACATTTACATATGGCTGCACGTGTTTAAAGGTTTTGATTACCAATGAATTGATCATTATTATTTAACACAACTTTTAAATTTAAAATGCATGTTAAGTGTGTTCTAGTATTTATAACTGATTATATATAAATGGGCAACATACGTGTGGCCTTCTAACACTTGAAAAATACTGTGTTTTATAATAAGTTATGTTTTCTGACAATTACAAAAATTACCAGTATTACAGCTAGGGTTTTTTATTCCTTAAAATCCAACTAATTTACCTTTTACTTCCAACATCACAACTAGAAAAGTTCAAAAGCTCCATGAGGTAGCTTATTTATGAAGGAAGTCATGAGGTCATGTCACTATATACATCCTCTTGTTGGCTGGCACAAAAAATGACTTCAAGCATGTGTTGGTTAATAACTATAGAAGTACATTTTATTGTATTTATTGTTACTGTAAAGAAATACGAGACTTCAACTAAGTCAAAGGGTTGAACTGAAACAAATCAGTATACATGTGGGGTAGGGTTTATGATTTAATAAGTGCAATTGTTAAAGTCACCCAAAATTACAATTAGTACCATACTGCTCTTTCTCTACCTGGTACAAATATCACAAATACATATATATATATGAATGTTTTTTTATAACTGCATAAAGTATTGGAAAAGTAAAAAAAGGCTTCATAAGTATGGATGGGTAGAACTAGGGGATATGGTCCTCAGGGAGTGCTATACTTTTTTAAATTATATTTAAATATATTATACAAATAAAAAATAATATAATATTTTCTTATGAATTTATACGACAAAATGTTTATAAAATATACTTTGTTCCTTACGTAAGGAAATTAGTTTTTTAACATTCACTTTGTTTTACCGTAATAGCACTTAGGGTATTTATTAAGCTTGATCGCCTTGTTCTCTCTCAGCAAGAGAATAATTGCTTTGCACAATCGGGAAAATCGACAAAATGTGTCAAACTAGGCATTACCAGAAATCACGGACATTTTGCGACCGCGAATAACCGAACAGTGGAGTTACACACGGGCACAGAGCATGCGTACTGGCACTCGACCACAGGGAATCCAAATGCAGCTAAATCCCTCGTTTTATTATATTAGAGCCTGCATTTGGTCTAAACAGCGGTAATACCTCTGAATGGTAAGCTGTTGGTGGAGTGAAGAATGGCGGACAAAATGTCTTCGTCTCCTGTATGTTTTGACCTAAAAATGTGGGTTCCTTGGCAGGCTTCGGAATTGTCAATGGCGGCTTCTTGTAGCCAAAAGTTAGCACTTTTCTGAGCAGTTTTGACCGAACCAAACTACGATGAACAGCCTTCAAAAATGGCGATATCAAGGCCTGATTATCTGTGGAAGCAAATTCGAAGACCAGGATTTTGCCTTCGTTGTTGGTTAGTGAGTACTACGTGGAGGTTTGGGATGTACTTCTTGGTAATTTACAAGGAATGTATGGCAGCCTGTGGTGATTTATGGCTAAAAAGACGTATTATTTTTGACCGAAGGAAACGTGACTGGATTCATCAAATTTTTAAACTAATGGGTTTCTACGAGCCCTGAGTTTGAAACGCGAAGACCAGGAAAGTGAAAGCTTTCCTAGAGGTAAGGCTATAAAACATTTTATGTTTGATCCCATACATTTCTTTGTAAATGTTGGCCATCTTTAAATGCCCAGCTAAGGCTATGCATAATGAGCCGCTATCCGCCATTTTGTCCGTGATTTCTGGTAATGTATCGCAACCCGAACAAAATTGCACTGTTCAAGGTGACAAGAGTTTCCGAGATTTTTCAAACCCTTATTCGGCTCCATTTAGAAATCCAGTTTAGTAAGAATACTAAAAATCCCACCGATCCGTGCAAATTCGTAATCATGTTCCCGCCAGCCACCCACTGCGTATTATTTCTTACTGCACTGACCCACTCCTCCCTTTATTATGGCAATATTACGTGTTTCTTGAATTACGTCATCACAGTTGTCAAAATTTTATTAGCACCACCCCGAGAACAATTTCCTTTCCCCAAGTCCGCCATCATTGTCCGCCATCTTGGATTGGGCGCGCAAGGCCTCATGGTAAAGTTGTTCATTGATCTTAACTGGGACCCAAAAAAAAAAATTGCCCGCTTTGGTCATTCTGGTTCTTACAGATCATTGCAAGGTCGCGCTTTTTGGGTCTCGAGGAGGCCGTTTGGGCGTCCAAACTCTATTTTGCGCAGCATATTTGACAAAATACCGGATCAAAAGTAAAGAAAAACCTTTACTTTTGTTCTGTATAAGACTTATTTCGAGATGAATTTAGTAAATAAGACGAAAAAACGCTTCGAAGTCCAGCTATGATACCACGGGTCAGTCAAGCTCTGTTGGTTGTCAAGGGAGAACTGGTTAGCTTGCAACCCAGTATGTCGTTGCTATGGGCCAACAAGTCACGTGACCGTCTGTTGCAAGACGTGGGGACGGGGACGCGAAGACACAGTATTTTTGACCGCTAAAATAAAAAAAACGAGTAATTATGTGTATTCAATGCATTGTTGTATTACTAACTCGTCATTTAGGTTAGAAAAAACTCAATCAAAAGCCGTTTGACCTCGCAAACCGACACCATCTTGGAAAAGCCTCGTTTCCATGCCGGGTGGAAAAAAGAACTTCACTAAAGCTAATAGGGGTTGTTTACCCTTGTACTAGGGTCATCCTAATAGTAGAATCATTCTACAGCCATTGTATTCTGCGCTCTGTTTACATGTAAAAGATCAGTTTTCTCTCTGGTAACTGACAGAGAGGTACGATCATCCTATCACTAGTTCAACCTTTGCACGCGTTATTTCATGTAAAGATTTAAAGTTCGCTAGGGACAATTCGCCTACCCTGAACAACTCTATTCTAGAGAACAACTCTATTCTAGAGCCAAATTTTACATTGCAAGTTGCTGGAGCTGTCTAGCAATTAGTAGATAACATACCAGAACTACAGGATCCCCAGGACACTAGACAGCACCAATAAAGGGCACCACAGAAAAAGAATCAACGTTGATCCACCAATGACCCATCAAAACTCTACTTGTGTACTCTATGCTTGAATGATTTTGGCGGCCGCATCATGTTGAGTTGACTTGGGCTACCTGAATCAGTTTGCTTGTAAACCCGGGCTATCTTTGAGCATAGTGCTAGCACTAGGGACAACCCCCCCCCCCCCCCCCCCCCCCACCACCCCCCCCCCCCCACTCTCCTTCATGTAAACATTAATAGCCTCCGAAAACCGCCGACTTCTTTACGCACACTTCATGACTCCCTTTAAACTGGGCTATCAGATTTTCATAAAATGACTGTTTACAGTTTGAAAAATCTTGTAATTTTCTTCATATCAATCCGGCGAAGTATGCCGCATAGTATGTCGCTTGATGAAGCTCTATGGCCATCCGGTCCTTCCCAGGCCCCATAATCTCACTAAGGGAGCGTGAAAACGAGACTTTTCCAAGATGGCGTAGGTTCGTGAGGGAAAACAATTTTGATTACGTGTTTTCTAACCTAAATGACCAGCTAGTGATACAACAATGCACTGAATACACACATAATTTCTCGCTTTTTATTTTAGCGGTCAAAAATACTGTGTTTCTAAGGTCGCGTCCCCGCGTCCCCGTCGCCGCGTCCCCGTCATGTTTTACGACCATCCATGTAAAATAGCCTCATTTCAATACTTTACCTCGTCCCCAGGGTCCTCTCGGTCATATCCAAGATGGCGGCTACTCCGAGAGAAGACCTGCCCTGGTAAAGGCTGGATCACCTGATCAAATACTCCCAGATTTTGGGAGTATTTTGTCACGTGATTTGGCGATCTAAGATGGCGGCCAAGCTAAATATGGGAATAGTTCATGACGTGTACAAACCATAGGTATCCCAATCTGGAGTAAGCGAGAAGCGATTAATGGTATTTCCACGTGGCGAACGATGCAGTGAAAACAGGTCTACTAAATGGCTCGAAATGGAGTTTACTTGGATAAAGAACCAGTGGAAAGGTATCACAAAGCTACCAGGATGTATCTAAGCTAGAAGAGAATCCTAAAAAGCCGTTCATTTTCCGTTAGCGTTGAAGCGAAGCGATCGATAGCACATGTCCAGGTTTAACGGCTTCTCCTGGCTTTCCCACTGATGAAACATACCAGAAAACTCCCCAGTAATGTACATCATCTATTGTTCTACCTACAGAACGGGCCGCGTTTTAAGGTTATTTAAAATCATTTTATTGATAAAATTTGAGCAATCGAATCTATATACAAGTTCATCTCTCTGGACTCAGTCCGTTTGGCCAATAAAAAGCATTGTTAGGACAACCCTTGTGTAATAATCGAAGAACAATCAGAATACGTGACAGTTCAGCCTTTACCAGGGTCTTCTCTCGGAGTACTTAAAATGTCTTATCTGCTCTTGAAACGTCATCCAAGCTTTGTTTACATGTTTTCCTTGTCAGTTTCAGTAAGGATATGAATAATATTTTCAGAATATTCCGAGACGGTACAAAAGAACGCACATACAACGTCCTCTTTGAACTCTCTGAACAGAAAACGCTTCACAACTTTAGAAGCACTCTGATTAGTCAACTTGAGTCACGTGAGTCGTGTCCGACACCGCCGCCTGAGTAATAGTGAGACCAATTGCAAATAGTAGGATTCAGAAGCGGCTTAATCTAAATCTCAATATGCGAACCAATCATATGCGAGTTCGTGAGAGGGGATGTCAACAGTTATCTCCCGCCATTATAAACTTCCAAGTTTCCACAGTTTTTAATATATCATGGCTGAGCGTACGCCGTAGTTACTTCCAAATCGCTCCGGGTTTCAAGACTAACTGGAGGTAATAAGTACTTGAATATTGTTTGGATATTTTTGGGATTTACTTATGAATCGTCTGAGCAGAAAAATAGCAAATACTGCAACAATAACGTTGGCCAAGATCATTCATATTGAAGTAATTATTCTACCCTGCCAAAATTCATGTTTCGATTTCAAAATTCTTGTTTTGCATTTGAAGTTTCACATTCGATATTACTGTTTCGCACGCGATTACTTTAGTTCGCACAACGGCACATTACTTGAATATGGATGCATCTCTGCATTTCTGCATTCGACTTTTGCTTTCAACATTGATGTCTTGAATTGAACTTCACGCAACAGTGGTTGTTGATTGACCTTGAAAATGCCCCTTCATGGTAGTGTTTCGTTCCACTATAGTCTCCCTGCATAATCATTTTCTCTACCGTTTTACAGTATTATGCAGGGAGACCATATGGAACGAAACACTACCATGACACCCGTTCCGCACGTTGTAACCAGTAACTACTCTGCATTGTAACCAGTTGTATCCAGAATGTACTGCACTCTTGTAAGACCAATTTACTAGGACCCAGTCTCTCTCAAACGTATACAATTAACATGCATGTGGGTCGCCTGTGGTTTCTTCTCAGAAGGCCACCGACTATCGATCGAGTACTGAGTAGCGATACTTTTAGTTCACTTTTATGTACATTACATTAGACGTTGAGCTTCATCGAATTACACTGAACAGCACCGTGAATACGGTAGTATAAACCAGTTATTTATAGCCATGGTTTCAATGTTTGTGACTGTGAAATTACGGAAATTTACAAGCTGCTTTGGTTACCTAAAATTTATGTATGCCAGCCTTATTCATGTAATAATTCCGGCGTCTGAATTTTTATTTTTCGAATTCGGAGAACAACACTTACCGTAGCCTGCTAGCGGCCACACCGCGGCAAAACGTTACGCGCATGCGTATTTGCTATTTCTTGTCGGCGCGCGGCCGCCCCCAGGAGTTTCCCGCGAAAACCGAAATGAAACAACAGGCACATACCCGTGATTTTAAAATTTCTGCTTAAAAGTACCCATTTGTGAACTGTTTCCTCAAAAAATAAGAAAACTACTTAAAAGCTAAGCCTAAGACTTTAACAGGTTGAAGTTTTCTTAATTTGTAATTCACTGTGAGTTTACTAAGTTATAAAATTATTTACTAAAAAAGTTGAAACCCTCGGTAATTTGTATTTGATAGCAGAGCCTTCGTTCTTTTGGCCAGCGGAGCATACCGTTTAGCCGCGGTGTGGCTAGCGGCTCTTATGGTTGTTTTTTTGCTAATTTGTTTTCTTATTGGGCTACCTGTGGCGCGCGGTCAAAATGGGGCGAGGAGAAAAGGGAAGGAGGGGGGAGGGGAAGGGGAGAAAAGGAAATAAGAGCCTGCAGCAAGGCATACTTTTAGATTCCGCCCCTGGTGAGATGAAAGCTCTTGACATGTCGGTGACGTGCAACCGTCAGACAGTCAACCAATAGTAGCAAAGTTAAATGTAAATAAACATGCCTGTTCAAAATCGCGTTTATATTGGTATCCGAACAACACTTTCGCACGTACATGGACTAAAATAATAAGAGCAGAAAGAAGTCTCGAAGCCAAACTACTGCACTGCAAACGATATTTGTAGCCTGTGTAAGTCTTGTAAGTAATTCTAGCCGTCCTTCTAGAGAAAATTTATTTAAAGCGTTTAATCGCGAGGGGAATGGTGTGGGATGAGTGTTCGCTTCGTTGTGCGAAGTGTTGGCCTCAACGGCGCAAAATTCGACCGTGTTTGTAGTCCTTGTAGACCGCACAAAATCAGAAACTTAATTGCATGAGCTGTTTCTGAGACTCGAAGCAAACGGCCGATCGGATTCTGCATATTATCAAAAGGAACTCAACCGGGATCAAGACGTAAAGAATACAGTCGTTTTACTTCCAAGTCGTTTCGCCCCAATTAAATATTAAATCTGACATTTTTAGAGCGTCGACAACTTCCACATAATATTGTTACAAGTTGGGGGGCGAAACGACCAGTACCGATGTAAATCCGGTAGACGGAACAGCAAAAACTTCTTTATGATTAATTAAACAGTTCACCGATTCTCTTCTTCTTATGATTTCAAGCTGTTGTAAAAATAACTGCCACTCAAAACCCCAATTTCAGCCATATCGGCCGCCTGATCCATGCAAGATTGATCGCTTGATTGACACTTGTCATTTTTAGCCAATAGGAGAGCTGCGTTCGTGGACGAATGCGGAGAGCCTTACTCCAGGCTCTTATTTCCTTTTCTCCCCTCCCCCTCCCCCCCACCTTCCCTTTTCTCCTCGCCCCATTTTGACCGCGCGCCACAGGTATCCCAATCCGAAAACATATTAGCAAAAAACGCCCATATTAAGAGCCGCTAGCAGGCTACACTTACCTGGGGGTACCTGAATCGAGAAACGTAGGACGTGCCAACGCACAGTTCACGCTATTTTATACCTGCCAATGTCATTGCTTAATACTGCAAAATTTCGTATACATGTTTAAAACTCCTGAGTGAGTGAGGTGGCCGAAAACGACTGAGCTTTTCAGTGAGACGTCAATAACAAGTCCGAAGACTACAGCAAAGCTGATACGGTGTGACACTCCAAAAATGGCACAACGGCTAGCTAGACCTGACACAAAAAGGTGCTCGTACTAGAATGCAGTCATGGACAGCTGGTTAGGTCCACACCTCGGATCCGGTGTTTTTGCAGGATTTTTGTATACGGTATTTGCTTATCAGTCTATTTTTTTTTCCAGTAAGGCCGTATTTAAGGCACGTATTGCCTTAAGGTTACTGGATACCTTCAAAACGAAAAAGATGGTGACATTTTTTTCCCGCACAGAAATGTAGTTTTAGTAGCAGTGTTTGATATACTAAAAACTCCGTTCAAAAAAAAATTGTATTGACGGAGAAATACCAAAAGGAGGTTTTTAACCGGAAGTAAAATGTTCTGTTTGATTGACAGCAGATCAATTAACACATGACCAGTGCTCACTCGCCCGTATCGAAAGTGCGGGAAAGCTAGCGCATAATGCATGAGTCAACTTAAACCCCCCCCCCCCCCCCCAACCCGGGACAAGGTGGGAGAAACGTGGAGATTAGTAGGGGATTGGATGAAAATACCTGCCCCACACCCTGGGGCATTGGGGAGGTTTTGTTCATATGCTTGCCCCAGTGCACCTGCGGGAAAGTGGATTTGCCCTATCTGTAAAGGTTTGTAGTTTGCAAAATGTCTTAATCTCTTGATACATATAATTGGGCCGGCTTTTTAAACGCTGACTAATGCGAAACAATGATTATTGACCAAGACAACATATAGATTTTATTAAGAGTTTACATTGGCGTTTAGATAACCGGCCCAATGTATCCTAATGCCATTTTCTTTCTTTCAGATTGTTGACTACTCATTCAGTATCAATTGCACAAGTCATGGAGGAGAACAGAATGTCTAGGAGTCTCTTATACTCATCCAACAAAGTGTTATCAGGGGTGGGGGCATTTTGTTAACTTTGTAGTGAAAATGTTGCCCCAGGGGGTGGGGTATTTGTCCTTTTTTGTGAAGGGGAGAAAACGAATCCCCACCATGTCCCGGGGTTGGTGGGGGGGGGGGGGGGGGGGGGGGGTGGGGATTTAAGTTGACTCATGCATAAATTCATTTCATATACCAATGTTTACGTTTATTGAGAAACGTTTTTCCACACACGATTCCGTAATTCCATCGGTTGTTCGCCTTATATCTTCCAAAAAGCAAGCAGGATACCCGTAGTTTGGAAAACAAAGAAAAATGAAAAGCAAAACAAGGCCAAACAACGCATACGACTTCGAGCCAAATAGAAGTCCTCGCAAAACTCGACAAGGGTTCGTATTTTCATTTGCGTACCGAGTGATCCACATCTGAACATAAAGAAGAATTGATAGGAGCCAGCCGAGAATATTTTATGGAAACGCAAAGTCTGACGGTTCACCTTTTTTGCTTGTTTTGAGACTTGTGTTCTTGATAATTTTAGTTCAACTCCAGACAGTCCTCTTTTAGCTGTAACCACCTTCTTATGTTGTGTTTCAGTTAAACCTAAAAAGTCGCTTCCTGATAGTTGATTATTATTCAATCTTAAACTAACTGGTTTCTTATTAATGTAAGCATTCTTAATTAATTATTTTTGAGATTCAGCTAGATTTAATACAGTTCTGGTATAGCTCATTTATACATATCATTACATAATAATTACACAATAACATTCGTTCTACCAGACAATCCTTGGAGTTGCATATTCCTGTCACTTAGAACAACAGTGTACACATAATAGGGTACATCTTAGGCTCGGTTTCCA
Organism: Actinernus sp. WN-2022; assembly: GCA_030867875.1. Classification (NCBI taxonomy): domain Eukaryota; kingdom Metazoa; phylum Cnidaria; class Anthozoa; order Actiniaria; family Actinernidae; genus Actinernus; species Actinernus sp. WN-2022. Next base: position 69,675,660 of record JAOWCC010000936.1, read on the forward strand.
GCCGTGGGGGTTTCGGTGAGCCCGCGATCCTCTCCCCACTCACGGCTGGGCGCGCGAGCTGAGGCATTGTCGGTTTTTAGCCAATCAAAAACTTGCCACTCAAATCCTGTCGCTGAATTGATTTGCATAATTTATATTGTAAACTTTTCAAAACCGGACTAGAAGCTTTGAATCGCTGTTCCAAAAAGCGTTTAAATTTGCTTTGGAAAAGTTTGCTTTCGAATAATTCAAGGATTCAAACAAGGAAGCAGTAAGAGAGTTAGTTTTGGGTGAAGACACTGTGTCAGTACGCACCGGGTTTGGAAAGTCACTTGGGAAACCGTCACTTGTACCAAGCTCGAAGGTCACGAAACCCGTAATGTTCAGTCATTTCTTTGCCTATGCAAGACCAGGTAGCCATTCTTACTTCAAAGAAAATTAGTGCTGCCTTTATCGGAGACGAAAAGACGAACGACTCCATACTAAAAGAGTTAAGGAAATCACGTCTGACTCAGGCCACGTTTACGCGTTTAACTCTGCGATCACAATTCACTTGAAAATCGCTGCATCAAACGAGTTTTACAATTCTTTAAGTCCTATGTATTTTTTAAGGTCTCCAAAACATACTCTACACAAGTACTGAGAGGGAATACTCGACTCTAGCTCAGAATAGGTCCGAGATAATATCTGAACTTTATCCCCGTATTTCGGCTTTTAATTTCTGTCAGCGAGGTGTCTTGAGCGGCACTATTATATTACAGAGTAACAAATAATTTAGCCTATATAGTTTCTCAATAATTTTAAATGGTGTTTGTTCTTGAGAATTCATTTCACACTTGGAGTTTTAGTTTACTGAGTTCCAGTGTGTTTTGAAAGTTTAGAGCCTACGCTACAGTCGTGAAAGGACGGCTTTTCTTGTCAAAACACGCAAATTGAATAATATTGGATTTTAATTAGCTGACGTCACGGACACGGTGTGTTGACCGCGCGCCCAGCCGTTAGTGGGGGGAGGCTTTGGAGAAACGACACCCCAACGGCTGAAACCGAGCCTAGGTACATCTGCGTTACCAGCGATATTCCTAAACTTTTAAGTGTTTTGTTTTTCAAGTCAAACAAGCCGGCTATAGATACGGCGCGTAGCTTTAATCGGAAATCAACATACAATATTCATCTCGGCAAAAATATATATTTCTCTAATTCCTAGATTACAATATCCTCTGGAACCCACATATTAAAATAAAAGACAACAAGGAGAACTATGGCTTGTAATCATATTTACATATTGAAACTCTACCTTTAGTTTTTCCCACGGAATTTTGGGAGACTCCAGGAGGTTGCTTCTGTATCACCGATAAATGTAATAACGCCAGCAAATGTAATACTAACCGTAAATGTAATAACAATCAACCGTAAATGTAATTACTAACCGTAAGTGTAATAAAATCAACCGTAAATGTAATAAAAAGCTAACCGTAAATGTAATAACTTTTTAACCGTAAATGTAATAAGGTCTGTTGATTTTGATGGTAAGAACATAACAGTGAAACAAACGAACACAAACGACATTGCATGATGTCATCGGTCATGTGACTAATAGTAAAATCGTGGCGGAGATAGCGGAAGTTCGTTGATAAGAAAACACAAAAACAAATAAATAGTATGCGTCGCCTGACATACGTGCTCCACCACAGGGTGACGGTTCCTGTTCGTGTTGTGCACGCGCTTGAGCAAGCAGATAAGCAGATCTTGGCCAAACTCACACACCACAACTCCCTACAGCAAAGAAACATCACCTGTCGATCATAGACCATGACGTCATCGATCACGTGACCTGAAGGGAAATTGCTCATACCTGCAATAATTTCGCATAGAAAATAGATATCAAAAATCGCACACACGCTTTTGGAGATCAATGCCCGCTTAACTTCAGTTGACACAAGTGTAATTACTTCGTAAGTATAAAAACCCGGCGCTGGTAATTCGCGTTTATAAACGTCTTCGACATCGGGTTAAAGTGACTGTAGTTTTAAATCTAGAGTAATTCCATATAAAATAACCTTTTACTGGTATTCTTCAGTTATCAACCTTTCCATTGATATATAGGTGTTCCCATATTTTGTTCGCCGAGCACCCGCGTAAACGCATGTTTGCGAAAATCACTTTTGAAGGTATCCAGTAACCTTAAAAAATAACACAATACAAATCATTGGCTTTTTAGTGAACATTCAGGGCATAGTATACAGTTCAGCATTGTTACAAAATTACATTAATTACAGGGTTGACAATTAAGCGTTATAACACAGCTGTTCTACTGGGTTATGTATAACTAAAGACTTTAACAGCACAATAATTACTGAATTACAACACAGCACGTTACATCATTTGAATGTTTAACAACACAGTAATTACTTGTTTACAACTGATCTTTTAACAGCACAGTAATTAATGGTTTACAACTAGTGATCTTTTAATCATCCACCTCATTGGCTTAAACATCAAAATCTATCAAAATTTGAAGAAGAATATATTAATTTTCTCAGTTTTTTAAACAGATTTAAAGTGCATCAAGTGAAAACGCTCATAACTTTAAATATGAAAAAAAATCAGCGTGCGTGGGGAACATTGTAAAATTGAAAGCTTTCTTGATTAGTTATTTTGGACTCTTCGATCTGATTGGACGAAATATTTTCACACAAAGAAAAGTAGTTTTAAAACACAGTTTCAGGAGATTTGATTTCAGAAATTTATTGTATCTTCACCATAGAATTGTGCCTACCTCTTGGGCGGACCATTACTTATTATATAGCTGCTCCGTAAAAAAATATACTCTAATCCTTGCTCCTACGAAGAAAATCCGGAAAATCCAAATATAATATAACTCTCTTCTCTTTCATTCACGTTTATAATGGTCGATGATGAGTTCCTTTGCGGAAACTTTATCTTTTCTTGATGAAATCTCTAGTGTTTTGAGTATCCTCATTGAGAAAGCTTCACCGTACTAGTGTTTTGTGTATCCCCACCGGGGATACTCACATCACTAGGGATCTTGGTACGGGGATACCTAAAACACGGGGATACCTAAAACACGGGGATGCCCATATCACTGTGACACTCAAGCATGTTAAGGTCTGGTTCAATTTAACGGAAAATAGATGTACGTTAAAAAATGTTTTCTGACAGAAATAACACTTTAAACAAAAACTAATTACACCGTAATACTAATATAAACTTCCTTTAATTTGTTAAGTGGGTGGTTGTCGTATCACGTGATCGATGACGTCATAATTATATAAAATCGTTTAAGTGAAACGCGGCTACGACGATAACATATGAATATAAAGTAACCCTGCTAAAACATTACTCCTCCCGCAGTGTTTCAGATCACGCTTAGAAAACATGACTATCATGTAAAGATAAGGAGATATTAAGGGTACAAAAAGTCACGTGACCTATTTTGCATATGTTCGCCTTAATTACTCGTTAACGAAACATTGTAGTCATCTTTTCTAAGTTGATTTAGGTAAAAGGCTTCAACCTTAACTAAACATATCCACTCATCATCGAAGCTGTTTTAAACTCGGAGCCGCGTTTTTGATTTACTGATTTCGTGTTCTAAGTCACGTGACAGACCACGTGACACGTTTTACTACACACAAACCACTTAAGGTAGTCAAGAATAGCGATACCTATCATCGTGAGAAACTCGACTTACTTACCATACTTGGCTGTGCTGAAATAAGGAAAACAGTTTTTACCCGAAATTTGACTCCTGAACCAGGCCTTAACATGCTTGAGCACCGGGGCCGATGTTTACCTGTTCCCTCCCGTTGACCGGATGTTTACTTGTTCCCAGGCCACAAAGAGTGTTTCCGGATGATAATCTTCCTTTTAGGTTATTTTAAAGTGTATATAAGCCCTACGTGGTATTATTGATTAGAAATCTCTGAAAATACACAACACTCGAAAATTTTAGCTCAAAACACAAAGGAAACGGGTAGATTCCCGGTCGATTCCCGGTCAATTCCCAGTCGATTCCCGGTTTTACGTCACTAGGCACCATTCTCCCAATACGCGGCCAACTTGAAAGGGCGTGGTGGATTTGCAAACTGGCGTGATTACGGGTTGAATATTGGACCCAAATATGTTTTGTTGCCCGTCCATACCATTATTCAGAGCAGGTTCAAATCAATTATAACATCGGAGAATGACTCGCGAATAAGCAAAAACCGTGAAGGGATGATATACACTTTATTAAGCTTTCGAAGGAAAACTAGACAATCACAGGAACCCATAACCAGGAGCGTTCATATGTCCTATAGATGGGTTGCACTCAATCCCCAGAGATTCAAATGACAAAGGGCATGGCGGCCATGTTGGTGTACCTAACAAAAGAAGCTAACGAAGAATCTATTGTTAAAGGTACGCCAACATGGCCGCCGTGACTAGGCCTTTCCAGATTGCGCTCCCAAAAAGCTAAAAAGTTGCTCCCAAAAATGCCCAAAAGTTGCTAAAAAGTTGCTCCAAATCCAAAATGTTGCTCAAAAGTTGCTCAAAAATAAAAAAAGTGCTACCATATTTTAAAAAGTTGCTCAAATGTGTTTTTATAGACTGGTCTTTATTTTAATAACAGTTGCTTCCCAATTAACATTGGCAACTAAATGACTATAGTTTTAACTGGTTTAAGGCAACTTTCTGTTGAATAAAAGTCACTAATTGGACAAATAATTAATAAACAAACGTACTTTTATTAATGTGTTAAGCCAATGTTCATTCCTATAATACCCGTTTCTCTATAATATCTGCTTCTCTGGCTAACATTACTAGAATTCATTCTCGAAATTAAGTAAAGCCTAAGACAGATTATATAAATATAAAATTAATTAATCAATTAATTAATTTATTTATTTATTTATATAATCTGTCTTAGGCTTTACTCAACTTCTAGAATAAATTCTAGTAATGAATTCTAGTAATGTTAATTAATTGATTAATTAATTAAATTCATTACAAAATTTGAATTGATTTTTTTTTTTGAATTAGTCATTAACTAATTCCACAGGCTACCCAATCACAGTCCACAGGCTACCCAGTCAAAGATGAAATCACCAGTTTTAGTGTAGATGGGAAAGAATTTGTTGCCGAGAGAACTTGAAATTGCTAATATAAAACAAAAAATCCAGTAATTTGCTTCAAAAAGGCTAAAAAATGGCGTGTTTCCCAAAAAGTTGCTAGAAGTTGCTCTGTGGCCAAAAAGTTGCTGTCTGCCAAAAAAGTTGCTCATAAAGCCAAATTGCGCTAAAAAGTTGCCGAGCGCAATCTGGAAAGGCCTAGCCCGGCGTGACGTCATGTGCAACCCATCTATATGGTTGTCACAACGTTTTTACGAGTTGGGCTATATATTATTTCCCCCGCCAATTAATGGTTGCACCGTGGCGGAACAAAAGATGCCTCATTAGCTACTTTTGTAACATGCCAGCTAGTATGCTTTTGTGATTTGATTCCCTTAGGAATAATTGCAACATAACAATAGCGGGAAACCGTTCTAAAAATAACCTAACTTGTGAAAACGCTGTGACATAGGCCTAGTATGTGGGATGGACGCTCCTAGTTATGGGTTCCTGACAATCAGACAGGGAAGGGTGTTGTGGTTTAGGGTTAAAATTGTAATCCACTTATCTGCTGACTACATACCGAAAAATCCTTCTTGTATGCCCCCCCCCGGCCCAGTTCTAGCTGGCTCCCCATTCCTGTCTCCATCTCTTTAAATTGACTACTGAATAGCGTTGCGCACAGATGACGTCACAAAATGTAGATCCCCCGCCAAGACTCAAGAAAAAAGACACCACTTTTCGCATTACAACTTACAAGAATTGACTAGCGCTTCAGGTCGTCGTCTGATTATTCTACCAAAAATAACGGCTTTCCTGTATTATATTCCGAAAGAGAACCTGATGATTGTACTGTCGAACACTTAAACGTTGGATAAAATACAGAGGATCAGTGAAAAACATTTTATCAAGCAATTTAAGATGGCGCGAACAATCGAATTTCTGAAATATTCACTGTCTGCAAACTTAAGATACCATAAAAGGTTAACGAATCTCGATTTCAAACTGATCAAAATTTGAGGGATGTAACGTGCAATCGTGCTTTCAGTTTCCGGCCATACATTTCGGCCATACATTTCGGCTGTAACAACGAGTCAAACTCAAAGTCCGCGGGAAACTTTACAGACAAAGGTATGGAAAACTGAAAACACGATTACACGCTTCCCAGCACAGCTACATCCCTCAAATTTTGATCAGTTAATCTTTTACCTGATATCTTAAGTTTGCAGACAGTGAATATTTCAGAAATTCAATTTTACGGAAATTATTTGGCATCGGTTCCCATATAAACACTATATTTCGCGCCATGTTTCCCCGGCTCCTACATGCAAGATGGTAAAAATATCTTGGACTGGCCTATCCGTTGGCGCAAACCACGTTTAATAGTCAAGCTCTAACTGAATCCCAAACTTATCTTTTCCCATTGAACATCGTTGGAAGACTTCATGACCCTAACGATGAAAAGTCAGCTTTTTCGTAAGAGATTTATCTGTGAATGGGGATATTGCAGCCAGCAGGTAACTTAATTTTGAAATTCTTTAAAACTCATCGGAGACCAAAGCTAATGTAATGGCTGGAAAATTACCAACTGTGCAAGGTTTTGAACAGATACTTTAGATATATAGATATACTTTAGATATGTTTTGTTTTGATATTTTTTCTCGAGTGTGCACGCTGAGCATCCAATGAAATCGCGCGTTCTTAGTGTGATCCCATAATTTATAGTATAAAGCCATTTAGAGTGCTCGTTATATTTTATATTTACTGTTTATGTTTACAAACTGACTATGTAAGCCCTGAGATTGAAACGTGTATATATATGGAGACCTAACATCATGATATCTAAATTTTAATATCACTGAAAGAATGAACGGTTAATTAACAGGCGTCGGTAGCATCCGTAACTGCCAATATTTATAGTTCTATATACCTGTTAATAAAAAAAACATTAACTTCTATTATACTGTATGTGGTTCTAGAAAATATACATATCCCCCCTTTTCGTAAAAAAATACATGTTTCACTTAAAGTCTAGAGTTTCATGTTTGCATTAACCTCACTTTATGTCTCTGAACACCTAAACTCATGAATTATTCATGAGTTTGAGAAGTAAAAATCATAAAACGTTTCAGATTTGTCGAATTTCCGGCCTTGACTCTCGCCGATATTTCTGCTAATATTGAATGCAGACAAGGAGAAAAGGCTAATTCATGTACCTATATCGCTATTGGTTAAAATTAAGTGGGAATAAACTTAAGGTTATAAGGGCTCTTTCCACTCGCCGTTTTGAAAAAAGTTCGTTATATACGAATTGTGTATTGTATTTTCCCGTCAATTTTTTTGCAACTGCGGTTTCTTTGGCAACGGTATCACTCGTGGGTTTAAGCAACCAGTTTCTACAATTCTGTAAAGTTTTATGATTTTTACTTGAAAGGTGGTCAAGAAAGTACGAAGAAAGGATTTTGCCTCGTTTTCATGTTCAAACCTTGAGAAGAACAACACAAAGAAAAAGTGAGTGGCGTTTCAAGATCGATTACATTTTATTTCTTTATTGCGAAATCCTATACTTTCATTACAATTTCGAAACACTTCAGTAGTGAGCTTGGGATACCTATGGTTACAACAAATTTCTTGAATCTTTGAAAAGAACTCAAGTTTGTGTTCCCATCTCCGATGTTTGTGTTCTCTCAACATCATAAGTCTTTATAAAATTAGAGCAAAGATATCGAAAATGAAAACAAAAATGAGCAGACTAATACTAGACTAATAATGTAAGAAACAATTGTTAAAGTAAAGACCACATATTAGTCGATGTAATTGTGTTGAAGAATTTACTAAGATGCTCCAGCTATGATGTCTTGGTAGTTTTCTTTGTTGACTTACAGAAGGCACGAAAAACTAGTTTAACTAAACCTACAAGTACAATTAAGAAAATGACCACAGCCAATCCCAACACCACCATTACGTCCAGCATGTAGACTTGATAGAAAGGTAGAGTCAGACCCCTGGGTTTGAGGTGGTCCAAGTGGCCTTGAGCCTGCACGTACTCTACCAGGTCTGCGGCCTCCTGCACGGGAGTACGTGGGCGTATTTTCATCACTCTTGAAACACGAACTGCACTTCTCTTGTAACTAAAACGAGAAAATACAGGGATGAAAATCCTGTTTTACATGAAAATATGAAGCTAGATTTAGGGCCATGTCCGAAAGATCAACGACAGACAATGCATAGGAGCTTTTTTTGGTTGCTGGCAAACTAATCTCTTTTGAACAATCGGAAACCCCTTTTCTTTATCTTTTTCTCATCTGGTGCAAATTCGATTCGGCAGCTCGAAAACTCTCCTTTTCTAAGGATACACTAAATACCGTAAAATACACATACTAACATGCATGTGAACCATAATATAAATAATATCAGTCACCTTTCTCCATTGATGACTTTTTGAATAACGCTGACCATTTGTTCCGCTGTTGCAGTCCGCACACTTAGTATTTCACCCAGCCCAGCATGCTTTACGGTCTGTGCATTGTCAGGTTGATCACCAAAGAAGGGAGAGCAGACCATGGGTACTCCGTGATAAGCGCCCTCCGCCATTCCGTTAACACCAGCATGAGTAATGAACAGCTTGGTTTTGTTGTGTCCAAGAATGTCGTTTTGGGGAAGCCATTCTGCTGTCTTGATGTTTGGACTCAGTGTTCGTGCAAGATCACCTGAAGAGGGTTAATATATAAGACTGTGGTTCATGCCGCAAAATTATCGTTTCCTATTTAAAAAAACCTTTCATTTTATCCTAATACAGATCTAATTGCCTCACGACCCGGCGCGAAGCACCGGAAAGTTCGTCACTTCGTGAGGCTTCTGATTGAGTGCATTTCGCATTTCCTTGCGATTCCTGTAGCTATTAAGATTAAAACTGTCAAACATGCCGTAAAGCTATTATTACTCACTAGCAGGGACCCGCGGAAATGCACACATATTAATCTAGCCAGCTTACTCCTGACACAATGCAATGGAATCATTTTGTCCTACCCAGATTACCATCTGAGTTTAGTTGAACACATTAAATAAGAAAGAATGCAAATTTCGCGGATCAATATCAACATTTGCAGTATGATAATTACTCGCCTTGGATCTAGTTATAAACATACACGCAAACATACACATACGTACTGGCTTTAATTTTCCACAGGATTTTTTGCGGCATCCTCGAAAATGATTCACTCATCATCTTGATTACGTCATCACTAAGTGTACTAACCATAGTACCGAACGCCACCAGAATAACACCCTCGTCTCCAGAGCTCTGCATGAACTGTTCAAGATCGGCTGGGAGTGGCTTAGCAGGACTGGGATGAAAGAATCCAACTTGTCGTATATCTGTAATTTGATATATATCACGCGTTGCTACCCATGCCATACGTTTCAATAAGTACTTATTAGTGATATGCAGTCCAAGTCCATCTTCCGACAGTGAACTTATGTTCGAAACAACAGCGTAGTTTTATTAACGGGTTATCAAAAGAAATATTCATCCGAGCCACAAAAATGGTTGCAATAACGAGCCGGTCTTATTAATAGGGTTGTCCTAAGTTGTTGAAGCTGCATGCACTATATCATATTTAAATTAATGTATATATGTATATACACCCGTTTTCAAAAACATCGCACTGCAAATATATATATATACCTTTTGTATTCTTGTCAAATTTGACAGCTAAAATAATGGAGAATAAAAGGTATAGATATCAATCAAAAGCAATGTTTTTGAAAACGAGTGTATATGTATATATGGATATTGATCCACACTAGTATATTGATTCACACTATAGTATCTTGTATAGGCCTACAAGATAACAAACGCCTATTCGAAAAACAATGGATAGACTTCTAAAATGTGTGGCTGAGGATTTTATTGAACAGTCGTCTGGATTTGCTTTTCCTTAAAACAATAAACCAGTACGTACTTACACGGCATCAAGGGTTGCGCGTAATCCAGTACGAAGTCCGTCTCCATGAGAATCAAATCAACTGTAAACAGACTTTCCCTGATGGTTTTCTTTGGTTTAATGTTGTGCTTCTCCTTTAGTTCATCGTACTTGGAGTAAATAATGACTTCCACGATGTATTTATGGACAATAGAAAATCCAAGGTTCTTGATCCTGTCCAGGAAGCCCATGTTCGGGGGGGATCCCTGACGCGAGTCGTGGCACATAACTTACGGGAGACGTAGGTACACCGTAGACCTCTAGCGTTGGTGTCCCTATGGGACTCGTATTGACGACAACGTGAGGCAGATCAAACTTGTCAGCAACGAGCGCCGAACAGAGGTACAGAGAGTCACCAATAAGAACATCGACATTCTTGACGTCATTCATCAGATCAGAATCAGAGAGGAAAGCGTCACAATATAGCTTCTGGATTTCAAACAGATTATCGACTATTGTAAGAATACCCTGGTTCTTTATTCCAAATTGCTGATTCTGTAATTTTAATCGGCTTTTAAACTCGTCCGTTACTTTGAATGACTTGACGTAGGATTTCCCTGTGGCATAATTGGCCTCTTCTCCCACTATGATCACGACCTTCAAAGTAATTTAGAGATTCAATTTATTAACAGAAGAACAAACGAAATTAAAAAATATAACAAGAATAGTAGCAGTAAAACAACAGTAGTAACAATAGCACTAGTATAAGTAGTAACAATAGTATTAAATCGATTTACAAATACAACAACAACAACAACAATAGTTTATTTGTATCTAATGCTTACAATTTGTCAATGAAATACGTAAATCCTCTATTTAGCTCCCCCTCTCTTTTAAGCCCCCCTCTTCTAATAAGCCCCCCTTTTTTGAAAACGAAATTAATTAAGCCCCCCCCCCCCCCCCAAAAAAAAAAAAAAAAGTCAGTATTACCGCAGTAGTTGCGTCACTGCATTCTTGAATGTAATTAAACCTTATGAAGGTACCATACCAGTTAAACAATATTTTATTCTTGGACTTTCGCTCTTTGACGGTTAATGTCATGTTTTAGTTTTCCCGCCTTGTGTCCCAGTTCCTTGTGGAGAATAAAAGGGAATTTTACACTGGTCTCTACTGAACATTGGCTCTTCCATTGACATAAGCCCCCCTCTCTAATAAGCCCCGCTTCTATTATTTAGCCCCCCCCCCCCCCCCCCACCTCAACGATGCTCGGAAAAGAATAAGCCCCCGGGGGCTTAATAGAGTATTTACGGTTAGTAAAAAAAAAAAAAGCGAGTGGGAATTTTCACCTACTTGTATATAACACAAATTGATCTTTGGAAGTTTCCTTTGGATTTCTGAATAAATTTAAAACAAAACGTTAGTATGTGTATATTTACTTGTATAAGACAAGCATCACCAATTCATACTTATTCCTTTCTTTTGTGTATTATTATCTTATGTGTATTGTATTTATATGTGTCAGACTAGTGACAGTGTGTTACATGTAGATTATAGTGATAATTAATTAATTTGAAGAGTGGGTTATTATGAAATATATTTAAATAGTGGTATGAAATTGATTAATGTGATTATGGTATGAAACTGATTAATGTGATTATGCCATGGATATGATATTGGATTGGAACTTTGAATGTTGAGTATAAAAATATATATATCTTAAGCTAGTATATAACTATAACCATTATTGGTTAAATGATGTTCCCCCTACCCCCCTTATTTTCATTTTATTTACAACAATTTATTTATTTCTAATTTATTTATCTAAAATATTTAGAGTAAAAATTATGTGAAAATACTTTTACACTAAGGCTACACTAGAATTGGATTGCCAAACGTGTATTTCTGATTAACAGACCCCTTCTTCAGGGATTAGGAAGTCTGTTAGGACCTAAATCACAGAGTTGCTCTGAGACGGTCACGTGTTTCTGCCTCGGGCCCAGGCCTAACCCAACACGTAAATACACACGGCCAATTCTATATGTCAGCCATTTTGTTTATAAACTAGACTATTGTAAGTTAGGTCGTCAAATTTTATTGAATGAACCGGTAGGATTATTTGGCTTGTTTATGTTAAGTGGACAAGGGAGATTAAGTTGACAAGGGACATAAAATTAGGTATGCTAAAATATGTTTTACTTACTTTTTCGTGTTATTCGTTAGTAGACTGGTTATGTTTAACTCTTGGCTCTTGTAGTTTTCACCCCTTTGATCAGTCTTTGATCAGTCTTGTGCTTTACCCTTGGATGTAAAATAGGTCTAAACGTTTTATATATAGTTAGTTATGTGACTTAATAAGAGATAACATTGAGAGCAATAATTTAAGAGTCAGAAAATTCTAGGAATTTTGGCTTACCGTAAACATGAGCTGTTGATGATCAAAAGAAAACGGCTGATTACGATGACAATTTACAAACGTGAGGATAATACGTTATTTTTTACGAAAGAGCTGATGTCATAGGAAATGATCGTTTTGAATAGAGCGAGCAAAAATGATTTGAATTCAAGTAGTACAGGTCGATAGGCTTAAATTAAATGTTGTATAGGTTGATAGGTTTTAATTAAATAAAATGTTTACAAGGAGACATTAGCCTCAGTATTGTTGTTGTTGTTTAATGTTCCTGTGCTTAGTGCTTGTGTACTAGCTTTAAGCTGAGATTTTATTGGGGTTTAAAACTGACGAAAAGTATTAAGTGTTCCATGATTATGACTATGACTGGATGTTATGTGTGTAATATATTAATTAATGTTTTATGACTGTTTAATGACTGTGGATGGTATTAGTAATGTGATTAGTATGATGCTGAGAGTAATATGATGCTGAGGTGGAATAAGTATATATATTTGGCTCAGTTTAATTGGATTCATGTTTGATATGATATGATGAGCACATGGTTGGTATGGTTGCTTGGTTATGGATGTTATGTTGTTGTGTGGGTTATGGTGTTGTGTGGGTTATGGATGTTATGTTGTTGTGTGGGTGATATGGGTGTTACATGTATGTATGGGTGTTATGATATGGTTGGTTGACAGCTGGTCAGCTGACATGGGTATTAATAATGTGATTAATATGATGTTGAGGCGAAATAAGTATTGAATATGGCTAATTATGGTTGGTCTATAGAGCTACCAGGTTCCTTCCTTTATGGATCAGTTGTAGGTTATGCAATGTCCTCCTCGCAGAAGGGCAACCGAGACATCTGAAACTGTCCAGGCTAGGTGGTACCGAACCCTATTACTAATTACATTGGTATGTGTATATTTACTTGTATAAGACAAGCATCACCAATTCATACTTATTCCTTTCTTTTGTGTATTATTATCTTATGTGTATTGTATTTATATGTGTCAGACTAGTGACAGTGTGTTACATGTAGATTATAGTGATAATTAATTAATTTGAAGAGTGGGTTATTATGAAATATATTTAAATAGTGGTATGAAATTGATTAATGTGATTATGGTATGAAACTGATTAATGTGATTATGCCATGGATATGATATTGGATTGGAACTTTGAATGTTGAGTATAAAAATATATATATCTTAAGCTAGTATATAACTATAACCATTATTGGTTAAATGATGTTCCCCCTACCCCCCTTATTTTCATTTTATTTACAACAATTTATTTATTTCTAATTTATTTATCTAAAATATTTAGAGTAAAAATTATGTGAAAATACTTTTACACTAAGGCTACACTAGAATTGGATTGCCAAACGTGTATTTCTGATTAACAGACCCCTTCTTCAGGGATTAGGAAGTCTGTTAGGACCTAAATCACAGAGTTGCTCTGAGACGGTCACGTGTTTCTGCCTCGGGCCCAGGCCTAACCCAACACGTAAATACACACGGCCAATTCTATATGTCAGCCATTTTGTTTATAAACTAGACTATTGTAAGTTAGGTCGTCAAATTTTATTGAATGAACCGGTAGGATTATTTGGCTTGTTTATGTTAAGTGGACAAGGGAGATTAAGTTGACAAGGGACATAAAATTAGGTATGCTAAAATATGTTTTACTTACTTTTTCGTGTTATTCGTTAGTAGACTGGTTATGTTTAACTCTTGGCTCTTGTAGTTTTCACCCCTTTGATCAGTCTTTGATCAGTCTTGTGCTTTACCCTTGGATGTAAAATAGGTCTAAACGTTTTATATATAGTTAGTTATGTGACTTAATAAGAGATAACATTGAGAGCAATAATTTAAGAGTCAGAAAATTCTAGGAATTTTGGCTTACCGTAAACATGAGCTGTTGATGATCAAAAGAAAACGGCTGATTACGATGACAATTTACAAACGTGAGGATAATACGTTATTTTTTACGAAAGAGCTGATGTCATAGGAAATGATCGTTTTGAATAGAGCGAGCAAAAATGATTTGAATTCAAGTAGTACAGGTCGATAGGCTTAAATTAAATGTTGTATAGGTTGATAGGTTTTAATTAAATAAAATGTTTACAAGGAGACATTAGCCTCAGTATTGTTGTTGTTGTTTAATGTTCCTGTGCTTAGTGCTTGTGTACTAGCTTTAAGCTGAGATTTTATTGGGGTTTAAAACTGACGAAAAGTATTAAGTGTTCCATGATTATGACTATGACTGGATGTTATGTGTGTAATATATTAATTAATGTTTTATGACTGTTTAATGACTGTGGATGGTATTAGTAATGTGATTAGTATGATGCTGAGAGTAATATGATGCTGAGGTGGAATAAGTATATATATTTGGCTCAGTTTAATTGGATTCATGTTTGATATGATATGATATGATATGATGAGCACATGGTTGGTATGGTTGCTTGGTTATGGATGTTATGTTGTTGTGTGGGTTATGGATGTTATGTTGTTGTGTGGGTGATATGGGTGTTACATGTATGTATGGGTGTTATGATATGGTTGGTTGACAGCTGGTCAGCTGACATGGGTATTAATAATGTGATTAATATGATGTTGAGGCGAAATAAGTATTGAATATGGCTAATTATGGTTGGTCTATAGAGCTACCAGGTTCCTTCCTTTATGGATCAGTTGTAGGTTATGCAATGTCCTCCTCGCAGAAGGGCAACCGAGACATCTGAAACTGTCCAGGCTAGGTGGTACCGAACCCTATTACTAATTACATTGGTATGTGTATATTTACTTGTATAAGACAAGCATCACCAATTCATACTTATTCCTTTCTTTTGTGTATTATTATCTTATGTGTATTGTATTTATATGTGTCAGACTAGTGACAGTGTGTTACATGTAGATTATAGTGATAATTAATTAATTTGAAGAGTGGGTTATTATGAAATATATTTAAATAGTGGTATGAAATTGATTAATGTGATTATGGTATGAAACTGATTAATGTGATTATGCCATGGATATGATATTGGATTGGAACTTTGAATGTTGAGTATAAAAATATATATATCTTAAGCTAGTATATAACTATAACCATTATTGGTTAAATGATGTTCCCCCTACCCCCCTTATTTTCATTTTATTTACAACAATTTATTTATTTCTAATTTATTTATCTAAAATATTTAGAGTAAAAATTATGTGAAAATACTTTTACACTAAGGCTACACTAGAATTGGATTGCCAAACGTGTATTTCTGATTAACAGACCCCTTCTTCAGGGATTAGGAAGTCTGTTAGGACCTAAATCACAGAGTTGCTCTGAGACGGTCACGTGTTTCTGCCTCGGGCCCAGGCCTAACCCAACACGTAAATACACACGGCCAATTCTATATGTCAGCCATTTTGTTTATAAACTAGACTATTGTAAGTTAGGTCGTCAAATTTTATTGAATGAACCGGTAGGATTATTTGGCTTGTTTATGTTAAGTGGACAAGGGAGATTAAGTTGACAAGGGACATAAAATTAGGTATGCTAAAATATGTTTTACTTACTTTTTCGTGTTATTCGTTAGTAGACTGGTTATCTCTTGGCTCTTGTAGTTTTCACCCCTTTGATCAGTCTTTGATCAGTCTTGTGCTTTACCCTTGGATGTAAAATAGGTCTAAACGTTTTATATATAGTTAGTTATGTGACTTAATAAGAGATAACATTGAGAGCAATAATTTAAGAGTCAGAAAATTCTAGGAATTTTGGCTTACCGTAAACATGAGCTGTTGATGATCAAAAGAAAACGGCTGATTACGATGACAATTTACAAACGTGAGGATAATACGTTATTTTTTACGAAAGAGCTGATGTCATAGGAAATGATCGTTTTGAATAGAGCGAGCAAAAATGATTTGAATTCAAGTAGTACAGGTCGATAGGCTTAAATTAAATGTTGTATAGGTTGATAGGTTTTAATTAAATAAAATGTTTACAAGGAGACATTAGCCTCAGTATTGTTGTTGTTGTTTAATGTTCCTGTGCTTAGTGCTTGTGTACTAGCTTTAAGCTGAGATTTTATTGGGGTTTAAAACTGACGAAAAGTATTAAGTGTTCCATGATTATGACTATGACTGGATGTTATGTGTGTAATATATTAATTAATGTTTTATGACTGTTTAATGACTGTGGATGGTATTAGTAATGTGATTAGTATGATGCTGAGAGTAATATGATGCTGAGGTGGAATAAGTATATATATTTGGCTCAGTTTAATTGGATTCATGTTTGATATGATATGATGAGCACATGGTTGGTATGGTTGCTTGGTTATGGATGTTATGTTGTTGTGTGGGTTATGGATGTTATGTTGTTGTGTGGGTGATATGGGTGTTACATGTATGTATGGGTGTTATGATATGGTTGGTTGACAGCTGGTCAGCTGACATGGGTATTAATAATGTGATTAATATGATGTTGAGGCGAAATAAGTATTGAATATGGCTAATTATGGTTGGTCTATAGAGCTACCAGGTTCCTTCCTTTATGGATCAGTTGTAGGTTATGCAATGTCCTCCTCGCAGAAGGGCAACCGAGACATCTGAAACTGTCCAGGCTAGGTGGTACCGAACCCTATTACTAATTACATTGGTATGTGTATATTTACTTGTATAAGACAAGCATCACCAATTCATACTTATTCCTTTCTTTTGTGTATTATTATCTTATGTGTATTGTATTTATATGTGTCAGACTAGTGACAGTGTGTTACATGTAGATTATAGTGATAATTAATTAATTTGAAGAGTGGGTTATTATGAAATATATTTAAATAGTGGTATGAAATTGATTAATGTGATTATGGTATGAAACTGATTAATGTGATTATGCCATGGATATGATATTGGATTGGAACTTTGAATGTTGAGTATAAAAATATATATATCTTAAGCTAGTATATAACTATAACCATTATTGGTTAAATGATGTTCCCCCTACCCCCCTTATTTTCATTTTATTTACAACAATTTATTTATTTCTAATTTATTTATCTAAAATATTTAGAGTAAAAATTATGTGAAAATACTTTTACACTAAGGCTACACTAGAATTGGATTGCCAAACGTGTATTTCTGATTAACAGACCCCTTCTTCAGGGATTAGGAAGTCTGTTAGGACCTAAATCACAGAGTTGCTCTGAGACGGTCACGTGTTTCTGCCTCGGGCCCAGGCCTAACCCAACACGTAAATACACACGGCCAATTCTATATGTCAGCCATTTTGTTTATAAACTAGACTATTGTAAGTTAGGTCGTCAAATTTTATTGAATGAACCGGTAGGATTATTTGGCTTGTTTATGTTAAGTGGACAAGGGAGATTAAGTTGACAAGGGACATAAAATTAGGTATGCTAAAATATGTTTTACTTACTTTTTCGTGTTATTCGTTAGTAGACTGGTTATGTTTAACTCTTGGCTCTTGTAGTTTTCACCCCTTTGATCAGTCTTTGATCAGTCTTGTGCTTTACCCTTGGATGTAAAATAGGTCTAAACGTTTTATATATAGTTAGTTATGTGACTTAATAAGAGATAACATTGAGAGCAATAATTTAAGAGTCAGAAAATTCTAGGAATTTTGGCTTACCGTAAACATGAGCTGTTGATGATCAAAAGAAAACGGCTGATTACGATGACAATTTACAAACGTGAGGATAATACGTTATTTTTTACGAAAGAGCTGATGTCATAGGAAATGATCGTTTTGAATAGAGCGAGCAAAAATGATTTGAATTCAAGTAGTACAGGTCGATAGGCTTAAATTAAATGTTGTATAGGTTGATAGGTTTTAATTAAATAAAATGTTTACAAGGAGACATTAGCCTCAGTATTGTTGTTGTTGTTTAATGTTCCTGTGCTTAGTGCTTGTGTACTAGCTTTAAGCTGAGATTTTATTGGGGTTTAAAACTGACGAAAAGTATTAAGTGTTCCATGATTATGACTATGACTGGATGTTATGTGTGTAATATATTAATTAATGTTTTATGACTGTTTAATGACTGTGGATGGTATTAGTAATGTGATTAGTATGATGCTGAGAGTAATATGATGCTGAGGTGGAATAAGTATATATATTTGGCTCAGTTTAATTGGATTCATGTTTGATATGATATGATGAGCACATGGTTGGTATGGTTGCTTGGTTATGGATGTTATGTTGTTGTGTGGGTTATGGTGTTGTGTGGGTTATGGATGTTATGTTGTTGTGTGGGTGATATGGGTGTTACATGTATGTATGGGTGTTATGATATGGTTGGTTGACAGCTGGTCAGCTGACATGGGTATTAATAGTATGTGTATATTTACTTGTATAAGACAAGCATCACCAATTCATACTTATTCCTTTCTTTTGTGTATTATTATCTTATGTATATTGTATTTATATGTGTCAGACTAGTGACAGTGTGTTACATGTAGATTATAGTGATAATTAATTAATTTGAAGAGTGGGTTATTATGAAATATATTTAAATAGTGGTATGAAATTGATTAATGTGATTATGGTATGAAACTGATTAATGTGATTATGCCATGGATATGATATGGGATGGGAACTTGAATGTTGAGTATAAAAATATATATATCTTAAGCTAGTATATAACTATAACCATTATTGGTTAAAAGATGTTCCCCTTACCCCCTTATTTTCATTTTATTTACAACAATTTATTTATTTCTAATTTATTTATCTAAAATATTTAGAGTAAAAATTATGTGAAAATACTTTTACACTAAGGCTACACTAGAATTGGATTGCCAAACGTGTATTTCTGATTAACAGACCCCTTCTTCAGGGATTAGGAAGTCTGTTAGGACCTAAATCACAGAGGTGCTCTGAGACGGTCACGTGTTTCTGCCTTGGGCCCAGGCCTAACCCAACACGTAAATACACACGGCCAATTCTATATGTCAGCCATTTTGTTTATAAACTAGACTAGTGTAAGTTAGGTCGTCAAATTTTATTGAATGAACCGGTAGGATTATTTGGCTTGTTTATGTTAAGTGGACAAGGGAGATTAAGTTGACAAGGGACATAAAGTTAGGTATGCTAAAATATGTTTTACTTACTTTTTCGTGTTATTCGTTAGTAGACTGGTTATGTTTAACTCTTGGCTCTTGTAGTTTTCACCCCTTTGATCAGTCTTTGATCAGTCTTGTGCTTTACCCTTGGATGTAAAATAGGTCTAAACGTTTTATATATAGTTAGTTGTATGTGACTTAATAAGAGATAACATTGAGAGCAATAAGTTAAGAGTCAGAAAATTAGGAATTTTGGCTTACCGTAAACATGAGCTGTTGATGATCAAAAGAAAACGGCTGATTACGATGACAATTTACAAACGTGAGGATAATACGTTATTTTTTACGAAAGAGCTGATGTCATAGCAAATGATCGTTTTGAATAGAGCGAGCAAAATGATTTGAATTCAAGTAGAGCGAGCAGATGATATGTGTATATGTGCTTGTATAAGACAAGCATTGCCAATTCATCCTTATTTTAATTGTATTTATATGTCCAATTAGTGTATATTATATGTATTAAATGTAAAAAATATTTATCAGATTAGTGTGTATTAAGTGTACATTATAGTGTATATTTTAGTGACAGTGATTGTAATTTGGTTTGGTTATTTTTTGTGTTTTATTATATATGTATATTAAGATGTAATGTAATCATGGCGATACGACATGACTTAATATGATGAATATAGCGATATGATATAATATAGTGATATGATGATAGATCCCTAGAGTGATATAATGATAGATGATAGATGCAAATTTATGATATAATGATAGATGTAATTTTTTGTGATAGATGTTAGATGTAATGATATATGATTTGTTATGATGTTATATAATAATGGCCAATAATGGTCAGTGAAGTAGTGTATTGATTATTTTAATATGGTGATTGATTAATTTGTTAGGTGTGATAAATTATATGGTCAAAGAGGCACAACAAAGTCCAAGGATGGGAAGTACAACAAAGCTGGGATGGGAAGTACAATAAAGTTGGGAAGTACAACAAAGCCTAAGGATGGAAAGTACAACAAAGCTAAAGGATGGGAAATAAAACAAAAATTAAAATAGATGAGAAGTACAACAAAGCTGAAGATGAGAAGAGAAAGGACTGGTTTATATGACTGTTTATATATGACATGGATGTGACAAGACCACAATGACATCGCTAGAAGACTACATGACATGAAGGCACCGAGGCATCGCACCGACACGGTCAGAAGATTAGATTTCCAGATGAGATGTTATGATTAGATAATATGATTAGATGATATGACTGGATGAAGAGACTTGATGAAGATGAGGATGGCAACTAGACGAGGATATCAGTGATGATACCCACAGTAGTATAGTTGAGCGTGCTTGAATAATAAAATAAGATAAAAAAGGTGTGTTTGAATAAATACGGTGCGCTCGAACAGTTGACCCCCAGGGCAAGGAAATAGAATAGTACCGATTATATTGATTATATATATTTTTCATATTACTGAGTTAGTATTAAGTTTTTAGTCCCGAGTTGATTTCAAAAACAAAATTAGTATTGGTTACAAAATAAAATAATTATAGGAATAAAAAATCATGGAGCTTTAGGCATAGGCATACCCATAGATGTAATAGATGCAACCGCTCGATGATAGACCGAATGATGGTAGACTGAATGACGGACCAATAGAGGAGATGAACTTTTCTTATGTAAAAATAACTGTGGTAATAACCATTTGTGTGTCTTAATAATTTTATTCAGCTGTATTTTTGGCCTATATTAGATATTGTAATATTTTATAAAAGACTATTACTACATATATATTGTATATATTTATTGCCATTTGAAGAAAATCTTATATAGTCACAATACATAATTTAAGATAGTTTTATAACATTAGAAAAGTTTTTAGGAAAGATGTTTTGAAAAATATGTTGAAAAACATTAGAAAATATTACAGTAATTTGTTTGGAATAGAAATTTCAAATAAAAATTACAAAGGGCAATTTACACTGTGATTTTTGATGCTTGTGCTTAAGTATGATTTTTGTTCTTTGATTTGCTCCAGTCTTAGGTTAATATCCTTTCTCCTTTTTATTAGTTCACCCTCTTCCTTTACCAGATTAGTATTTTGTGCACACAGCGCCATCATTTTGTTTATCCATGGTCTGCCTAGGGCTATGTCGACCCTGTCGTCAACCCTTGCATCTGGGGTTTTTGTGCTTGGGGTATGAAGATCTGGGCTAGGCTGAGAGCTAGTGACTGAGGTGGCATTGAGGCTGTTATCATTGTGGTTGTCATCATTGTCCTGACTTTGGATGCCTCCGGTTTCCATTGTTTCCATTGTTTCTAAGGTTTCTAAGGCCCCAAGACGATTGAATTTTTATTTTATTTATAACAAAAATGTCTAAGAGAAATGATTAAACCTTTTAAGGTTTCAAAACGATTGAACCTCACGATTTTGAGAGAATTTATTGAAAGACTGAGAGAATTGATTAGACCCCCATACAAAAATGACTTATACATAAATGATCTATAAGAAAAGTGATCGGTGATAGGATTGCCACTACTACGACAAAATATGGCTACTATAATTATTATAGTTATTAAGATAAAATATAGTTATTATTAATTATAACAACTATTAATCTAATTAATTGCATTAATTGCATTAATTGTATATAAATTATTTATAAATTACTGTATATATATATGTAAATTATTTTAATTAAGATTATGTTATGATAAAATTGTTATGATAAAATTGTTTAATAAAAATGTTGTTTAATAAAAATGATTAATAGAATCGTCAGTGTGTATTTCATATATAACAGATTCCTTCATCAGGGGTTAGGAAATCTGTTAGGACATAACTCAGAGTAGCTCCGAGATAGTCGCGTGTTTCTGCCTTGGGCCCAGGCCTAACCCAACACGCAAATACACAACGTCGATTCCATTAGTTCGCCATTTTTATTTTGTCCAAGATGTGGGAGAGCTTCGACGTTGAGATTGAAAAATCGACCGTAATGTGGCAAGGATAAGCATTAGAATTGTGCCTTTTTGGAACTTTGCGTCTCTTTGGATCTTTGGAGCGGTTCATAAGTTAGGTAAGCCATCAATAAAATGTTTATTTACAAATTAAATGTTTATTTACAAATTAAAATAATTAGTCTACTCTAGCTGTGCTATAACATTTTAGTTTTAGTTTGTATTGTATTACCTATATATAACGGCTTCAACTCCAGCATGTGGATTATTATTTATAAAATTACCTGAATTGGTGGTGTCCATTACGGAACAATTCATCCACGTGAAAGTGTTAAGTAGAGAAGTCCGCCAATATTGTGGAAAGGAGACGAGATACTTGAGCGGTTTAATTTAACGTCGTTTGTACAGAAAAAATGTGTTTGATAACGACTGATTATTCGTTATTTTCATTACGAAGGTAGAAACGGTTGTATTTTAAATAAGGTGCGCGAGCATATGTAATAATCTGCGAGTATGCAATGTTTTGAAAATAATTGATGACGATCGATCGATGACGATCGATGTTTTGAAGCTTACATTGAAAATAACAGTTATAGTTGTTGCAGCGAGAAAGATTGTTAAAAAGCCTGGGCCCAAGGCAGAAACACGCGACTATCTCGGAGCTACTCTGAGTTATGTCCTAACAGATTTCCTAACCCCTGATGAAGGAATCTGTTATATATGAAATACACACTGACGATTCTATTAATCATTTTTATTAAACAACATTTTTATTAAACAATTTTATCATAACAATTTTATCATAACATAATCTTAATTAAAATAATTTACATATATATATACAGTAATTTATAAATAATTTATATACAATTAATGCAATTAATGCAATTAATTAGATTAATAGTTGTTATAATTAATAATAACTATATTTTATCTTAATAACTATAATAATTATAGTAGCCATATTTTGTCGTAGTAGTGGCAATCCTATCACCGATCACTTTTCTTATAGATCATTTATGTATAAGTCATTTTTGTATGGGGGTCTAATCAATTCTCTCAGTCTTTCAATAAATTCTCTCAAAATCGTGAGGTTCAATCGTTTTGAAACCTTAAAAGGTTTAATCATTTCTCTTAGACATTTTTGTTATAAATAAAATAAAAATTCAATCGTCTTGGGGCCTTAGAAACCTTAGAAACAATGGAAACAATGGAAACCGGAGGCATCCAAAGTCAGGACAATGATGACAACCACAATGATAACAGCCTCAATGCCACCTCAGTCACTAGCTCTCAGCCTAGCCCAGATCTTCATACCCCAAGCACAAAAACCCCAGATGCAAGGGTTGACGACAGGGTCGACATAGCCCTAGGCAGACCATGGATAAACAAAATGATGGCGCTGTGTGCACAAAATACTAATCTGGTAAAGGAAGAGGGTGAACTAATAAAAAGGAGAAAGGATATTAACCTAAGACTGGAGCAAATCAAAGAACAAAAATCATACTTAAGCACAAGCATCAAAAATCACAGTGTAAATTGCCCTTTGTAATTTTTATTTGAAATTTCTATTCCAAACAAATTACTGTAATATTTTCTAATGTTTTTCAACATATTTTTCAAAACATCTTTCCTAAAAACTTTTCTAATGTTATAAAACTATCTTAAATTATGTATTGTGACTATATAAGATTTTCTTCAAATGGCAATAAATATATACAATATATATGTAGTAATAGTCTTTTATAAAATATTACAATATCTAATATAGGCCAAAAATACAGCTGAATAAAATTATTAAGACACACAAATGGTTATTACCACAGTTATTTTTACATAAGAAAAGTTCATCTCCTCTATTGGTCCGTCATTCAGTCTACCATCATTCGGTCTATCATCGAGCGGTTGCATCTATTACATCTATGGGTATGCCTATGCCTAAAGCTCCATGATTTTTTATTCCTATAATTATTTTATTTTGTAACCAATACTAATTTTGTTTTTGAAATCAACTCGGGACTAAAAACTTAATACTAACTCAGTAATATGAAAAATATATATAATCAATATAATCGGTACTATTCTATTTCCTTGCCCTGGGGGTCAACTGTTCGAGCGCACCGTATTTATTCAAACACACCTTTTTTATCTTATTTTATTATTCAAGCACGCTCAACTATACTACTGTGGGTATCATCACTGATATCCTCGTCTAGTTGCCATCCTCATCTTCATCAAGTCTCTTCATCCAGTCATATCATCTAATCATATTATCTAATCATAACATCTCATCTGGAAATCTAATCTTCTGACCGTGTCGGTGCGATGCCTCGGTGCCTTCATGTCATGTAGTCTTCTAGCGATGTCATTGTGGTCTTGTCACATCCATGTCATATATAAACAGTCATATAAACCAGTCCTTTCTCTTCTCATCTTCAGCTTTGTTGTACTTCTCATCTATTTTAATTTTTGTTTTATTTCCCATCCTTTAGCTTTGTTGTACTTTCCATCCTTAGGCTTTGTTGTACTTCCCAACTTTGTTGTACTTCCCATCCCAGCTTTGTTGTACTTCCCATCCTTGGACTTTGTTGTGCCTCTTTGACCATATAATTTATCACACCTAACAAATTAATCAATCACCATATTAAAATAATCAATACACTACTTCACTGACCATTATTGGCCATTATTATATAACATCATAACAAATCATATATCATTACATCTAACATCTATCACAAAAAATTACATCTATCATTATATCATAAATTTGCATCTATCATCTATCATTATATCACTCTAGGGATCTATCATCATATCACTATATTATATCATATCGCTATATTCATCATATTAAGTCATGTCGTATCGCCATGATTACATTACATCTTAATATACATATATAATAAAACACAAAAAATAACCAAACCAAATTACAATCACTGTCACTAAAATATACACTATAATGTACACTTAATACACACTAATCTGATAAATATTTTTTACATTTAATACATATAATATACACTAATTGGACATATAAATACAATTAAAATAAGGATGAATTGGCAATGCTTGTCTTATACAAGCACATATACACATATCAAGGCAGAAACACGCGACTATCTCGGAGCTACTCTGAGTTATGTCCTAACAGATTTCCTAACCCCTGATGAAGGAATCTGTTATATATGAAATACACACTGACGATTCTATTAATCATTTTTATTAAACAACATTTTTATTAAACAATTTTATCATAACAATTTTATCATAACATAATCTTAATTAAAATAATTTACATATATATATACAGTAATTTATAAATAATTTATATACAATTAATGCAATTAATGCAATTAATTAGATTAATAGTTGTTATAATTAATAATAACTATATTTTATCTTAATAACTATAATAATTATAGTAGCCATATTTTGTCGTAGTAGTGGCAATCCTATCACCGATCACTTTTCTTATAGATCATTTATGTATAAGTCATTTTTGTATGGGGGTCTAATCAATTCTCTCAGTCTTTCAATAAATTCTCTCAAAATCGTGAGGTTCAATCGTTTTGAAACCTTAAAAGGTTTAATCATTTCTCTTAGACATTTTTGTTATAAATAAAATAAAAATTCAATCGTCTTGGGGCCTTAGAAACCTTAGAAACAATGGAAACAATGGAAACCGGAGGCATCCAAAGTCAGGACAATGATGACAACCACAATGATAACAGCCTCAATGCCACCTCAGTCACTAGCTCTCAGCCTAGCCCAGATCTTCATACCCCAAGCACAAAAACCCCAGATGCAAGGGTTGACGACAGGGTCGACATAGCCCTAGGCAGACCATGGATAAACAAAATGATGGCGCTGTGTGCACAAAATACTAATCTGGTAAAGGAAGAGGGTGAACTAATAAAAAGGAGAAAGGATATTAACCTAAGACTGGAGCAAATCAAAGAACAAAAATCATACTTAAGCACAAGCATCAAAAATCACAGTGTAAATTGCCCTTTGTAATTTTTATTTGAAATTTCTATTCCAAACAAATTACTGTAATATTTTCTAATGTTTTTCAACATATTTTTCAAAACATCTTTCCTAAAAACTTTTCTAATGTTATAAAACTATCTTAAATTATGTATTGTGACTATATAAGATTTTCTTCAAATGGCAATAAATATATACAATATATATGTAGTAATAGTCTTTTATAAAATATTACAATATATAATATAGGCCAAAAATACAGCTGAATAAAATTATTAAGACACACAAATGGTTATTACCACAGTTATTTTTACATAAGAAAAGTTCATCTCCTCTATTGGTCCGTCATTCAGTCTACCATCATTCGGTCTATCATCGAGCGGTTGCATCTATTACATCTATGGGTATGCCTATGCCTAAAGCTCCATGATTTTTTATTCCTATAATTATTTTATTTTGTAACCAATACTAATTTTGTTTTTGAAATCAACTCGGGACTAAAAACTTAATACTAACTCAGTAATATGAAAAATATATATAATCAATATAATCGGTACTATTCTATTTCCTTGCCCTGGGGGTCAACTGTTCGAGCGCACCGTATTTATTCAAACACACCTTTTTTATCTTATTTTATTATTCAAGCACGCTCAACTATACTACTGTGGGTATCATCACTGATATCCTCGTCTAGTTGCCATCCTCATCTTCATCAAGTCTCTTCATCCAGTCATATCATCTAATCATATTATCTAATCATAACATCTCATCTGGAAATCTAATCTTCTGACCGTATCGGTGCGATGCCTCGGTGCCTTCATGTCATGTAGTCTTCTAGCGATGTCATTGTGGTCTTGTCACATCCATGTCATATATAAACAGTCATATAAACCAGTCCTTTCTCTTCTCATCTTCAGCTTTGTTGTACTTCTCATCTATTTTAATTTTTGTTTTATTTCCCATCCTTTAGCTTTGTTGTACTTTCCATCCTTAGGCTTTGTTGTACTTCCCAACTTTGTTGTACTTCCCATCCCAGCTTTGTTGTACTTCCCATCCTTGGACTTTGTTGTGCCTCTTTGACCATATAATTTATCACACCTAACAAATTAATCAATCACCATATTAAAATAATCAATACACTACTTCACTGACCATTATTGGCCATTATTATATAACATCATAACAAATCATATATCATTACATCTAACATCTATCACAAAAAATTACATCTATCATTATATCATAAATTTGCATCTATCATCTATCATTATATCACTCTAGGGATCTATCATCATATCACTATATTATATCATATCGCTATATTCATCATATTAAGTCATGTCGTATCGCCATGATTACATTACATCTTAATATACATATATAATAAAACACAAAAAATAACCAAACCAAATTACAATCACTGTCACTAAAATATACACTATAATGTACACTTAATACACACTAATCTGATAAATATTTTTTACATTTAATACATATAATATACACTAATTGGACATATAAATACAATTAAAATAAGGATGAATTGGCAATGCTTGTCTTATACAAGCACATATACACATATCATAGGAGCTTTTTTTGGTTGCTGGCAAACTAATCTCTTTTGAACAATCGGAAACCCCTTTTCTTTATCTTTTTCTCATCTGGTGCAAATTCGATTCGGCAGCTCGAAAACTCTCCTTTTCTAAGGATACACTAAATACCGTAAAATACACATACTAACATGCATGTGAACCATAATATAAATAATATCAGTCACCTTTCTCCATTGATGACTTTTTGAATAACGCTGACCATTTGTTCCGCTGTTGCAGTCCGCACACTTAGTATTTCACCCAGCCCAGCATGCTTTACGGTCTGTGCATTGTCAGGTTGATCACCAAAGAAGGGAGAGCAGACCATGGGTACTCCGTGATAAGCGCCCTCCGCCATTCCGTTAACACCAGCATGAGTAATGAACAGCTTGGTTTTGTTGTGTCCAAGAATGTCGTTTTGGGGAAGCCATTCTGCTGTCTTGATGTTTGGACTCAGTGTTCGTGCAAGATCACCTGAAGAGGGTTAATATATAAGACTGTGGTTCATGCCGCAAAATTATCGTTTCCTATTTAAAAAAACCTTTCATTTTATCCTAATACAGATCTAATTGCCTCACGACCCGGCGCGAAGCACCGGAAAGTTCGTCACTTCGTGAGGCTTCTGATTGAGTGCATTTCGCATTTCCTTGCGATTCCTGTAGCTATTAAGATTAAAACTGTCAAACATGCCGTAAAGCTATTATTACTCACTAGCAGGGACCCGCGGAAATGCACACATATTAATCTAGCCAGCTTACTCCTGACACAATGCAATGGAATCATTTTGTCCTACCCAGATTACCATCTGAGTTTAGTTGAACACATTAAATAAGAAAGAATGCAAATTTCGCGGATCAATATCAACATTTGCAGTATGATAATTACTCGCCTTGGATCTAGTTATAAACATACACGCAAACATACACATACGTACTGGCTTTAATTTTCCACAGGATTTTTTGCGGCATCCTCGAAAATGATTCACTCATCATCTTGATTACGTCATCACTAAGTGTACTAACCATAGTACCGAACGCCACCAGAATAACACCCTCGTCTCCAGAGCTCTGCATGAACTGTTCAAGATCGGCTGGGAGTGGCTTAGCAGGACTGGGATGAAAGAATCCAACTTGTCGTATATCTGTAATTTGATATATATCACGCGTTGCTACCCATGCCATACGTTTCAATAAGTACTTATTGGTGATATGCAGTCCAAGTCCATCTTCCGACAGTGAACTTATGTTCGAAACAACAGCGTAGTTTTATTAACGGGTTATCAAAAGAAATATTCATCCGAGCCACAAAAATGGTTGCAATAACGAGCCGGTCTTATTAATAGGGTTGTCCTAAGTTGTTGAAGCTGCATGCACTATATCATATTTAAATTAATGTATATATGTATATACACCCGTTTTCAAAAACATCGCACTGCAAATATATATATATACCTTTTGTATTCTTGTCAAATTTGACAGCTAAAATAATGGAGAATAAAAGGTATAGATATCAATCAAAAGCAATGTTTTTGAAAACGAGTGTATATGTATATATGGATATTGATCCACACTAGTATATTGATTCACACTATAGTATCTTGTATAGGCCTACAAGATAACAAACGCCTATTCGAAAAACAATGGATAGACTTCTAAAATGTGTGGCTGAGGATTTTATTGAACAGTCGTCTGGATTTGCTTTTCCTTAAAACAATAAACCAGTACGTACTTACACGGCATCAAGGGTTGCGCGTAATCCAGTACGAAGTCCGTCTCCATGAGAATCAAATCAACTGTAAACAGACTTTCCCTGATGGTTTTCTTTGGTTTAATGTTGTGCTTCTCCTTTAGTTCATCGTACTTGGAGTAAATAATGACTTCCACGATGTATTTATGGACAATAGAAAATCCAAGGTTCTTGATCCTGTCCAGGAAGCCCATGTTCGGGGGGGATCCCTGACGCGAGTCGTGGCACATAACTTACGGGAGACGTAGGTACACCGTAGACCTCTAGCGTTGGTGTCCCTATGGGACTCGTATTGACGACAACGTGAGGCAGATCAAACTTGTCAGCAACGAGCGCCGAACAGAGGTACAGAGAGTCACCAATAAGAACATCGACATTCTTGACGTCATTCATCAGATCAGAATCAGAGAGGAAAGCGTCACAATATAGCTTCTGGATTTCAAACAGATTATCGACTATTGTAAGAATACCCTGGTTCTTTATTCCAAATTGCTGATTCTGTAATTTTAATCGGCTTTTAAACTCGTCCGTTACTTTGAATGACTTGACGTAGGATTTCCCTGTGGCGTAATTGGCCTCTTCTCCCACTATGATCACGACCTTCAAAGTAATTTAGAGATTCAATTTATTAACAGAAGAACAAACGAAATTAAAAAATATAACAAGAATAGTAGCAGTAAAACAACAGTAGTAACAATAGCACTAGTATAAGTAGTAACAATAGTATTAAATCGATTTACAAATACAACAACAACAACAACAATAGTTTATTTGTATCTAATGCTTACAATTTGTCAATGAAATACGTAAATCCTCTATTTAGCTCCCCCTCTCTTTTAAGCCCCCCTCTTCTAATAAGCCCCCCTTTTTTGAAAACGAAATTAATTAAGCCCCCCCCCCCCCCCCCCAAAAAAAAAAAGTCAGTATTACCGCAGTAGTTGCGTCACTGCATTCTTGAATGTAATTAAACCTTATGAAGGTACCATACCAGTTAAACAATATTTTATTCTTGGACTTTCGCTCTTTGACGGTTAATGTCATGTTTTAGTTTTCCCGCCTTGTGTCCCAGTTCCTTGTGGAGAATAAAAGGGAATTTTACACTGGTCTCTACTGAACATTGGCTCTTCCATTGACATAAGCCCCCCTCTCTAATAAGCCCCGCTTCTATTATTTAGCCCCCCCCCCCCCCCCCCCCCCCCACCTCAACGATGCTCGGAAAAGAATAAGCCCCCGGGGGCTTAATAGAGTATTTACGGTTAGTAAAAAAAAAAAAAGCGAGTGGGAATTTTCACCTACTTGTATATAACACAAATTGATCTTTGGAAGTTTCCTTTGGATTTCTGAATAAATTTAAAACAAAACGTTATAGCCTAATGAAAATTTCAAAATGGCCGTATATCCCTGAACTTCATGCTCATCTAGCTGGGCGAAATTACATAAGATAGGCTGTTTATTATTCACGGCTATTTGCTACATACCCAATTGTATTATTTGTGACATAGGGGGCATAATTACTGAATTATGATTGGCTTACGAGCAGGAAATTTTTTCTTAATCAAGGGCCTGATTACTGGCGTCTGATTGGAAGTTGGTTGCTTAGCAACAGGCTTTTATCTGGTCAAAGTTTGCAAAAAAATTAGTTCGCTTCCGCTCGTGTGCACTTCTGCTCCAAAAAGCAAACAAATAAGGATTTTACAACCATTTCAAAGTTAATGCTTGCACAAACGCATGCACAAAAAAACGCTAGTTCCAACGAGATTTTTACTGGTGTAACTGCTCAGTGCTGCCTCGTTAACCTCGCGTTTTCGCGATGTTGACTCGTTGGCAAAAATCCAAAACTCTCATGAGATATTGGCTTACGGCAGACCTCGTATTCTTTCGGAAACTCATATTATTCATTAGTTACTGATACCAACCCCTGATAACACTTGTTTTATTTAGAATTTACTCTTCCTAAATAGTTGATCAACAACCCAAACGTTCAGTAATTTTTCCGTGACTCAATTTGACAACCAGCGGTGATATATGTCAATCCAGTGAGATCATGAACAGTCACGCTTAGTAAATCCGCAATTTTTGCATTATAATTTTGGTGTTTGTGTGTAGAACTGGAGAGTATAGCGAAGAAGGTTTTAATTAATAACTGAAATCATTTATTCATCATGATGATCTTTAACGTTTTGCAGCTTAACTATGCTACTGGATACGACAACCTCTAAACTAAACTGTGCCATATCATCTACAAAAGCCATGCAGTCATTCTCTTTTGAAAATTATTGAAGGCCGTATATGCAGATATATGCATATATCATATCCACCAATGGTAGCCATCTTCACAGTAACACTATATTAGAAGGAGACTATATTAGAAGGTGTAAAGAAAATAAACACCTTAAAATATATGGGACTGATTTTTAAAAACCCCAAGATAGATAAATGCTGTAACCATAAAGCTACGTTTCAACTGGTTCCGAGCACGTAGTATTAATACAATAACTAGTTGTATTCCGGTTCCTTGCTGTTAAGGCCCTAACATTGATTGATTATTCCTTTAATGATTTTGCAGTTGTCAAATTTTCATGTTGTGGAAAACTGATATGCGATGACTCCTAGAGTATAGATAACACTGAAACGAATGACTGACACGAATGACTCAATGAACTCACCTTGTTACCTCTCCGCTCGAGTTCGTTCGCCAATTTCTCCATTCCCATGTAATGACTGCGACCAAACATTGTCAACAGCGCTATCTTAGCTGAAAAACAACCGCTGATGGCAAAGACAAATACGAAAACTAGGGACTCAATCTTCATGACTGCGACCCCAAAATGTTGTGCGTGTGCCGTATACGATCTCAATTTTGTTAATCATTAAATCATGACATGGCTTAACGCAAACAAATGAACCCTTAATCTGAAGAAAACAGAATATATGTTAATAGACCATTTTCTCAGGTATGCGCACGCAAATTGGCCCGCCAAATCGCTTTTTGAACAATAGCCGCCAATTAGCCGATAATTTGAATAACAAAGGCCGACGCATCAGAACGAGTCTAACAAAAGCTAACAAAACTCACGGCCCGCAAGAAATACTTCATGTAGGCAGCTTGGATTTAGTATTGGTTGAAATAATAGGGAGGGTTATAGGAAACCACTACGTGATTGCCCACGTGAAGTATTTACCGACCCGTCAAGCCTGTTGCGTGCGCATACTTGAGAAAATGCATTGAGATTCCCTACATCCAACACCATCAATAAATAACGTTGTTATTAAACAGGTTAATTGCTTCAAGTCAAAAACGCATCAATATTCCCCACATCCCAACACCATCAATAAATAACGTTGCTATTAAACAGGTCCAGACATCCATATCTTTAAGAGTATTCATTGATGAAAATCTCTCTTGGGATACCCACATTGATCATTATTCATATATCTAAAAAGATCTATGCTGGTATTCGAGCCATAAAAAGAGTGAAGCCTTTCGTCCCATTCTCGACTCTTTTCAATTCAGTGCACTAGTCCAACCACACTTTGCTTACTGTAGCGAAGTTAGGGGTAACTTGGCAAGGGTTTATGTGACAAGCTACAGAAATTGCAGAATCGTGCTGCTCGTGTTTTATTTGTTTTATTGATTCAAATACTCAGACACTGCGTGAAACCTTTACCTGGAAAAACATAAAACACCAACATTTACCAGATTCTGCAGTTATGGTGTACAAGTAACTAAATAATTTAGCTCCATATTATCTTTGCTCGAAATTTATCTTTAGGAATGAGCTAGTTAATTATTCACTACGCGATCTTACTAATAAGCTGCAATCTCAGCCAATATTCGTTGGAACACCGCTTTCCCCGGCTTTCAATGTTGAGTCCAAAACGGTTCTCAAAAGTTTCATGGCTCGCTCGCGACCGGCTCCAACTGCAACATTGAGATAGAGAAACATAGCCCTACAGTGTTCCGACATTATGTCAGTGATTGTGGCTATTTCACATCACGCACTGACTATCGTAAAAGGCGTTTTAGCTATAGCGGCGCACAATTGTGGAACAGCCTGTCCCTTGATATTCGTCAATCGGAATCCCTTAACTCCCTAAAATTACTAATTCACGGCATCCACGTAAAGCAAATTTTATTATTTATATAAATATTATATCATGTAGTACAATTGTAAGTAATATTTTTTTTTTATTTAGGCATCATTTTAGATTATTCATTGGATTTTAAAATTTGTAAACTACCTGTGGAACAACCGTGACAAAATAAAGTTATCCAATCCAATCCAATACGGTCAGAATTGCCTCTGGTAAATTTTATTTTGTGACAATCAACCGCATAACAAGCAAATCATTTTACAGGAGAGGGGTGGGGATTATGTAGCAACTGCTTACTTTCTAATGCTAGTACAATAGCCCACTTCCGTGATATGCTTTACTTGTCACGCACAAAGGTTTCAATACGAGGCTCCGTGCTAAATTAAATTTATTCTTTTCTCTGTGAAAAGAATACCTTTAATTTAGCACGGGGCCTCGTATTGAAACCTTTGTGCGTGACAAGTAAAGCATATCGCGGAAGTGGGCTATTTATCATGACACGAAAAGTTGTGTCAGTACGAGCACAGGTAGCCCAATCTTGGGCTGTGTATAATATTTAACAGCATTGTATGGGATTTCGTAGTTTCCATGTACAACGTAAATCTTGAATAAAATTGACAAAAACTCTTGTGTTCCTTAATATGCCTCTGCCAAGGTACAACGAATTTCAGCAAAAAAATCCCTTTAAAACGCTACCCCAAAGGAAGGGAAGACAAAGTAGGTGACGAGACCGCTAAACTTAGGCCCTGGGCGAGCCAACTTTTCATACAATGCTTTATAAATCAAAATCAACCGTCTACATGAGAAACCGCAAACTTCGGGGGGGGGGGGGGGGGGGGGAGTGCGACTCGGTTCACAAGGCGGTGAAGTCTGGTTTTTCCAGGAAGAAATCGAACACCCAAACGTAATTATTAATAGTTTAAAACAAAGATTAATAGATGTTCAAATTCAAAATTGACATAATGAGCGCGCTATTCAATGATAATAACCGAAAAAACAACCAAGGTAACATGTACAAATTAAGATGTTATCGAACATTAAAATATAAACATGAACTTGAAAATTATCTGTTAAATATTAAGAACGTGAAGCATCGAATTGTGCGAACGAAGTTGAGAATAAGTAATCATAATCATGAGCTACGAATTGAGAGGGGCAGATATATGAGCGCCCATATAAACCACTCCATGAGAGCTTTGTCCAGTTTCTAAAGCCGAAGTAGAGGATGAACGGCATTTTATAATTAGATGCACATACTACCAAGTGCCGAGAAACGAATTCTATGCTTCACTGGAAACTACATTGAAAATATCCCTAAAGAAAACTCACGATGACCAAATTTTAACCCTTATACTTAAAGTGCATTTTACTCCAAATTCTATTTCGAAAATACTTCAGTTGTCTAAATTAGTTTTCTTCGAGAGACTGGAGCAGCAATTCAACTAAAATAAAAGTTACCCGAATTGCGGGATTGATTCATCTTGTGATGCAAGAAGAGCAGCTAAAACATAACTGATTGCCTTACAATTAGATCCCGCATTATAAGTAACTTGCCACCTGTTTCCACAATAAATTAATGTAATATATATTACCCAACAATAAGACTTAGTATTCATCTACTTAGTCATTATTTATTTATTTATTGGATTCAACGTTAACACTGATGTAAACATTAATGTCTGCAAAGTGCCAATAAACCTCTTCTGTCTGTCTGTCAAGGCAGGGTGCACGGGTGGGGGGGGGGGGGGGGGGGGGGAGGGGGGGGGGGGGGGGGGGAAGGGGAGACTTTTTCTCATATAAACACTTTGGGCCCGGGACATCTTTTCTTCCATATAAACGCTCGGTAAAGTTGGCTCGCGGGGGACGATGACCTGGGTCCCCGAGCCAACTTTTCTTCATATAAATGAACACTCAGATATTTTCTCGGTAAAACGCATCCAATCGCTATTTGCCTTCACGGGGCATCGAAGTGATAGATTTACGATGTAAATACATGTATCCCAATCTATCTGAACCAGCCGCGTTTCCCGAGTCATCAACCTCCTCTAAGTACGACAAATCCACTCCCAAGAACGCCAATTTACACCATGCACGATTTATGGTGAACTGATATGCCAGATGGTTTTTGTGAACGTTCACAGGTTCACAACCAGATGTGCAATTTTATCCGTTGCCTGAAAACGATTTTCTCGTTGTTCTTACTATTGCTAAATAACACTCGTATTCATATATAGTTTATAGGTTATGTTTTGCGCCCTATTGTGCTATTATAAGGTTCAGCATACTAACGTTTTACGCCGCTACAAAATACTACTACTAGTAATAATAATATTTTTGAGTTTACATTACATTAAAGATATATAAAATTAATATAATAATAGTAATAATAATATTGTTATCAATTGGCTATCAATCTCTGGACGGGAAATCATTATTTAGAAGTTTGTTGACAACTGCTTTTATTATAATCAAAATGGAGAATACGACAAGTCAAGATTTTTGGCCCAATGCAAAGATATCGAAAATGGAAAAAAATGAGCAGATTCATAAACTTGACTAATAGTAGACTAATAATGTAAGAAACAATTATCAAAGTACAGACTATGTAAGTGTGTTGAAGAATTTACTAAGATGCTCCAGCTATGATGTCTTGGTTTTCTTTGTTGACTTACAGCAGGCACGAACAACTAGTTTAACTAAACCTACAAGTACAACTAAGACAATGACCACAGCCAACCCCAACACCGCCATTACGTCCAGCATGTAGACTTGATAGAAAGGTAGAGTCAGACCCCTGGGTTTGAGGTGATCCAAGTGACCTTGAGCCTGTACGTACTCTACCAGGTCAGCGGCATCCTGCACGGGAGTACGCGGGCGTATTTTCATCGCTCTTGAAACACGAACTCCACTTCTCTTGTAACTAAAACGAGAAAATACTGGGATGAAAATGCTGTTTTACATGAAAATATGAAGCTAGATTAGGTCCGTGTCCGAAAGATCAACGACAGACAATGAATAATAGCTTTTTTCGGTTGCAGGAAAACTAATCACTTTTGAACAATCGGAAACCCCTTTTCTTGCTCCCTTTTTCATCTGGTTCGATTCGGCAGCTCGAAAACTCTCCTTTTCTAATGATACACTAAATACCGTAAAATCACGCTTGGCACAAATGACCCTAAAATCTATTAGTCCGTGAGCCAAACCCCAAAATTTGGCCTATCGGTATCATCCGAGGTGAATAAGGCTCATATTGTATTTTGAAAAGAGCAGTCATTGGGGAGTTCAGAAATGCCTGATAGCAGTGTATTGGTGGCAGCTATAGGGCAGGGCAGGATGTTTTGTGCACCCACCCCCCCCCCCCCCCCCCCCCCACACACAATTTATAAGGCATACTTTGCGGAATAAATAGAAAAATGGAACTATGATATCTTTGTGTGTGTGTCTGATTTAGGAATTACTGTGGCGTCTAAGGGTTATACAAAGGATGGGAGAAAAAATATAAAACACATTTTAAATTATTAAATAATATTCGCGTGACTTTGTCACGTGACACTAGTCAAGAAAGCAGTGAAGCGCGGAAGAATCTCTTTTCATTGTTGGACGCGGGCGGTTTTCTAACGTCACTTCAGTCTTCAGGCTTAACAATCCCTGTTGATCAGACGACAGAGGTGTCAGTCAACAAAGATACGCAGACCTCCGCGGCCGGTGGTAGCACTGGATTCAGTCTGAATCTGAAAGCAGCAACCATCCAGCGTTATTACTTAACTGCAGAGTACCGAAGTGCTTTCTTGAAAAAGCTTAGACAGATGGTACAGCACAGAAACACAGATTCTCAACATACGGAGCTCCAAAGATCCAGAATAACGAAAGATGAGCAAGCTGTTTCAATGCTGGTCGAACTTCTTGAAGGATAGGTAAACCCCTTTGCAGATGAACATTCTATCTTAAGCATTTCCACGGCAAAGGAAGCACCTCAAGAGATAGCCACTGATCTAAGGAATGCGTACGCGATCGGAGAGAAGTGCTATGTAACCTTCAAGGAGGAGAGAATGAAGAAGACTCCTCACGTTAAGAAGTTCCATGACCCTATCAAGACCAACAAGCTAAAGACGTTCACCGACATGAGCAAGAAGAAGCAAGTGACGACAAGCGGACGATCTCTAATTCTAAAGGCAGATAGGTCGTTGTTTGCTTGTATCATAGTGATGGCTCAGGCAAGAAACTTGACAGATGGATACGATCTTGGCCCATCCTCTGGGGCCATTGCCGTGGGCGCTGTCCTCACCAGATGGCCTTCTTCGAAAGACCAATAAGACTGCTCTAGCCTCATTACTTGAGAAGGATGTCCAGGCCACTGATCGAGTTCCGGAGAATACTGCTGCTGTCATCGATGAAATGGCACTTGTCCAGAAGATCAAAGGAGATCAATTGACATTTGGGGACGTTGCTGCAAATATCCTAGCTATGACCTTGAGAGAGGGAGCGCAGAGCAAGAGGATAGATATTGTTTTTGTCACGTACAACGAACTTTCAATCAAGAACAGCGAACGCCTATTGAGAGGTGAAGAATCGGGACATCAGCTGCGCAGCATCACAAGTTCGCAGATTGTGCGTCAGTGAAGGAACTTTTCACCAAAAAGCCTCGGCAAGTTTCTTGTCAATGGGTGGAAGAATTATACCAGCACAAGAAAGCTTGAAGGCAAGTTGCTTTATACCAATATCGGCGAAACATGTTACAAGATTGCGCCACACACCTTTGAGGAAGTCCCGTCCCTGATGTGTCGCCAAGAAGAAGCAGATGGTCGTCTGATACTACATGCATCCCATGCCGCCAAGGAAGGTTACAGCTCGGTGCTGATATGCGCAGACGACACAGATGTTCTCGTTATGGCCTTTGCGTTTGTGGAGCAGATAGATATCCCTCTACTGGTGAAGACAGGATCACGCACGCGCACCAAAGTAGTCGATGTCGTAAGGTTGCTGCATCTGTTGGACGCGATGTCTGCAAATCACTCATCGGAATGCATGCATTTACTGGTTGCGATTCGGTGAGTGCATTTGCAGGAAAGGGGAAATCGCAAGCACTGAAACTCACCAAGAACAACAGGGATTGCGGCGAAGCTGTTGATGAGCTTGGAGAGCAGTAGGATGTCACGCCACAACTAATTGACAAGTTGGAGACGTATACGTGCATTCTCTATTCTAGCAAGACAAAAACCACAAAAGTGAACAATCTCAGGTACCAGCTCTTTTGTTCAAAGAGAGGTGAGATAGAAAGCCACCATGCAGCTTCCTCCATGCAGAGACTGTCTGGTAAAGCATGTTCAACGAGCAAACTACCAGGCCGGAATTTGGAAACGCTGCTTGGAGCAGCATCCGCAAGTACCAAGCCCAGTCGGTAGAGGGTGGAAAATGGAAGACGAGAGATGAGTGCCGAAGCTTGCTTTCGACTGGATGGATGGAAAACCTGCACCTGAAGCAATACTGGAACTGCTCGCTTGCAATTGTGCTAGGAAGTGCGTGGAACCCACATGTGTTTGTATTTCGAACGGTTTAAAGTGCACTGAAATGTGCAAACTTCAAGAGTGCGAGAATCGTCCCTTCACATGTGATGATGAAGATAGTGGTACCGAGACCGAGGAGTTTTCTTATGACACAGATGATGATGACGATGATAGCGATAGTGATTATTAGCGCTTGGTAGTGAACTTTCGTCATAGATGTCGAGAGACTTTATGAGCACGAATCTTGATGAATGTTTCGAGGCAGAAACTTTAATCATATAAATTCGTTCACAGATGTTCTCATTTACGAGCTTTTAAGCCAAGTCACAAGAACAATCGAAGAGGTTAATAGACTACCCCAGTTTTAAATATTAAATACGATATTATCATATTTTCGTAGGAAATTAAGAGAGATTGGATTAATACTGGTACTGAAAATACTTCCGTGCTATGCGTTCGCTCTCTAGAGGTTTTGTGGAATATAGTGGACTACTTCCGGTTTAGCTGGGACCACTTCCGGTTTGCGATGCAGGTCAGATTAAATGTTCGCGTATTTATTAACAAACACAATGAACAAATATCTAATTTAACTAAGAATATCATATGCTACACACTTGGTAAATGTCAACTTAAAACTAACATATTAGAAGCATTTTAGTATAAGAAACATTTCACTTCCGGTTCAAGATTGCTGCCATTTTTAAATATCCCCATAACTTCCGAAAGCTGCCACTTATTTAATGCTATCAGGTCTTTTCTCATTTTAGCTCACAAAATCAAACATGTATTACATACTCAGCGAAGATCAACATATCCCAAGCATTTTTGTATAAGAAGCATTTCACTTCCGGTTCAAAATGGCCGCCATTTTTAAATATCCCCATAACTTCTTAAAGCTGCCACTGACGGAATGCTATCAGGCATTTTCTCACTTAAGGTGACCTAACCTTTCAGAAAAATAACATGAGCCTTATTCACCTCGGATGATACCGACCTGGCCCTCGGCTCACGGACTATATCACTTTGCTATATTTTCAAAAGTTTCCAACGTAGAAGATTGATTTTTTGTGGGAGGATGAAGACCGATGACCTAAACGAAATCCGATGCTTTGAACTACCATAGACATTTTTATGACGTCACAGTTACGTCATATATCCATTTATAATAGGTTTCTCGATGTTTTCAATTACCTTTAACATCAGTAAATTTTATATTTTCGATTTCCCATCATGTCGACAACAAAGAAACCGAAAACCCGAGTTCGATTGGTTAAGAGGGAGAAAAGTTATGAAATTTTGAATTTTGGCAATTTTCCCGCCAAGAACCATTTACAGAATACGAAGTCCAAGGACTACGGCAAAGCTGACACAACGTAGGATTTATATTGAATATTACAATATTTCGGCTGGCCAAACCAGCCTTCTTCAGGTACTAGATGTTACAAGTGAAGAGCTCTAAGGTAAGAAGATCTATAAATGTGGTAAACTGATTTCGCAATAGAAATTGCGGAAACGGGAAGTGATGTAAACCAAAACTTGAAGTAGCAAAATAGTACAAGACTGATAAGCACTATGTTTCATCACGTATATTCATACCATATGGTTCTAGAGTTTTAGCTTTATCTATAAGGTGCGCTTCTCTGGCTTTACGTATTGAGTCTCTTGAGGAGTATATTATTTCTAGGGGGATAAGTTGCATGTCGGTGTAAGAGTGGTTAGGTCTAGAAAGAAAATGTTCAGATACAGTAGTAGGTTTAGATTTAATGTTAGGCTTGTCTACTGTCCGTCTGTGTTCATTAAAACTGTCTTTGAGGCGTCGCTTAGTTTCACCTATGTATTGCAAATGGCAACGATTACATTGTATCATGTATATGAGGTTTTTAGTATTACAGGTTATGTGTGAATTAATAAAGCGAGACTCGCCAGTGGAATGAAATGTGTATTGATTGAGGCCGTTAGTAATGTAGGGACAAGTTGCACAATCTTGTTCGCAGCGAAAGGAGCCAGGCGGAGCTTTAGATTGATTGAGATGTGTTACGTGGCAGTTGTGATTTTACCAAAAGGTCACGAAGGTTAGAGCTACGTCGATATGCAACTAGAGGCAATTGCTTAAAGACGTCTTTGCAGCGGTTGGAAGAAAATAGTATATTAGTGTGCTTGCGTACGATATTAGAGATGTGGGGAAGTGCTGGGTTATATGTAATAACAAAAGGTATACGGTGGGTAGATTTTTGTGAGTTAGTAGTTTGTAGAGCGTCGTTGCGAGGAATGTTAGCAGCGCGTTCTATTTGTTTATTAAGGAATGTGCGGTTATAACCTCGTTTGTAAAGATATGTTATTAATTCATTAGTACGAATTTTAAAAGTTTCGTCGGTAGAACAGATGCGTCGGAGACGAAGAGCTAAACTGAAAGGAATGGCTCTTTTAGTGTGAAGGGGATGACAGGATGATTTAAGGAGGTGTTGATGTTTATCTGTAGGTTTAGTATATAAATCAGTCTCAATGTAGTTGTTATGTATTGATACGGTAACGTCGAGAAATGGAACGTGAGTTAATGAGTGAGAACTAGTAAATTTAATAGTAGGATGAATATTATTGAGATAATCGATGAATATTTACAAAATAACTTCTTCATTCATCTTTTAGAGTTTAAATTTTTTTTTTACGACAATCTAGCAATCAAAAGGGTAAATCGGTACCCACAACCGTATGTTTTCAGAATTTTAAATTTTTGAGAGGAAATACTTTTAAATTCACAGTGAAAAAGAGGATACGTCATTATGACGTCATATATTTCTTTAAATGTCTTTTAAAAATAACTATTAGAGCATTTTTCGGGTTTTAAAGAGGAACTGTACTTACTGTACACTGAATCGCCGCAATATGGTCTTTTTATGTTGCTTCAATTTAGAAAGCATGATGATGTCAGACCCATGACGTCAGAAAATGTGACGTCACAGGAAACTTCAGTTCTTAATAACTCAGCAAATATTTATCGTAGAGTCTTTAAAATTGCGGCAATCAAAAACACACATTTATGTTTTTATGATAACATGCTTTAAAGGGAACGCACAATTTGACCTTAAAAGGAGTCGTTCGTTATGACGTCACACTAACGTCAATATACAAATGTGTTTGATCCTAAAGATGTTATTACATTTTAATATTAACATACGAAAATTTCGTTAAATTTGACAGCGAATTAAACAAGATGTGCTGGTTTATATATTTTTGGCTCGCTTTTAGTGATCGATTTTGAGGTAACTTATGCCATGCGTGAAATACACATATTAACATTGATATTAACATGCATGTGAACCATGCATAACAAATAATATCAGTCCTAACCTTTCTCCATTGATGACTTTTTGCATAACGCTGACCATTTGTTCCGCTGTTGCAGTCCGCACACTTAGTATTTCACCCAGCCCAGCATGCTTTACGGTCTGTGCATTGTCAGGTTGATCACCAAAGAAGGGAGAGCAGACCATGGGTACTCCGTGATAAGCAGCCTCCGCCATTCCGTTGACACCAGCATGAGTGATGAACAGCTTGGTTTTGTTGTGTCCAAGAATGTCG
Organism: Actinernus sp. WN-2022; assembly: GCA_030867875.1. NCBI lineage: Eukaryota > Metazoa > Cnidaria > Anthozoa > Actiniaria > Actinernidae > Actinernus > Actinernus sp. WN-2022. The sequence continues at coordinate 69,718,632 of JAOWCC010000936.1, forward strand.
TTCTGGGGAAGCCATTCTACTGTCTTGATGTTTGGACTCAGTGTTCGTGCAAGATCACCTGAAGAGGGTTTATACTTAATATATAAGACTGTGGATCATGCCGCAAAATTATCGTTTCCTATTTAAAAAAACCTTTCATTTTATCCTAATGCAGATCTAATTGCCTCACGACCCGGCGCGAAGCACCGGAAAGTTCGTCACTTCGTGAGGCTTCTGATTAAGTGCATTTAGCATTTCCTTGCGATTCCTGTAGCTATTAAGGTTAAGATTAAAACTGTCAAACATGCCGTAAAGCTATTATTACTCACTAGCAGGGACCCGCGGAAATGCACACATATTAATCTAGCCGGCTTACTCCTGACACAATGCAATGGAATCATTTTGTCCTACCCAGATTACCATCTGAGTTTAGTTGAACACATTAAATAAGAAAGAATGCAACTTTCGCGGATCAATATCAACATTTTCAGCATGTTAATTACTCGGCTTGGAACTAGTTATAAGCATACACGCAAACATACACATACGTACTGGCTTTAATTTTCCACAGGATTTTTTGCGGCATCCTCGAAAATGATTCACTCATCATCTTGATTACGTCATCACTAAGTGTACTAACCACAGTACCGAACGCCACCAGAATAACACCCTCGTCTCCAGAGCTCTGCATGAACTGTTCAAGATCGGCTGGGAGTGGCTTAGCAGGACTGGGATGAAAGAATCCAACTTGTCGTATATCTGTAATTTGATATATATCACGCGTTTCTACCCATGCCATACGTTTCAATATAAAGAACTTATATTAGTGATATTATGCAGTCCATCTTCCGACAGCGAACTTCTGTTCGAAACAACAGCGTAGTTTTATTAACGGGTTATCAAAAGAAATATTCATCCGAGCCACAAAAATGGTTGCAATAACGAGCCGGTCTTATTAATGGGGTGGTCGTAAGTTATTGAAGCTGCATGCACTATATCATATTTAAATTAATGTATATATGTATATACACCCGTTTTCAAAAACATCGCACTGCAAATATATATATATACCTTTTGTATTCTTGTCAAATTTGACAGCTATAACAATGGAGAATAAAAGGTATAGATATAAATCAAAAGCAATGTTTTTGAAAACGAGTGTATATGTATATATGGATATTGATCCACACTAGTATATTGATTCACACTATAGTATCTTGTATAGGCCTACAAGAAAACAAACGCCTATTCGAAAAACAATGGATAGACTTCTAAAATGTGTGGCTGAGGATTTCATTGAACAGTCGTCTGGATTTGCTTTTCCTTAAAACAATAAACCAGTACGTACTTACACGGCATTAAGGGTTGCGCGTAATCCAGTACGAAGTCCGTCTCCATGAGAATCAAATCGACAGTAAACAGACTTTCCCTGATGGTTTTCTTTGGTTTAATGTTGTGCTTCTCCTTCAGTTTATCGTACTTGGAGTAAATAATGACTTCCACGATGTATTTATGGACAATAGAAAATCCAAGGTTCTTGATCCTGTCCAGGAAGCCCATGTTCGGGGGGATCCCTGACGCGAGTCGTGGCACATAACTTACGGGAGACGTAGGTACACCGTAGACCCCTAGCATTGGTGTCCCTATGGGACTCGTATTGACGACAACGTGAGGCAGATCAAACTTGTCAGCAACGAGCGCCGAACAGAAGTACAGAGAGTCACCAATAAGAACATCGACATTCTTGACGTCATTCATCAGATCAGAATCAGAGAGGAAAGCGTCACAATATTGTGTCTGGATTTCAAACAGATTATCGACTATTGTAAGAACTCCCTGGTTCTTTATTCCAAATTGCTGATTCTGTAATTTTAATCGGCTTTTAAACTCGTCCGTTAGTGTAAATGCCTTGACGTAGGATTTCCCTGTCGCGTAATGGGCCTCTTCCCCCACCATGATCACGACCTTCAAAGTAATTTAGAGATTCAATTTATTAACCGAAGATAAAATGAAATTAAAGAAGAGACGTTAAAAAATATAACAAGAATAGTAGCAGTATAACAATAGTAGTAACAATAGCACTAGTATAAGTAGTAACAATAGTATTAAATCAATTTACAAATGGATATTCTCTCATCGCCATCAATCCTTGTCGTTAGTATTATCATCATCATCATCACCTATTATCGTTATCATAATATATATATTTAGGCAAGTCTAAAAGTGGAGCTCCCAATTATCTGAATTAAAGTACATGCATTGTAATGACCCGAAAACAACGATAAATACACATAAATAACTGATAGAATAATGGAAAATCAGCTCAATGAGTTCAGAAAAAAAGAGAAAATAACGGAAAAATGAGAAAAAAAAACATTGAAACTTTGAGCGCGCTTGCTCGTTGTTCAAAATGACGCGCTCAGATTGCGTCAACAGCGCACGCAATCTAAAACTGAAAACTGTTCGGCTCAAATCACAGGTAATGGTCTTTATTTCTCAATTTTCTAAGGCTTTCATTCAGTGCCTATATAAATCCCGTATAGCACTCGCGTTCATGCTATACGCTAACAATACTTTAAGTCGAATATTAACGGCCTCCTCTGAATCGATTTTCGAATCACACTGTACCATTTCGGTCTGGGAATGTCGTTTGCCGTTTCCCCGGGACAGTCTTTTTTGAAATAGCTGGCACAAGCGTCTAAAACAAATGTTCGTACTATCTTCAAGTCCCAAGGGGTTTTAACTGATGTTTAGCTGTTTAAGGTTCCCTCCCCCCAAAAGGAATCATTGTCATGGCAACTTCAACTGACCTATAATCCTGAGGGCTCATATGTTTTAGGCAGCCATCTTGCTCGGAGTTCTCAGACAGTTTTGAGCTTTAGGCTCGAAATTGAGACAAAGTAAAAGGCGTAATATGAAAAACGTACTGAAATTGCAGAAAATCGTTTAGGCCCGGCCTTACTGGCTTAAATTGAGGCAGGAACACGCCTGCATGTTACCCATTGGTTCAGTTTTTCAGTACGCTTTGTGGTCAGAGTAACAGAATGGCTTGGTGATGGGCACGTTTAAAGTACGATTAAATTCGACCATTTCTTTTGGCACTTTTTTGTCATCCAAAAGGATATAGAATGGCGAAAATATCCATATCAGTGAAACTATTGCCAAAGGACCAAATTAAAATATGAATTTTGCGGAGAGTTTACCGTCAAAATCACGTTCGCCATTAGAGCGGATTTCAATTGAGTGTCGGAAGTGTTTTGGTTTTGCGTTTACCAAGCTCTCCTATTGGCTGAGAAAGTAAACCAACCAATCAGAATCCAAAGTAAAACCAAACGCAAATTGGTTTTGGTTTTGCTTTGGTTTATCAATGGCTCACAGGGAAGCCATTTAGGAGTTACTTGTGATTACTCGCTCCTATGATTGGCTGGCTGTGGGTGATTTGCGTTTGGTTTCATTACACTCAACTGAAAACCACTCTAATGAAGTGTGCTCCAAATAGTTCGCGATTTTCATCCAGCGGTTTACTGTCGTGACGTCATTTTCTCAATCGTCGCTCTTATAAAGGCATATTTCTACTTTATTCAAAACTTCGTTCATTTCTTTCCTTTGTGGAAAAATATTAAAACATTGTATTTTACTTATAAGTTCGCGCGACGGTTTGTGTGAAAAGAAGCTCCGCATTTTGTCAAATTAAATAACGTCACTTCCGCTGAAAATTAGCTCTGTCACAGGAACGGGTTCGTGTAACGGCGCACATAAAAACTCAAGATTCGGACTTCCCCTCGTCATATCGAACTGAAAACGTTTTGGGCAGGAAGAAATAGAGCAACTTTACTTTACAAAGAAGCAAATATATCACTATCTCAAAATGTGATCGTAGGGGCATTTTTAAGTGTTGAGAGACAAAAAGTGAGGTTAGTGGAAACATGAATCTCAAAACATTCTGATAACATTTAGAACCTGAAGATAAATATTTTTCTCTGTATGTATACGTGGCATTTTTAGTCCCTTTCTCCGAATTGAAACAATGCTAACTGCAGTTATAAGTAAGTAAGTAAAACTTTATTTATACACGCTTGCCCCCGGTCAACAATCTCTGATTTCCACAAGGGGCGTGTGGTTACAAATAATATAAAAACTAAATAATTACTAATTAAAAATATTTTATCAATGCTAATTCTAAATATAATAATTCTAAGACTAATAGTAATTTTAATGCTGTTACAATTTACAATATAAAAGTATATAAGAACAGTAGTGAACTAATAAAAAAAACTTATTTAAGTTAAATTACAGAAGGTGTGAGCGTCAATTCCATTTTTAAATATTGATAGAGAATGACAATTTCGTAAATCTTCTGGTAACGAATTCCATACTTTCGCTCCATTATAACAAAAGCTTTTCTTAAGTTGTTCAGTTCTGCAAGACAGCTCGGAGCAAGTCCGTTCAGGACTTTATACATTTGTTTGGCTTTTGACCGAGATCGCTGAGTTTCAAGATTATCCCAACCTAAGGCACCTAGTACCTCCAGGTGGGGAGTATCATTACTCATATTCATGCTTACTCGTGCAGACCTATTTTGGAGCTTTTGCAATCTATTTGAAAGACCTTGGCCGAGGGTATCCCATACCTCACTACTGTAATTCAAATTAGGCATTACCAAGGCATTATAAGTTGAGACAAGAGTTTCTCTGTCCACAAATTCACGGATCATTTTCATGGCTCCTATTCCCGAAGAGACTTTCTTGGCAACATTATCAATGTGCTTATTCCAAGATAAATGCTCATCGATCTCAATACCAAGAACCTTGCTATGATGAACCTGCTTAAGGTACGTAGTTTTGGCCGATTTTGATACACGGCTGAGAAGCAGCGGTCCTAAGCTTATGGTGTGAGCTGATTAAGAGAAATTCGGTTTTTGCAACATCGAGACTTAGTTTGTTAGCCAATACCCAATATTTCACACACACAAGGTGGCCGACTCAATTTCCTCAACAGTTTCACCAGATGCAGTAAGATTTGTATCGTCGGCAAACAGCCGGGGAGCAGTCAACTTAAGGCATCCTGGCAAAGCGTTTATATATAAAAGGAAAAAGAGTGGACCAAGAATAGAACCTGTGGAATACCGCAGGTAATTTCGCTCTCAGAAGACAGTATATCATTCAGTTGGCATTTTTGTTGGCGGTTGGTTAAATAAGATTGTATCAAGGATAAGGCATTCCCAGTGATACCATCGATAATTCTAATTTGCGAAGCAGTATGCCGTGATTAACGGTATCGCATGCCTTTTTCAGATCCAAGAATACAACCAGATTAAACATTTTTCGATCCATATTGACATACCAGCTGTTTGCACTATCTAATAGAGCTGAAACAGTTGAGTGAAGTCTACGGAAGCCAAATTGATGTTCAGAAAGTATGGTATTTGCTATAAGGTATTTATAGAGTTGATCATACATAATTCTCCCATTACTTTGCTTATTGCTGGTAAAATGGAAATAGGCCGGTAATTATCAGGTATGTTTCGAGGACGTTTTTTGTGAAGAGGCAGAAGCCTGGCTACTTTCCAATCATGTGGAAAACAGCTTGAGATAATGGCGTGATTAAAGATGTGTGTAAGAGATGGTGAAATAGCAGGAGCTGCAGCCGTTTTAATACTTTCCCAGATATTTTGTCAATGCCTGTGGCTTAATTTACAGTTAGATAGGCTACTTAAGAGCTTCAGTACTTTGCCATTTGACATCAACCTAAAGCGTGACATTTTTGATTGAGAAGGCTTTACAAACGAGTCTCGCTATTTATTGAGTTAGGATCCCAAGTTAGGATCCCGAGTTAGGATCCCCCCTAGGATCCCCTCTCCCCTCCCCCCTCCCAAAAAAAATCAAAAATCAAAAAAATCAAAATATAAAAAAATTAAATTAAGAAATAAAAAAAATACTAATATAATAATAACAATAATAATATTTCTGAAATCTTATACTGTCGAATACTTTTTTAGGGTTAAAGATAGAAGCATCAAAGCATCTCGAGAACAAAAATATTCATGAGTAAACTGACACTCTTTGGACTGAGAAAAACTCTAACTGGGTTCAGAAAACCCGGACTGAGTTCGGAAAAAGCAGAAGTCACTTCACAACTTTTAAATGGTGCATACAAATATGGGTATCCGTAATTCTCTCTTGAAGTTGGTCGGCTGTTTTTATCGGTAATTCAGTTTATAAATGAAAATTCAGTAACTCAGTCAGTTAAAAAATCCCAATTGATAAATATTATAAGTCGGCCTCCCGAAAGTAACAACAGCAAAAGTCTGTTAAAACCGAAGTAACGTCCTTCGTTTTACGTTACCGTTTCGGAACTTTACAGTAGTATTTATCATTTCATTAAGCAGGCAAATGTTTCCGCGGTGCTACTACTGATACCCGAGAATGCGAATTTTATTGAAAATACTCGAAATATATATATATATTGTGTCTGATTATTGCAGTTACTGACCAGTCATCATGCATGATCAGAAGCGAAATACTGAAACAATCACGATCGCCTGACTAGAAATTAAAAACGCAAAACTATATTCAGGATATGCAGTAATTAAGCTAATTTTTGGCTGTTTTGAAATGATGGTCAGTGCATTACATTACGTGGCGTTTTATTTGGGAAACCGCAATATATTTTTAGTCCTCGCTCCATTCCTACTCGTCTGAAATTCATTCGCGAGCGGAAAACGTTCACGAAAGCGGGGAAAACCACTAGAAATGCCTGCATTGCAGGCTACGTGCATGTAGAGAAGAGAACTGGTCGGCGCGCGGAAAGTGTTAGCTTGTGCAAAGTGTCAGCGCCGTATGTTTTGAGCGCTTTTTAACGGGGATTTCTAGTTCTATATACTCATACTCTCTTGGTAGTTGCCGAATCTGTTAGCTTTGGTTTGTATGAACTGTATAAAGAGGAGATGCTGCAGTGCAAATAACATGCTGACAGCTGTCAAACTAGTTTGATCTAAATCAAAAGCGCAGTTCCTATTACTATATAGTGATTACATCTTGGGAATTTTGACACGAGATTAAACCTCCCCCCCGAGATTCACTGGTTCGTGACATTGTCAATCAAAAATCTTAGAGCTAGCACATCTTTTGCGCCAGAATTGGAAAGAGCAAGCCAAAATAATTAACCAGCGCAACTTTCATGTTATACCTTTAAAGATCAAATTTAATAAATCTCGAATGTAACAGTGCATGTATGGATATGAGACTGGAGAGCACGCCCTATTGACATTTTCGATATTATTATTATTATTATTACTATAATTTTTATTATTACTTAACCCGTTTATTTTATTTTATTTAAAAAAAATTGGGGGGGGGGGGGGAAGGGGGATCCTAGGGGGATCCTAACTTGGGATCCTAACTCGGGATCCTAACTCGAGAATTAGTTTATCCCTTTACAAACTGCTCAAAGGTAGTACTGTAGTCGTCCATTGATTAGGTCCAATATTGGAAAAATAAGTGTTAATGGCTTCAGCTATTTCTTCCGGTGAATTAATATTGGTATCGTTTATTTTTAGTTCCTTCACAACGGTACTGCTAGAAGATCGTCCTAGCAGGTCATTTATAGTTTTCCAGGCCTCTTTAGGATTATTGTTTTGGTTAGCTATTTTATAACGGTAGTACGGTAGCCTGTCGTACTGCAATTAATTACCCTGATTTCTGGATGATTTATAGTCCTCCATGAGGTCAAGTATATTTTAAGGCTTTAATTTTCAACGAGTCGGCGACATTACTTAACCAGTATGTTGGCGTGGTCTTAGGAGCCTTTCCTAACGTTTTCAGTTGGCGGTATAAATGTTTCATTAACCCTTATCGAGACCCTTATTTACCCGATGATGTTCACATTGATATTCGGATCAATATTGTTTGTACCGCAGTTATGGCGCCATTTTGACGGCTTTTAGGCATGATTTGTATTTCACACTTTTATCGGTTTCTTTTAACTTAGTTCGGTGTTGGCACGGTTATTAATTCCTTTTTACAACATCTTAAATTGGTTATGACGATTTTTTTGATCCGTGTTCGTGATTATTATGACGTGAGGCCTTGTTCCCGGGGCCTTGTGCCTCATTTATTGCTTATTATTTTATGTTTATTGAGGCCTTGTTCCTCAGGAATTTTATGTTTGATATTGAGACCTTGTTCCTCAGGAATTATATGTTTAATATTGAGGCCTTGTTCCTCAGGAATTTTATGTTTGATATTGAGACCTTGTTCCTCAGGAATTATATGTTTAATATTGAGGCCTTGTTCCTCAGGAATTTTATGTTTATTGAGGCCTTGTTCCTCAGGAATTTTATGTTTGACTGATTGAGACCTTGTTCCTCAGGAATTATATGTTTAATATTGAGGCCTTGTTCCTCAGGAATTTTATGTTTATTGAGACTTGTTCCTCAGGAATTTTATGTTTAATATTGAGGCCTTGTTCCTCGAGAATTTTATGTTTATTGAGGCCTCGTTCCTCATGTTTTATTTTGGAAACAATCATAGGACTTGTTGCTGCAGCAACAATAATTATTGCCAGCTGTATTTCCTTAGGTTGTAGTAAGGGAAGACATAAATAAAATATTTGCTAGCGAATAGGATTTTTATGTCTTTCCTCCGCTCAGTGTTTTTATAATAATTTATTTATGAGGGGGAATGGGATCTGGGGAGGAGATAATTCGAATTGCTTACCCCCCTCTTATCACATTCGGTTGTCACGTGATCAACTGAGTCACACGCTAATGCCACTCGTTTCCGTTCAGCTTCGACTCAAGACGTGTTTTTAATATTCCCTCCTCCTCCCCATGTCTTGTCCACACTCGTATATTTCTTGTATTATGTTCTTGGCGTTTTCAGTGCCCTCACCTTTACTGGGCTACATTATGTAATCAATAATTCTTAAGTGAAATCTGATATCTATCAGATTAATAAAATCAGCTATAAGCCTGTGCTCATAGCCATATTAGTCCAACAATGGTGTAATACATGTTCATTGCCCAGTAAACCGATCGCAGGCAAATCAGCACTTGGAGTAGCTATATCGTGGGTAAAGGAGGAAGACATAAAAAATATTATTTTTTGATTGAAACTTTAAACTATTCTTTAGAACTTAAGACAAAAATGGGAGGCTAAAACTTAACTGTATTTTTTACGGCGACCAGAACATGTGGCCGTCAGTTTTCAATTCCCTTTGGGGCCTGGAGACCAGTAACCTGTGACGTGTATGTAGTAAGGCGTCCTTCCAATTCCATACAAACATCTCTTATCGACACTTGAAAGCTCACCACATGGTAAATATCCAATGAAATGTCACCAAACTTTGTAAATTTACTAATTTCGATGTGCTCTTTCCTGTGATGAGTTTATTTCATACTGATTAGATTATAATAGGATATTTTTCCTTTTTGAATTCTTTTTCTTATTCAGATTTTCCAACTCGTCGAAGTTTAGTTTTTCACTTTTATTTATTCGAATTGTTAGTCAGGGCGCTATACAGAATCGATGTAAAATAATATTTTTTGGGGATTATAGGCACTTTAAACCTAGACAATAAGAGTCTCATTTCCGACCCTTTCATAAGTTTTTCAACAGTTATATATATGGTTCCTGGATTTGCTGGTTAGCCATCAGTCAGCCTTCCGCAAGCACCAGAAAATTGGAAGGATAATCTTGACGCCAAACGTCGCGTAGGGGTTGTATCACTTGACTTAAGCAAGGCCTTCGATAGTTTACCACACGATCTACACTCCTTGCTAAACTAGATGCGTATGGCCTATCCCCAACGAGCATACATTTAATAAGGAGCTCCCTGGTTGGACGACGACAACGGGTTAAATTTCTCGATAAATTCTCTGATTGGGCGGCAGTCACGAGAGGAATCCCAAAGGGGTCTGTTTTGGGTCCTCTTCTTTTTAACATTTTTATTAATGATTTACACTTCAACGTGACAAAAGCTGAACTCAACACCTATGCTGATGACAACCAACTTCACTTCAGCAATGAATGCCCCAGTTTAATTAAAGACACTCTTAATGAACTTGATTTAACGTTAAAGTGGTTCTTCTAAGCAAATTTCAAAGTTTGGGATTAGCTCCTGCTGGACTGTCAGCCGATTTTCAGTTTCGAGCTGATGACAAACAACTTAAACAAGAAAAGTCTATAAAACTGTTGGGTATTACAATTTACGACAAATTCAGTGAACTTTCATGAACATATTGAAATGAGATCGGCTGCCAACATAAAACTTTTTAAAAACTTGATTCGAAAACGTGGATTCTAATCAGTATTTTAAATATATTTTTTATATTATTTTTAATCACATGTACCCGTTACCCGTTTTCAAAAACATTGCACTGCAAATATATATATACTTTTTGTATTGTTGTCAAATTTGACAGCTAAAACAATGGAGAACAAAAGGTGTATATATATATAAATCAAAAGCAATGTTTTTGAAAACGAGTATATATACAGCAAATTGCAAAAATTATGAGGTGTCCAACTTTTCAACATATCGGGTGCATTGTGGGAACGATTTCCCGTTACTGTCCCGCACTGAAACCGATGCGACAATAGCTACGTATACATACTGTTAATGTCCATCTAAGGGTTTTGGATGTAGTAACTAAACGAAATTTTCCCAGTACTAAACAGCTTTAAATGTCGTATTTATTTTTAAAAGCATCATCTCAGCAATAATCTCCGCAGTTATGAGCGGTTCGTGACTAGCGCGCTAGCTGTTTGGAACGTCTAGCCCAGCTAACAGAGTACTAGATTAAGTAAATAAAAATATATTTTTCTATTATTAGCCTCATTATCTAAGGTGCAGACAATTTCAAGCCCTTCTTACGAAAAGCCTTCCAACCTTTACCAACAATATCGGGCCGTGTTCAACGAACAATAACATACAAAGGAGATACTGAAATGTAAATTCAAGGTACGCACGAATTTCTAGATTTAGGACGCAATTATTTCTAAATCATTTTGTTTTAATCCAATGGCAATATTTGTCCAAAAATAGTAGTAAGCAATGCGAAAAATTAAATCATTTGTGAATTTAAAAAATCATGATTCATTGGAAGGTTATATATTTGATCGTTATAACATGCTTGGTAATTATCATATTTTCGCTAATATGCTAATGTTTTCGTTTGCAGTGTCGACGTTTTCATAACTAATAAAACCTTAGGATACAAACTTTTACTTCTGAAATAACCTTTGAACCTTCTTGGATGATAAAGTAGGGAAGCACGGCTTTATTTACATGTATTTCCGTCTCATCTACGCGCCCATAACTGCAGAGATTATTGCCGGATCGGATGCTTTTAAAAATAAATACGACATTTAAAAGCTGTTTAGTTACTACATCCAAAACGCTTAGATGGACATTAACAGTATGTATACGTAGCCATTGTCGCGTCGGTCTCTGTGCGGGACAGTAACGGGAAATCGTTCCCACAATGCACCCGATGTATTGATATGTTTACTGATATGTTGGACACCTCATAATTTTTGCAATTCGCTGTATATATATATATATATATATACAGTCGCTGCCAAAAAGGTTGTCCAGCAGAACATAATATAATACTTTAATACCCATTGTTTTGGCCTATTGTTTTGGCCTAGACAATAGCCCAAAACAATGGATATTATATTATTATATTATGTTCTGCTGGACAACCTTTTTGGCATCGACTGTATATATATATATATATATATATATCTAACTTAATTTTTCAAAAGGTGGACTGCATCACAATGGATTTATCAGACATTTCAGACTAGCTCCCAGGCTCCTGGAAATCAGATCTGAGCAGGCGATCGACTCTATGTTCAGGACCCACCACCTACTGACTATACCGTTTGAGTTAAAAATGCCGGTTAAGGACAGTAGGCGACTACGGGCATGCTAGGTGCTTGGTGCACAACCGGTCCATCCGATCCTGTATATATATTTCCCCCTCCCCTCCTCTCTCCTCCTGGATATTGGGGTTAAAGCTTAATGACAAAATATATTATGGCCTAGCTCTAAGACAGGGCTAATGCATCCATATGGCTCTAATTAATGGCAGACGTCCTGATTGCATGTGGCCCTAATTGCATGTACATAAATTAAGCAGTGTCCCAGTGCGTATACGGTTATTTACATTAATCAACAGTATAAATACGTGTAGTTGCCGCCATCTTGTGTGGTTGTTAATTTGTACGAAAACTACACACAGTGAAAAGGAGAAAGTTTCTATATCTCAGCAACGGACAGTCACAGCGAGTGAGAATTTTCACCTACTTGCATATAACACAAATTGATCTTTGGAAGTTTCCTTTGGATTTCTGAATAAATTTAAAACAAAACGAAAATGAAAATTCTAAAAGGGGCGTATATCCCTGAACTTCATGCTCATCTAGCTGGGCGAAATTACATAAGATAGGCTGTTTATTATTCACGGCTATTTGCTACATACAAAATTGTATTATTTGTGACATAGGGGGCATGATTACTGAATTATGATTGGCTTACGAGCAGGGCATTTTTTCTTAATCAAGGGCCTGATTACTGGCGTCTGATTGGAAGTTGGCTTCTATCTGGTCAAAGTTTGCAAAAAAATCAGTTCGCTTCCGCTCGTGTGCACTTCTGCTCCAAAAAGCAAACAAATAAGGATTTTACAACCATTTCAAAGTTAATGCATGCGCAAACGCATGTACAAAAAACGCTATTGTTCCAACGATATTTTTACTGGTGTAAAGCTCAGTGCTGCCTCGTTAACCTCGCGTTTTCGCGATGTTGACTCGTTGGCAAAAATCCAAAACTCTCATGAGATATTGGCTTACGGCAGACCTCGTATTCTTTCGGAAACTCATATAATTCATTAGTTACTGATACCAACCCCTGATAACACTTGTTTTATTTAGAATTTACTCTTCCTAAATAGTTGACCAACAATCCAAACGTTCAGTAATTTTCCGTGACTCAATTTGACAACCAGGGGTGATATGTCAATCCAGTGAGATCATGAACAGTCACGCTTAGTAAATCCGCAATTTTTGCATTATAATTTTGGTGTTTGTGCGTAGAGCTGGAGAGTATATCGAAGAAGGTTTTAATTAATAACTGAAATCATTTATTCATCATGATGATCTTTAACGTTTTGCAGCTTAACTGTGCTACTGGATACGACAACCTCTAAACTAAACTGTGCCATATCATCTACAAAAGCCATGCAGTCATTATTGAAGGCCGTATATGCATATATATGCATATATCATATACATCAATGGTAGCCATCTTCACAGTAACACTATATTAGAAGGAGACTATATGCGAAGGAGACTATATTAGAAGGTGTAAAGAAAATAAACACATTAAAATATATGGGACTGATTTTTAAAAACCCCAAGATAGATGAATGCTGTAACCATAAAGCTACGTTTCAACTGGTTCCGAGCACGTAGTATTAATACTAGTTGTATTCCCGTTCCTTGCTGTTAAGGCCCTAACATTGATTGATTATTCCTTGAATGATTTTGCAGTTGTCAAATGTTCATGTTGTGGAAAACTGATATGCGATGACTCCTAGCAGTATAGATAACACTGAAACGAATGACTGACACGAATGACTCAATGAACTCACCTTGTTACCTCTCCGCTCGAGTTCGTTCGCCAATTTCTCCATTCCCATGTAATGACTGCGACCAAACATTGTCAACAGCGCTATCTTAGCTGGAAAACAACCGCTGATGGCAAAGACAAATACGAAAACTAGGGACTCAATTTTCATGACTGCGACCCCAAAATGTTGTGCGTGTGCCGTATACGATCTCAATTTTGTTAATCATTAAATCATGACATGGCTTAACGCAAACAAATGAACCCTTAATCTGAAGAAAACAGAATATATGTTAATAGACCATTTTCTCAGGTATGCGCACGCAAATTGGCCCGCCAAATCGCTTTTTGAACAATAGCCGCCAATTAGCCGATAATTTGAATAACAAAGGCCGACGCATCAGAACGAGTCTAACAAAAGCTAACAAAACTCACGGCCCGCCAAGAAATACTTCATGTAGGCAGCTTGGATTTAGTATTGGTTGAAATAATAGGGAGGGTTATAGGAAACCACTACGTGATTGCCCACGTGAAGTATTTACCGACCCGTCAAGCCTGTTGCGTGCGCATACTTGAGAAAATGCATTGAGATTCCCTACATCCAAACACCATCAATAAATAACGTTGTTATTAAACAGGTTAATTGCTTCAAGTCAAAAACGCATCAATATTCCCCACATCCCAACACCATCAATAAATAACGTTGCTATTAAACAGGTCCAGACATCCATATCTTTAAGAGTATTCATTGATGAAAATCTCTCTTGGGATACCCACATTGATATTATTCATATATCTAAAAAGATCTATGCTGGTATTCGAGCCATAAAAAGAGTGAAGCCTTTCGTCCCATTCTCGACTCTTTTCAATTCAGTGCACTAGTCCAACCACACTTTGCTTACTGTAGCGAAGTTAGGGGTAACTTGGCAAGGGTTTATGTGACAAGCTACAGAAATTGCAGAATCGTGCTGCTCGTGTTTTATTTGTTTTATTGATTCAAATACTCAGACACTGCGTGAAACCTTTACCTGGAAAAACATAAAACACCAACATTTACCAGATTCTGCAGTTATGGTGTACAAGTAACTAAATAATTTAGCTCCATATTATCTTTGCTCGAAATTTATCTTTAGGAATGAGCTAGTTAATTATTCACTACGCGATCTTACTAATAAGCTGCAATCTCAGCCAATATTCGTTGGAACACCGCTTTCCCCGGCTTTCAATGTTGAGTCCAAAACGGTTCTCAAAAGTTTCATGGCTCGCTCGCGACCGGCTCCAACTGCAACATTGAGATAGAGAAACATAGCCCTACAGTGTTCCGACATTATGTCAGTGATTGTGGCTATTTCACATCGCGCACTGACTATCGTAAAAGGCGTTTTAGCTATAGCGGCGCACAATTGTGGAACAGCCTGTCCCTTGATATTCGTCAATCGGAATCCCTTAACTCCCTAAAATTACTAATTCACGGCATCCACGTAAAGCAAATTTTATTATTTATATAAATATTATATCATGTAGTACAATTGTAAGTAATATTTTTTTTTTATTTAGGCATAATTTTAGATTATTCATTGGATTTTAAAATTTGTAAACTACCTGTGGAACAACCGTGACAAAATAAAGTTATCCAATCCAATCCAATACGGTCAGAATTGCCTCTGGTAAATTTTATTTTGTGACAATCAACCGCATAACAAGCAAATCATTTTACAGGAGAGGGGTGGGGATTATGTAGCAACTGCTTACTTTCTAATGCTAGTACAATAGCCCACTTCCGTGATATGCTTTACTTGTCACGCACAAAGGTTTCAATACGAGGCTCCGTGCTAAATTAAATTTATTCTTTTCTCTGTGAAAAGAATACCTTTAATTTAGCACGGGGCCTCGTATTGAAACCTTTGTGCGTGACAAGTAAAGCATATCGCGGAAGTGGGCTATTTATCATGACACGAAAAGTTGTGTCAGTACGAGCACAGGTAGCCCAATCTTGGGCTGTGTATAATATTTAACAGCATTGTATGGGATTTCGTAGTTTCCATGTACAACGTAAATCTTGAATAAAATTGACAAAAACTCTTGTGTTCCTTAATATGCCTCTGCCAAGGTACAACGAATTTCAGCAAAAAAATCCCTTTAAAACGCTACCCCAAAGGAAGGGAAGACAAAGTAGGTGACGAGACCGCTAAACTTAGGCCCTGGGCGAGCCAACTTTTCATACAATGCCATATAAATCAAAATCAACCGTCTACATGAGAAACCGCAAACTTCGGGGGGGGGGGGGGGGGGGGAGTGGGACTCGGTTCACAAGGCGGTGAAGTCTGGTTTTTCCAGGAAGAAATCGAACACCCAAACGTAATTATTAATAGTTTAAAACAAAGATTAATAGATGTTCAAATTCAAAATTGACATCATGAGCGCGCTATTCAATGATAATAACCGAAAAAACAACCAAGGTAACATGTACAAATTAAGATGTTATCGAACATTAAAATATAAACATGAACTTGAAAATTATCTGTTAAATATTAAGAACGTGAAGCATCGAATTGTGCGAACGAAGTTGAGAATAAGTAATCATAATCATGAGCTACGAATTGAGAGGGGCAGATATATGAGCGCCCATATAAACCACTCCATGAGAGCTTTGTCCAGTTTCTAAAGCCGAAGTAGAGGATGAACGGCATTTTATAATTAGATGCACATACTACCAAGTGCCGAGAAACGAATTCTATGCTTCACTGGAAACTACATTGAAAATATCCCTAAAGAAAACTCACGATGACCAAATTTTAACCCTTATACTTAAAGTGCATTTTACTCCAAATTCTATTTCGAAAATACTTCAGTTGTCTAAATTAGTTTTCTTCGAGAGACTGGAGCAGCAATTCAACTAAAATAAAAGTTACCCGAATTGCGGGATTGATTCATCTTGTGATGCAAGAAGAGCAGCTAAAACATAACTGATTGCCTTACAATTAGATCCCGCATTATAAGTAACTTGCCACCTGTTTCCACAATAAATTAATGTAATATATATTACCCAACAATAAGACTTAGTATTCATCTACTTAGTCATTATTTATTTATTTATTGGATTCAACGTTAACACTGATGTAAACATTAATGTCTGCAAAGTGCCAATAAACCTCTTCTGTCTGTCTGTCAAGGCAGGGTGCACGGGTGGGGGGGGGGGGGGGGGGGGGGGGAGGGGAGACTTTTTCTCATATAAACACTTTGGGCCCGGGACATCTTTTCTTCCATATAAACGCTCGGTAAAGTTGGCTCGCGGGGGAGGATGACCTGGGTCCCCGAGCCAACTTTTCTTCATATAAATGAACACTCAGATATTTTCTCGGTAAAACGCATCCAATCGCTATTTGCCTTCACGGGGCATCGAAGTGATAGATTTACGATGTAAATACATGTATCCCAATCAATCTGAACCAGCCGCGTTTCCCGAGTCATCAACCTCCTCTAAGTACGACAAATCCACTCCCAAGAACGCCAATTTACACCATGCACGATTTATGGTGAACTGATATGCCCGATGGTTTTTGTGAACGTTCACAGGTTCACAACCAGATGTGCAATTTTATCCGTTGCCTGAAAACGATTTTCTCGTTGTCCTTACTATTGCTAAATAACACTCGTATTCATATATAGTTTATAGGTTATGTTTTGCGCCCTATTGTGCTATTATAAGGTTCAGCATACTAACGTTTTACACCGCTACAAAATACTACTACTAGTTATAATAATAATATTTTTGAGTTTACATTACATTAAAGATATATAAAATTAATATAATAATAGTAATAATAATATTGTTATCAACTGGCTATCAATCTCTGGACGGCAAATCATTATTTAGAAGTCTGTTGACAAAGCTTTTATTATAATAAAAATGGAGAATACGACAAGTCAAGATTTTTGGCCCAATGCAAAGATATCGAAAATGGAAAAAATGAGCAGATTCATAAACTAGACTAATAGTAGACTAATAATGTAAGAAACAATTATCAAAGTACAGACTATGTAAGTGTGTTGAAGAATTTACTAAGATGCTCCAGCTATGATGTCTTGGTTTTCTTTGTTGACTTACAGCAGGCACGGACAACTAGTTTAACTAAACCTACAAGTACAACTAAGACAATGACCACAGCCAACCCCAACACCACCATTACGTCCAGCATGTAGACTTGATAGAAAGGTAGAGTCAGACCCCTGGGTTTGAGATGATCCAAGTGACCTTGAGCCTGCACGTACTCTACCAGATCAGCGGCTTCCTGCACGGGAGTACGCGGACGTATTTTCATCGCTCTTGAAACACGAGCTGCACTTCTCCTGTAACTAAAACGAGAAAATACAGGGATGCAAATCCTGTTTGACATGAAAATATGAAGCTAGATTAGGTCCGTGTCCGAGAGATCAACGAAAGCAATGCATAATAGCTTTTTTCGGTCGCTGACAAACTAATCACTTTTCAACAACCGGAAACCCCTTTTCTTTATCTTTTTCTCATCTGGTGCAAATTCGATTCGGTAGCTCGGAAACTCTCCTTCTCTAAGGATACACTAAATACCGTAAAATACACATACTAACATGCATGTGAACCATAATATAAATAATATCAGTCACCTTTCTCCATTGATGACCTTTTGCATAACGCTGACCATTTGTTCCGCTGTTGCAGTCTGCACACTTAGTATTTCACCCAGTCCAGCATGCTTTACGGTCTGTGCATTGTCAGGTTGATCACCAAAGAAGGGAGAGCAGACCATGGGTACTCCGTGATAAGCAGCCTCCGCCATTCCGTTAACACCAACATGAGTGATAAACAGCTTGGTTTTGTTGTGGCCAAGAATGTCGTTCTGGGGAAGCCATTCTACTGTCTTGATGTTTGGACTCAGTGTCCGTGGAAGATCACCTGAAGAGGGTTAATATATAAGACTGGAACATTACGCAATATTGTCGTTTCCTATAAAAAAAAAGACTTTCATTTTTTCCTAATGCAGATTTAATTGCCTCACGACCCGACGCGAAGTACCGGAACGTTCGTCACTTCGTGAGGCTTCTGATTGAGTGCATTTCGCATTTCTGCTTGAGATTCCTGAAGCTATTAAGATTAAGAATAAAACTGTCAAACATGAGTAAAGCTATTTTTACTCAGACAATATAATCATTTTTTCCTTACCCAATTTACCTTCTGAGTTTAGTTGAACACATTAAAACTGATTCGTTCCTAACGACCTAAATTCTTAGATTGGAATCCAAAGTCGTAAGAAGGAATGCAACCTTCGCGGATCAATATCAACATTTGCAGTATGATAATTACTCGGCTTGGAACTAATTATAAACATACACGCAAACATACACATACGTACTGGCTTTAATTTTCCACAGGATTTTTTGCGGCATCCTCGAAAATGATTCACTCATCATCTTGATTACGTCATCACTAAATGTACCAATCACAGTACCGAATGCCAACAGAATAACACCCTCGTCTCCAGAGCTCTGCATGAACTGTTCAAGATCGGCTGGAAGTGACTTAGCAGGACTGGGATGGAAGAATCCAACTTCTCGTATATCTGTGATTGGACAATTATATCAAGCGCTGCTACACAGAACTACAAACTCGTACGTTTCAATACTAGTACTTATTTATAGTGATATGCAGTCCAAGTCCATCTTCCGACAGCGAACTTCTGTCCGAAACAACAGGGTAGTTTTATTAACGGGTTATCAAAAGAAATATTCATCCGAGCCACAAAAATGGTTGCAATAACGAGCCGGTCTTATTAATGGGGTTGTAGTAAGTTGTTTAAGCTGCATGCACTATATCATATTTAAATTATTGTATATATGTAAATACACCCGTTTTCGAAACATTGCACTGCAAATATATATATTCCTTTTGTATTCTTGTCAAATTTGACAGCTAAAATAACGGAGAACAAAAGGTATATATATAAATCAAAAGCAATGTTTTTGAAAACGAGTGTATATATGTAATATGTGTAATGTGTATATGGGATGTATATGTGTAATGTGTGTGTATGTATATACATGTGTATATGTGTATATATGTGTATATGTATACATGCCTATATGTATACATGCCTATATGTATACATGCCTATATGTATAGGGCCAAGGGGCCCAAGTGGCAAACGAAAAATACATCCCAATAGTGATTGACATTTAAGCCTTAATATAAGCCAATATATACCAAGTATGCCATACATGTATTTCTTATTGCGCGATAAGACCTGAAAGACATTCTTCAGATGGCTCTTGGGTCAGGCTTATTGAAAGCACATTTTGAAGATACCCCATAATGTTATATATATTTTATTGGCATTATTTATCATTTGTACGTACAATATATATATATATTTATTAATTATTCGTTGTTCCTCACTAGTAACCTATTAGGTAACTCACTATTGCGCACCCTCCTTATATACTGTAAGTACAAATGATAAATAATGCAAATGAAATATATATAACATTATTGGATATCTTCAAAGATGTGTTTCCAATAAGGCTGACCCAAGAGGCATCTGAAGAATGTATTTCAGTCCTCATCGCACAAGAGGAAGTACATGTATAATATACTTGGTATATATTGGCATATATTAAGGCTTAATGTCAAAATATATATATTTTAAATGTAAAAAGGTAAAGGTATTCATTTATATAGCGCAAATTCTATATGAATATATTCAAATGCGTTTCACAAGGATATTTTTGCGATACGGACTGCTATTGTGGCGCAATGTGCTGCCGTGCAGTTTACAATCATGAGTGATTGTTAGTACCTCAGAATACCAGGCTGTTGTGTCGGGAGACAATCCCCTACTCTTTCTCAAAATAACACAACAGGTTCTTTCACGTCCCCCTCATATAGATTAGAAGAGGAAGGAGACAAGGCCAACGGCTTATATGTCCCTGCCCAAGGACGCGGCCGGGATCCGAATCCCCGACCTCCTGCACTCTAGACTGTGCTCTACCAGCTGAGCACTGGTTGCACTGTTGTGTAATCTGTCTTGGCATGGAATATATTTTTCGTTGGCCCCTTGAGTCAGGATTATCGAAAAAATATTTTCGAAGATATCCCATTATGTTATGTATATTTTATCGGTATATATGTATATTTTATGGTTTTGGACATCGTTTTCGAGATTGACTATATGTATTATATAGTTCATACAATCCACAATGCAAAATGTTTTCTCTTCCGAGTGTTCTTCCATGTGGGACTCTGACATGGGATATTGATCCACACTCTAGTATCTTAATTGTATAGGCCTACAAGAAAACAAACGTCTATTCGGGAAACAATGGCTACACTTCTAAAATACGTGGCTAAGCGTTTTATTGAACAGTCGCCTGGATTTGCTTTTCCATAAAACAATAAACCAGTACGTACTTACATGGCACTATGGGTTGCGCATAATCCAATACAAAGTCCGTCGCCATGAGAATCAAATCAACAGTAAACAGACTTTCCCTGATGGTTTTCTTTGGTTTAATGTTGTGCTTCTTCTTCAGTTCATCGTACTTGGAGTAAATAATGACTTCCACGATGTATTTATGGGCAATAGAAAATCCAAGGTTCTTGATCCTGTCCAGGAACTTCATCTTCGAGGGGATCCCTGACGCGAGTCGTGGCACATAACTGACGGGAGACGTAGGTACACCGTAGATCTCGAGCGTTGGTGTCCCTATGGGACTCGTATTGATGACAACGTGGGAGAGATCAAACTTGTCAGCAACGAGCGCCGAACAGGGGTACAGAGAGTCACCAATAAGAACATCGGCAGTCTTGACGTCATTCATCAGCTCAGAATCAGAGAGGAAAGCGTCACAATATAGCTTCTGGTTTTCAAACAGATTATTCAGTATTCCTAGAACTCCCAGGTTCTTTAATCCAAATTGCGTCTGTAAAAGTCTGTTTCTCAGCTCGTCCGTTAGTTTAAATGCCTTGACGTAGGATGTTCCTGTGGCGTAAGTGGCCTCTTCTCCGACAACGATTACGACCTTGAAAGTAATTCAGAGATTCAATGAGATGTTCTATGATAAAAATATAACAAAAAAAGTAGCAGTATAAGAATAGTAGTAACAATAGTACTAAAAGTACTAGTATAAGTAGTAACAATAGTATTATTCTCACTGAATAAATTATAGCATCGCGGTATAAAGTCATTTGTCATCCATTGTATTGTCATATTGGCTTCTAACAACCATGGAGTGTAGTTCGCTCATGTCTCGCCTGGTCAACCGCCACCAGCCACCACCTTCGCTCGTTACGGCAGTCTTCAGTTCTGTACCTAGGCCAATTCAACCTTTCATCCACAAAGATTTAACCCGTGAACTCAGTATCAGGTTTTCATGTTCTATTTAAGAAATAGAAAACATTTCCCGTGTTTCTATAGAGTTATAGAAACACGAGTGACAGTTTGGGAGAACGAGAAATGGCAGTGGGAACACGAGCCCGAAGGGCGAGTGTTTCCACAGCTATTTCGAGTTCTTCCAAACTTCCACAAGTGTTTCTATAACTCTATAGAAACAAGGGGAAATGTTTTCTATTTCCTTTATAAAATAACCCACAGAAAATAAGTACAAAAAAGAAAAATCGCGCGTTTATTATGATCATCAAAACATAAATTCTCCTAACTGTGCAGTCGTACGTCATGAACTTATCACATGACTAAATCAGTCAGTTTTGTCAATCCGATTCAGTGAGTTTGAAAACAGTGCCCTAGCTACGAAAAACCTTTTAATTGGAGCCCAAAATTACACAGAATGATGAAGAAAAAGAAGCTCTATAGACTAATGCTAAAACTTGATTGACAATATACGGAAGCACGTAATGTTCAACAGTTCATTTTGCCTCATGGACTTCACGGCGTGGATCAAGCGGGCGCCGGTTTTCGTACCAAACAAAGTTTGCAGGAGATCAAGACGTGTTGCAAGAAAGGAGGATATTTTGGATTTCTCTTTAAAATCTAGAGCTACAAAGCATGGAAGTCATTACTCGGGTCATCAGTTGTTTTGTGCATTCTGTCTTCCAAGGACTAGAATATAGTTCTTCGTCGATTCGCCGTGTGTCATGCCTCATGCGGTCGCATACGGACGGCAGGTTATTTTCATCAGACACTTCAAGCCTGATCAGATTTCCTTGCTATTCTCATCCTCTACGGCACCTGTCGAGAGTCATACTGAACCGTACATTCCTCAATTAACCAAGAGTAGTCGAAAGGGACGGCGTTGGATGGAGTTTTAGCATCTGTACAAGACTCAACTTTGTCAGGTTTGTGCTCCACAGTTTGCTGTATTTTTGATTTCCATTTCTATGTCAACCTCTATTTTGTGCATCTAGAAATATTTAAGACAGGATTTCTTTAAGTTCTCCGGCTTAAATCTACCAAACAATAGTTTTTAATTGAGCTTAGTCAGCCAAAATAGACTGTTTTGGCGAAAATGATTGTTTAATATCGCACAAATTGTGAGCAACTCAACTTTGTCCACAGAAATGAATGTTAATTCGTACTTTGAGATTGTTTTGAGTTCAATAAAACATCGGCTTGTTTCTAAACTAACACCACATTGTCGTTTCTTTATACAATACTGTAGCTGGTTCTTCGTCGAATTGAATTTAGTGCTCAATGTTTTTAGAAAAGCGTAGGAATTATTTCGCCGAGTTTCAAATTGAGTTCAAGGCCACGATGCCGGCATAATTTGCCATGTTTCTATAGAGTTATAGAAACACGGCTTTCAACCAATCAGAGCGCGTATTTTCTGTGGGCTATTTTATAAAAGGCTCTAGAGGTATATGCAATTAGTTGCTTGTGTTTGAGCACAGGCCGCCCAAGTTAATTCTGACTATGTATTAAAAACAGTAAATATAGAAGCAGTGAATTACAAGGTTTGTATGGGAGTTACGGATCGTCTGTAATACAAGGTAAATACATGTTTTGTTGTCCAATACAATGATCTTTATTTAATCACGATAAAAGGTTTTAAAAGCATTACCAATAACGGCTTGTAGGGTCGTGTATAAAAATAACAGAAATTAACAAATCATAATTATATACATGTATCTATTAAAACTGCTTAACATTAATATTTAGGACACGAGATATAAGTTAGGACATTATCTCGTATTCTCTTAAATAATTTAAATAAAATAGCTTAGGATACATAGGACATGCACGAGGTAGGACATGAGTTATAAGGACACGAGTTATAAATTAGGACATGAGTCTAAGTTAGGACACGAGGTGTAAGTTAGATTTGACAATTATATGATTTTATATACATGTAATTTGATACCGAGATATTTGGATATATTATAGGTGTAACTTAATTTTATCTATACTCATAATTATTAATCGCACTTACTATTGTACTCTGAATATTTTAGGACACGAGTTGATAGTCAGGACACAAGTTACAGGTCAAATTTCTTTTTGATGCCATTATATGATTTTATATACATGTAAATAGATACTAAAATATCAGAATACTGATTATGGGTATATTTTAATCTTATCTATACTCATTATTATTAATTGTATTTACTATTGTACTTTAAATATTTATTTTTCAATGCTTGTGAAGCGTTATTGGACAACTCTACCTTGGAAATGGCGCTATATAAATAAAGATTATTATTATTATTAATTAAAGGCTATAAAATTGTGTGATAATACAGAAATCTAAAAAATCTACTTGAAGCACGGGTACGGTATATATGATATGATATAAAATTTACATGTAACTACTGACATAGCTAATAATATCTAAAATGGTCGTTAAAATCCGAGGGATACACTGTACAGGAAGTGCACTAAAGTCCAGTATGGCGCTCCGTTACGGTCACAAATATGAAAATTATAGAAATTAGTTGATGTCAATAAATAGATTGATTTGCTATAAAAAACACATTGAGTTCTCTAAGAAAAAGATCGAAAGCTCATGTGTCTTAGAACCATGGTGCATATAAATAAAATCAAAAATATAAAGTGAAATTTCCAAATCGGTGCTATTGACTGAAATCTCGCAAAAATTAATTGAAACTAAATACGGTTTCATTGGGATGGAAGTATAAACATATTCGTCATACCTAGTCAGAAAAACAATTCGAAAATTAATAAATAGAGCGAACTTTCTTGAAGCCTAAAATATAACTTGATCACCACATAAATATAAGTTAAAAAGGAGGGGCACTGGAACTGAATATGTCCAGATACGGGAACTTTATAAGGGACCTGTGCGAAGCTTGAGCTCAGTTAGTTGTTTTCAACCCTTGTCCCCAGGGTCTTCTCGGTCAGAACCAAGATGGCGGCGACTCCGGAGTAGCCGCCATCTTGGATCTGACCGAGAAGACGAGTTGTTTTAAAACTACTGTAGTTATGAATTCTAGTGTTCCAACACTGAAGATTTTTTTCGTCTCTCATAAGACTTTTGGAGAACGCAGACAGGCAGTTGGACTCTCCTTGCGATTTCTCGGAATATTTAGTCCGCAGGCTTGATGCCTGTGAAACAGTAATTATGTATCGCTCGAGCCCTGTATTCTGATTGCACCATTATACTGTAGTTCTATTGTTTTCGTACTGCACGTTCTAAAGGTTAGGGTGTTTAGTATTGTTGGGAAAGCCAATGCTGTGGCTCGTTTCGAGCGGTACAGGATGGCCCCTATGAAAGGACACTCGCAACCCTCCTTTCGAGGATGGAGGAAACATATGGTAACCTGAATTCACGATCACATCGAGAATTGCTAACCGATTTAAGGCATATTCTTAGACATACCAGCAACGTTCGAGCTCATTTCGAAAGTTCTTTGTAGTTATACGAGGACAATTATCCACAGGAAGAATCACAGGTAGCTCAAGCTCTGTAAGTGGCAATATTTACAAACATTTGTATGGGATTTTTTTTGTTTTGGATTTTAAAAACTAATATTGAATAAAAAGTGACAATATTACAGGATGTGTTTAGTTGTCCATGGGCGGTGTGTGGTTGCAATTTCAGCGTTTTTCGGCGAGTTTTGACCCTAGCAGTTCTGTACACTACAGTGATCATATCTGGAGTATATTACACAGGAGTATTCCTGTGCCCTTGAGTTGGCCCCTAACACATTAGATGGTGTGTCTATTTATAGTCGCGAAGTTCTGGTATGCGATTACGTTGTCTTTTGTTCTCTTGCGCTTTAGTATTTTTTAGCAGTTTGAACCGTGTTAATTACAATTTTTCAGTACATCCTGATTGGTTAAAAGTGACGGCCTTTCTGGCCTTTGTTTCTTCTGGAGGGAAACTATATGCTAAAAATAACTCTACCGCGTCTACAGTGTTGTGTGACAATATAATGTGAGAAGAGGAACACTCCTCTGCAATATACTCCTGATCATATAAATTGTGAACAACTACCATAACAATTGCTTGTATTGTCCTTGAATCGTCCTTTATTAGCCCTCGAGATTAAGTTCATTCAGCCATGCCGAAAGGAGAACAACAACAAAATGAACGGCGAATGCCGCCAAAACGTCCCTTATGAAGTTCCCGTATGTGGACATGTTTGGTCCAAGTGCCCCTCCTTTTCAACTTATATTTATAATATGCGGTGATCAAGTTATATTTTACGCTTTATTAATTTTCGAGTTGTTTTTCAACTAGGTATGACGAATATGTTTATACTTCCAACCGAATGAAACCGAATTTAGACAATGTTTCAATCTATTTTTGCGAGATTTCTTAATAGCACATTTGGACATGTACCATGGTTCTAAGACACGAGATTCATTTCGATCTTTATTTTAGAGAACTCAATGTGTTTTTTATAGCAATTAATCAATCTATTTATTGACATCAACTAATTTCTTTAACTTTCATATTTTTGACCGTAACAATACAATACAATATATCTTTATTGGCACTTTGAGACAAAAGTACATCAGTGTACATCCAATAAGCATAAGTGGAGGAAAAATAAATCAAATAAAGTAATAATAAAAAGTAAATATGTAATAGGCTAATTTGCAATTTCATCGTATAAATCTATAACTTGTTTTATATAGATGCTGCTTAGCTTTATAATATTCTGATCTTTCATTGAGATCACATAGTAAAATAGCGAAGAAAGATCGAATGAAGAGAAGGAAGGATTTTGGTCGTATAATTTGTTCAAGAATAAGGTCCGAGCTTGTGCTATATTGTGATTTCCGCATTTGAGAAGATAGTGGAATTCATCGCCAACTTCATTCGAATCACAAACCGTACAAATCCTTTTATCTCTTGGTATGCGTAAATAACGACCACGTTCAATTGGAAAATGATGAGCCGATAATCTCAATTTAGTCACAGCTCTACGGGTTTCAAAATCATGTATTTTATTCAGATAACTCTCAAAAAAGTAATCACTTTT
This sequence comes from Actinernus sp. WN-2022, assembly GCA_030867875.1. NCBI lineage: Eukaryota > Metazoa > Cnidaria > Anthozoa > Actiniaria > Actinernidae > Actinernus > Actinernus sp. WN-2022. The sequence continues at coordinate 69,745,681 of JAOWCC010000936.1, forward strand.
GACTTCTGCATGTAATTCCAATTTCGAGTTTTTATGACCATGGATTATTTCCTCTCTCTCTTCATTCCATCTATCTTTATATATTATTTTGTTTTATTTTTCGGGTAACCATCTTACATATTGATTTGAAATCAAAATTTGGTATAATAACAAGATTGTTATTTAATTTGAAATCACCTAATTTCAGTAAGTATGAAACAAGACTAAACCAAGACCAACCTCCCTTCTTGCTCAAATTACAAGAGACTTTTAGGGCGCTCGTCAGGAAAGGGTTATCGTTATGTTCAAGTAGGTGAACAAAGTATTTGAGTACTACGTCGTAGATAAAGACATGCATGGGCAATACTCCGAGTTCAGACCTTACAGCTGAGTTAGTTGTCTTGCATTGTATTGTATTGTATTGTATTGTATTGTATTCCATGGACTAAAAATTCCCGAAATAAGCGATTTGTAGTTATCATTCTGTGTATTCTTATTCCGGAATACGGTCAATCGAACGCACCCTAAATTGACGTTATCGGAAGAACTCGCATACAAACCTTGTGATTCACTGCTTCGATATTTACTTCTTTTTTTTTATACGTAGTCAGAACTTGGGCGGCCTGTGTTTGCATGGAATCGCGTTTTTCGCGTGTATAGTTTCGTCCAGTTCATCTACTATTTCTACATTTAGGCCATGTAATTCATATTAATTCAGCTCTAGTACTGAACTATTTTCGGTCTGTCGACGGTTTAAAACCGTTCTAGGTGAGCGGAGGTGAGCACGTGCTCAGCCGGGTATTATCTCCCTCGCTTTCTTTATATTATATTTCGTTGCTATATACGTTGTGAGTTTGCTGTTTGGTTCAGGGAACCACTAGGACGTTCTTATCGCTCCGGGAGCCGTTGTCAGTATTTCATTTCGTCAACATCTCTTGCTTTGCTAGTTCGCTAGTTCTCCTTCGGGATCGATTTTCATCAGGTTAGTAACCATTATGCACTACCATTAGGTCTCATGTTCGTTAGTCTCATGTCAGCTTGCGTGCAAACGGTAGAATCATTTACTTTTCAGAACCAATTTTTTTTTTTAAACATTAATATATTTTAATATTTTATTACCGGAAACCATGCAATTGCACCCCAAAAATATCACGTAATAACACATTCTGCGTCCATATTACTCCTGTTAACAGCTGTTAATAGTTTTATTGTAACGGCTTCCCGGAGCAGACAAACTGGTCGTCATCGGAGAGGAATAGAAATGTTTACAGTTATCGTACATATGCTACTCACCAGTTCTTGTTAAAAAAATGAATTTAAAACGTAATGTAATTATTTTACATATCCGCCATCCCTATCCGCGTTTTACGAACACTCTTTCTTTTGTTGATCAACAACCCAAATAAATGCTGTGGTTCAGTAATTTCCCGACTCAACTTGACAACAAGTGGTGATATATGTTAATCCAGTTGTATAACCATCTTCACAGTAACATTAAAAATATATGGACTGGTAGTATTAAAAACTTCAGAACTAGAGAAGTGTTGTAGTTTCAATTGTTCCGAGCATGTAACATTCATGGCGAAGTAGAAAAAACATGACCATAGAGCACTTCTCAGCAGCCTATATTCGCATTCCGGTTTCCTTGCTGTCAAGGCCCTAAAATTGATCGATTTATTCCTTCGATGATTTTGCAATTTTCAAGTTTTTCATGTTTCCTATATTAACTTTGGATTTGTGGAAAAGGTGCACGATGCAATGACTCGTGAACGACACTGTTCAAAATGACTGTGACTCAGCTCAATGAACTCACCTTGTTACCTCTCCGCTCGAGTTCTTTCCCCAGTTTCTCCATTCCCATGTAATGGCTGCGACCAAACTGTGCCAACAGCGCTATCTTAGCTGAAAAACAACCGCTGACAGACAAGGAAAGTACGAAAACTAGGTACTCACACTTCATGCCTGCGATCGCAAAATGTTTTTCGTCGTGCCGGTAAGTACTTCATGTAGGCAGTCACGTAGTAGTCCGGCAGTGACTATAAGTAGGTTTGTAGAAAACAGACTGCCGGACCACTACGTGACTGCCTACATGAAGTAGTTATCGCCGTGCCGTATTCGGTCAGAATTTTTATTGTGTTACAATTTTATTGTGTGACAATCAAACCGCATAACAACCAAATCATTTTACAGGAGAGGGGTGGGGATTATGTACCAGCTGCTCACTTTCTAATACTACCGTTGCTTTTATTCGGAAAAATTCAAAACAAACATGACGGAAAAAAGCTGGGTTAGGTAATAATCTTCATAACATTGACATCGTTTCACCAAATTTCTTGAAACTTTGAAAATAACTCAAGTTTGTTTACTCTATCTTATTCTCTCGAAGCATTTCTGCATTCTCGTCCGTTGGCCAGGAATTACTCGATTAATTTGAACGAGTGATATTTTCAACGAGTATCAAAATTGCATGAACCCGTAGGGCGAATGCAATTTGAGCTCTTTGAAAAATCTCACGAGTTCAAATTAATCCAGAATTGCACGAGAAAGCCGGCCTTTTTCACGCTTGTTAATTCATCCGCGTATATTTGTGCTTTTTCTCGTAATGTTATTCAAAGAACTCGGTTTCTTTCAATTTTCAACTACTCCCTGCTGTAAATGTGAAATCTCTCTTTGTTATTGTTCTACATTGTTGCTAAAGTTTGGAAACACCGCCGCCTCTCAGTCAATCCAATTCATGAGTTCTGGTTGGATACAGTTTGTTTACATCTGAGGTATTACATGATTTGGCACTCAGGTATTACATGACTCAGCACTGGTATTACATGATTTGGCACTCAGGTATTACATGACTCGGCACTGGTATTACGCGATTTGGCACCGGTGTTTAGCATAAATATAGCTGCTCTCAGCCAATCAAATTCGAGAACTCGTAGCATGTATATTAAACACCGGGGGTTAGGGGTGCTACCGATGCCTGTTCACTGTTCATTCTTTCAGTGGGATTAAAATACAGATATCATGTTATTATACGACTTACTGTTTTCGAGTCATCCTCGGATACCCAGGGGCAGTTAGTGAGCGACGGGCAAAAAACGGACGGAGGGAGAGGGGAGAAGGAAAACTGCCCCTGGGTATCCGAGGATGTTTTCGAGTGCGAATACGGGATAAAATGAAATGTTGTGTAATGCGGCTGGGAATTTGACTTGTCAATTTTATTTTTTCTCGCCCTTGAGGCTCGAAAAAATAAAACTGACTGACAAGTTTCCGTGTAATAACCTCTTTTTACTTCACCAACCAACAGTCTCCATATCAGTATTTCATGTATAATCTCAAATATTCATCATAAAATAACATTGGAAACATAAAGCTTGATACTTTATAGTTGTAGTTGTTGTAATTCAGTCGCAAACAGTGTGCGATGAAGCGGTCGCAAACTCTTTGTGAAGATATTTCGCAGCCGTAAAGATACAGTCCAGTTCCGGCCTCTCTTTCGGCCGCTCTGTAGAGGTCGCGGGGAAGTATATTTTCATGCGCATGCTCAAAGCTGTCCAATCAGAAATAGGGTTATATTCACAGGATTTACCTACAAAATTAAATATGGAAACAGGAAAATAGTTAATGACCGATTCTCCGTGAAGAATACATTATGTGTTGTATACCTATTTTAATTAACTTTGTCTGAAGACATTGTCAGAAATCTATTCCATTGTGGGCGGGGCGTAAAATTATGCAATAGCGCTTGTTAATCATAACTATCTATTTCTCAGGCTCTCTAGCGCTTTAATTCTTGCCACCCATTCACTACATATTCAGGCAAGTATTGCAGAAGTTCTGACATCATGGAATGAGCTAGCTAAAGAATAACAATTTTATCGAGGACCGAGAGCTGTTATTTACCGGGAACACACTCGAGATTTTTGTTTTCCATATTTTTTATATATTCCCGCCACCGCCAAGACAAAACAGTTACGAATAATCTAAGAGCTAATCGAGAGCAATATGGCAATATGGCTAAGTTCAGAGAAGGGAGAACAAGTCGACGGCCGTATACGGGTTTCGTTTTGATGTTAGGGACTTCAAGAAACCAGGACGGCGACGGCAGTGACGACGGGACGTAGAAAAGTGTTTTCTTCCCCGAAATTTGGTGTTTATTATTTCCTTTATTCGCCTTTAATTACTTTTCAAATCCAAATCTTCGAAAAATGTAATAAGAGTTCCCTTCACGCGAAACGAAAGAGTGATTTACTTTTTGACGTTCGCGTTCTCCATGAAACCGCCTCCCTGGTTAGCTCAGTTGGTAGAGCACGGTCTAGAGTGCGGGAAGTCGGAGGTTCGAATCCCGACCGAGTCCTTGGGCAGGGACGTTTATAAGCCGTTGGCCTTGTCTCCTTCTACTTCTAATCAGTATTTGAAGGGGACGTGAAAGAACCTGTTGTACTACTCGAAAAAGAGCAGGGGTTGTCACCCGGTACAACCCGGCACAGGCAGCCCAAACTCTGTATTTGCACTGTGTGACTATTATTTTACAAAATTCTCAGATAAAGAAAATAAACTTACCTTAAGAGTTTGTTGTTGTCCTGTTTTTTCTCTGGGGTCTAGAAATGGCGGTTATGGGGCATTTCTCTCACTTTGGGTTTTTCTCTCTTCTCTGTCTAAAAGAAAGGAAAGGCTGCACACTCAAATTCAAACCACGAGGCACTTGAGGCCGATTTTTCTCACGAAAACCCGTCCGAGAGGCGTAATTTCCGCCGTCAGGTGAAAGTATCGAACATTACAGTTTTACAGATTAACGTACTTTACATGCGATCATTTGAATCAATCAAAATCCGTGAAAATTAACTGATACATCAATTTGCTTAATTATAAACTCAAACAATAAAAAGAAACAGCGAGATATCCCAGCTTTCCTTTTCTACGCAGCAGGCTCTCCTTCTAGCGCTCTTGTGATCAACATGACCATTAAAGTAATTATATAACCAGAAAAGTAACTTGTAGCATGTTGCATGGGTTTTATTGTTCGTGATGATATAATTTCTTTCTAATCATGACCGTGTTGGAGCTTGAGAGCCAATGCAAAACAAAGTTTTAGTGTGGAAGGCGGCTCTAATAGCTTAAAATAGAAAAAAAATTTGTTACGGGCTAGTGTGGAATCGAACTCCAAATCGTTGGATTCGAAGCGCGCGCTTTACACCACTTTACCATTCAGCCGATTTACTTGTAGACCAGTTTCAAAATAAGGTATATATGTTTTAGTTCTGAGACAGTGAACTTTGGGAACAAGCCGTCGTCAAGCGTTGTCAACTTGTTTGAAATTGTAGCCACGCGATTGGCTACTCAGTACCGGGCGGCACTTTAGACCCCGTGGGGAGAGAGACAGTAAAGTATCTGGCAATTTATTGACTGTCCCTCTGACGGAAAGAGGAATTTTGTCAGCAGACCAGGCTACAAAGCCGAGTTTGCAACGGGCATGACCGAAACGATGCTAACACGTAGCTTCTGACGAAGAATGAGAGGGCTTTTTCAAAGAAATTAGTTCATTTGGAAGAGTTAGGATAATGATTTCTCAAGTCTGAACACTTCTGGGGTAAGAACAACTATCTACCTTTCACCTGACGGCGGAAATTACGCCTCTCGGACGGGTTTTCGTGAGAAAAATCGGCCTCAAGTGCCTCGTGGTTTGAATTTGAGTGTGCAGCCTTTCCTTTCTTTTAGACAGAGAAGAGAGAAAAACCCAAAGTGAGAGAAATGCCCCATAACCGCCATTTCTAGATTAAGGTAAGTTTATTTTCTTTATCTGAGAATTTTGTGAAATAATAGTCACACAGTGCAAATACAAAGCTTGGGCTGCCTGTGGTACAACAGCCTGGCCATTGTACTAACCACACACTCAACATTGTAAACTGCGTGGCAGCTATTATCGCTGTAAAGCAGTCCGAAATAATTCACTGACGGGATATGTCAGTCATATGTAAAGCGCCATGAGACTGTTTTTTTTTTCTTTTTTTTCTTTTTCCAGTATTACAATTTGATTTTGCAAAAACGGATAACATAGACAAGGAGTACATAACGTAAATAACAAAAAAAGCAATTTGACAAAGATACATCAAACAGAAATTTAGGGACTGTTACTGTTTACATAAATAAACTTATATTATTCAGATGGTTTTTGGGTGGCAAGCAATTTCCTTTGATAAGGGGTCAATTACAATTAATTACAATGCAACAAAGGGGTTAAAGGCCCCCACTTGTCATAATGACTATCGTAGATTATCTTTTGCTCTCGCAATGAAATGTTCGACTTGATAAGTCCTTTTCATTCTGTCGCACAGGTCTTTTGTTGATAATAACCTATTTTTAAGTTTGCAAAGGTAGATCAGATACTTGCTTTCTAATATTATGTAATTTACTAAAACATAGTTTTTCTCTAGATTGATTATCCCAAATAAAATCTCTTTGATACCAAGTGTTTTATTAAAGCTCATTTGATTTCTTATCATGTTTTGAACTTCTTTCCAAAATGTCTGGACTTTCGGGCAATAAAAAAAAATGTTCAAGCGTTTCTATTTCAATTCCACACATAAAGCATTGAGGAGAATCAATTTTTTACTCGGGCCAGGCCTTCGGCCGAGGCACGAGTCAGAAAATACAAGCCGTTTATTACTCGGGCCAGGCCTTCGGCCGAGGCGCGAGTCAGAAAATGCAAGCCGTTTATTACTCGGGCTGCCTGTGGCAGCAACGAGTCTTAAAATTCAAGTCGTTATTTTTTTTTTATTCAGTGTAGCAAGCGTTCTGCGCATGCGTTAAAGGTCAAATTCACACCAATCAGATTGCACTGTGCTGGTCACGCAACAATTGCCAGGTTAATTTATTTACAGAATTCAATACAGTAAATCAAAATGGTCGACCCTAGAGGGCGAAAGCCTTCCAACAGGCTCAGGATATTTCAACTGGCGCTCTTGTTGAACATAAAAATACATGAACAACCACGAAGCCGTAATACATTCGATCAGCGCTGTCTGGACAGATCCAATGTACATTTAGAAACGTAAAGCGAAATACAATATCCAAACACGTTTGGATATCAACGGGTATCGAATTATAATCAAAGGTTAGATTTCGTCAGGCGCGCTCAGATAAGAAAGTTCAAAGCTCTCAGACTAGGCGAGACAAGGAATATCAATTTCAATGAGTCATTGTCAGAAATCTATTCCATCGTGGGCAATTATGCAATACAACCTAAATTTGGGTCAGGTCTTGTACAGCTAAGGCATGTTTTACGACAGTCTTTCTACTGGATTGAGAGCTCGAGACATTATACATGTCTGCTAATATGGGGAAAACTGAAACAAAAAATGAACTTTGACGGCAGAAACTGCCAGCAAAGAGAGAGGAAAAAGTACTTGAAATGCACAGCGCTAGCTGAAGTAGGGAATATATATAATATCTGAGACGTTAAATTACGTTACTGTGAAGAGGACCAAAATTCAAGTTTTGTAGCTTCAGACTGTCTTCTGCCGTGACTCGTGAGAGAAATTGGAAAATATCTAGCTGTTTCATTCAGACACTGGCAAATTTATTGAAAGCTACGGGCTTACTTTATGAGATTATTATTCATTGTGGAATGAAAGGAAACAGGTTAGCTGAAAGTTAAGTTCGAGGTAGGCTTCGAGTTTCATTCCGATTCAGTGCATATGTGCACGAAGGTGGGATGCTGTCAACAACACTACCAAAAGATCCAAAACGAAAGATTCAGTTACGTAAGTACTGTAAGTAAACTCTTTTTGATTTGAATACATTTCCTCTCAGTTTGTCTGTTAATGCACTTTTCCTTCTAATTATCGCTTTATTTAACATCTCTGTGATTTAGAGTATGCGTACCTCAGAATAAATTATTTGAAAGGTCAACTGAACTCTTGTGTCGATAAGCGCAAATGTTTTTGTGAAACAGTCTGTGAATTTGAGAAGCGGACGTAGAAGAGCTTTCTCATTAGGAATTCCAATTTTTTTCTTGCTATGAAATTTATGTTTCATTTCACATTTATTCATACAGTTTTAGCCGGACATTTCCCCGAGTTTTTTATCTATTTTCAATCAAATTCAAAGTCTGATTATGTCATTGCATTGCATTTATACACTTGAATTGCCAGTATTCTGTTGTTCAAATCCTGCGTTATCATAGTCATGCATGTCATAAAAGCAATTAATAGACCAGACGTTTTTATGACGTTCTCACTGGCGAATTAAAGCACGACTTGTTACTAAGAGGATTTCAAATGAAAGTGTATTTCATCTTCAATCTCATGTGGCCCGAGTGATAGCCCAGATGGGCTCTTGTTATTTTTTTATTTTTTTGTGTGTGTGTGTGTGGTGTGTCGCTGTTTGGCGCCAGTAACCAATCAGATTACACAGGAGCCCATTGTTCGATTCCCAACACGTGACAGGATCAACCAATCAGATCCGACACCCGCCAGTTCTTGGTTGTGGAAGCTCGGCAAAGCCAGCAACGTAGCGAAGGTTTGGGTTCATTCTGAACTATTATTTTGCTGAAACCAAAGGTTTCTTCGAATGAAATATCAAGATATTCAGTTATTCTTGGGCTGACAGGACTTTTAGGGGCTTTCGATGGAAAATTCTCACATTTACGAAAAGGATGTGGTGATCCAAATATCGCACAGTAAGCTACTAGATAGTCTAGCCGGCCGGAGGAGTGACGGTTTTGATCCAAATTTATAATCCACGGAAACTGAAAGAATATGCCTGTACTGCTGCATCTAAGTGCCATACGATTGCAGTGTTGCGTTGTTGATATTGTTGAAATGCTCTTCATTACCATCACATACACTGTGAGGAGATCAAATGAGGGATTGATTGTTTGCAATGTTGGCTGTAATATTTGTTTACTGCGAAGTCCTCTCCTGAAAATGAAATACTCTTGAGATTATACAACTGGGAAGTCTTGACTAAACCAATGCCGAACTTTACTAAGACTTCAATTCAAGAGTCGCAAAAGCTGGAAGTGAACAGTGATTGACCCTGCTTTGAACGCGAACGGAAATCAGAACTGGTGAGGTTGAAATTATGTGTTTATATATGCGCACACAAATCTTGCTTGTTCCCTACTTTTAAAATTTTATTAAGTGTAATGGTGACTGTAATTCGAACTTGAAATGAAATCGTCCGTAAGTTGAATTGTATGTGACCTTATAGAGACCAAGAAGAAAAAGTTAAAATCGATCGTCAAAACAATAACAGAACTCGGAAGATACAGAGAGGCATTCGAATTTACTACGAATTATACCCATAAACAGAACTGGATATGACTTACAAACCGAGAATACCGATTTTTTTTTAACAACAACAATAAAACATTTATTTCACTCATACAATTACAAGTATAACATAATTAAGATATAAACTGAGTTGGGGGATTAAAATTAAAATTAAAACTGATTAAAATTGAATTGGATGTGAAACTGTCAAAAGAAGAGCAGGATTTGTTGTGTAAAGCCATACTGGAGAGTACAATTACCCTATATCATTATGACGTCACGGCTTGTTTATGAGGGGAACAGAATCGACATGAACAATAGAATTTTGAACTAAATCTGCTCTGCTGAGGAAAATTTTACTTCGAATTGTCTGGTTTCCGCATATAATCAGCTGTATCAATGTTTATCCCACAATATTTACCGTATTTGGTGGCTGTTACCGCTATTCTACGTTCTCTGGCGATTACCTTTGTGTTGTTGCTGTTTTGTCCCCCTCCCACGACCGTGATCCTTAGCGTTTAAACAATAGATTGTTTTGATTTGACGTCATATGATATAGGTCAATTACGGTATATAAGTTATGGCTCTATCAATTCCAAACCTGCCCCCCCCTCCCCCTAGATATGTGTGGGGCATCAGAACGTTGCTTTGGTACGGGTGCAAATCTCTTATCAAATTCGCTATTTTGACTCTTTCTACAATTAATGAATTCCCCACCCTGCCAACTTTTGTTTGCTCCAAAATGTCTCACCCCTGGGACAAAAACTCAGTCAAATGCCCCACTTATGCCCCCCACCCTTGGGGAAGGGCAGGTTTGGAATTGGTAGAGCTATACACAGATACTGGAACTGATTAGAACAATCATAAATAGAATTGGGTTTGGAGATTTATTTACCAAGCGAACACTGTTGCCCTGAAAAATATGTCAAAAAAGTCAACTTGAAATACTGAAGAAAGAAGACAAATGTAGGACTGTCAAAAGAAGAAAAAAGAAAATTGAATTAGAGCTGACTCGAAAAATGGAATGACCATCATCAGAAAATTGTATAATACTAAAAATAGAATAATTTAGGTTTTGAAATTGTGACAATGGGATTTCCTGTGCATTTCTCTCTTGGGGGCATATTACTGATCCTCCAAGCCTAACCCAATCTGTCCAATCTACTTTTATAGTTTTTCAGAAGTATTTATGTTTTTATGTTTTCAGATAACGAATTGAAGTGATATATAATTTATATGCATTCACTTGTATACTGATATTATTATTACAGTCACGAACAGACAATATTTAGCTTAATTAGTGACATATTTTAATTGATATTAATCTAAATCATGTTCTACATTTGTTTCGAATTTTTAATTACAAGGAGGGCCACGCATTTCTTAGCCTCCCCCCTAAAAACGACTGTGGGGGAGGCTACGCATTTCTATGTGTGTACTAGTTGGTGTTACCCTCTTTAAATAAAGTTAATTTTATTTTCCAAGTGGTCTACATGCATGAAATCAATGCACACAATATTTTAATAAACATTAGGGACTGGTCAAAAATTAGCAGGGGAGGTGCAAAGGGGGAGGGGGTGGGGTGGAGATAAAAAGTCTAAAATTGTATAACCCTCCCTGGACAATTAGTATGAAATATGTTGACCCTTTCTCCCTTATAACCAATCCTTTTTCAGTTGCCATTATTTATGACCCTCCAGTTTTGGGGATTCAAAAAAATACGATCCTCCCCTTTCACAACTCCTTCCCCTGATAATTTCTGACCAGTCCCTTCAGCGACCACCCTTATGCAACCTGGTTTTAATTTTTAGTAAAACTTTGTAATTATATAGAAGCTCCTGTAAGTGACCGTGACCACCTTTGGAGGTTGAGAATTGTAAGAAGGTGGAAAATAGCATTTACAAACAGGTTTTGCTAATAACACTACCAATCTCGTACAAGTGCCTTTAAATATTTGTTTGCCATCTAGTACAGCCACATTATTGCATTCCTGCAAAAGGTCCATTCCATTATATATAAATTATCACAAGCATCAGAAGTGAATTATCCGGTCCCCTAGCACAAACCATGTATGACACAAAAATATACTAGAACTCCATGTATTAACCTATTTATAGGTGGCCCGAGTTAAGGCCAATCAGGGCCTCTTGTTTGAATTTATAAAGCATATCATTTGTATATAAAATCCTGTTAAGTATCTTATATTGAAATTCTCTTAGTTTGGTATCCAGGGTTACTTTATAGGGTAGTGAATATAAATAGCTTCCCAATCTAACTGAAAATTATCATAGTTAAAGGTATGTTCAAACTTTTTTGAGGCTGTTGGCTTATTTGACATTTTTGAGATAAGTTTTTCATACAGGAACTTCGATTTAAGTTTTTCTAGGGTAATGTATTCATTTTCCTTGACATACAGATAAAAAATACTTGGATTTAACCCATCCGTGATATCAGATATCATACTTTTATTTTTATTCAAAAGTTTTCGCCACTCTTGAGGCAAGGCATTAAGCATACTATATAACAAAAATATGTCAATAGGGGATAGACTAGTTTGTAAAGGGTCTTTTCCAATCTTAACTTCACCTGCATGATCGTATAGATCTCCAATTCTATAAAAACTATTTTCCATTATCTTTTTATTATAAACTGATTTAACTCCAATGCATATATATTTATTATTCCACAAGACTTGGTTTGCTACTTCTTCAAGGGTTTATGGATTCATTCCATTTAACGAGGACCATGTTCTAATACACTCCTTGTAGAAATCTGGAATTGCTAATTGTAGTTTTGCAAATTCAAAATTACAGGGAAACAAGAATTTACCCCCAACGCTTTTTAGGTAATGATCCAAAAATAACTTCCATCCTGATGGGTAAACATCTATATATCTCTTTATACACATAATTCTCTGTGTAGAAATCATTGACTCGATGTCTGGCATTTTTAGTCCACCTTTTTCAATTGGGTTTATTAATACTGTGCGCTTTACCTTATCTTTGCCTTTCCATACAAAAGAGTAGAGTAGGGTATTTTTTTTTTGATAAATTCTTTTTTATATGAAATTAGAGACATGCGATATAGCAGTTTTGGTATCGCCAGGGATTTAATCACCTGAATTCTTCCAATCAGAGAAAGTGACCTCCAGTTCCAACCTTTCAAATACTCCTTTAGTTTTTTTTCAATTGATTCGAAGTTCTTTTTGTAAAAAAGTGAGTTATCATAAGTGAAATAAATGCCTAAAAGTTTTACAACAATGCTAATTTCTTGCACACCTAATATTGTATGATCAAGCTCCATATTTCCTAAGGGGAGAATTTCGGTTTTTTCATTGTTCATCTTTTAACCCGAGTATAGGCTAAATCTAGACAACTGCGTGCATTTTCACGTGCAGCTATTGTATTATGTAATTAAGGCTATTGTTTTATGCCATCGGTCCTAGACGTTGCCGTCGTGGTTTCTGAAAGTCTTTCGAGCTGTGGTAGTGTACAGATACCTGAAAATCACTCAATTTTAACCTCACTGGGAAGCTGTCGGTAAATACTAAGTCACGTTTGCATATATAATTGTGTGATAAAATGACATTTAAGCTACTCGATTCCATCGTTACAAATTAAGAAACGCTTATGCTTATTCTCCAAAGTTGATCAAAGCAACCTTCAGTGTGGCTAAAATGAAGGAAATTGCAGTGAACATGGAGATCAAAACACACCGTTAGTGCATTAATTCGAAAGCTCAGGAAGCCAGAATATATTCGCTTCAACTCGATTACATGCAATTTTACAGTCAATAACATGCTAGAAAATACGATGCAAACGATACATTTGAAGGTTTATTGTAATTCTGTTTCACAATTGGACTCCAAACAGAAACTTCCATACAAAGTACTGTAACATTCTGAGCAATAGACCCTTTGCACGTGACGTCATAGCCGCCATGTTGGTGTACAGTTAACAATAGATTCTTCGTTAGTTTCTTTTGTTCTGTACACCAACATGGCCGCCCTGCCCTTTGTCATTTGAATCTCTGGGGATTGAGTGCAAACCATCTATACAATGTCTATTTACGGTCGTAATTTGATGCCTAGTGCGCACGTTGACTATGTGAACTTAGTAATAGGCCATTTTGACGATGTTGCGCACGTATTGAAAACAAAAGCATGTGGCCCGCCAAAAGCCAGAATATGGCCCGCCAAAACTCAATGTTGCATGACAATCTTTTCTTTTCTTGATTGCATGTATATTGTTCTCAATGCGCGCGCAACATCGGCAAAATGGCATATTCGCAACAACAAAAATAATAGAAACAATGTGTCTGTTCCTGAAAGACAATACACCTTATGCAATAATAACGATTTTCTTAAGATAAGTTTTAGTGCCGTTGGTCCGGCATGTTAACTGTTAAAGAGTACGTTGTGATAGTGTAAAATGGTGCAGAGTTTTATCTGGCCAGAGCTTGGTATGGACAGACTAGACTCGTTTTCAAGATTTTTCTAGTTTTTAAAAGCTGATATCTTTGCAGCAATTGAAGTCCATACTATCGAACTTCTCCATAGTTCTTACTACGGAAGGTTTTCTACCCTCCCCACTCCCCCAAATAAACGAATTCACCAGACTTTCAGCTCAACCACAATCCATTTCGGTCTGGGATGTCGTTTGTCCGCGGTAACCTTTTTTGGAATGGCTCGTAAAGTTTTTCTAGTGTTTTTCTAGTTTTTCCCAAAATCTCAAACGTTAACTTTATAAAAGGGGTCAAAGAAATCGAAATTGAAAGTAGCAATTTTGATTATTGGACTAATTGGACAGCAATTTGTCAAAGTGAAGACCAGCTTTCAGTGTAACTGTGTTGAAGAATGAACCTATGACGTCTTGGTTTTCTTTGTTGACTTACAGCAGGCACGAACAACTAGTTTAACTAAACTTACAAGTACAACTAAGACAATGACCACAGCCAACCCCAACACCGCCATTACGTCCAGCATGTAGACTTGGTAGAAAGGTAGAGACAGACCCCTGGGTTTGAGGTGGTCCAAGTGACCTTGAGCCTGCACGTACTCTACCAGGTCAGCGGCTTCCTGCACGGGAGTACGCGGACGTATTTTCATCGCTCTTGAAACACGAGCTGCACTTCTCCTGTAACTAAAACGAGAAAATACAGGGCTGAACATCCTGTTATACATCTGTGAAGTTATAAAGCTAGAATACGGCCATGGTCGAGAGATCAACGACCGGCAATGCATAGGAATTTTTTTCTTGTAACTAAAATGAGAAAATCAGTTGATAATTCCTATATTGCAGGAAACAGCAAAGCTAGAATTGAACCACCAATACATAATTACGTGTTATTTATTTCAAACACAAGGTAGTTTTAAACGGACATAAATGATCACAAATCGTTTCTAGTCATCGCTAAGTAATGTTAATTGTTGCATGATATTTTAGTTACCTTTTTCCCTTAATGACAGTTTGCATAACGCTGACCATTTGTTCCGCTGTTGCAGTCTGCACACTTAGTATTTCACCAAGTCCAGCATGCTTTACGGTCTGTGCATTGTAAGGTTGATCACCAAAGAAAGGAGAGCAGACCATGGGTACTCCGTGATAAGCAGCCTCTGCCATTCCGTTAGCACCGGCATGAGTGATGAATAGCTTGGTTTTGTTGTGGCCAAGAACGTCGTTCTGAGGAAGCCATTCTACTGTCTTGATGTTTGGACTGAGTGGCTGGAGATCGCGAAGATCACCTGAATAAAAAAAACGAATGAAATTAGTATACCACAACATCTACGTGTCACCATACCTAAGCCTTAGTTGGTAGATACGATCAACACAATTGCCAAAAACTAATGTTACTGAAGTCTAAAGCCGTGCGCAAACGAGGAAATATTGTTGCGGACACATTTGTGAATTTCAGTGTTCCCTACAATAAATGTTTCCCCGTTTGCTCGCCGAAGCAACACTGTTGACTAGGCTTCAATACATATCCGTTGCGCACGCGCAAACTTCCTAGTATGGTTATATAGGCTGGTAAATTATCATAATTCTATTTAAATATCTATAAATAAAGTTGATTTTGAAGTTGAATGCCATCCAACGGCATCAATGGGATTCAATCACGTGACCTTATGCAGCCATGGACTCATTTTGCGTAAGGAAAGTAGAGCACGGCCGGCGGGGTTCAAAGTTCATTCATCCATCATATTTGGTATATTTATCCGCGAACTGAAGTTGAATTATTTCCTTAAAGGCCTGCACAAACGAAGAAAAATTGTAGCTGATAATGTTCCTTGGTTCAGCAAACGAGTGGGAAACGCAAGACAGTGTTTTGCTGCCTAGCTGCATGGGCAATCCAAGAAACACTTCACGAGAAACAATACGCCTTTAAGGTAGCGTATCCATAGTAATCAAGCATATGACTACATGCATAAAGTAAAGTAATTTTAGTTAAGGTCGGTAACTCGTAATAAACTGGTGAGACTGATAAACTTGAGGCCGATGTGGGACCTACAATTTTACATCCTTATCCGAGAAGACGTTAAGGTCTAACAATTTGCAGTTCGAGAATGAGAATGTTTTACAGTTATTTTAAGACCCTGTGTGTTGGTCCGGCCGGGTTTTGAACCTGCGACCTCCCGCTCGACAGACCGGAGCTTAACCACTGAGCTAACCGAAAGGCAGTGCACACTGAGTGCATGGGAGGCGAATTCCTATACTCTATACACAATCAGATGCAAAACCATCTAAATACATACAAATATACAAACACGTACTGGTTTTAATTTTCCACAGGATTTTTTGCGGCATCCTCGAAAACGATTCGCTCATCATCTTGATTATAACCTTTTCAAGTGTACCAATCACAGTACCGAACGCCACCAGAATAACACCCTCGTCTCCAGAGCTCTGCATGAACTGTTCAAGATCGGCTGGAAGTGGCTTAGCGGGACTGGGAAGGAAGAATCCAACCTCTCGTATATCTGTGAGTGGATGTATTAAACAGAAAATACAAATAGTGAAAGGCATAACAGTTTTTCTGTCTGTTCCGTTTGAGGTAGGAAATCAACAAGGCTGGGACTGACTGGCGCTGCTTGCACAACAAAAAACGTTACCCCTCTGTAGAGGAATCATTTGTCATTGCTGCGAAAATGTATCCCTGCCTTCCTGATTACCTTAGTGTTCTAGAAAACATTTTAAATGTGTGGGAAAGTTATTGTAAAATAGAAAACACCTGACACTCAGACACAAGGCAGAAAAAAACGCGCCAACGCGCGCGTGGGAGACATGATCACAGCACGGACTACAGTCAATAGACCATTTTCAATTTTCACGCGGAATTTGACTCGTTTTTACAGACAATGTATGGAAAACTGAAAACACGATTGCACGCTTCCCAGCACAGCTACATCCCTCGAATTTCGATATGTTAATCTTTTACCTGGTATCTTAAGTTTGTATCTGAAGAATATTTCACAAATTCGATTTTGCGGATTTTATTTGGCATCGGATTCCCATCGATTCCCATACAAACACTGTATTTCGCGCCATGTTTGCAACCCTTTCAAAATGTCGGAATTTACCGCGAACTGGTCTATTGATTGACTGTAGTCCGTGCTGTGATCATGTCTCCCACGCGCGCGTTGGCCGGGCGGATAGAAACATTCTGCTTATCAAGAAATTTCTTGTAGAATGGAGTTATCTGTAAAAAAACGTGTAATTTACAGTCTCCCTGTTTGTTGTTATATAACAAATCATGATAAAGGGGCAAAGCCAATTGAATTTGAACCTTCAAATTTCTTTAAAAACAAAACTACAAAAATAACACCCTGAGGTAAAAGAGAAATACCATGTGAATGTCCTGGTATGCTTTTCAAACTTTTTCGATAGTACGGTAAAGATTAAGCGGATTACGAAAGCTTATTCTAGAAATTTGATTTCGGTTACAGTGAACCGATTTCAAGTTGCTCCAATCCACTCCAATCTTTGCCATCTTTCATTAAAATTGTCTCATATTTTCTCCAGTATACCTGGAAAGCATACTCTGCTAATCTGAGTAGTTATTTTTGTCTCCAGTATACCTGGAAAGCATACTCTACTAATCTGAGTAGTTATTTTAATTTACCTTTCGTCATGAGAAAGTTTATCATTTGGAGGTTGTCAGTGCCCCGTTAAGGTGGCTCGACTGGATTTTTCATTTCTCAGTATCTCAAATTTGGACGGTTGATAGGCTGCTGTCGGAGTTCGATCGTGATAGCTAGAATTATATTGAATACGCTTTCAAACAAAGTAGGCTTGATTGAGATCGTGTTGTCATAGCAACGTCATTTCAAGAAAATGGGCAATACTGTATGGTTATCTCGATTGAACTCTGACAGCAACCGTTACGGCGTATCAACCATCGATTTGAGTGTTGAAGCTGTGCCCATGCAAAATTCAATTGAACCACCTTTAGTTAAAGTGTATATATTGTGAAATATTGTTATTAATATCGATTCTACATCAAGTGAATAGTGGAATATTTCTCGATTTGAGTGTTGAACCATGAGTTATATATAGATCTAGGTTTTTATTTATAATATTTTCACGTAAAACCAGTCTTCATTTATTACACAAAAACATGCTGGTAGAGATAAATGACCTTTTGTAAACTCACTTACATCAGTGATTTTACCAAATGTTTTGTCAATATCAGAAAACGATTTCATTCAGAAGAAAAATGAAATGACAGTCAATTCCCGAAATTACGTCAAATTTACGTCACATACAAGAAGTAATCATAGATGAGAAAGGACTGTGGTATTAAACATAAAAGGCTAAAAGATTGCTGCAATGATGTTGACGGCAGTGTAAATATTTTTGTATAAGAAAGGATTGGGCTTCCTGTGGTAACGGAAATCTACACCCTTCAGACACTGGAAGAATGCTGCAGTAATGTGGACTACCTTGTCAATATTAACAGAGTGACTCAGCCTACTGTGGCTATAAAATATCCTTAGCAAAAATGTTTGTCTTTAAATAATGTGAATAGTTTTGAATGATTTGACTAAAAGTTATACAAGAGAATGCATCAGTTTGGTTAAATTAAATACATGTAGGTCATCAAATAATTGACAGAGATAAAGAAAACATTTTTTTGAGATTGTTATACTGATTATGTATTTAGATGTAGTTATCAGTTGAATTGCTAAAAAAGGGAATACATGCGAGGAAACCATGTAATTTGTATTTTGTTAATAAAATAGAGATACTTACTGTTTGTAAACACTGACGTCATTTATATATTTGCATATATAATGTGGTTGGCAAAAAAACCTGCGTGTTTGTATGACTTGTATGGAAACTAGAGATTCAGGCCTCACAAAATACATCTAAAGTCTCAATTCTGATTCCAAATCTTAATTTCTTTATAAGACTTATAAGTTAAGAGCATACAAGCTTCGATGAAAGGGCCTGCTTGCATTTTGGAAGAACAAGAAAGTAATTTGGCGATGAATAAGCACCGACCTGTGATATTTTATAAGCATCTGACTGGGTTCACGCTTCGTTTCTGCCAACCACAGAAAGCAACAAATGTGGCATGACTGGCCTGTGTGACATCACAGTATCACTATATAATGCTTAAGGAGAAAATGAACCATGTACATGTAGCCCATATCAGAGTAATATAATAAAACTGTAGATACATGCAATATTAAATAATGTATTGCTTATGTGGCTATAAAATGTTTATGCTTGTTCATTCATGGAGTATTCTTGAACAATGATTTTGCTGTGTGGTGTACAGGGTAAAACAATAAATTGTGATTGGAGTTAGTGTAGAAGAAAATCAACCCAATATGGATGTGTATAAACTGCATTACAGATTTTCAAGACCGTTAGGCTGGCTCCACAATGCTGACGGTCCTCAGGAGGTAGTAATTTAATGATTTCTAATCAATGTCATCAATTGTTCTCCAGCGTAGAACATACATGTACATGTATGTACCTATATAATAGACATAAATTGCACTCCAGTTCCTGGCTAGCTGCCACCAGAGTATAATGTTCTTGAACAATGATTTTGCTGTCTGGAGTACAGTGTAAAATACTGTGATTAGAATTATTGTAGAACACAATCAACCCAATACAAATGTGCCTGTCAGTTCCTAGGATTGAGGTTATTCTTCAAGCATGTTCAAGTGAAACCAACGCTGGCTCCATGATACACAATAATAAATTATGTGTCCACTGCTGGGAGTTCATTTGATAATTTGTTGTTTATGCTGATGATTGCACTCCAGTGTAGAACTGCATAAACCATATATAATTTATGTGTATAAACTGCACTCCCGTTGCTGTAAACCATTCGGATTATTCCTCAAGTGAGACGATGGAAGGCTGGCTGCAGAATATTGATTACGTTTCAAGCCTGTTCAAGTGAAACCAAGGCTGGCTCCATGATACACAATAATAAATTATGTGTCCACGGCCACTGCTACATGGATGAGCCTGCGTGTTCTCTGGTCAGCACGATTGCGCGTGAGACTTGGTACATTGCCTGCCACATTATCGAGATCGACTTTATTCCCGCTATACGATCGTGGGCTACCTGTGCTACCTGTGAGACAGCGCTCCCACGTCAAGATTAGGATTGCGTTCTCCTAACGTCGAACGCAATTAGCATATTGGACATAGAAACCTCTATAACTCACAGACACAACACTCAAATTAAGAAATATTCTACTGTTCAACTATTCACTTGATGAAGAATCGAATGATATTACGGATAAAATATTTTGACCCTATATACACTTTAATGGTTAGTCGAGGCGAAGCAACGGCTAACTATTTAAATCAATTCCCTCATTATTACCCACGACAAGATGGTACTTACACGGCATTATGGGCTGTGCATAATCCAGTACGAAGTCCCCCTCCATGAGAATCAAATCAACAGTAAATAAACTTTCCCTGATGGTTTTCTTTGGTTGAATGTTGTGCTTCTCCTTTAGTTCATTGTACGTAGGGTAAAGAAAGACCTCCACGAGGTACTTATTGAATACAGAATACCCAAGGTTCTTGATCCTGTCTTGGAAGCCCATTTTAGAGGGAAGTCCAAACATAAGTTGTGGTACATAACTAAGCGGAGAAGCAGGTACACCGTAGACCTGTAGCGTTAGTGTCTGCAAGGAACTCATAGAGACGACAACGTGAGGCAGATCAAACTTGTCAGCAACGAGCGCCGAACAGGGGTACAGAGAGTCACCAATAAGTACATCGGCAGTCTTGACGTCACTCATCAGATCAGAATCAGAGAGGAGAGCGTCACAATAGAACTTTTGTTGTTCAAACAGATGCGACACAACTTCCACGACTCCTAGATTCGACATTGAACGTTTTCCTCTGCTTGCAAATATCTTTTTAAGTTCATCGGTATGTTTGAAGGCCTTAACGTAGGATTTCCCTGTGGCGTAATCGGCCTCTTCTCCCACCAGGATGACGACCTTATAAGTATTTTATGGAGAGATAACATGTATCATGGCCACTGGATCTGACAGTTTAAGTATAGTATTCCTTTTTCCGCAAAACAAAACACAATGTTTATTTATGTCATAATTTCAGTAATAATAATAATTTAATAGCTTACATTGCGCAGGTTTCATGTGAATATGATCACCTGCGCATTACATTACAGATAAAACATAAAACTAGATTAAAATTAACATATTGTGCCATACATTATTCGCACCTGTACAAGAAAACATTGACTTTATAAAAACTAATAAAAAAGACA
This sequence comes from Actinernus sp. WN-2022, assembly GCA_030867875.1. Classification (NCBI taxonomy): domain Eukaryota; kingdom Metazoa; phylum Cnidaria; class Anthozoa; order Actiniaria; family Actinernidae; genus Actinernus; species Actinernus sp. WN-2022. Next base: position 69,766,698 of record JAOWCC010000936.1, read on the forward strand.
AAAAAAAAAAAATTTTAAACTATACTAACGAACATTAATACTAGCAATTTCAGAGCAGATGAGACTAAAATAATCAAATATGTCTAGCTAGTATAAAAATGCTTTTATAAATAGATAAGTGTTAATGTAGCGCTTAAAAGATTCAAGAGACTGCTCATTGCGAATAAAGGCTCTGTCATCAAGTGTAGGCTTAGAACTTGGAACTTAGAATGTTTACTCCCAACTAGTGTGAACTAATACTGGGAGAGTGCAAGTGAGAGTGAGTGTAATAAATTAAATGAGTGAAATCGCTCTAAACTTACAGTCTGTGCAAGTGTAGTTGGAATTAAAGAAAAAAATGAAAAGTAATGGTCGTCAAGAGTTTATGGTCTCTTTAGATGGGCAGGTGGGCTCATTGTACGTATTTCTGAGAGCGCTAGTGTCTGAAATTGTTTTATGCTAGATGCAAGGACCAACCTCGTAGCCTGCGTTGCGGCTCTGGAGTATCGGAGCGCAGCGAGCGGAGATTAGGGGGATTGGGGCGAGGAATATAGAGAGGGGGGGAGGGGATGGGGAGGAGAGGAAGAGAGAGCCTGCCGTAACCCATGTTATTTTGATATCCACCCATTAAAATGTATAAAATTAGTAAGTCATTCGACCGATTCATCCAATCATCATGCGGCGGAAGTTAAAACCATGTTTAATATCTGTCAAACTCACGCGTGGAATATCAAGGATCTCAACTCGAGCGTAAAATTCAAAACAAAAGATATACGCACTTGGAGAATGTCAGCTGAAACTCCGAAAAAAACATGCGAAGACTGGGCCTAAACCCAAACCTGTAAATGTCAACGACTTTTGCAGGATATCCAATGTATGTTTTAAGCTAGAGTTTGGGAATTCAAATATTTCCACGGCGAGAATCTGTTCAAGACTTCAGAAAGAAAAGAGAGCCGAAGCTTTAAATAATTCTAGCTGGTGCCTGCAAAAGTATTGGTCTTCATATTCCGAAATCTGCTGCTCTATCAGAGCGAGTCTGTCGTTCCTGAGGAAGGAATATTCGAAATGCAGTAGAGAATTGAACTACACCTATGTTCGTGAAGGTTTGCAGGATAAAGATAACTAAGATAAACAGAACTTGTTGCCGCTGAATATAAAGTCGCCACCAAATCAGCAAAGAACACTGCCGACACAATAACATCGGAACGAAGTTCTGCGAAAAGAAGCGCTAAAAACCATCCACGCAGCGGTACGAAATCATCAAAGCAGCTCGTATTTTCGGAAGCACAAGCCTGTTCCTCGAACATGACACCGGCCATGTTTCAACCGTGTGCGTTTCGTCGAGCAAGACGCTTGTGGAGTTCCAATACAGGGTTTTTCAGCTAATCGCGAAATTCGATCTCATTACAAAAGATCTGTAATTCTTTCTTTAAATTCATCGCTGAAGGAATTCTCGGTATGCTCTTATCGCATGCCAATGATTTCTGTCAATAACGCATTTTAGCCAATAGCAACACGCGGCCTTCTGAGGCCGAGAGTTATCAAAATAACGATGGGTTGCCGGCAGGCTCTCTCTTCCTCTCCTCCCCTCCCCCTCTCTTTTTGTCCTCGCCCCAATCCCCCTAATCTCCGCTCGCTGCGCTCCGATACTCCAGAGCCGCAACGCAGGCTACCAACCTCGTGACCAGGGTCTTCTCGGTCAGATCCAAGATGGCGGCTACTCAGAGAGAAGACCCTGGTAAACGCTGAATCACGTGACCAAACATCTCCAGAAATCCTGGAGATTTTAATCACGTGATGTGGGCATCCAATATGGCGACCAAGCTAAATATGGAAATGTTTAACACGTGCCTACAAACCATAGGTATCCCAATCCGGAGTGAGCGAGATGCGATTAACGGTATTTCCACGCGGCGTTATGATGTATAGCCTGCGTCGCATCCGAACTGAACCCCTGTTAAGTCCGTCTGCGAATTAAGGAACGAAAGCTTGTTTGGATCCCCATCAGAGTAGCACCATTATATGTACCCTCTTCTGATTGGTTTTTACAAATGCTCATTCTTACACGTCTTCTGAATCGCTATTCAACCTGTCACCAGTACGACTTACGGCTAATTTACATTTCAAAATATGGCGGCTTTTATACACGTCATTTATGAGAACTGAGCAATGCATCTAACCTGCCCCGCGAGTATCCGATCCGAGCGAAGCGTGCCAGTGTCCTTTTTCCATTTTCACGTGGCCAAATCATTTTATCACTTCCTTTGCGTTGAAATAACACTGAGGGCCTGTTTCGCAGGCTACAATGCATCTGTACCAAATATCAGTTTGAAATCAAGATTCGTTTGCTAGAACAAGAGCAGTGGGTCGGAGTTGAGTTTAGATGTGGCACATACTATATCTTTCCAAGTTGCATGGGAGATTTGTTTGTGTGTTCCTCGAACGAGCATTTTGTCGTGACAGATTCTATTTAATGTGTTCGGCAAGTTTCCTTTCATGTGGCACTTAACCACGTTACATTTCTTCAAAACCTGACCCGAAATTGAAATAAACTTAACCTTCTCCGATAGTAAAACACAGGGAAATGACGACTGAGCTCGTCTAGGGCGAGAAATTCCAAAGTAAACAGCTGACTCACATGCAGTTTCAACCGAGCGGCCTCTGGCATGAACTGCCCATCATAACAATCTCCGAGGCTGGTGACAGTTGAATGGCCAGTCAGAAGACGTGTAAGCATTCGTACTTCAGTACTTATCTATGTACTTCATCTGCTGATTTGTTTACCCAATGCCACGTCCCGACTTGAAATGTTCCGTATTTTGCATGCAATCCCGGTACGCGGTATACCGGCCGGGTATATATCCGAATTTAAAGAAGGGGAAATCAGGGTTTTGGAGTTGGAGTTTGGGTCAAACAGGGTCAGGGTTTGAGCCTCTTGGCCTCACATACATACCCATTTTTCATGTAAGTACCCCCCCCCCCCCCCCCCCCCCCCCCAGAGGAGCGTCTAGTCCAGGTCAAAACACATTCCCTCTCGACGGACCCATTTTGGGGTAAGGGGGTGGGGGCTGCTGCCAGCCAGAGAGAAAACAAAATATTAAAAATAATGTGTTCTTTAATATCTTCAAAACTAAAAGGCATAATCTAGAAACAAATGCACTGCATGTTTTGTCTTTTCATTTTCTGTGTTAAAATTACCACTAGGCCCCCCAGAATGGAAAATAGATGGTCAAAAATGGGGGAAAGGGGTGGTACCCTGCGCTGACAGCTGTGTCTGTTGAAAAAAATGGGTCCCTATCTATGGCGTGTGATCCCCGCCAAAATTAAGCATTAAATTTTCTTTTGCTAAACTAAATTGTGATTATTGAATTCCATGCAGGCACTGATTGTGAGACTGACCAAATTCGATGATGGGAGCTAAATGTTATGCCCACTACCAAATTTGCGTTTCATTGGTGCCAAATTTCATTCCGAGTGCATTGTGACAGCCAAATTTTATTCCGAGTGCATTGTGACAGCCAAATTTCATTCCGAGTGCATTGTGACAGCCAAATTTCATTCCGAGTGCATTGTGACAGCCAAATTTCATTCCGAGTGCATTGTGACAGCCAAATTTCATTCCGAGTGCATTGTGACAGCCAAATTTCATTCCGAGTGCATTGTGACAGCCAAATTTCATTCCGAGTGCATTGTGACAGCCAAATTTCATTCCGAGTGCATTGTGATAGCCAAATTTCATTCCGAGTGAGTAGAGCCACCCGTGCCCAGTCCATCGCGCCGTCCGCCATGTGCCCAAACATGGCGGACCGAGTGCAAGTGGTCGATTTTATTCGTCAGATGTTGCGAACTCTAATAAGACAACTTGAAAACAGTGACGGCCGGTCCGATCATGTAGATGGTGTTTTGTACCGTATTGACTGGCTATACAACTCTCTACTTCGTTATGTTGGGGTTTATGAGCACGTCAACGAGCACGTTATCAACCTTGTCCGCGAGGGTAGGGATCTGTTGCAGATCATAGCTTCCGAGCATAATGCTCCTCGCTCTTACAAAGTTGATAAGCTATATGTCGGAGATCGCGGTCGACCAAAATTCGCTGTTACAAAGGAGCAGCTTGAAATTTTACTGGAAAAAGGTTTTACTATCCCAGATGTTGCTGGAATCATGGGGATCAGTGTCAGGACGACCGAAAGGCGCTTACAGGAATTTGGTATAGCTGTTACTGAGGCGTTTACGTGTATTGATGATCAAGATCTTGATCGTGTCATCGCAGATATACTTAAAAGTTTTCCTTCATTTGGGTATCGACGAATGACAGGTGCTCTTTTAAGTCGAGGGATTAGAGTTCAACAAGTACGGATCAGGGAATCTATGAGGAGAGTTAACACAGACGGGGTGCTTCTTCGAGCTTTAACGATAAACACAATAAACCGGCGAAAGTACAGTGTTTCTTCACCTCTGGCACTTTGGCACATTGATGGCAACCATAAGCTCATTAGGTAAGTTAACTTTGCGAGTTGTATTTTTATCGTGAACATGCACATATACAGTGCACATAGAGCTGTACATACGGGGGTACTCAGATATTTCCTCAGAATGAATGCGATAGGGATCGGGTGCAGAATTTTTGGGGTTCGAAATTCACGATATGGATTTTTCTGGAAGGCCATATTAGAAAAAACGTAAAGCCCTTTCGTCCTAAAAGTAATAGGTATGTAAGGGACTGTTCGTTTATTACGGCCTCGCAGTGGTCTGGTGGTTTTTCGAAAAACATTCTGGATAAAAAAACTACCCCTGTCTCTTGATTTTTTCTTAAATTAAGACCCCCTTTTAAAAAAACGTTTTCAAATGTTTACCCCCCTCTCCTCAAAAACTATAATTTAGTCACCAATTCGAAACGGTTCAAATGTTTGTTTCAAAATGGCGGCTAATCAGCTAGCAAAGATAGCAGAGCTTGAGACAGATGAACTAGCACTAGCATTAGACTGGCAGGACAAAAGGTCAGAGATTAGAAAAGAATCTTTGAAAGGAAAATATATTAATTAGGTCACCTTCTTTGCAAGCGCTCAATGGACCTGATGTCCTTCATAGGCTGGATTCACTGTATGGTCCAGCAATGAATCAACAAAGGTATCAGAAGGGAAACGTGGCCAGGGGCTTGTGGACTGTTCAAGAAAGCTTAATGCATGGATAAGGCTATTTATTATTTTAACAAAGCCTATAAAATCTACTCGTCTTTTTTCATGTTTTCCCCACTCAGACAGACACGCTTTCAGGGACAAACTCCTGGACCCTTGCTACGGCCTGAATGTTGTTAGTTACACATATTAAGAAGCTTTGTTGTACTCAAAGATGATCATTCTCCAAAGGAGTTCGCTTTCACAGCTTAATTTACTTGAACTCCGGAGTATATTCCATACCTTGAATATTGTCATTTTCAACCAGAAGAGGCGTATCCTGGATGCCAGAGGTTCTACTGCCCTCTCTAACGCAAAACGCGAGGTTCTACTGCTCTCTCTAACGCGAAAAGCGAGGTTCTACTGCCCTCTCTGAACGCGACTAAAAAGCGAGGTTCTACTGCCCTCTCTAACGCAAAAGGCGCGAAGCGCCGCCATCGAGGAGCGAAGCTTTGGCTTAGAGTAGAACCCAATCTCTGCATGGCATCCAGGATAGAAGAGGCGTAACTGGTATCACCGATATTATTACCGCTGACCGTTTATTTCCATGCTCATATCGAGTACTCCTCCAGTTAAATCGTTGTTACTCGATCGGACTTCCTGTGGGACGTTCTTCGTCCTTCTTCTTTTCTAAAATCTTCTCTATAAAATGTTACCCCCTCTATTTCTTTAGAATTTTAAAATTTACCCCCATACATTTTGCATGTTCAAAAAATTTACCTCCCCCATAAAACCACCAGCCCCCCCTGCGACGTAATAAACGAACAGTCCCTTACATACCTATTACTTTTAGGACGAAAGGGCTTTACGTTTTTTCTAATATGGCCTTCCAGAAAAATCCATATCGTGAATTTCGAACCCCAAAAATTCTGCACCCGATCCCTATCGCATTCATTCTGAGGAAATATCTGAGTACCCCCGTATGTACAGCTCTATGTGCACTGTATATGTGCATGTTCACGATAAAAATACAACTCGCAAAGTTAACTTACCTAATGAGCTTATGGTTGCCATCAATGTGCCAAAGTGCCAGAGGTGAAGAAACACTGTACTTTCGCCGGTTTATTGTGTTTATCGTTAAAGCTCGAAGAAGCACCCCGTCTGGGTTAACTCTCCTCATAGATTCCCTGATCCGTACTTGTTGAACTCTAATCCCTCGACTTAAAAGAGCACCTGTCATTCGTCGATACCCAAATGAAGGAAAACTTTTAAGTATATCTGCGATGACACGATCAAGATCTTGATCATCAATACACGTAAACGCCTCAGTAACAGCTATACCAAATTCTTGTAAGCGCCTTTCGGTCGTCCTGACACTGATCCCCATGATTCCAGCAACATCTGGGATAGTAAAACCTTTTTCCAGTAAAATTTCAAGCTGCTCCTTTGTAACAGCGAATTTTGGTCGACCGCGATCTCCGACATATAGCTTATCAACTTTGTAAGAGCGAGGAGCATTATGCTCGGAAGCTATGATCTGCAACAGATCCCTACCCTCGCGGACAAGGTTGATAACGTGCTCGTTGATGTGCTCATAAACCCCAACATAACGAAGTAGAGAGTTGTATAGCCAGTCAATACGGTACAAAACACCATCTACATGATCGGACCGGCCGTCACTGTTTTCAAGTTGTCTTATTAGAGTTCGCAACATCTGACGAATAAAATCGACCACTTGCACTCGGTCCGCCATGTTTGGGCACATGGCGGACGGCGCGATGGACTGGGCACGGGTGACTCGACTCACTCGGAATGAAATTTGGCTATCACAATGCACTCGGAATGAAATTTGGCTGTCACAATGCACTCGGAATGAAATTTGGCTGTCACAATGCACTCGGAATGAAATTTGGCTGTCACAATGCACTCGGAATGAAATTTGGCTGTCACAATGCACTCGGAATGAAATTTGGCTGTCACAATGCACTCGGAATGAAATTTGGCTGTCACAATGCACTCGGAATGAAATTTGGCTGTCACAATGCACTCGGAATGAAATTTGGCTGTCACAATGCACTCGGAATGAAATTTGGCTGTCACAATGCATTCGGAATGAAATTTGGCTGTCACAATGCACTCGGAATAAAATTTGGCTGTCACAATGCACTCGGAATGAAATTTGGCACCAATGAAACGCAAATTTGGTAGTGGGCATAAAATTTAGCTCCCATCATCGAATTTGGTCAGTCTCACAATCAGTGCCTGCATGGAATTCAATAATCACAATTTAGTTTAGCAAAAGAAAATTTAATGCTTAATTTTGGCGGGGATCACACGCCATACCTATCTGGGGCATGTATTTTGACCTGCTCCCTAAGGTCTAATTCATGAGTTGGTTGATTAACGTGCTGTTTTTATACATCAATATGTATATTGAAGTCACCCGTAACGAGAAGTGGCTCAGCAGATAAGATGACTGATTCAAGGTAGTCGGAGAACACGCTTGTAGATGTAAGAGAGTAAGTTTTGTTTAGTCACGCATTGGTCATGCAACTGTTATTTGAAGCTATGTAAACAGCTATTGTGAAATGTACACAGTTGTCATATGGTAGGGCGTACACAAGTAAAGGATTTGTTCTCGTTGGATTATCGTGGGTAGACACAGGGTGATCATAGCTGTAGGGTGGTCTATAGATAATTGTCAAACGTAAACGGAACGAACCATACACAATACTCCACTCAGAATATTCAAATGACAATACTCCACTCACAATATTCAAATGAACAATACTCGATCCACTCAGAATATTCAAATGATATTCAAAAGTAACCGCCATGAATTATCAAATTTAATTTGAAGAGCACAAAACCAGACTGACTGAATGTTTTCAGGCCACTTGAGATTACCGACATTCAGCGGTTAGGTACAACGGCGTGTTTCTAGTTGATTCAAAATATAATTATGGCGACTTTTTAATAAGCACTGTGGGCTTCTTATATATTGACTTACAACGCAAAGAAAACCGAAGGGGGAAGGGGTAGGGGTTTACTTTGACTTAAGCATAAGGACGACTTGGTAACAGAAATATGGTAAAATAAATTGTTTGAATTTATGGCCAGTTAAGGTTAGCCGAGATCAGTTCAGTTCAATTCAGTTTATCTCCTCGTTTGGAAAGTCTTAACCTTCCTCGAGTCAGTATTTTGTACTGAGAAAATATTCCTAATAATAATATAATTAAATACATTAATGTTAAAACTTTCGTTCGATTGCGTTGATTTATTTGCATGAGTTATGGAGATACCACCCGGTGATTTGATTACTTCGATAGTATTCGAGTTGTATGTGTCCATGACAGATATGTGCTATATATATATTATAATGCAATCCAAAAGGTATCCAAAACTGAACAGACCCCGTGTCACATGCAAGACAGTTTAGTCTTTCCCATTTCTTTGTTTTTGGAAAGGTTCTATAAAGAGCTATGAATGCTAGGAACTTGTAGCTTTTACAATCCTTTTCCTATCCTACAACCATTCTACACTTTGGTGCCAAGAAGTCAGAGAAGTACTTAACCAGCTTAACTGGCTGTGACTCGATCGGTTAACTCACCTGGTTACCTCTCCGCTCCAGTTCTTTCCCCAGTTTCTCCATCACGATGTAATGACTGCGACCAAACTGTGTTAGCAGCGCTATCTTAGCTGATAAACAGCCTCCGATGGCAAAGGTAAGTACGAAAACTAGGGACTCAATCTTCATCGCTGTAACCGTCCTCGTGATCAATACCTGGCGTCGCTCAGACCGTGGATTGCGTGACCTACATGTAAAGTTTACCTGTTCCCTCCCGTTGACCGGATGTTTACTTGTTCCCAGGCCACACAGAGTGTTCCCGTATGATAATCTTCCTTTTAGGTTATTTTAAAGTGTATATAAGCCCTACGTGGTATTATTGATTTGAAATCTCTGAAAATACACAACACTCGAAAAGTTTAGCTCAAATCACAAACGAAACCGGGTAGATTCCCGGTCGATTCCCGGTCGATTCCCGGTCACATGACGAGCTTAACCCGGTTAATGCGCTGCTGAGTGTCAGGATTAATTCATTTTGTAAACCACAAATCTCGTCAACACTCAGACCTTGTGTACTGGGCCTTTAAGAATTACCTGAAATTTCTTTTGAATATGAAGGCTACAAGTAACGATTCAAATTCCAGTTAATTCCAGTCTTCTGACAAATTAGCAATTATATTAGCTTCCAAAGGTTTGTCTTAAGAGACGATTCAACGACATGGTCAAAACTAGTCAGTTGGATGCAAACTTTGATTCTGATATCAAAAACGCGACAAGCTCTTCGGGTTAGCCGATAACTTCGTGCCTGGTGGGGATTTAGTGAACGAATAACTCTCAGACGAATTGACAAGTGATTCAGAAGACGAGACTGCAACGCAACGCATTCGCAAGGCTGTATGAACCTGAGAAACTATGATTTTCAAGTGGAACCAACGTCAGTATCAGAAAAAGCCGATAAGCACAGGCCCCAGTACAAGCCTCAGGCTGCAACGTCTTATGTACTCCACCCAACTACATCCAAGCTTCAAGCCCCTCTCTGGCTCCTTCAGGACCTGGGCAGCAGATCAGAGCAGAGCCAGGTGATATAATTGCTTTTTATGTGGGAAACAGGGTCATTTAGAAGTCTGACTGTATTCCACAGAATAAAACTTCTAATCTCAGTTCATACAAGTACTCGCTCTAGAACAGGAGGTAATCAAGAGTACCACGGGACCACAGTAAAGTAATTGATTGTTTGATTCTAAGTGGTGTCACTATTTAATCCGGCTGAATTTTTTAGGAAAAGGGAGTCAAAATTATTACCAATAGCGTAATTTAGATTATGATAATTAATCTCTTCAAATACGAACAAAACTCAGTTGCCTTTACTCAAAGGTAGACTTATTAAAGGCCAAATCGGATTATTGGTAGAATATTGTTGTCAGTAATTTTATTATAAATAACAGTAAGTTATCGTATACCAATTATTAGTACACCTTGCTCGGCCATATTTATTGAAAACAAATCTGTTTCACTTTCAGTCTTATAATTTGGTGAGTCGGCTATACTAAAATTAGTTACTGAATAATCACGCTGTTATTGAAGTGCCTTTTGTACATGTTGTGAATCGTCTCACCGTGATTCAATTGGACCATGGTAACCGGATCGGAATGTAAAGAAACTAATATTAAGTTTGAGGTTTCAGCTCATTTCAGTTCCATACAGTATTTTTACTAAGTGTCCGGCTCAGACCGCTTGAGTTTTGGGAGGTTTACCACGTTTAGATATTAGCCTATCTTGGTGACGGATATGTTTTACTGCAATACGGTTTTGGTGCCAATACATTAAATCGTTAGGGGAACCAGTTTAACTCCGCCTCAGTAACATGCTAGACGAGATTTGAATTGAAATGTTTTCTTGTCGTACCGTTTCAGTATTACATGTCAGTGAACGTGGTTCCAGTAGGCCGATTGACTATGCTTTTTACATTGAGACGGGAGGAGTTCAGTAGTGCGGTACTAGAGGTCGGGAATTGACTGTAAATGATCCTTATAGGGACACGAGTTTTCAGATATGTGATTACTTTTTTGAGAGTTATCTGAATAAAATACATGATTTTGAAACCCGTAGAGCTGTGACTAAATTGAGATTATCGGCTCATCATTTTCTTATTGAACGTGGTCGTTATTTACGCATACCAAGAGATAAAAGGATTTGTACGGTTTGTGATTCGAATGATGTTGGCGATGAATCCACTATCTTCTCAAATGCGGAAATCACAATATAGCACAAGCTCGGACCTTATTCTTGAACAAATTATACGACCAAAATCCTTCCTTCTCTTCATTCGATCTTTCTTCGCTATTTTACTATGTGATCTCAATGAAAGATCAGAATATTATAAAGCTAAGCAGCATCTATATAAAACAAGTTATAGATTTATACGATGAAATTGCAAATTAGCCTATTACATATTTACTTTTTATTATTACTTTATTTTATTTATTTTTTCCTCCGCTTATGCTTATTGGATGTACACTGATGTACTTTTGTCTCAAAGTGCCAATAAAGCTATATTGTTGTTGATATACAGCCAAGTGGTCGAACATATGTGGCGTTTATTTTCTAAATGTTTCACTGTATACCATGCACTTACAAATTATTGTTAATTTCTGCCTTGAAGTGCGTGATATATTCTAATATTCATACAAAGTAAATGTATTTTGGCTATGTATCTCGGAGGGAATGCCGACTGACTGTTTTTCCACTTTGACTGACTGGGTGAGTTCAGTAGTGCGGTGTTAAAGATCAGAATTGACGCTGCCATAGCAACCAGTATCCTCATTACAGGCATACTAGTTCTTACATACAGCTAGTGGCTGAACACTATTAATATTACTTATTTTCTAAATTTCTGCTTTGTATCGGCACTGACATATGTTGTTAATTTATACCTAAAAGTGTGGTATATATTTATGTTAATACAACGTAGTGTTTGTCGGGTGGTAATAAGAGCAATAAACGAAATTTGTCATGCATACCTCATGCAGATTGCCGATTAGCTATGCTTTTCACATTGAGATACTAAATTCCATTTCGATCTGTGATTTTAGCCGGGTCCTGGCTGTTTTTCAGGTTGTTAGTAATTCAGTGGATGAGTTCATTAGGGCGCTGCTTGAGGTCAGTCAATACACGTCAAGGGATCCTTATTAGGGACAAAGTTTTCTGATATACAGCCCAGAGACCAAACATATGATTTGTTTATTTTCAAAATTTTCTGCTTTCTTTTACTTACAAATAATATAAATTTATGTCTTGAAGTATGACATACACACGCGGTTAGTGTGTGTTGGGTATGTATCTCGTACAGAATGCCGATTGGCTATGTTTTTGCCCTTTGGATTGGGAGAAGGAGATCTATTACGATCAGTTCGTTCAATAACTGTATATGTTGACGTTTCGAATGATATCTCTTTGACCGAGAGAACAGTATTCCTTCAGTGGATGATCAGTAGCTTGGAGGAATCTCGAAGCTGCAGCATGAGAATTGTATATTGCCGAGTGGCATTGTGACAGCTAGTAGCTTTGAGGAATCTCAGAATTATATTGCCGAGTGGCATTGTTTCATCCAAGCAAGAGGCTAGGGATGGACATGAACTGATCGGGTGATAACCGAATGGTACATACCCGGGCCGATTAGTTTCTTATTTTGAATTGGTTGTGCGTATTATATATTTTTCTCTTGTTCTTTTAGGTGTTGTTGAAGATCTTTTACCATCGATTCTCCGTTCCGCGCGACATGAACTCAAAGTATTGGTCCCAGATCTTTCAGATTCAAGATTAAGAACGGCTATGGATTGCATAGCCCTAGAGCCGGAGACGCTTCCGCAGCTGCTAACGCTCTCACCGATAATTATGAGACACGGACGGGCGACGGTGATCGGAGGAAGCTAAAGACGGCTACATCAAGGATAACGTTATCCGTTTCCTTGTCATTGGGTATTTAATTTAGTGTTCCCGTTCTTTACGTTCGCACGCGGTTCGTGTGGACACCCCTATAAGTGGTTGCTTATTACATGATAAATGTTTTATGTTCGGTTGAGCGGGGAGCGAATTAGAACATAAATGTATTTATCATGGGTTACGTAACCCCGCCATTGGGGTGTACGTGTTGTTTTAGTAACAATACATCATTAGTGGTACATTACTATATAGTCTGATATGCGTTATGAACATTCATTCGAGTCCTACGTCCGCCGCTTCGCCTTCCAAATTAAATACCCAATGAGCATAAGGTTATATATTTTCATAAATCCGTATATGGTTTTAGTTCGAAACGAAGTTATGGTTTCAGTTACTAGATGATTTTTGTAGCAGCAAATGGCTCACCCGAGAGCAAGCCGTTGTTATTGAATTGCGAGGATTCAGAGGCGGGAATGCCGTTGTCTGTATCTGAGTAAGATTTGCATATGAGGCTAATGGCTCTCCCAAGAGCAAGCCGTTGTTACTAAATTGCCAGAATTTAGAGGTAAGAATATATGGCATTAGGCTAGGAGATGGTATAAGCACTAGTCATGACGTTAGGTCCAGGAAATGTTGTGTGAAGCAACCGGCTTCTTGTTTGTTTTCTTGTCTTTTGTTTGTTATATTTTCACAGTACTGTACAGTTCTTCACTCTGGAGCAGAAGGAGACGGACTGAGTTCTCAAGTTAAAGAGCCAAGTCTACTCGGCTACCAACTACACTCGAAGCCAACCGAATATGTTTTCTGTTATGACTTCCAAAGACATGTAAACAGGCTTAGTTTGAATAATAAGCCTATATATACTATATGTAACTCAAATTATTCTTACATAATCAAAATGCAAATTAAGGACTAAAGGACTTAATTATATATTACAATGTTTTAATTTAAGTTTTTACAAACAGCGTTTTAAGTGCCCAATTCGTATTTGATAGAGTACTATTTAGCTTTTGGCTTTAGCCCTCGGAGCCTAGTACGAATGCATTCGGCCGAGGAGTACGTTTCCAGATTTTTTCCACAGCAAGGTGGTTTTTATTTCTGGTTTTTCGTATCGGGCAACGTACATAAACCTAGATTATCTACGTTTAACAATCTAGAAACCACTGTCCAATTTAGCAATATTACAGTCACGGCTATTGTAACTTATGAAGATTGAATGACTGAATCTGTATTAGTCACATGTTACACAACCTATTATTTATTAAGCTTTGCTTAATGTTATAAATTGTTGGAAGAGGTGTAATTAACATCGTAGGTGCTTTGTTCAACCTGAAGATAGTTTTAGTTAGATTTCCAAGGTATGTCCGGCTCAGCATTATTGCAGTCGTAACTATTGTCAGTAACATGAAGATTGACTAATTAAGTGGTGCGTTGTATTAGTCTCTTGCGGTACAACCTATACATCCAATTGCTCTAGATTACAACTTATCATCGTGTATAGTTGAAGTTATGATAGTTAATAAAGAGGGCGCACGCGGTTCGTGTGGACACCCCTATAAGTGGTTGCTTATTACATGATAAATGTTTTATGTTCGGTTGAGCGGGGAGCGAATTAGAACATAAGCGATTTTTATATCGTATAAAGTGAGAATGCAAGTGTGCGGGCATTTCAAGTTACGACCTCTGTACTGTAGTTCATTGGAAAGCGAAGATATGAAGAATGGGAAGATATAACTGGTCCTAGCTTCCATGTTTGAGCGGTTCGAGAGAAAGGGAAGGATCAAAAGTCTGCCGAGGGAATCAAGCCCCGTAAATGACGAAGAAATCGAAATCAGAGAATTTCAGAACTGATGTTCTCTTCAGAGATTAAACAGAAAAAAGTTGAGATCGAACTGCGTTCAAGGCTATTGGACTGTACTCAAATAAAATGCAAAGCTGAGCGTGAAATGTTAGCAAGCCATTTACTAGATACGCTACTTTACAAACGCAGAATTTCAAGCTGCTTATCAGTGGATTCTGTAGAAAGTTTTCGTTTCTTGTCAAAGAATGTTTCGAACGTTTCGGTCGAAGAGTCGAGGAAAAGTTTGGTTTGTAACACAGGCAGCCCAATCTGTGGGTTTGTGCATGAAAATAGAAGATACGTATGGGTTTTTATAAATCCTTTCAAATTGCCGTACAATGTATAAATAAACATACCTTTTCGAGGTGGATGAAAAACTCTCCAAACTCAGCCTACTGATGGTTTCAAGACATGAAAAACCACAAAGGAAACAACATGGAAGCGAAAAGGTATGTCTATTTATACTTTGTACGGCAATTTGAAAGGATTTATAAAACCATATATATCTTCTATTTTCATGCACAAACCCATAGATTGGGCTGCCTGTGGTCAGCTGTATTAAAGTTCTTCATTACATTTTCTTAATATTTCCTGTTTGGAAATGTAAAAAAAAACACTAATGTAAAACTGAGGGATATCATAAATAAATTCACCGAAGACTAGGAAGACTCAGGGCCAAGCGAGAATCTTTTTCTAGGATCTTTCGGCAAAGATTATTCCGGACAAGCTGTACGAAAAGTATCAGATGCATTTCCTTCTCATGTTGAAATGCTGCAACTCTTTGCCTTTATGGTGATTTCTTACCCAATCTTTACTAAACCTGATGTGAGACACGCTGAATATTTTACGTTCCTCACAACTCCAGCCGCCGGCCTGTACCGCTCGAAATTAGCCACAGCATTGGCTTACCCAACAATATAAAACGAACACCCTAACCTGTAGAACGTGCAGTAGAAAAACAATTTTAGAGCTACAGTATAAACTGAGGTTTCAATCGGAATACAGGTTTCGAACGGTACTCTCTTGATTCCTTAAACTTTCCGTTCGTTACATTGCATTATAGGCTGGGCGTGATCCAGAATAAAATCTCTTTCAAGTAGAATCATATCAACGGTTGCCAGACTCTCCTTGATACTCTTTGACGGTGTAATGTTGTGCTTGACTTTAACTTCTCCATTGTTTGAATAAAGAAAAACCTCCAAAACAAACTTAAGCGCTATGAAGTTACCAAAGTTCTTGACTCTGTTCATTACAGACCCATGCATATTGGCTGGAAGGGCAGACATGTGTTGTGGTACATGAGAAGGTGTCATTGGTATGCCTAGTGCTTGCATTGGTAGTATCCTAATAGGTCTCATATTAATCATAACGTGAGGTACTTCAAGCTTATCGGCCAGTAACGAGGAACGGCAGAGGTACAGTGTATTTCCAATGATGAGGTCGATGTCATTTCGTTCTTCCATGATTTCCACGTAACTATATAAGTAAGCAAGTGGTCACAATAGTTCTTCTGATAGAGAAACAGATCCGGCACCGGCTCAGTTTGGGGATTCCCGTTAGAGCAAATGAAGCGAATGCAGTGCTTAAGGTTTTAATCTCCTGTGATACAGGGAATGCTCTGACGTTGCGATTTCCCACAGCATAACTGGCTTGCTCTCCTCAGGACTAGTATCATTATCTGTTAACGAAACATAGCAAGGAAATTAACGTTATAATTTGTTAAAGTGCATATAAGCCCTAGCCAGTTATCTTCGATATCGATTGTACATGAAGTGGATAGTCCAACGGTAGAATATTTCTTGATTTGGGTGGAGTTGCGTCTACGAGATTTCCAATATGCTAATATGGTGACGTCATCACCGACAGTGCTGAATTTCTTTGTGCTTGTGAATTAAGCTATTTTGTATTTTAGATTTTTTGGTAAAATCACTTTGTTAAGCTTCATATATAACTTAGAATTTAAAAATAGGTAATTTGTTTCTACCAGCATGCTTTTGTATAATAAGTGTGTCGGTGATGACATCACGTCATTAGCATATTGGAAATATAAACCTTTATATCTCGTAGACGTAACACCCAAATCAAGAAATATTCTACCGTTGGACTATCCACTTCATGTATACAATCGATATCAAAGATAACTGGCTAGGGCTTATATGCACTTTAAGGTTTGATATCAGTGGAGGACGATAGGTCTTGAATGCGTTGTTTCTGGAAAACGTATGGCTATGTAACAATTAAAATGATTGCACTCCTTTCAGCCAATCAGAAACGGGATTGTGACTTGAATGTATTACAACAGAAAATACCTTCGGATTTTTTTTTACGAAATCTATGCAGCGGAAAGTGCGCCAACAATCCCTTGGAATCACCACTGTAGACTACGCGCGCTATTTATAACTTAGCAATATCAACAAAAGGACATTATCGGACTATGTTTCTCGATTCCGGCGATATCGATTTTCTCGTGCAATTTAACGTGGAATTACCTCGTCAGTCATGTGAGGAAAAAGAAAGGAAATGAATGCATAATAGGTGATCTGTAAATCTGATACAGATTCGTCCTGATTCACATTAACTTTTGATTCGATTTTCTTGGCCGAAATAGGTCTTATCCCAAAAATAACTGAAAAACATGACTCTATTCATCTATATCATTTATATAGACGTTTGATAAGTCATATGCAGAATTCGTGTCCATGTTTTATCGGATTTACAAATTATCGCCTTCGGCTCGAGTTCGTAAATCCGACTAAAACACGGCCGCTTATTCGAGCTATTCTGTAAAGGGAATGCACCAACAAATGCCGAATGGTATCAATAAACACTTCCAGAAGAATATACAACAACAAGCAATCTGATTTTCTATATTCATAAACCGGATGTGCGCAGGTTTTTTTGGGAACCTATTTTCGGAATAGTAAATACACTGAATGAGAACGCTCTGATATAGCACATGGTGTAATTGTTTAGAAGGCAACCAATATTCTGAGAATAAATTCAAAAACATAGGAAATGCCAGCTGCAGCAATCGTCATTTAAAAAACGGTCCACGAAGGTTAATTGATAGACTAAGCTCTAAAGAAAGATCCGATCAACATGACTTTTATTGCAGTCAAGTAAAATCGATATTTATACTGGCCTAACTAAGAGAGGGCTAAGAGAGGGTTATACTGACCTAACTAAGAGAGGGCTAAAACTTGATTATTTTTCACCTGCGGTCTGATTATATAGGGTATGTTTCAAACTTTAATCAATGTTATCTTATTTTTGGGATTAATAAATAAACAATCTTCGCTCTATTGTTCTACCTTACGGTACCAGCTTATGTAGATTACTTGTTTTGATACAGCGATTAATATTTGATGTAGTTCAGTTCGAAAAAGGTTGAATTATCAATGTTTTAGTCTACATATTCACTTAAAGCTAAAAGCCTTTTCCTTTTACATGTTGTAACTTCACCTTTTCAAACTACTATAGTAGTTAATTTGGGAAATCGCACATAGTCTGGTATGTATCTACATGTGTTTTAAAGTTAATAATGATCATCGGAATATAAGGCTGCTTTCCATTTACGCGAACTGACTGGTCTGGTCGGCCAGTTCTTAAATGGAACGTGTAACTTCTGAGAACTGGTCCAGTCAGTTCCTAGAACTGATGCGTTCCATTTCATGAAGAACTGGCCCATCAGCCCAGTCAGTTCTCGTAAATGGAAAGCGCCCTAAGGTCTACAAGTGTGTGACAAGGAGACCCTTTTGACTACTTGTCAGTTCTCGCGCTAACAGTTTGTTACACTAGAAAATCAAACCATGCATTTACAGACTTGGAAGAATTATATAAAACGTCTTTAATATGTCATTTTACAAATATTTTACGTACTTGTAAAATGGCTGTAAATGTACAAACATTTTACAAACATTTGAAATACTGAGTAATAATGCAGACAATCTTACAAAAAAATGCGTACAATTTCACTTCTTACGCTGTTAAAATATTTACATTTTACAAACACTTCATAAATGTCGTAAAATACTCACATTTTACACACTTTTTATATAGTTCTCAAAGTCCGCTGTATATAAATGGTTGAATTTTTCCATCTTTACTTCTCGTCTGATTTTCCTAAAGACATTATTGATAACCACTTAGTTCAACTTTTGCAAGTAATTTTACTCAATTTACACTTTCCGGAGTTCTCTTTTTGGCTAATCGAATCAGCTTTGTATTTAGTAGGCATATGGTAAAACTAGATACCTGACATGCTCTGCTTTGATATGCAGGCAAAGATAACTTCTTGCTCTAAGCTGTCATAATTGGATCTGTACCGGGAACAGTACACAGCTCGAGAAAGTACGGTTCTCACATTTCCCCCACGGTACGGTCGAGTCGCGATCAACTACGACTTTGTGATTTCCTAAAAGATATCCTAACCTGCTAATGCGTGACAATACGTGTTAATGCGTGAATCGTGGACTACGTTTGCTTCAAATACGACACTTCACGGACTCCGTTATGTGGTGGCGGTGTCATCGCTTCTTCGTCGACTGGTGTGGGTAACGTGTATCTTGACTGCCGCCGGGTTTTACGTCTATTTACTTGGGAAAAGCATCAGAAAGTACATCGACCTTCCCATAAATTCGCGAGTCTCGTACGAACTTCCAAACAACGGAACAAGCTTTCCCTCCGTTTCAATATGCAATCTAAATTACTTCACGAAATCTAAAATAAATGCCGAAGACGGTGATGAACAATTCAAGCGTCTGAGACTGAACGTTACAGCTTGTGAAATAACTCGAAAGGTTCGTGGTAACCTGACCTGTGGGCAAGCACTCGTGTGTGCGTCTTCAAAGTTTGAATTGGGTCTTGTTGTGATTGATCAATGCAATGAAGCTATAAGAAATCAGCTACTTCATGCTCTTAACAAATCGTCTAGACCATTAGACATGGAAGAACTGATGTTTCGTTACGGGCACGACTTCGCTCCAATGTTCATGGATTATTGTCGGTTTGGTGAAACACGAAACTGTGGGCCAGAAGACTTTAAACCCATTGTGACGCCTTATGGGTTGTGCCACACGTTCAACTCGGACCACAAGGGAAACACATCCCGACTGAAAGTATACAGAGGTGGATACAATGGAGGACTGAGCGTGATGCTTGATGCACAGACGGATGAGAATTTGTATAGCGAGTTTTCTTTGGGGTTCAGTGTTGTTGTGCATCAACAGGGCGCGTATATAACACGAGAACGAGGATTTCTTGTTTCACCGGGAAGTCATGCAAGAATCATTGTTACTCCCAAAAAGGTAGGTTATGAAGGTTATTTATATTCCAGTCGTTTTAGATATCAGTTCTGAATGACGTTACAACACTAGCTATATTTCACCTAATTTCAAAGCCAACTGCAAGCCTATGTAACAGTTAGGTATAATAATTATTTTGTACTCTGACAAAAGAAATTTGGGTTAGAACTTTATATATCATAAGGCCGCGAAGCCAATTTCTGTAGCTTTTCAAAGTTATGCATAAGTTACTTCAAGAGCATTTGGTCAGCTTTGAACAACCTTGTTAACACTCTTATAGAAGTTAATATATTAAAAAAGGAGCTTGCCGAGATAGCCGTCACTGTCGGCTGAATGAGAAGCGGTCGCTCATAAAATTTATATATCCTGGTTTGTTTTCGTCGTCGGCGTCATTCTCACAAAGTCGTCATGGGTTTTCAACCAATTACAGTGTGTGTGTGTACTGCGTAAGACTTTTTCCTTGACTCGGACTCTCCACTCTAAAATGTTTTCTATATTCTTTCCATCTTCATTCGTCTGAAAGTCCCCAACTTTCCTTGATTCGGACCCTCCACTCTAAAATGTTTTCTCTATTCTTTCCATCTTCAGTTTATTCGCCTAAAAGCCCCATATAAGACTAGATGTGGAGAAAGGCTACTTCCTGGATTGAAGATATACAATAAAGACGGATGTTTTGCAAGTTGTTTCAACAATGTTACCATAAAGCAGTGTGCCTGTAGAGAAGCCGGAGAACCTGGTATGAATTCACAACATTAAATGGAGTAGCAAAAGTAAAGTGATGCAACCTTATTTAACGTCACTAACTCATGATAGTCTCTTAAGAGTCTGATAAACTTGAGGCCGACGGTGCACTCCGCCAACCCCCCCCCCCCCCCCCCCCCCCCCCCCCCCCCCCCCCCCCCCCCCCCACCACCCCGCCCGTTCCAAGTTCGCCGCGTGATCCCCCATGTGCAGTCGAAACCATGAAAGCGAGTCCAGTCAGCACGCGAAATGTAAGTATCCAACAGCGTCATATGGCTTCGTCTACTGGGCATTACGGTCCTTAAATTTTCTAGTCAACCAACCACAATATTCATGTTTGCATCGCGAGCTCCGAGTGGCCTCGCTTTAATTTTTTTGACTGCAGAACCACGTAGTGTACTGGGTGTATTGGGAGGGGTGGGAAGGGGGATGGATTGCATAAGGTCTATAAGTATGATAATTTAGGCACCTATACCAAAAATTATAATCTTTCTTTTTTCAGTTGTCAAGGGCATCCCTGTATGTTCTATGCAGGACAACGACTGCAGGCACAAAGCTGATCATGAAGGTGAGATTAAGATTCTTCTTGCTGATACATCATATTTATTGTGCCTTGTTTTTTAGTCTTTTCAATGGATAACCGGCGGATAAACATTTATTTAGCCTCACGTGGTTTATGTTTTTTTTTAACCAATGGCATCATGCAATCTTCAATATCGTTCACGCACAAGGCCAGTGTGTTTATGAATACGGTTATCTATGATCATGCCTTGCTGGGGTTGTTATCAAATGTGTTATTTTCTTCACAAACACTTGGGAAAAGCTTTCAGCCTTTTAAATCATCTTTATATAAATAGCTGCCTTTGTTAAGCAGCCCCCACCTCCATGCAATTGCAGCCATGAAGTACTAAAAAGCGGTAAAGAGCTAAAGAAGCACTGAATTTTAACGGGACCTGAAACAGCCATATAGGGGCTGATCAAAGTCAAGACCCTGCTAAAACACAAATCGAATTGCAATTTAGCGCGGTTGTATTTGTGGATGGAGGAAAATCGTATAGATTGACCTAGCCTGCGTTGCGGCTCTGGAGTATTCGGGGCGCAGCGAGCGGAGATTAGGGGGATTGGGGCGAGAAAAAAAGAGGGTGGAGGGGGTGGGGAGAAGAGGAAGAGAGAGCCTGCCGGCAACCCATGGTTATTTTGGTATCCACCCACAAATTAAAATGCATACAATTAGTAAGTCATTCGATCGATTCATCCAATCATCATGCGACGAAAGTGAAAACCATGTTTAATATCTGTCAAACTCACGCATGGAATCTCAAGGAATCTCAACTCGAGCGTAAAATTCAAAACAAAAAATAAACGAACTTGGTGAATGTCAGCTGAAACTCCGAAGAAACATTCGAAGAGAGGGCCTAAACCCAAACCTGTACACGGAGTCCTTTGACGTAGTTCTCCTTACAGAGACGTGGTTATCAGATAAATACTATGATAAAGAAATTTTCCCTCAAGACTATACTTTATTTAGAACTGAAAGAACATTTAAAACCGGCGGCGGGGTATTGATTGCTACAAAAAATACTTCATCATTAGTACTAAAGAAGTGCCTATTGTTCAAGCGGGACTCGAAATCGTTTCCGTTGAATGCACTACAAGTCAAGATTATAAAATCCTCTTCAGTCGTCAGCTGCTATAGGCCTCCCGATTCCACTTATGAATGGCTGTCTTCATTCAATAGCTTTTTGGATAACTGCTGTAGACAATACGACAAAATCATCATCACTGGCGACTTCAACTTCCCTAAAATCACATGGTCTGAGAGTGCGGTAACCCCTTCGGGTGAATCTGATAGTTTCTTCTATAACCGCTTGTGTGACCATTTCCTATATCAGACTATCTTTTCACCCACAAGAGGAAACAACATTCTCGACCTTGTCATCACCAACCTGCCGGACCAGGTTAACAATATTGAGGTAGTCTTCCTTCAAGAACTAAACTTGTTCTCTGACCACTTTACAACACGGCTCAAAGAAAGTCATAAAATTAGGAGAACTGTCTTCGACTATAGGCGAGGAGACTTTGAGGGAATGAATCGTGCTATCGAGTCGCTTGATCTTGACTGGATGATTTCAGATTCTCCATCTGATATCAACGATGATTGGAATTCATGGAGAGATAGCTTCCTTGCCGCAGCCAATGATTTTATCCCTATCAATACCATAAAGGGGCGTCATACGCTTACCCTGGTTAAATAGCAGTATTTTACATCTACTTAAGCAGAAAGAAACCCTGCGTCGGAAGCTTCAGGATATCAATTCTGATGCTTTACGCGAAAAGTACAGACATCTGCGTTCATGTGCAAAGAAACTAATAAAAGCCAGCAGGGACCAATTTTTGGGTTCGTTGAGCTCTACCCTGCAATCTAATCCTAAGCGATTCTGGTCGTTCTTCAAGACATCAACGAAGTCTAGTAGCGTCCCTCAAGAAGTCACGATAGCTTCCACCAACGCAGATTCAGCTCGTGTCGGTGCCAGTACTCCCAACAATGTAGCCTGTCTTTTCAATCGCTATTTCAACTCCGTGTATTCCAAAACTACCGATGACGAATGGACGCCTGACTCACCTATAACTAATGTGACTGTCTCGGAGATAATCTTACTACCCAGTGAAGTATCTAAAGTGTTAAAGTCTTTAAATCCAAACAAAGCTATGGGACCTGATAACATACCTGCCCGCCTACTAAAGGAATGCGCGTCAAGTATTTCATACTCCCTCACTCACCTGTTTAACAAGTCACTCAAGCTTGGAACTCTCCCTACTGAATGGAAACTTGCCAACATCACCCCTCTCCACAAGAAAGGAAATAAGAGTTATGTAGAAAACTACAGACCCATTTCCTTGATGTGCATAGTCGCTAAAGTACTGGAGCGTTGTATTTACAATCGTCTGATGGACCACCTTCAAAATATGATATCTGAAGCTCAGTACGGCTTCCTTAAAGGCAAATCCTGTACCGCTCAGCTACTGACAGTCCTCCATCGCATTGGTCAAAACCTGGACTTGGGCAAACAAACCGACGTCCTTTACTTCGACATCTCTAAAGCCTTTGACACAGTTGACCACAAACTACTCTTGCGCAAACTTAGCCGATTTGGTATCACAGGTGGAGTGCTAGACTGGTTCAAGAACTACCTCTCTGGTCGCCAGCAGCGTGTAACAGTTCATGGCGCGATGTCGAACACGCTTCCAGTCACTTCCGGTGTTCTCCAAGGGTCTATTCTGGGACCCCTTCTGTTCTTGATCTATGTCAACGACCTCCCATTATCGATCGTCTCGTCCTCCGTCGAGGTGACAATGTTTGCTGACGACACCAAATGCTTCTCGGTAGTGGAATCTGCAGCAGACATCTCCATTCTTCAGGGTGAGGTATTTAATTTGGCGACCTGGGCACGCTCTTGGCGGCTGAAGTTCAATGCGAAGAAATGTAAAGTTTTAACCATTACCAGGAAACGCAGTCCCCTATTGGCTAACTATACCATTGATGGTCAAGTTTTGGACCACGTTACTAGCGAAAAAGACCTAGGCGTGACCGTTGGTATCGACCTTACATGGTCCATTCACATTCGTCAACAGATCACCAAGGCGAACCAGTTGCTTGGCCTACTCAGACGCTCTGCCGTCAAAGTCCGAAGTACTAGCGCCCGTCGATGTCTGTACTTGTCCCTGGTTAGGTCGAACCTTGCCTATGCCTCACAAGTATGGAGCCCACAAACTGTCGATCTGATGCAGGATATAGAAAGAACACAAAGGAGGGCTACTAAGTTTATTCTCCTATTGCCCTTCCAAACAGACATCTCCTACAAATCTAGACTCTTTACTCTAAAGCTTTTACCTTTATGTTACTGGTATGAATACCTTGACCTCATCTTCTTGTATAAGGCAAAACACGGTTTAGTAACCTTAGCTCCAGATGTTTTGCCAAAGCTTGTAAACAGGGTGAATTTAAGCATCTCTCTACGTTCGATGGATAACTCACTTAATCGTATTACTTATCAGATTCCTAATGTCAAGACCCTGTGTTACCAAAATAGTTATTTTATAAGAGCTTCCCGAACCTGGAATACACTTCCACACGAACTGCGTAAATCAGATATCTCTTTACCTAAGTTTAGATCATTACTATTTAAATATTACGTGTCTGCCATCACTTCTGTATTTGGCATCGAGAACCCTAGGTCTTGGAAGTCTGTATGTCTGAAATGTCACCAGGCAAGACAGTTAACCGCACCTCTCAAATGCTGCTTTTAGGTTGAAATAGGTATCGTAATTAGATCATTTATTGTAATTTTATTTTTCATAGGAAACCAACGTAATTGGCTAACGCTGTGTTGGTTCTCCTGGCCTCTATGTTTTGTTTGTTGTATATTTTACTTTATTCTATTTTGTATCTTCTATTATGGCCGAAGTAAGTAAATAAATAAATAAATGTCAACGACATTTGCAGGATATGTAATGTATGTTTTAAGGTAGCGTTTGGGAATTCAAATATTTCCATGGCTAGAATCTGTTCAAGCCGAAAGAAAAGAGAGCCGAGGCTTAATTTTAGCTGGTGCCTGCAAAAGTATTGTTATTCATATTCCGAAATCTGCTGCTCTATCAGAGCGAGTCTGTCGACGTTCCTGTGGAAGGAAGATTCGTAATGCAGTAGAGAACTACACGTTTGTTCCAGAAAGTTTGCAGGATAAAGATAACTAAGATAAAGAGAACTCGTTGTCGCTGAATATAAACACTGCCAACCACAAAACACCGGAACGAAGTTCTGCCAAAAGAAGCGCTAAAAACCATCCACGCAGCGTTACGAAATCATCAAAGCAGCTCGTATTTTCGGAAGCACAAGTCTGTTCCTCGAACACACCGATCCATGTTTCAACCGTAAGACGCTTGTGGAGTGCAGGGTTCTTCAGCTGATCGCGAAATTCGCTCTCATTACTTCTTCTGCAGAACTAAACAGCAATTTGAAGTTGCACTTCTGTAGTTCCTCGGGTTTTAGGTTTGAAAGTTCGGCAGCAGGATAACCTATAGTCTGATTTTCAGACGGTCGAGGTCGTCCGCTCACTTCCTCCCACCTCCCCGTCTGATGGACTTTGGCAGAAACCGTGTTCCTGACGTCATTTCATTTCGACCAATCAGAGCGAAGGTTTCATTTTTAGAGTACTGAGGTATGCGTGGAATGTCCAGTGGAGCCTGCATGAAGGACAAGCCAAATGGCGGACGATACAAACGGACTTGATATGGCTTTGGAGAAATTAAAGCGTGCGAAACTTTGGACATTTCCGAATTATTTCCCGAACAGCGAAAGGCAATATTACCCCTCGTTTCCCGGAAGGACCTCTTATGTTTTACAGCTTCAAACTTATGTCGATTTCTCAGAACTAACCCTAACCGGCATATCCTGTTTGAGCTGCTATGGTTTTTTGGGCAGCAGGAACTTTATAAATATGATTTTTCGTACAGTATTTCAAGCGCATGGTCACAACACTGATCTAACTACCGGATTTGTTGTACTTTACAATTTGTCAAAATCAAGACTGTTCAAAATTCTGATAACATAAATATTTAGGCAAATGTAATCCAACTTTTACCATGACATATTCACTATATGTGTTCACTCCTGTAAAAAAATCATACCATTCCATGAAAGATTTAGTCTTCTTAAGGCGAAGAAGCTAAGATATTTCAGCTTTTAGGACAGCAAAATTGTCAAAATAATGTGTGTTAAAATTTTTGCAAACATAAATAATTGCCCAAATGTCGTGAAACTATTACCATTACATACTCAGTATGTGTGTTCACTGCTGTAAAAAAATCATTACATTTCATGAAATATTTGGTCTTCTAAATGCCAACATTCTAGAAGACATTACATTTTAAACGGCATACAAAGTGGTAGAGGAAGATTAATGATTTTCCAAAGCCCGTAGCTAGTAGATTCATAAACATCGCGATATCGATAGCGCTTCCTATCAGATTTTCCCGGTACACGTCTGAGGACAACATGTTTCTCCACGTTTTGTTTCTATAAGTTTGAAGCTGTAGAACATATTCTGCAGTGCATGAAAGAGCCGTGATTCTGACGATCTGTAGAAGTTGTAGAAGACTACATACTTTCTCCTCTCTCGATTCTCGACCTGGTCGTCGCCTTATAGATGCAGCTGTGGTAGCAAAGGTCCTTCCGGGAAACGAAGTATAATAATGCCTTTCTCTGTTCGGGAAATAATTCAGAAATGTCGAAAGTTTCGCACGCTTTCTCCGAAGCCATATCAAGTCCGTTTGTATCGTCCGCCATTTGGCTTCACCTTCATGCAGGCTGCACTAGACATTCCATGCATACCTCAGTTCTCTAAAAATGAAACCGTCGCTCTGATTGGTCGAAATGAAACAATGACCAGTACACGGTTTCTGTCAAAGTCCATCAGATGGGGAGGTGGGAGGAAGTGAGCGGACGACCTCGACCGTCTGAAAATCAGGCTAGATAACTTAAGGAACTTAACTGGTTCAATTGATCTTTCACAATACTAGCCAAAAGGAGCAATAACCAAAACGACAAGCCAGCCATCATTTTCGACGTCTTTAACACTAGTGAATGCTTGGAATATCCTACTTTTTCCAAACCCAGTTGGGATTACAGCTAGAACATCTCTTCCAGACAAAAGATCTCTAATAGCCTTTCTCCTGTTCGGCTTTCTTTAAATTCATCGCTGAGGGAATTATCGCTTTTATCGCATGCCATACATGAATAAAATTTAATGATTTCTGTCAATCACGCATTTTAGCCAATAGCAATACGCGGCCTTCTGAGGCCGAGAGTTATCAAAATAACCATGGCTTGCCGGCAGGCTCTCTTTTCCTCGCCTCCCCACCCCCCCACCCCCCCCCCCCCCCCCTCCCCCACCTCTCTCTCTCTCTTTTCTCTCTCGCCCCAATCCCCATAATCTCCGCATGCTGCGCTCCGATACTCCAGAGCCACAACGCAGGCTAAGATTGACTCAGGAGGGAGATATATACCAACTGAACAAACTCAACTCACATGATGTGAGTTGACATGGTACCGGGGCTCGAACACAAAGAGAGGCAAAGCGCTTACCTGACTTGCGTCACTCCGGCTCCCCGGGGCCACTCCGGCTCTCCATGAGACGATCATCAAGAGTCTATTAGTATTTCAAGACTATAAACTTTAAAGGAGCCTTAGCTTTTAGAAATACTGCTATGCACAAGTAACAAGTTGTACAATGATAAGCAAAAGGAATTAAAGCTTGTATTCCATAGCCTCCTCCGCAGGCATCTCTAATTTCCGAAGAAATCGGATTATGGGCTCCCTGTGGCAGGTGAAGAAAAGAGAGGGAGATTGGAGTCGAGTCCTCCTCTTCTCTCCCGGGGTCACATGATTTTTCCGCAGTCAGTTCAGTTCCGATACTTAGAGATGGCTGCGGAGGAGGCTAGGTATCCCATTAGAATTCAAGAACTATATGTTTAGTTTGACCTTATTTATAAAGGCATCAAAGCGAGGCCAGTTGTCCTTGCTTGTCACAGGAAGAGAAATCATTTTGTATCGACTGCGTCTCGTGGCGCACTTCTTTGTTCTCGTTACGTTGTGGCGTCATCTGTGCATCTATAAAATGACATCTATTTGGTATTCAAATACAGGCAAATACAATTTGTCGTCATGCAACTGCGCAGAGCCTTGTAACGGGAAGGACTTCGAGCAGAGAGTGTCCTACTCAAAGTTTCCGGATATAGCATCCATCAAGATTATCAGAAAGGTCTCAAAAATTTACAGGACAACGAAGTATTTTAGGTAATGGCCAGTTTGAAGGAATATTGTTAAGGAGCAAATTGATTTTGTAAATTCTTTGGGAACTATCGAAAGCCAAGAAATTGATGCGAGCGTTATTATTATACCAGAGGAGCTGAATGGGGGGGTACCAATATCAGTTAACAGCTAAATTTTTAGCTATTTATCAGTTATCAGTTAAATTTTGCTGTTATCAGTTAAGTTACATAAAAAGACTACCCTAACCTGATTTGAATACATATTTGCTGGTATGAAATGAATAATAACCGCTAATTCAACACCAAACACTACATTTTGTCTATTCAATAGATTTTTCTAGTATCAGATAACTCTGATGTGTCATGTTTAATATTTGACTATTATCAACTGGATCAAATCTGTCGAAAACCATCCGAAAAGCCAATAATAGCATGTGACGTTACGTCATTTTAATAAAAAATAATGAAATATCAGGTAACAGCTATCTCACAAATATCAGCTAACAGCTAAAAAAAGGTAAAATTCTCAGTTAACAGTAATATTTTTGGCCATTTCTCAGTTATCAGTTAACCCCATTCAGCCCTTCATACCAGGTACATATTAAAAATATTAATTATAAATTGAACATGCAGAAGTGCATCAGTAGGTTTTTACCAGAAGTCCATAACCAGAACTCTCGATATGTCATACTATGTCTTAGCCCATCAGTTTAAAGTATAATCTATTTTTATAAAACGATTCTCGCTAAATCGATAGCCAAGCGTATTGGACCTAATTGCACCAGCAACTCTAATTGGTCCAAAACATGAAAGCCTTTGTTCTAATGAGATAACTAATTTTGTGTTTATAAAAGAAACATGGCTGCCATTGTTTTTCCCCACGAAAGTAGTTTGAGCGCCGTTTTAAAAGTAGATTATACCGTGAACTTCATTGCTTATCGAGACTTCTAGTTTTACTTGTTGTCAACATTTAGGTATTTCCGTAAAGATATGTTATCACGTGTTGAACGACACACAAAAAATACGAAATAACACCAAGAAAACTGGACCTATTCCATGGGATGGAAATTAGAAATTTTGCCTCCACTACACAATGAAAACAGACGCAGTAGTTAGCTACTTGGGCATGTCAGCCAGCCAAGCTCGACATGGTGGATATATATTTCCATTGCTTTTTTACATCAAGTATTTTGCTATGCAGCGCTGCCGGATACGTAAACCCTGGAGAAAACGGTACCGTGTACCCCCGACCAATGCAGTGCTGCCACCTTTGGGGTTTTAAGGTTCTTACTTATTTTACTTTCCATAACTGAAAAGAATTACAGGCTGGTGCAAGGCTGACCGTAGACTGATTCAAATTCCTAACGGTCACCTATTTATTGCAACTGAAGATTACCCATAATTCTCTACACCTCTCTCCTCAGGCTTCTGTTCCGTGCCAGCAATTGCGTACCTTAACTGGCATAAATTGTCCAACAAAATTTCCATGGTATTTCCAACATATTTCCATCTGTTGGAGGTGTGCAAAACCCTGGATGAGGTGCAGTTTTCCCAGTGTAATAGAACCAATCAGCTTGCCTCCTTGTTGCCACATGTCGGTCAAGTGATTTAAAATGAGGCAACAAAGAGGCAGGCGAAATAGACTGGTAAAGTGTGACGTCGAATTTGCAAAATGTCGAATTGGAATTTTTGGACCACCGATTCGGAACGAGTAATATGAAAGAACTTTACACACCAAAAATGAGGTATGAATAGCGGCGAGATATGGGCATTGGAATACCAAATATTATTTAACAAATCACTATATTTTTGCCCTGGTTCTAAAGTTTTGAAACCAGGGCAAAAATACAGTCATTTATTAAAGAATATTTGGTATTCCATGCCCATATCTCGGCCGCTATTCATCGTTCACATCTCATTAGCTATATTATGTTGTTATTTCTGAATATGTGGTCCAATGTTGTTAAAGTGAAAATGTTTTGTTTCGGACGTCATCACTTTACTACTCTCTAGTCCATCTTCTCAAGAACTGCTGACTCAAAATTCCCTAAATTAATGTCGTATATATACGTCATCAGAACTAAGTCAGATCATACACTTCCGGTCAAATCGACTAACGATAAACTCATTGCATAAATGTCGTCCACTTAAAATAAATAGGCAATGGCAGTGACGACGGGAGGTAGAAAAGTGTTTTGTCCCGAAATTTGGTGTTTACTAGTTCCTTTATTCGCTTATAATTACGTTTCACATCCAGGTCTTCGAAAAATATGATAAGCATAAAGTTTTGCTCACGCCGACCGAAAAACAGAGTGATTTACTTTCTTACGTTTGCGTTCTCTTGTAAACGTAAACTTTGGGGTTTTGACGTTGTGTTTTTCCAGACAACGGTTGAAATGAAGGCGACTGCGTGCATTTTCACGTGCAGTTATTGAATTTTGTAATTAAGGGTATTGTTTTATGCCGTCGTCCTAGACGTTGCCGTCCTTGTTGCGTAAGGTCCCTAGTATTATCCTGGAGACTTTAGCCTCGTGTTCACGTTGCCACAAAAGCGTTTTCACATCAATGTGATAGTGAAGACAATGGTTATTCAAACTGGACGCCATTTCTGCAATGGTCCTATGAGAGGCCGATTAGTGTACGAGAAAAATGTTTTTAGTATGGACTTGAAACGCTATTCTCCGCTGGCCGATAAGAACGGAGGCTCTAGGGAGGAGATTGTTCAAATACAGCTTTGGTAAACCTGTGAAAGTCTTTGGCTATGCTTTAATGTAGTTTTTTGTGTTTGGCGAAACATTTCACATACGTACCTATAAATTAGAAACAGGAGTCATTGCCTTTGTTTTCTTTCGGTTTGGGCGGGAAACTGGCGGGACACGCTATCGCTGGACCGTCATCAAAAGCGCATGCGCCTAACATTTTGCCGCGGTTTGGGACTGTACACGGTTGATAAGAAAGTTGAATGTTGACTATGTTTGATTCTTCAACAATGAAAGCGTTGCAAATTAGCTGTAATTCTTCTTTAGGGACAACCTGGTGTTTCTTCAAGTCGGATTTTCTCAGTTGGAATATTATGTGGACGAACAAGTACCTGCCTATGGAGCGGAGAGCTTGTTTGGTAAATAAACTATAGAAAATATAAAAGCTCATTTGTTCTTAATGGGGCTGTGTCACGGTAAGAGGTGTTTATATTCACAGTCCGAGCCGGACACAGTTATTCTCAGCGATGTTCATATGAACTGACGAACCTCGCGCACATGTGGGATAGTTAAAATCAAAGCAAATGTGCAAACATTGCGTATTCTTTCAATCCCATGGCGGCAAGCATTGCAGGTGTGGTGACTTTAGCTGTTTGCAGCCAGATAACAGCGACAAATCGAATATTGAGATAGCCCCTTTGATAGAACAATCGAAAGTTATTATTAATGTGCTAATTAAATAGTGTCTGGGTTGAACCGCGGCGCAATGTTTTCTTTAAAATGCAAAAACCCAAATCTCTGATATGGTACAGGGGCACTGTCAATCGAATTGAACCTTCAAGTTTCTTTCAAACAAAACTACAAAAATAGAAATAGATAGAAGAGATAGAAGAGATAGAAGAGAAATACCATGTGAATGTCCTGATATGCTTTTCCAAACGTTTTCGATAGAAGATGGCGAAGATCTAAGTGGATTACAAAAGCTGTTACGAAAGATATGTTTCTAGACTTGATTTCAGTTACAGTGAACCGATTTCAAATTGCTCTAAATTTCTCTTAAAAGCAGTATTTTCATCCATTCGAACCCTTGACATCCTAGCTTCATCAAAATTGTCTTAAGTTTTCTCCAGTATACCTGGAAAGCATGCTCTACTAATCTGATCATGAATAGTATTTTTTGTATATTGTCATGAGAACGTTTATCATTTGGGGGTTGACATTTGCGCCATTGATGTGATTTGAAATTGACTAAGGAGTTTACCTCAGTCGAATGCAAGCAGTTTCACTTTTAAGCAGCGAGACGGGGTCGATGAAACTACTAGTTTTTGTAGTATTCGACAAAACTGATTCGATGGGTCGAAAAAAGGGCTACAACGACGATATTCACTCGCTAGCTCGGGCGGCAATGTTTCTTACAGTAATAATCTCAGAAAGAGGTACACATAGCCCAAACTCTACAGTTTTTACAATTTAATATCTAGCAGTACTTCTTAGTTGATACTGGTATAATCAAATAAAACTCGATAAGGCATTGCTAACTGCCGTGAAAAGAGAGTAGCAGCGAAAGTTTCGAGCGTTAGATCCCTTCCTTTCTCGCTCTTTCGAAGGGCTAGCGCTCGAAACGTCAGCTGCTACTCGCTTGTCACGTCGGTTAGCATACCTTAATCGACGTATCGAAAGTAAGCCGAAATAATTGCTTTGGTTTTGAGTTTGGTTAGCTTTTCTATTGGCTATTATTTTTTTTGTAATTATCAGCCAATCAAGTTCTAAACTAAAACCAAACATTTGCTGCGCAGTAAATATTTGTCATGCAATGAATTTTCGTTCTAGTGAGAGTTATCCACGATTGCGTTTGCTTTTCCGCGTGATTGTTTCAAGTAAAACCAATCCCGAATTTCTTTAGTTCGTGATTGGCTCATTGCGTTTTTTTACTTGCTTCCATGTCTAATTGGCTCTGTAATTACTTTCGTTCAGTTTTATGACACTCAATCGAAAACTGCTTTAACCGTTTCTCGATATAACGAAAATTAATCGAGATATCACAAGTTAAGTAAATTATAAGTGCCCCCTTGACTTAAGGTTAAAACATCTGTGAAACTATCCGTTGGCACAAATTTTGCTATTTTTGTTTAACTTAAGCCAACGTTTGAGTAAATATGAGGCTAGATGTAGGAAGAAATCGTATAATTTTTGATTTTTGAATTTCAACTTCATAGTGAAATTATTGGCGATTGTTTAGATTATGACGTCACAGTGAATGACGTCACTGAAACGCAAAGTTTTAAACAATATTTGTTTTGTGTACTCTTTCCCAGATTACTTGGTGATATTCCTGATAAAGTATTGGTACATTTTGGCAGGAAACATGAACATATTGTTTTATTATATTTGATTCGTGAAATCCGGGGGTAACTATTGCTTTAACAGCAGATTTTTCCGTATTTTGATGAAACTGATTAGGGAGGTGGTTGGCCCCACCGTGAATATCCCTCTTCACCTCGTTGAATTTTTTTTCCCAGTACGGTAAGCTATGCCCAGAAGCGGTGTAAACTCGAACAGAAAGCAATTTATTGTGTATCTTAAAGGTTAGCAATTTAAATATCAAAGAGTGGTGAAGTTCTTACATTAAATTTGACTAACGTTACTCTGTTGTGGAGCATGACTAAGAAAAACACGCCGACTTCTGCAATGAAACCAACACGAGTGTCTCGTTCCAGTCCTTTATTGGCACGCGTCCGTAGTTAGGCATGTCCCGATTGTGCTCGTAAAATCCTGAAAAGTTTCTCCCTAGAATGCCAAAAAGTTGCAAGTAACTGCTACCTTAAGTTTATTAATTAAAAGCTTTATTCCTTCTTAATAATTGCTAATATTGGATAAGATAAGATAAATTGATTGAAATTTGAACACTGAAACTATAAAAAGTTGCCACAGCATTTTAAAAAGTCGAAGGCAAATATGGGCGTATTTCTAGAAAACTCTTAACGGAACAAAACTTATAATGGTTCATTTGATAAACATCAAGAAATTCGCAGAAATTGAAGTTTTCTATCAAATTGTTAACTTTAGCGTGCTTGATTTATGCTGTAAACCTGTAATTTGGTCAAAAGTTGCTCAAAAGTTGCTCAGAAAGGCAAAAGTTGCTCAGAAAGGCAAAAGTTGCTCGAGGTTTGCTAGAACTGAAAAACGTTGCTCCAAACGCCAGAAGTTGCTCAAAAGTTGCCGAGCACAATCGGGGCATGCCTATCCGTAGTCGTAGACCGTAGTCGTCGTATCTTAAATTCCCTATTATGTGACGTCCCACTTCTAATGACGTCATAGCGAATGTTGCATTTTGTTTCACACAATATATAAACACTGCACGCCTACTTTATTTCCAATAAATCACTTTCTCTCTCTTCTAAATGATATAGGTGATGTTGGTGGCAACATGGGTCTTTTTCTCGGCTGTAGTCTGATCACTGTGGTGGAAATGATCGATTTCATTTGCGTTGCTGTGTTGTCGAAAATTAATGAGACGAAACGGACGAGTGACAGCCCGGATCCGGGTGCTGTTGATTCTGTTGATCAGAAGGAAAAAGACAAAGACGAGTGGGGCATGGGACGAATGAACGATGCCTGGATTGTACTTTCAACAAATAACGGCAGCAATCAGACTCGCTGATCAACTTCCGGCTCAGGTCACACTTGAAAGTTTACTTCAGTAAATTTACCTTTACTAAGGTAAAAGTCGTGAGTTTTCTGTACTGCGATATAAACCTACCCAACAATGTCAAATGAAAAGCTAAACAAAAATGATGCAGATGAGTTTTGCGCTGTTATATTAACACATGCACTGGGACTTATTTAAACGGAGTCGTGACAGTTCTCAAAGATTACGATTTCTCTTTTCTGATTACTGAACGCTTCAAAAAAGTCGACAGGTGTCACCTAAATCAACAAGGTTTAGATTTAACCACGACTCAGCATGTCAAGGCATGGTTTGAGCATGAAATCGAGGCTAAAGCTATTTTATTGAATAGAGTGGCTTGTGTTTGCCGGAATTCTACAAAAATAGTGGATATTACTAATCTTAGCGTTATGAGTCGTTTGAACAGAATTTTGCTGTAAAATATCTATCACGTGACCAGCCACGTGATTACACAATCTGGAAATTTCATCTCAAAATGGGCCGGTCACACTGCATTTTTAAAGTAACGGTTTCTTGCTTATCTGATTAAAATTCTGGTTGTTTCTAAAGATCTGTTTTGAATGGTTGGCCCTGATAGATTGTTAAGGCGAAAATAGAGAAAACAGGAACCAGTTTCCCCAATTGTCTCACCTACTATACAATGGCAAAATATCAACCATTCCAAACAGAGATTTAGAAACAACTAGAAGTGTAATCAGATAAGCCAGAAATCGTTACTTTAAAAATGCACTGTGACCGGCCCATTTTTATTTCTTTGTTTTATCAGCCTGAAGATCACGTGACCACCAAATCACCAGAATACCTAACATAAAATGTTAAGACATATGATTGCTGCCTAATTACCGATTTCTATGGTATTTCATTGAAAAATGACAAAGTTAGTAAATTTAGAGTGTTTTAACAGAATTGCTTTTCAGGTAGGTTTACTACAGTAACTTGTTTTCATTCTCTCGTCGTTTCTATCGTAACTAAAAATAAATATTAAAAATACATGAAAGAAAACAAACCTTGCCGATACATACGAGAAACCCCCGCGCAACCTTAGTGATAGATTAGGAGAGAACACCGCAAATATAAGATGAAATCTCAATGAACGAAATGGAATGAACGATTAACTAACATAATCTCTTTAATATGATATTATAATATATATGTTTTCTTATAGTAACTGTAGTTACAATCCGCATTATATTACTTTCGTCTCCCGGCACTTATACATTACCGGCCGTATCAGTTGTATCTCATTAGATCATTCCATTTCATATTTCGCAAACGAACGTTGTATATCTCTACTGTATATAATGTCAACGTCTATTTGTATTCTGATGAATGTGACCCCGATGAATGTGACCCCGATCTAATGCTCTCTGCCCCTTGCTCTGCCTATTATTCAATTCCTAAATTAAATAAGCTAATGAATAAGTCTGGTCTAAAATCCTTTTCAATATTCCATTGTAACATTAGAAGCCTAGCTAAAAATTTAAATCTCCTAGAGGAAGTGCTCAGCTCTTTAGATCTAAAGCCCGATATTTTGGGAATAACCGAAACTAAGCTGAATGATAAAACTGTTATCAATATTGATATCCATTCTTATAATTTCTTTCATACCGATTCTGTAACTAATGCTGGCGGTGCTGGTTTATACATAGCTAATAATCTGAAGGCCACTCCAAGGCCTGATATTAAATTTGACATGAATTTTGTTGAATCTTGTTGGGCTCAAGTTGATGTTGGCAAGAATAAAAAGCAGATTATTGTTGGTTGTATATATAGGCATCCTACTGCTGATCTTAGTGAATTTACAACCCAGCTTAATAATATAATAAAAGTGCTGAACCCTAGCAAACATGAGATCTATATTTTTGGTGATATGAACATTGATTTTCTTAAATGTAATACACATGCACAAACTGAAGAGTATTTAGATATGTTATATACCAATAATCTGCTTCCTATAATTACTAAACCTACTAGATTGACTGACCATACATCAACATTGATTGACCATATATATACCAACTCACCTATATCTCAATTAACAGCTGGAATTGCAACTGTTGACATCTCTGACCATTTACCAGTGTTCTGTATAGTTAATTTGCAACTTAACAAAAATAGTACTAAGCAATATTATAGAGATTATTCAAACTTTAAACGTGATATATTTTTAAATGATATACACATGATAAACTGGGATGAAATCTTGAACCCTAATAAAAACCTAGATGAAAAAGCTAGGGATGCAATTAATACTATAAACACCATTGTTGATAAGCATGCTCCTATGAAGAAGGCTACTCAGACAAAACAAAAACAGCTAAATAAACCATGGATCACAACTGGGATTCTAAAGTCAATAAAGAGAAAACAAAAGTTGTATCGAACACATTTTCTTAGTAAAGATATACAAAAAAAAAGTGAATATAAGCAGTATTCGAATACGCTAACGTATTTGAAAAATAAAAGTAAGAGAGACTATTTCAGTACTCAATTTGCAAAATACAAAGATAATCTCAAATCTACTTGGAAACTTATTGGTACTCTTATAAAAAGAAAAACTAAGGGCCAGATCTTTCCTACCAGAATTGTTCATGGAAATAAAACCCTAACTCATCCGGCTGATATAGCTGAACAATTTAATAATTTCTTTGTAAATGTAGGTCCAAATCTGGCAAGTAAATTAAGAAATGTTGACATCAGCCCTACCCAATATATTTCCTATTCTCCATCTTCTAGCTTTTTTTTATCACCTGTATCAGTAACACAAGTTTTTACATTATTTGCTAGTTTAAATGAAAACAAGACATGCATTAATATACCTAATAAACTCATTAAGATTGCTAGTGGACCACTCTCCATCCCTTTTACCAAAATATACAATGAATCTATTTTAACAGGAAGAGTACCTGAAATATTTAAAATTTCAAGAGTTACCCCAATATTCAAAAGTGGTAGTGCTATAGAATTTGGAAATTATAGGCCTATAGCTGTTATCTCCTCATTTAGCAAAGTTTTGGAAAGATTAGTTTATGACCAGCTGATATTTTTTCTTGAAAAACAAAATATATTATTTGATTATCAATTTGGGTTTAGGAAAGGTTATTCAACTGAGCATGCAATCTTAGAAAGTGTGGAAAATTTAAAGACTGCAATAGATGAAAATAAGATAACTTGTGGAATTTTTCTAGACTTTTCAAAAGCATTTGATACTATTAACCATGACATTCTTTTAATGAAAATGTACAAATATGGAATTCGTGGATTACCACATGCATGGTTCTCTAGTTATCTTGACGATCGTAAACAATATGTAAAAATAGGTAGCACTGAATCTGGCTTAAAAAGTATAACATGCGGTGTTCCTCAAGGATCTACCCTAGGGCCCCTTTTGTTTCTATTATATATTAACGATCTTCCAAACTCTTCAAAAAAGCTTCTATTTAGAATATTTGCAGATGACACGAATATTTTCTATTCTTCAACTAGCCCTGCTGAACTAGAAAGAGTCATAAATGATGAGCTTTATAATGTACTAAATTTTTGCTTAGCAAATAAGTTATCAATTAATTTTAAAAAGACAAACTATATGTTAATAACCTCTCCTAGAAAAAAAACAAAAATTACAATAACAACTTGCAAGTAGTAGGGAAAGGCCGATTCTGGCGCAGTTTTCTGGCGCATTGACACTTTCTGGCGCAGCGCCAGTAATGTCAATTCCCAGTCAACTTCGCCAGAATATGCCTTTCCCGACTACTGTTAATTTATTCAGCCTGTCTGATACTTAATGAAATTATTATATAGTTATTCCAAGAAACCGGTTTAAAGTGGATTCAGGAATGCAGTTAAAAGTGGATTCTAGGAAACCGGTTTAGAATGGAATTCCAGGAATTTGATCACGTGATCACCTCGTGTAATTGACCACGCCCTAATTGACCTTGACCTTGACCTTGACCACAATTGTTAGTCATTGGGATGCGGTTAAGAGTGGATTTCAGGAAATGCGTTTAGGAGTGGATCGTACCTAGGGGTGTAAGGGGGTGGCTCACCCAGGGGTAGGTTATCCTTGAGACTGTAAGGTGGTGGTGGCACGCCCACGTATGGACCATAGTTGACAGTGGGAGGTGGTGGCTCGTCCTTGAGTGAATTATACTCGAGACTATAAAGTGGCGGTGGCATACCCATGTATGAATCGTAGTATGAGGCGCACTCGTAGGTTATGTCGATCATGTTGTATTTTTCACTGCATGCATTGATCACGACTGGATCGCAGGTGCACATCAGGTTGCGATTCGGTGCGTCATTTGCAATTGGATAGCGGGCACGTATCGAGTCGTAATTCACCTCGTCATCTGAGTCTATGCCTGGGTCACCCAAGTTCAAGTCCAAGTCCGGGTTGAAGCCCGAGTCGAAGTCTGGGTTGAAGCCCGAGTCGAAGTCCAACTCCATGTATTCCAAAGCACGGTTGTTTGCCCAACACAACTGGGTACGTATTCTCATTTCGGTGTCTCTGTCTGGGGCATTCGTTATCATTCTTACTAGAACGCATATGTCCCATATGTTGGACACGTCGTCTGGGTCTGTGTCCATGAATAGGGGGTCGACTGGTTCTATGTCCATGAATAGGTTGCCACATAAGCATGGGTCTATGTATAGGGGGTCGACTGGTTCTATGTCTATGAATAGGTTGCCACATAAGCATGGGTCTATGTATAGGGGGTCAACTGGTTCTATGTCCATGAATGCCTCGTTACTATTCACGATAATATCGAACCGAGCATCCAGTGCCTCCGTGCGCGCCCTCATGCGTGCCATATCTCTATGCATGTTATCTATGACGTATTCTATCTTGATAATGCCAAACTGATCATCCAGTGCCTCCGTGCGCGCCCTCATGCGTGCCATATCTCTATGCATGTTATCTATGACATGTTCTATCTTGATAATATCGAACCGATCGTCCAGTGCCTCCTGGCGTGCCTTCGACCTTGCCATATCTCTATGCATGTTATCTATGACGTATCCTATCTTGATAATACCAAACTGATCATCCAGTGCCTCCGTGCGCGCCCTCGTGCGTGCCATATCCTTATGCATGTTATCTTCGAAACGTTCTATCGTGTCGATATAGTTGTGTGCTTTTGTGCTATGCGCTTTTGTGTCGTTTACCATCGTACTATACTAGATCGTTGTATCTTTAAGTGTACTGCGTGCCCGACACATGTGCTTGTGTGCTTGTTAGGCATGCGCATGTTTTAAGGTGATTATTTATGCATGCATATGGAAGGGGCTTAAAGGAATGACACATTAAGGTATTATTGGAATGAGTGGCAATAAGAATAACGCGCAAAACATTATGGATATGGAAGTACCTGAAATCAATGTGCCAATCTTGAAGCCAGTGGCATATAGTAAGCCAAAAGCATCTAGTAAGTCAACTAATAATGTCGTAGATAAGATGAATGCATTCGTTGACGAGATTCTATCACTCGTTCCAGAGGCTAATAAGAAAGTGGATGAACGCGTCAAGAAATTAAGGGAGGAAATAAACAAACTATATGTTGCCAACAAGCCACAACCTAGGCAGTACAAGACTGCAATAAAAGGATTCTTGAAGACGTTTAGAATAGAAGGACAAGAGATCGATTATAAGACCTATGTCGATAGTAATAAGCAAAGAGTCATCAATTTAATAAATCAACAAGACAAATCAATAAAGATGAAATTCATACTCACATGTGAGTTCACAAAAGAAGACACGAATACTGGATCATCTATCACTACTATTGGAAATTTCCATTCTAGAATAGAGATAATTACAGAAGCAACAAATGTATCTGATATATTCGATAATATGATTGAAGAAATAATCGAAAAAATCGAAACATTCCAAAATGAAGGATCTGGATGGAAATTCGCAAGAGTATCATATTTAGATATACATATCGACAAGCATGTACCTCTTAAGGCGAATTCATATATGCCTCTTCCTAAGGATTTAGTCATAAAGAAAGCAATTATAAATATGAAAAACACAGATAATGAATGTTTCAAATGGTGTGTGACTGAAGCAGCATATCCTAGGAATAGAGACAATGAACGTATTACGAAAAGATTGAAGGAGAATTCAGAAAGGTTAGATTGGAGTGGTATCGAATTTCCAGTTTCACTAAGACAGATAGGCCATTTCGAAAGGAACAACGTACTATATTCAGTAAATGTTTTTGGATATGACAACAATGAAGTATATCCTCTAAGAATTAGTAAATTCAATAGAGACCAAACCATTAACTTATTAATGATATCAAATGGTGAGATAAATCATTATTGTTGGATTAAGAGTCTTAGCAGACTATTATCATCACAGGTTAATAAGCATCGTCATGAAACGCATTTTTGTAATAGATGCTTGAACTCATTCAAGTCGGAGGAATCACTAAACAAGCATATAGAATATTGTTCAGACCACGACGCTGTTAAGATAGAGCTACCAAAAAAGGGAACCATGCTAACATTCAAGAATTATAATAGATCTATGAGAGTTCCATTTGTAATCTATGCTGATTTTGAATGTTTTACGGAGAGTATATCAACTTGCAGCCCCAATGACAGTGAGAGTTATACAAAACAATACCAGAAGCATAAACCATCAGGATTCTGCTATTTGATAAAATGTTTCGATGATAATGTATTGAAACCAAAGTTAGTTACATATACAGCTGAGTTTCATGGGGACGATGTTGCACAGAAATTCATAAGTTGTCTTGAGAATTCTATAAAAGAAATCTATAATAAATTTAAATTCACTAAGAAGGTATGCATGACAGGAGAAGATGAGATTGCCTATAGGGAAGCCATCAGTTGCCATATCTGTGGTGGAGAGTTAGTAGGTGATAAAGTACTGGATCATTGCCATATAACAGGTAAGTATAGAGGTGCGGCCCATAATGATTGTAATATTAACTACCAAATTCCAAAATTCTTTCCTGTCGTATTTCATAATCTGTCTGGATATGATGCACATCTTTTTATTAAGAACCTAGGCGTAACGGAAGGTGAGATAGATTGTATACCAAATACGGATGAGAAGTATATTTCATTTACAAAGAAGATAATTGTAGATAGCTTTGTGAAGGATGGAAAGAATAAAAATATTACACGAGATATCAGATTCATTGATAGCTTTAAATTTATGCAAATGAGTCTAGCAAATCTCGTAGGTAATCTTGATAAGTCTAGTTGTAAGAATATGAAAAAATTCTACAAAGGAAAGCAGTTAGATTTATTGTTGAGGAAAGGAGTCTATCCTTATGATTATGTAGATAGTTTCAAAAAGTTAGCTGATACGAGTCTTCCACCAATAGAAGCCTTCTACTCGAAGCTGACTGACACATCAATCTCAAAAGAGGACTATGAACATGCTAATACTGTTTGGAAGAATTTCGATATGAAAACCATGAAAGACTATCATGATACATATCTTAAATCTGATGTCATCTTATTGGCAGATGTATTTGAGAACTTTAGAGATGTATGTTTGAAGAATTATAATCTAGATCCCGCATGGTATTATACATCACCAGGATTATCATGGGATGCCTGTTTGAAAATGACTAAGATTAACTTACAACTATTACATGATATCGATATGATAAATATGGTTGAGAAAGGTATTAGAGGTGGAGTATCAATGATTTCGACCCGCTATAGTATGGCTAATAATAAGTATATGGATAATTACGATTCGACAAAGCCCTCGAAATATATTCAATACCTAGATGCAAATAATTTATATGGGTGGGCTATGAGTAGGAAACTACCAACGCATAAATTCAAATGGATGAATAAGATGGAGTTGAAGAAGTGGTATAAATATCCTTCCATATTAGAAGTAGATCTAGAATATCCAACAGATCATCACAATCTACACAATGACTATCCTTTAGCTCCAGAAAGACTGATGATAAGTGAGGTAGAGAAATTGATCCCAAATCTGAATAATAAATCCAAATACGTTATTCACCATGATACACTGAAACTATATGAGAGCTTAGGATTGAAAATTACTAAGATCCATAGAGGTATAACATTTAGTGAGAGTGCTTGGATGGCACCATACATAAATTTGAATACGGAGCTACGTAAGGAAGCTAAGAATGAGTTCGAAAAAGACTTCTTCAAATTGATGAACAACTCAACCTTTGGTAAGACTATGGAAAACATACGTAATAGAGTTGACATCCAACTTGTTACATCTGAGAATAAGGTAAAGAAATTAGTATCCAAACCAAATTATCAACATAGAACTATATTCTCTGAGAACTTGGTAGCCATACATATGAAAAGAATAAAGGTAGTATTTGACAAACCAATATACTTAGGTATGTCTATCTTAGATATTAGTAAGTCACTAATGTATGATTTTCACTATAATTATATTAAACCTAAGTATCATGAGAAAGCAAGACTCCTTTTCACAGATACAGACAGTTTGATGTATGAAATAGAAACAAAAGATTTCTACAAGGATATAGAAAGCGATATACTATTAAATTTCGATACAAGTAACTATCCAAATGATCATCCATCAGGTATAGGAACAGAAGTCAATAAAAAAGTTATAGGAATGTTCAAGGATGAAGTAGGTGGTAAGATTATTACTGAGTTTGTTGGACTGAGGGCAAAATTATATGCATTCAAATACTGTGACATAGAAGAGAAGAAGTGTAAGGGTATTAAGAAAGCAGTTATTAAGAATGATATCACATTTGACAATTATAAGATGTGCTTATTTGATGGTATTCCTCAGATGAGAAAGATGAACGTAATCAGAAGTCACTTACATGAAATTTATACAGAAGAAATCAATAAGGTAGCACTATCTAGAGATGATGATAAACGAAATATCAATCCCGATGGTATTAATACTTTAGCACACGGTTATAAGAAATTGTGAAATCCCTTGGGGTAGTACAGACGAAAAATAAATTGATAGTATGAGTCGTATAAATACAATAATACCATCAATATGAGCTCATAATTCACTTCAAAACACTGTTTGGTGGTAGTTCAGTATCATATGGTACGGTTTGTAATTCTT
The DNA here is from genome assembly GCA_030867875.1 of Actinernus sp. WN-2022. Classification (NCBI taxonomy): domain Eukaryota; kingdom Metazoa; phylum Cnidaria; class Anthozoa; order Actiniaria; family Actinernidae; genus Actinernus; species Actinernus sp. WN-2022. Next base: position 69,810,502 of record JAOWCC010000936.1, read on the forward strand.
CTCTTACGAAACCTCGTTTTGGACCAGCTATTAAAAAGTATAAGACAGGTTGATTCGTAGAGATGATGCTACGTGAAATATCATACATATCTAGACTCCATATTGGATCAGTTGATCTATATCTATCACCACCTTCAAGTTCTCCTGGAGCATATAAATATCTAACCTTCACTCCTGCTGGTAATATCTTTTCATCTAATCCAACAGGCCTTTTATATTTGTCTTCTTTATTTTCAACTTCTTTAGAGCTTATTGATTTTATAGGTTCTTTACCAGTAATTCTTCTAACGGAACTATTAATAGTTTTCAGAACACCAGGTAGTATCTTAACCCACTTTCTTGATCTATCATTTTCCATTATCATTTCCTGAGCATATTGGTGACTAAATAGTTTTTCAGAGATAGTTCTATTAGCTCTTTCAACTAATGATTGTGCTCTATGATTACCAGCTTCACTTCTTTGAATTTTAATATTGTGTTTTTTCATTTCACCCATGAATTCTGTTCCAGGATCTACCATTAATGTTTGAGGCCATTTCAATTTTCTAGAATAGATCTTAGTAAAAGCTTTCGATACCTCTGTTGAATATTTAGATGTTAAGGGTTCGGCATCGACATATCTAGAAGCTATATCAACAACAACCAAAGCATATTTATAAGTTCTTCTATTGACAGTATCATGTGGAAGGAATAATAGATCAGCTTGATGGATCTGATTAGGTTTCGATATATCCCAGTGAGGTCTTGGAACGTATGTGGGAGCTGGTAAGTATATCTGCCAAATCGATTGTTTCTCAAGCCACTTTTTTGCAAGGTCTTCACTTACGCCAGCAGCCTGTGCTAATTTATAAATAGCTGAATATCCTTTCCAATAACCATTTGTTGAATAATATATTTTACTAAACATATATAAATAAGAGAATAGTTTATTCCTTATAGTATTATGTCGCAACAAACGATTTCAGAAAAGCTAAGTGTCAGTCACGTTTATAAACACCCATTTGGATTGAAAGCAGAAAGTAGTCTAAATCGTATAACTATGAATCCATCTTCTGCAAGTCCTGGAGAAACTCTATATGTCAATATTCCGCAATTATCAGAGAATGTCGTTATTATTCCTGGTAGTATAGCTATACTATTTGATATTGTCACTACAGGGCATGTAAATAAGAGACTTGTTAATAATATAGGTAGGAACCTAATATATAGACAAAAGGTAATATTTGGTGGAGAAACTATTCAGGATACACAACGTCATGATCTTTTCCACACATATCATGATTTATACTTATCAACAGAAGAACGTGAAAATAGGATAAAACAAGGCATATCTTCTGAAGCTATGAGAAAGATGCGAGCAGGTGCTGGTGATAAGCCTTCTGATGTCGCTAAGGATACTGCTCTAGCAGCAATACACGGCACTAAGTATAAAATCCCACTTGACCATTCCATTTTGAACAATCATGGAGTATTTTATCCAAAGGCACTACCTCATCCACTAATATTTGAGATTACGCTAGCCCCAGTCGCAGAAGTATTAGTATATTCAGATACCACAATAGCTCCTAATTATAAACTTACAAATATAGAAATGGAGTATTCATGTATTTCGAGTGAATTACTTGCAGGTGAAGCAGCATCAACGTATCGAGGAGGTAGAGGCTTTTTCTATGAGAATATAATTTTATATAAGACATTCAATATCAAGACAACAGATGTTGTTATCAATGAACATATTAATTTACCACGTAGGTCTATGACAGGAGTATTATTCTTGTTTATGGAAGCATATACTGCAGGTACAAGAGATTCTGAAAAGTTTGCTAACCCAAAGATTACATCTGTAATTGTTGATATTGATGGAATGCCAAATCGTCTATACTCAAAAGGTATGCTACCATCAGATCTGTGGGATTCCATAAGGAAACGCTTTCCAGGATTAGAAGGTGTAAAACAAAATGACTTCTATGCTAGTGATAAGTTCGCATTGTGGGTTGATTTGAGAACTTTCGCAGATAATGATGTTCATGGAGGAGGATTGACACTGAATAACACACGAGATGGTGTAAGACTAGAGATTAGGAGAAAGACTGGATCTTCTGCAGTTACCTGTTACATGTTTGTAGTAGCTGATGCTCTATTCACTCTTATGAATAACGAACTCCAATCGATTATGTATTAAGAGATTGAGTATTAACATATGTATATGGAAAAATTGAAGACACCTTTTCACTGTATCATTACAGGACCAACAGAATGTGGAAAGACGAAATATTTAATAGATCTTCTTAGAGGCTCCTTTCGTTATGTATTTGAATACATAGTACTATTTTGCCCAACATACATAAATAATAAGACATATCATGGATTTGCAAAAGGTGATCCTAGATTTATTGTTTTATCGCCTGATGCAAGTAATGTAGATGAGATAAATGATTTACTATCATATTGCCAACAATTATTTACAGGTACTAATACATTAATAATATTAGATGATTGTGCTTTTAGTAAAGATCTAAAACAGCGTTCTAATAAGTTTATTAATCTAGGGTTTTCAGGTAGACATGAAGGAATATCCGTTTGGGTATTAACTCAACAACTAACCTCAATAGCTAAACCATTTCGTGAAAACGTAGCTTGCGTTGTAGCATTTCATAGTTCATGTCAAACGGCAACTAAAACATTATTTGAAGAGTGTGGAGGAGACATGGATAATGAAGATCGTAAGAAATTTGTAAAGTTACTAAAGTCTGAAAAATATTCTAGGATATGTTTTTGCTTACGATATCCATTTCAATGTTATCTTGAGATACCCAATGCAATAGACTTAAAGGGTAGTTAACACATATGATTATAATGTCGCTAGTAATCAAGAGATTCGAAAATGTTGAACTTAATATGTCTATCAATGCTTTCATAGATAGTAAGCAGAATATTTATTTCAAAGGGAAAGATATTGCTAGAGCACTGGGTTATGAGAAGACTAGGAATGCTATTTTGAGTCACGTAGATGAAGAAGATAGGATAGAATATAGGAAATTACCAAGGGGCCCCATTTCAGGGCCCCCTTCGAGGGGGGCCCGTTTCGTTCCCCCCTTGTATAATGTGCAACCACATACGATATTCGTAAAAGAACCTGGCTTATACTCCCTCATCTTTGGATCTAAATTAGATTCAGCAAAAATATTCAAAAGATGGGTATTCTCTAAAGTATTACCATCTATCAGAAAGTATGGATATTATAAGATGTTTGACAATCCCAACACACTAACATTCAAAATAGAAGATGAGTATGACCTGCACACGAAAGTAGTTAGTTACATTAGACGATTCTATCCTAATGTCATAATGACAGCTGGATTGGGTGAATTACAAGATAGTTCAACTAAACGAATCGATTCTTATAAGAAAGGATATATGAAAGGGCAACCAGACATTATAATAAATAATTGTCACAAAACTTACAAAGGTTTATGCATCGAATTTAAAACCCCCACTGGTAATGGTGTCTTGTCTAATGCACAAAAGAATCTATTAGAGAAGTATGAAGAGAATGAGTTCAAGTGTTTAGTATCAAATGATTACGATCTAATAATAAAAGAGCTAAATGATTATCTAAAAGATATTAGAATAAGATGTAAATATTGTAATAGGAAATTCTGCACAAGTGAAACGCTAAGAAATCATATAAGATACTTCCATAGAATGGATATAAACTAAGGCTCCTCTTAAATAATGTGAGAGAGTTTAACTCTTCTATTTTCTTTATAGTCATCTCTCACCGTAGAGATGACTATCAATAAAATAGAAGAGTTAAACTCTCTCTTAAGTTTAGATACTATAGATGATAAATTGAGTATAAGTACAATGACAATAGTGTGTAAGTTCAATGTAAAATTCAATACCGAGAATATATATAGATATCTAAAGTTGAATAAGGATGCCATAGTTTCCATCAACTATAACAACAAAGGTATTCAGCAAGTGAGATCTTTACTGAACGAAAAGAAAAAGGTTAAGAAGAGTTTCCTAAATCAAATAACCATTATTATAAAATCAAATTATGACGATAAATATATAAATATGAAGTTGTTCAATAATGGATCAATACAGATGACAGGTTGTAAAAGTATCAATGGTACTATTGAAGCTCTTAATAAAATGTGCATAGAATTGAGAAAGAAACCTTTCGTTGATTGTCCAAAACTTTTAAACATTAATAATGTCTACGATTTTAAGATCAGCATGATCAATTGCTTGATGAATATTGGATTCCCAATAGATAGACAAAGACTACGTGATTACCTAGTGGAAAGAGACGTAGAGGTATTTTTAAATCTTGACAGGCATGCATGCGTCAATATTAAGCTTGATAATGATATGGGAAAGGAGACATCCATTTTCGTATTTACGAGTGGTTCCATTATCATTACTGGGGCAACAACTGCAAAGCAAATTAATGATGCATTTACATACATTTCAACTCTCCTGCTTAGCAACTACGCGGATTTCATCTTAATCGTTGGATATGGATCTTACTCGTTGGATACATAAACGATAATTGACAATTATAATATATGGAATCAATCATTGAAGAGTATATCGATGTTAATGAAGAAGATATCCAACCAATAAAAGCTCCAAAAGAGAAGAAGGTAAGATTCAAGAAGGAGCCAACAGTAATCCCAACAGACATAGATGATAAAAGGGAATCCTTAGCAATCCTAGCAGTGTTGGGAACTATCAATGAATTTGTTGGAGTCAATATGAGTCTTGGTGATGTTAAGAAGTTGTCAGTAAAAGATGTTGAGAAGTATTATAATAGATACCAAGTCATAGTTGGTAATAAAGTTACTAACGGCTTAGTAGATACCGCTATAAAAGCTACCGTGGAAATAATCTCCCACATGGTTACTATAGATAATAATGAAGAATTATGCAATGATTTGCAAACCAATGAATTAGTCAAACAAGAACTATCAAACGCTGCTGGATATTTAGTATTGAAGGGGGGTAGAATAGTAGCTCTAGCAAGTGGTTTACTTCAAATAGCAAAACACGTTCAGATTTCTACTGAGAGCAAATTGGTTTAAACATTAAAACATATTATTTATAATATGTCGAACGATAAGATATTTGATGATGACTATATCGAACAAATTACTAAGGAGGTAAAGAATAATAAACCAACTCCAAAAGATCCTAAGAAGGTTGAAGCTGGAAAGAAGTTAGCAGAATACCGTAAGAAAGCGAAGAAAGAGGTAAGTACGAATGAGGTAGATCCTAAGTCATACATACCTGAGTTATCGTTTACGACAGTATTAACAATAGTTGGTATTGGCCTAACTGCTACAGACTTGTATTTTAGATATAGAAACAACAAAGTTGGAGAACCTAACATAATAGAAGAAATAAAACCATCTACAAAGTCATCCATTCATAATATAGGTATGTAGTGAATTGATTTAAACCTATGGTCAGATATGTAAGTATCATGGTAGAAAATAAACTTGTTAAAACATTTACGGATGCCGCTGTTGTAGTTGGACTTTCAGCTGGTGTTGGTTATCTAAGCAAAAAGATGATGAAAGAATCATTCCTAAATGATCCCTCATCAAGTATCACGAATTATGGTAAGTGGGTTCTAGTACTATCTGGAAGTATGTATTTGAAAGAGTATCTTGAAGATAAGAAAATACTACCAAAGTCACTTTAACGAATGTACATATTATATAATATAGATGGCAACTATAGCAATAATGATTGGTGGAGCTATTTTAAATGCAACGACGTTTGTGGGAGGATCGTATCTAGCGAAGTACCTATCAGGTTGTATTGGCTGATTGGCAGTCGTACAGCTGCATTCCGTTTCCTTTAACGGATAACTCGTTGACATAACTGTGTGAGCCGTTCACTATACCGTTGTGATCGTCGACGGCTATATCGCCACCATCAGCGAGCAACACCACTTTGAAATCGACCACGAAGCGGGCGTTGTACCAATCGAAAGGGCTTACGTCTCCGCTATTATCGGCAACGAACCGATAGCCCGCCTTTCTCTGATGCGCGTTGTTAGCGACAACTGAAACAAGTGGGGTTTCCAAATCGAAGACCACATCCTCATATCGCTCAACGTACTTTGGATTTCTATACGATTCCATACTTACGCTATCGCTATATATACATACAACCTAAAAGACTCTTCCACCCTCCAGCAAGCGGTTGATCCGATCCGCCGTAGTCAACTGTGACGCCGCGGGGCGCTGGGGGCCTCGTAGAAGCTCAGCAATCTTAGCTCCGCCATCGGGTGTCTGTGAAGGCGCTTGGGTCACGGGTGCTTTGGTCGCGGACTTGACTGCGGACTTGACTGCGGACTTGGCTGCTTTACCCAAAGCGCGCCGACCAAAACTTTTCAGTGAATCAAACAGACCTTCACCGTGGACATGCCTATAGATAAACTTTCCCGCTCCAGGGTCGTAGCGCCTCTTGTATTCGTTATAGTAAGGCATCTCTATATTAAGGCTGGGATAATCTTTCGCTTCGTAAGATTAGCGTCATATGCCAGTCAATATCGTTGAGGTCTACGGGTCTATCGAGGGCGTCGGTTACGAAAAAGGTCATGTGACTGATGCTATTCGACGTCAGGGGTGTAAAGAGTGCCCGCTTAGGCTCGACCGAGAATGGGTAAGAGCGTTGAAGATTGTCCGTTGGGATGACGGCGATCGTATTGCCAGACACACCGCTCACCAGAGAATCTGAAATGGCAGTGGTTCTTATGTGGATAGAATCGATTGAGTTGGTGATGTTGGTGATGTTGGGTAGCAGACACTGGCTTGTGGCAAGGCTACATTGAACACGGTAATAAGATCGATGATAAAGAGTTCACACTCATCCTCTCAGAGTACGAGAAATACGAAGCGATGAGGCTGGAGATTCGTCAAAAAACTTGGGACATGAAAAAAAAAACAGCCGACTTGGTAGCCCGCATTCGCAAGGAAGAAAAGGAAAAACTGCAAAACAAACTCATTTAATTATCGAACGGGGGAGGGGGTGGTTTTATTTACGTTATGGAACCTATTAACAGTCTTTAGCGGCATCCTGCTCTATCCAATATAGAATGCAGCGCCAGATCCTATCGTACTTCTTTCGTGTCTTAACGCTGAGTTTTATTCCACCACATAGGGCCGCCCGCTCATGATCTCCGCGGAGCTCAAACATTTTTCTGAATATGAATGAAAGCTTTGGGAACCGCCGTCCACCACAAGATAAAGTAAAGGCGCGTACGACCTGACTAAATAGGTTAAGAATCGACTCCCGCTCGAGTTGGTCAATCCATCCGAATCGGCTGTAACTCAAGAATTTTGTGGGGTGCTCCTATCCGGACGACGATGGAATGTGGGAGGCGGCTCGTCTATCGTGTCCGCCACTGACTCGTTTAGCGGCTTAAGAAGATCGCCCGCAGTCGGCCCATTGGCAATCCTGTAGATGGCATCTAATAATTTCTGATACATACCGTCAGAGCTTTCACATATACTTATACTAACGCTCCTCTAATAGGGGTGTAAGAGGATTTTTTTATGGGGTTATTAATATAAGATGGGCATTTTCAATGATTTGGATGATAAAGAACAAGATCCGAGGGACGGGTTAAAAGGTGCTAGAGGCGACCCAGGGCTCCAAGGTCCAAAAGGAGATAGAGGCGTCCAAGGGGTCAAAGGAGACAAAGGCGACACAGGTCTGAAAGGAGATGCTGGTATTCAAGGGGTAAAAGGAGACAAAGGCGATACAGGTCCAAAAGGAGATGCTGGTATCCAAGGGGTAAAAGGAGATAAAGGTGACACAGGTCTCCACGGCCCAAAAGGAGATAGAGGCGTCCACGGGTCTGGCGTTACGTATAGTAATCTAACCTTCAATTGTGGTAAATTCCTTATGGAGTCTAGTAATTGGGCGTCATCAAGCAGTGTAACCACATTCATAATCGTTAAGGATGCGTACTCAGCAGTGGGTATGGTTTATTCGGAGCACCAAGGGTTTAAAATCCTTGAAACCTTCCCAGTTCAATCGGTAGAAAAGTTAACCATGACTCTACCAATCAACGACGATCCAAACATCGGATTAAAAAGTAATCACGCATACACAATTAGGCTCGAAATTTATGCAAATCTTGGAATCCTAACACTAGGCTCTTTAGCAATTGAGCAAAACTTAGGATTCGTATCAAACACAGAAAAAGGTGGGAGAATAGGAGGATCCTATCCTTCACAGTCGCACATGATCGATCGTCTAATCAAATAATGACTATATACGTTGCCATTATCGATGGAGCATTAATGTCAAACACTTTCGTGAATCCTGCTGTCTTCGATGATAATGAGTACCTTGTCGAACAAAGAGTGCGCGAATTAGTTCCTATTAAGACAGTCACTTATATAGCAAAGGAAATTTCAAACGTATGGCACCACGCAGACATGGAGTGGGGAGACCTACCACACTTCTTCATCATAATATATCCCATGAGCATAACAAATTTGATTCGGTTGTCGTGTACGATTTACCTTGGATGTGACACAGGAGGAGCTAATGTATGGTTTCGCTGGGTCGTAACTACGGGTCAAGGATTAATATACAACAACAACAACAACAACAATTTATTCACACTCTTTTAACAAATAGGAATTTACAGTGAGAAACAGTTTGCTAAAATTAGAGTGCTGGGATGTCAGAAGTAGCTTAAATTAAACTAATCGAGTCTGGCACCCCAGTGTGAATCAGTGTGAATCAGTGTGAATTCATTACCAAATAGTAGCATTCAAACCCGTAACAGAGCTAGCTTCGGCACACAATTAGCAATCAATCCAGAAACCCTTGCCTGTGTGTCCCATAGGGGGTTCCATGTTCCACTCAATAAGACCTTACACACATATAAATTACAGATAAAAGTGAAAGACTCAGGAACTGTCACACTCAATAAGATATTCAATGATAAAAATGCTCCGTGGAATAGTTACGTTACTTCAAGTATGATCGTAGAGGAAGTCTCTGGGCTAACAAAGAGCCATGACAGTATTGGGGTCATAAGATATTCATCAGAATAGAATCGCCCGGCAACCTCTCTGGGAACGAAAAAAAAAAAAAAAGGAAAAAGGAGAGGGTTCTAGCTTAGTTCTTAAATGGGTACATATTGGTGGACGTCGTTTTGGTAGTGGGTGCATCATTCACATGAGGTTTTTTCTTTTTATTGGTTTTTTTTTTATTGGGTTTTTTCTTCTTATGGTCTTAAATAGGTAATGGGCGTATCATTCGCATCTCATCAGTCAGAACGAGTTTTTCAACTTTTGGTTGAGTAATCATACCTACGACCCATAGTGATCTCCCCATCTTTGCAGGCATCGTACATTATATAATCGAAGTATTTGTACTCTGGTAGGCCTAAAATGCTCAGCGAGCCACTTAGCGGTATTGTAATGCCCATTCCTGTAGGTGACGAGCATTACATAATCGAAGTATTCATCATCCTCATCTCATACTCAACGAGCCATTTAATGACATCGATACGACCATGTCTACTGGCACTTGATATAGCACCAATAACGAATTCGTTCTCTACGGTGGGCGGGAAGCGATTAGCTAGCCATTTATATTTAACGACATCGAGATGACCATATTTGCAGGCATCTCGTATACCATCGATAACGCATTCGTCATCTATAGTGGGCTGGAAGCAATTAACAAGCCACTTAATGACGTCGAGATGACCATATTCGCAGGCATCTCGTATAGCATCAATAACGAGTTCATCCTCTCTAGTGATCTGAAAGTACTTAACGAGCCACTTAATGACGTCAAGATTAACACTTTCGCAGGCATTTCGTATAGCAAAATCATCGTATGTGTATGGGTCTTCTGTGGAAATACCGAAAGTCCTAACCAAATTGTCTCGCTCGTTATCGTTATGAGCAGACCTCAAACCAAAAGTGAGTACTCGTCTACGGAACTTTTGGTCTACGTTTTTGTAGCGTGCTAGGGATGCTGCATCGTTTAGACGTTTTGAAGTCAAAGCAATGCTTGCAAATGATGTAGGGCCTGCATACTCTACGATCTTAGTCAAGGTTTCTATGGGGAGGCATAATACTTTAGCCATAGTTCTTCGATATAGTAACTATGGTGTGTGATATATACCTTATGGTAGCGTATCTCTAATAGGAGTTGAGTTGTTAGAATCTTAATATCAGTCGTCGTGTGATATATACCTTATGATAGGCCTGTGAGTTGTTAGAAACCTCTAGTAGTATCGCCGGTGGGTAAAATGATACCACCTTGTATTTTTTATCGGTAAACATTCGATGGCCCCGACCACGAGGGAGGGGGTCATCGAATGTTTGTCGATAAAAAAAACAAGGGGGTATCATTTTACCCCCGGCTATACTACTATATCTCTGCCAATAAGGGGTAAAAACAATTGAAACTTTGCACATGTGTGGTACTAAGGAAAACACACATCACTGTTGAAATCATGATGTTGCCATGGAAACACTCTTGGCCCCTGGCTCCTTTCACCTTGAACATAAAATTGTAGTTTTTATCTCTGTTACAGAAAATAATTTACTTTAAGCCACTCACATACAATGCCTTCACTGTTCCAAACCTTCTGATATGCCAACAGTAGAAAAAATGTGTTTGGCAAAGGAGAAATTATGATAATTATTTTCCTCATTGAAGGAGCCTGGGGCCTAGAGTGTTTCCATGGTAACATCCTAATTTGCATAATGACGTGTATTTTCCTTCGTACCACACATGTGCAAAGTGTCAATTGGTTTTACCCACTATTTGCAGAGATATTATTCATTTTGTGATTTGTCTTCATGGCTGTGTCAACCTTATGACGTCACAGATAATCTAATTTGCATATTCCAAAAACCTTAATATCTCTGGAACGGGATGATATATTGACAAACAAAAAATGCTGTTCTTCCTCATTTCGAAAGGACTTTCAAGTAAGATCTTAATTTTAATGATGAAATTTCGCATCAGTGGCACTTTAAGACATAAACAATCCGTCTGTTTAATCGCTTGTGATGCGCTCTTGATTTCTGAACTTGTTTTCTTCGTTTAAGTTTTGTCATTTCACAAAGCGCGTTGGTTTTATACCAAAGGCAAAGTGCCGCTTAACTATAATACTGATCAGAAGCTGGTCCTCAGGAAAGCCGAAGATTAATTTTCGGATAACTCTGATTCTAGGCCACACATAACCGTGTATGCTTTCGGGGCACGGACTCGTTCACTACCTGAAGATTCGCTCGCAAAACACAAATTCGCTCGAGAAAAACAAATTTCGCTCGAAAAACACGGATTCGATAAACTTATAAACTATCAGAAATTCGACTGCAAAGTCGCTTTTAGTGCGTGTTTATTTTGTGATGCAGCTCCAATGGCCATGCATTTATCTTTGTTCACTCCTTCCGCGCTACCCTAACATAGTTAACCGACTCAATAGACTTATTATGTTGTGCCTAACAAAATTACTCTTTTCACTGCCGTCCTTTGTTTCGGTATCTTCTGTTATAATTCAGGAGGCGGAGCTTAGGATTGCCCGCGGGAGTTCTGAAAGTTAATAAATATGCAAGCATCGAAGGCGATTTGACTGATGCAAAAACATTCAAGTTTCATGGTAGAATTCGATAAGAAAACACTCGATAACAGATGAATAATCAAATAATCTTTTCCCGGTGTTACAAATGTTGGATACTTAAGATTTCGCGAGAAAATAAGTGTTGAATAGCTAATGAAAACACTTTCCATATGATTTCTGTCTGAAAAGACTCAAACTTCAACCTGTTTTTCATGGCACAGAAGTTCAATTAATTTACCTCCAAATTAGCGGTATTTACAGCGTAATATCTCTTCTTTAAAATCCCGCTGTTACATTTTTTGTTTTAGTTTTTGTTTTAACTAAAAATCGACAATATTTTCGGCATGTAGCAGAGTTTTGGCCAGTTTTCTTTGTAATTTGGCATGTGCGTTCGAGCAGAAATTTGAATCAAGCGCGTGAAACCGTGTCACGTGACCCAGAAAATGTCGCCGGATTCTGCCCGATGTACCCAGGCTTTTCGTTTATGCGCGGCTGGAAATGGTGACGTCATTGATCGATGGTGTTACGAAAGTGTTTTCTACTATATGGTAAAACTTCTGTTTTGAGGTGGATTAGCTGTGGAAGAACTTACCCAACTTGGCTGGGCACGTAAACAACCCTGCTCGAAGTACGGGACATGACACAAGAGTCACGAAGTATTCTTGACTTGTATTGTAGTTTATTGTCGTTGTTCAGTTCACACTGAACGGCCTCTCAGTGAATGACCAACCCAGTGGACCCTCAGGTCCACTCAGTGGTCTCCCACTGATCTCCTCAGCGGCGTATCCCTCCCACCGATCTCCTCAGTGGTCTCCCACTGATCTCCTCAGCGGCCTCCCACTGATCTCCTCAGCGCCCTCCTACTGATATCCACAGCCGCCTCCCACTGATCTCCTCAGCGGCCTCCCACTGATATCTCCTCAGCGACCTCCCATTGATCTCCACAGCGTTCTCCCACTGATCTCCTCAGCGGCCTCCCACTGATCTACACAGCGGCCTCCCACTGATCTCCTCAGCGGCCTCCCACTGATCTCCTCAGCAGCCTCCCACTGATCTCCTCAGCGGCCTCCCACTGATCTCCACAGCGGCCTCCGATTTACAATTGATTCCAATTGATTATTTACATCATTGTCATTACAGGTGAAATATCACAACTGTTAATAACTAATAAAACACCGTTACGAGATAAGTAATTATCATGAGGATAACGTATAATGTAGAAGAAAGGAAAAAGTTTGTCCTACACCTATGAATTATAGAACAAGGATTGGGTAATGGTTACACTAACTGAATCTCAGCCGGCGGTAATTTGTAAAAGCTAAGTAACTGTTCATATGCTAATTAAGCTCAGCTGGTGGTAATTGTACTGTAATTGAAAGTGGCGGCAACTTGTAAAACTGAACGATGACTAACAACCGGTTAAGGACAACCATCATCACATTTTCCAAATTACTTCGAAATTTCTAGTTTCTGAGAGTCCTAAGATTCTCTCATTTACACTTGTAACCTGAATGGATATATCTACATGGCAAGTTGAGTTGACAAGATCTAGAAACTCTTCTGGCAAGAAGTACTGAAACAGATTGAGCTATTTAGCGTTCTTTGCACTTGTTCTTGCCCTTTGATTATAAACGGCCCTTCGGCTATTGAAGGTGTCGAGTCGTTCCTGGTCAGCGGCATTCTCCACTACAGGTCTGATTAGTAAAGAGAACACTGCACTCAAGACGTCCTCGATACTTCTGGTTGGTAACCAGTTCTCCTCGGACAAAGCTCCAACGCACACATGACCAGTGGACGGTTGAACGTTCAAGTGATAGATAGAAGACAGGAACCTGACCTATAGGTAGAATTATAGACTGAGTATAATTAGTTTATTAAGAAATCAATTAAGAAAGCATTACATAATATCTAAGAAGAGATGGGGAAAGGATGACAGGATTGAAGGGAGTGGCTCGAAGAGACCGGCCAGGATATGAGCTGGACTTCCGGTTTATGGCCCGTGTACGCCGCACAAGATTCGTCAGAGCTATGCTACTACGCCACAGCTACAACGAGGAACAGTGGAACACTAGGCACAGAGGAACAGTGGAACACTAGGCATAGAGGAACAGTGGAACACTAGGCACAGAGGAACAGTAGAACACTAAGCACAGAGGAACAGTGGAACACTAGGCACAGAGGAACAGTGGAACACTAGGCACAGAGGAACAGTGGAACAGTGGAACAGTGGAACACTAGGCACTGTTCCTCTGTTCCACTGTTCCACTGTTCCTCTGTGTAGCTGTGACGTAGTAGCATAGCTGTGACGTATCTTGGGCGGCGTACACGCCGGCCATCAACCGGACTCGCACCGATGGCATTTTTAATAATTCTACGGCGCCTAAAGACAGCATCGAGCACAGTCATGAAAGCGTGCTTCGTAGATTATTCAATAGGGTGTGCTGTTTGATTTGATAGTGCCAACCTGTAAACCAATGCTTAAAGTGCATACGAAATGAAAATTAAGGCATTTGAAACTCCTTTCTAAAATAGGAAGATGGCGTTTTCCGTTTGTAAATATCAGAAAACACATTCTTGCATATCCATAGCAATACATGCAAAGCGAACTAAATTGTTATAGAACCTATTGCACCCAAGTATGAATTAATAGATTCAATATCAATGACAGGGGTTGCTTCGGGGCCTTTTTTTGGAGGGGAAAGGGTGGTAAAAGGTTCATGTGAATCATTGTCATTGTCAGGAACTTATGGTAGACTGGAATGCTTACTTACCGATGGAGGGGCCAGTGGATATGTTTGACTGTCGTAATGTTAAGGTAATTAATATGTCATTCATGTTTATTGATCAAAGTCTTTCTTTATTTGGTTGATCTTTGCGCTCGAAACGTCAGCTGCTCACTCGCTCCTCGCGGCGGTTAGCATACCTTCATCGACTTTTAGTTGATTATACCAGCTAGTCTTTATTTATTTGGGTTTGTCAATCAATAACATCTACACCGAGGTGCAAGTTTAGGATCATACAACGCAGCCTCCAAAATCTTGTTCATGGAGTCCGGAGATATTTCTGAGAAAATATTAACGTGTAAATTCTCAATAATGATTTTAACATGATTTAACATGACTTAAAAAGATAGCCAGAAGTCACAGACCTACCCAGGGTTCCAGAGATTCAAGGTCGTTCCCAGGGTCTTCCGCCCATCCAAATATTTTGCGGTCACGTTATTTTGCGATCTAACATGCCTGGCGACCGAGCTAAATATGGTAGTATTTCATCACGTGATACATACCATATGTATCCAAATTCGGACTGAGCGAGATGCGATAACCGTATTTCCACGATGCAGTGAAAACGTCTACTAAACGGCTCGAAATGAGTTTATTTGGATAAGGTATTTAAAATAGTTTTATTGATAACACTTGAGAAAATAAACTGATATACAAGTGCATCTCTGTGGTCTCAGTCAGTTGAGTGAATTCAAACAACCTTTGCGTCATAATTAACCGAAGAGCCAATCATAATACGTGAAAGTTCAACCTTTACCAGGGTCAGTTTCTTTTCGGCCAGCCGCCATGTTGGACACATACATGGAAGATCCTGGAAGGTTGCCAGAGGTTTTCTTTTCTGTTTAACGCGAAGCTTGCCGACGCCGCTTTGCGCTAAAAAAATGGAAAACCTCTGGGCCCAGGGTACCATAGACAGTACTTTAAATCAACGCGCGGGCGGAATGTAATGTTTTCTTATAAAGGATACGGCAAATATATCTGGATCTTGAACTTGCCCCCTGAAATAATAATGGCATATCTATCAGTAATGCGGAGATACAGGATATAAGCAATGTTTTTGTATAGCGTATATTATTTAGCTTTTGTATCGTTATATTATATATATACTTAGTACGGCTTTCCGTAAAGAGTGTTTAGCTTATATTGAAACTACCGTATAGAAAAATAGTGAATCAATCAATCTATCTATCTGTCTGTCTGTCTGTTTATCTGTCTGTCTGTCTTTGTCTCTGTTTGTCAGTCTCTCTATCTATCAATCTACGTACACACTGATCTATCTGTCTGTTTGTCTGTCTGTCTATGATTAAAATAAAAAGCGGGAATGTCTATTCAATCAGTCAATTGTCTCTATTTTTTATTCATGGTTTTCATTTTTTTGTGACGTCATCAAAAATATATATTCTAGAAATCTACATAGAAAATTTCGCATCGATAGAGTGTATTTTTCGGAGTAAATTTCGCATAGAAATCCAAGTACTTGAGTCAATTTCTTTTTTTTACTTGATAAATCATTAAAAGTTGCGTTCAAAGGGTTTTGAAGTGAAACAAAATTATTTCGCTGCTAAATTAAGCTGTATTAAGGCCGCCATGTTGGAATCTTAGAGAGGGACACAAAGATGGCGGCCGCATACAAAGTACTGTAAAATTGTCGTACATTCATTGGCCTACAACTCCGTTAGGAAATAATCTAATAATGTTCCAACATTTGGACTATAAGTGTATTTTTGGTAGTTCTACAAAATGTTTTATTTGATTTTATCGATCCAAACCAATTTTGCGATTGCCTAGGGTCAAGACGATGAAAACCACCAAGATTACCGTACCTGTATACAGTGACTGCGCGGGACCGGTGATCAGAGCCTCCCACATCTGCAGACTATCAGTGGGAAGGGAGACGTCGATCCCGTGCGGTTTTGTTTCCTTGAGCTCTTTCAGCTCCTTTCGAACCCTGCAAATTACAGTGTAGACTTTCGTTTTGTTTTCGATTAATTGCCAGTGATCTTCATGAACTGATTTTATTGGCTTCAAATGTGTCGTGTCAAAAAAATGTTTTTTTCTTTCCTTCCTTTCCATGGAATATCTACTGAATGTCATTGTACTTTTTTCCTCGAAAATAGTTCAGCTCTTCTTTTTGCCAAGGCTAGGGATGTTTGACACGATACTAATCCTAAATGCACCTGTCAATTCCAGCAATGCCCATCCCCCCGGGCTTATGCTGCCTAATTCCCGACCACCGGTTCGACAAATTTGCAAATACCCCACTCCCACGATCCCAAATTAGGCAAATGTCCCACCATATCCCCGGGGGGTGGGGTTAGGGGGAATGGGCATTGCTGGATAATGTCTCTCCAAACCTTCCCATCCTCACTCGGGCATTTGTGGAACATTTGACATTTTAAAATCAGAGCATTGCAAATGCCCCATCGTAGGGTCAGCTCATGCAAATGCCCCACTGACTGTGGGGCTTTGGAACGAGTGCAAATCTCTTATAAACAGTGATGTAAAATTCGCTATTTTGACTCTATTTGACCAATTCCCCATCTACCAACTTTGGCCGTTGCTGACAAAGAAACAGAAAGAAACTCAGTCAAATGGAGGGGGTGGGGTTGTTGGTGGATGGGCAGGTTTGGAATGGATAGAGACATAAGTATGTCCGATCGTCGTTGTTCCTATTAATTTACAAATCAACTTAACTAAAATGAAGCCAAGAAATCCGTGATAATCGACTATAGCCGGAGTAGCCGAAAGAGCCATTGAAATGGTTTACGTAGACGGGTAGATTGCCATTCCTTCTAGGGCAATTTCTTCGGAACCTTACCTGGTAAGAAATCCTTTGCTTACGTTCATTCTCTTGTGATACTTTCTCTTTGTGATGGTGGAGTTGGTGTTTATGAGACAGAATTCGAATTATCAAACCAGACGGATGGAAACTCTGAAATGGTTTGGGCCTTAAAACTACCGCATTTGTTTACCAGTCGAAGTAAAAGCGGAAACGGGGAAACCCCAACGGAAGGGAAAATTCCCTCTGTAATTTATATCAATATTTTGTTCATTTAGTAGAACTCATGTCCTCAACTCAGATCAACTAGATCATAGAAAGCCTTTCGTTGACAACTTTTAAAATACGCTTTAATAGAGTTGTTTCTGTAGTGAATTTCGCTTAAAATGAAATGCATGTAGTATTAAAACTAAGTATAAATCCAACCAGCATGAGTCACCTCGGGGAAACCCCACATTAAAAATTCTGCAAGCTGGCAAAATATCATCCTGATTTGCATATGTTTTAAATGTTATTCTTCAAGGACGTATGATATTTTTGTCAGTATAATTTATAGCATAAAGCTCATTAATTAGTAATCAAATTTAATTTTATCATCAGTGGTCTTTACTGAATAGGAATTACTTTCACCTGCTTCTTTATTCAGTACTTGCTCAGCCATCTTTCAGTCATGTTTATACGATGTAATGTACCGATCTGAAAATCGAAACATCAACACCCCCCCCCCAAAAAAAAAAACCCGAAGCAACCGGACATTTGACTCGTTTTCGTTTTAGGGATTTGACATTGGTAGCTGTCCTTGGGGTGGGGAATGACACCGGCTGGGAGGGTGGCGCGAGGAGGGGGGGGGGGGGAGGGGGGGGGGGGGGGTTGAACAACTTGCCTCTATTTCATGTTCCCATCTCGTGGTTTCCTCGATCGAATCATGGACGAAGCTTTTATTCATTTAAAGGACAAAACTCTGCTTTTGACTGGCTAAATCAGAAGGGACTCCAAAAGCTGTGTGCTGTATTTGAAGGTATTTCATTAAATGTAAATGTAAATTGCTTCTGAATATTTATACAAATCTCGACATGTTAAAAGATACCTGGGATATACCGGCTAACTGATATTAAATGCTTTTAAGATATTATGGAAGCTGATGTTTTATAGAGGCTGCCCCTCCAGTGACAACCACAGCTCGTACGTTGCTTAATTTCGTCGCTTGTTAAAAAAGTACTTGCAACGATGGTGAAAAAAACCGGTTTTTTCACTCTCTCGCTAGTACTGCTATTTTCGAATGACCTTCGGAAAACGTACAACGTACCGTCGTTATGGCTACGTGTAACCTTAGTTGACAAACTGAAGAAACTTCCTAAGTTGTTTTGCATGGAATGACACGCACGGAAAATTATTCCGTGATCCGTACCACAGCTCATTTTATCATCTATTTTGCCATCTATAAAGGTTTTGTAATTAAAAGTTTGTTGAGTATACGTACGTATTGGTCGGTTTGTCTCAATCTTTTTTATAACTCTGCTCAACAAGGAACAAGTCGCATCGCAAAATTAAAGGCTGTCCTACAACTGTCTGTTAAAAACAAAATGCGGTGTAACCACTATGTCCCGGGGCATTTGATCGCCTAATATGACGATGGGGTGGGGCATTTGATCGCCTAATATGACGATCGGTGGATGGGAATTTCAATAAAATCACACTCCAAAAATTCAAATGCCCGGCGGGGGTTGCCCGCCGGTGGGGGGGGGGGGATGTTGATGATTCGATTTAACCGGTACATAAGCATACTTCGACATTTCACGTTTTGGCGTGGACTCAGCTAAATCTCAGATAGACCTTGATGATTGATTTCAGAAATACTGGCTTTATCTATAGATTCGTTATTGAAGTTCATTGCCTTTCAATCCTTTTTTTTTAATTGTGAAGACATATATTTATGGAACAGACTTGTTTATTAAGCACGGAACCAGATTTGCAAACGCTGAACCAGCACAGTTTCGATATAGTTCTGGGGGAAATGTAAACCGGAACACCCCACAGAGGGGAAAATTCCCTTCATATGAAAAAATATGTTACAAAAGAGAAAAAAACAAATAGCCCATTGATCAGTAAATGTCATGGTCATTCACACCTAACGCTTGGAACTTACTCGCTATCATGCTATAAATTATTAACTTTGCTAACGTCATCTCACTTCTAGGGGAAACCCCACATTAGAATTATACACTCTGGCAAAATATCATCATGGTTACGTTCTTAAAAACCCCATATAATAAAGCTTAAAAAATGAATGAATTAAGCGCTCAACTAATTTGCTAAAATCAAATAACCGAAAGTACGTAGTAACACCAATAAAAATTTAAGACGAATTTGCAATTCTTTGACAATCGCTAGCTGTTTCTGTTTCTGAATTTTCTCCGAAATCGGCGTATCTGTCGGGAAAGCCCCGGGTTATTTACATATGGCTGCGTGTTTTGGGGGAAACCCCAAACTGTTTCATTATATATATATTTGATCGAAGTTTCGGTTTCAGATCTAAACGGCAACAGTCTCCACTTGGAGAGTAAAACAAGGTAAGAAATTTATTTGATTTTTCAATGTATTTGTAATACATACTTTTAATTTTGAGTGAAGAAACTGAACTACTTCTGTTTAGCTATATTCTGTTTACTTGATTACCGCTTTAAATACTACCAAACCGAGTGCGTCTTATTCGATATAGTCGGGTTTTGTACAACTTGCATTGGCCGCTGCAGCTGCATGTATGTTGAGGGACCTTCGACATATTTTTAGTGGGGAGAGGATCCATGCGTTGGGGGGGGGGGGGGGGGGGGGGACTATGTTGCACGGCCCGAAATTGCGTTTATTTTGCTGTTTATGTATGCTAATCGGTACTGTAATGATAAATAATCATTTGTTTCACTTACACTAACTTGTGGAGTGCAGATTTTGGGTTAAAAACGTATTGATTTATGAGGAATGAGAAGTAGAAGATTTCTATTTACAATCCCCCAAAGGCACCTTTTACCAAGAGAATCACAATCATCGGTTAAAATTCAATTCAGGATCATACCAACAAAGGATCATACCAACTGAGATCTTATTATTTGCTCTCTTATATATTTTTTCAACAAAAGAACCTGGCCATGAGGCAAATGCAGGTCATTCATTTTCTGAGTCAAACCATAGAGAAGGTAGCCTCCTTTGTAGCCGTCCTTAGTGTCGTCACGCAACGCTTCCCTTCCCACGAAGGCAGATGGATACATTTAATAGAGTGTCGTCGCCTCCTGATATACATCTGACGTTCATTTTCCGTTACTTTCTTCTCATTGAAGTGCACATGTAAAAGTACTGGGATTTGTATTTCGACTGTTTATATGAAGCCCAAATAACCACTGAAATATAAGCTGAATTCGAACCAGCACTAAAATATTCCAAGTATATTGTTTATTCCAATGAGTTCTAGGAACTCGGAAGGGCAACCTCGTGACCAGGGTCTTCTCGGTCAGATCGGAGTAGTCGCCATCTTGGATCTGACCTCTGGTCACGAGGTTGTCGGAAGGGATTAACTGAATGAAAGTAGGAAACCCCTAGGGGAAATCCCAATATGCGGAAAGACTCTGTATTGTTTTCGACTTCGGAAGTTTACATAAACTGAAAATAATTCAATAATGAATTAAGAAAAACAATTGATGAAATGAAATGAAGTGAAATATATTAAGAAAATTACATACATGAGACCGCGGTACGAACTCTGACCGATACGATTTAAGACCGGTACGAGAGACCATGAGACCGATATGAATATACTCATCGCTCACACGAGCCCAGTGGGAAAAATAAAAATCGATAGCTTTTAATATGTTTACTTTAACACCCGGTCGTTTATGCGATTTGTCGGAACCATTTAGGAACAAGTCATTTAGAGCTGCTCCCGCGATTTCTACCGCTGACTGGACACCATCTTCCAACACTTAAAGTAATGATTATCATTACTTGTCAAATCGCTTTAAAAGTAACAATAATCATTACTCTTAACCAGTCAAGACCAGTCAAGGATGACAATAAACAATTGTCGCATTCCGAATTACGTTAGACCCGCTTAGTGTGGTTTTAGTGTAGTGGTCATGTCACCTGCAGTATAGTACGTTGCACTACAGGCAAAGGGTTACGAGTTCGAGCCCCAGTAAGGACCGCTCGAAAAACTTTTTTCTCTCGTTTACCTTATCTTCTTGTTTTTCTGTGAACCCTACTGAGCTCTAGGTGAGTGTGAGCCCGTCGTTTACCCGTGGATTTGGGTTAGTTTTGTGGTCACTCGGGTTAGGATTTATCTTAAAGTGCAAGTAAAGCCATAAAACAACATTAACGCTTTTTGCCCCAAATTCAATATACTTCAGTTGTCTAAATTAGTTTTCTTTGAGAGGCAGGAGCAGAAATTAAACTTGAATAAACGCCAGAAAGTGATCCATGAAAAGTAACCAAGATTAGGGATTAAATGCCAGAAATGTTACAAAATTTGCAAGATTAATACCTTTTTGTGAGAAACAAACACAATAGTACAATATAAAATATATTTGTTTACATTATACTTGCACTTTAAAGTAATGATTATCATTACTTTAAACCTCGAGAACGCGTTGTTCCAACACATCGAAATCAATTCTGCGCATGCTCGTATCGAAAATCTCCGACCGCTATCTGAAGTCAGTTTGGGCTCAGTTTTAGCTCTGACTCATGTATAATCAACCCACTAACATATGATCAGATATATATATTAAGGTTTTATCAGTTTATAGGTGCAATAAATGAGGATCAGTAAAACAAATATATAATTAACAAATGTAATGGGCTCCTGATGTAACTTGGGTGCACATTTGACACATTGAGATAAATCTTGTCGGCTTTATTGAGTGAATGAATACATTGTTGTTGTTATTATTATTGCTGTTATTGTAATTATAGCAGAGAAGACCAATGTAACCCAGCTGGCTGAAAAATGGAACAGAACATTATACAGATTTTCGTGAAGGGCTTACAAGGGAAAACAACAACGATCGACATACACCAGGTATGAGCATGCAGTTCATGTATAGTAATTAAAGAAAGAAGCGTCAAGAAAACGAATACAAAATGACGGAAAGAAAAATTAGTAATCAAGTTACGTTCATGTAATCATTTGAATGTTTGTACTGTTAACAACTGACGTAAAGATTCATATGTTCACACCTGTCAATTTAAAACTAGTTCAGACCAATCAGAACCGCAGGCGCAGCGATGTTCTCCTGGGATAAAATGGCCGCCATATTGTCCCACAGGCTCGTACGCGGTCAAAAGGATATGAAACACAAACGTTCATTGCTAAGAAACCTGTCGAAATGTTGCAATTTGAAATGGTTATAAAATTGGGAATGTCGAACTCAGCCTTTTCCGCCATGTTTGTTTTGCAATTTTTCGACGCCTGCTTGTGGCACGTAGAAACAGTTGCAATTGGCGCATATTACAAATTGATATTATGCAACTGTGGATCTATAAATTGGCTGCTGCTTTGCAGATCGAATCAACTTGATTTGTGTCTACTAACTGACGGTTTCTGTTAAACAAAAACACTGATCTACCGGTCATGCAACTTCAATAAGCAAAATATTCGCGAGGCATAAAGTACTGGTTCTGTTGTGCCGGTATATACATTTGTGATTGCTATCATTTCTCAGAACTTCCTAGAGACTTTATATTAAGTTAATGTTATCTAAATCCACAGGATGCCATGGTTGAAGATTTTCTACGAAAGTTGTCTCGATTGAATGGCATCCCCGTCCATGAGCAGAGGTTGATTTTTGCTGGTAAACAACTGGAGGCTGGTAAACACTTAGATTTCTATCACCTGCAGCATGGCAGCACGACATATTTGGTGTTGCGGCTTAACGGAGGCATGTCTGGAACACTAGATTCGTTCCAGAAGTTGTTAGATGAGGACGTCGAGCTGACTGACGCTCCAGATATGATCACGTGGGACGACGATCCTGATGACAAAAGGGCCAAGATGCCTTGCGGGCACGCAATAAGTACGACAATCCCTCTTCTCTTGTTGACATTGTAAACAATGGAATCAAGCGGTTTTTAAAAGGACTTTTAGATTTTTTACATGTTTTTTATGCAATTTATACTGTAAGCGCAGTCGTTGTGATTGTATTTAATAAATTGACATTTATAGCAATGAAAATTCGGCCTAGCCTAAGATTTTAAAATTCCTCCTGATGGTTGCACACCTGTCAATCGGCAAAAACACTCAGTCAGACCAATCAGAATGCACAAGAATGCAGTACTGCTCCTCCATGAAAATGCGGCCGCCATCTTGTCCCACAAGCTATTCCGAAAGAGATGAAAACACAAACCTGGGTTCTTCGCAAACATTCAAGGGCGAATCTAGGATTTTTTTAGAGGGGGTGAGGGGGGGGGGGGGGGGGGGGGTGGCTGCAAACATAGCACCATTTTGAATAAAAATATAATTTCGGGATGTAATAAATATTCTCCAAGGCTTTAATTTATGAAGGTCAGAATAATACAACTATTACATAAATACCGTTCCATGAAAATGAAACCGAAACAAAATGGTAAATAAGTATGAAGTAAGTAAAAGTAAATATCATACGAGCTTGAAGAGCTGCTCTCGAAAGGCCATTAAATCTGAGTCTAAAGGGGGGTGGCTAGCCACCCAATCCAACCCCCCCCCCCCCTAAATCCACCCCTGAAATATTTAAGAAATTTAGCAGTTAGGGTTAAGCCGGTCCCATACAACATATATTAAATTGTGATTCTTACTTCGAAGTGACATGATACTTCTTTTGTACTTTATTATAGCGCCCGTATCGCTAACGATATACTGCCGCAGCCTCTTGGATACTGGTAAATCTCGTTTCATTTGCCCATACCAAAGTCGTGACAAGCCACCGGTCTATTGCGGTAAAGAATGGGCCTACGTAGACGTCCGCCGCTTTGCCGTCCTTACTGAAGATGAGAAAAAGGAGTTTGAATCCAAAATCTCTAAGAACTTCCTGATGAAAGGTCTTGGCATACAAGACTGCCCTGGATGCAAGTCCATGGTTGAACGATCCAAAAAGCAAGTCCGCGTTGTTTGTCCCCTATGCACGAAGAAACAAGGAAAAAACTACGAGTTTTGCTGGCATTGCCTGCACAAGTGGAAATCATCTGGAATAATGAATTGTGGTACGGAACTTGTACATAAAAACAATTTTACAAAAGAAAGTGCTAAAATGTTCTCTGGACAGATTGAAGAACAAATGCATATTCATTTCTTTGTAACAATTGAATACAAACAATTGCAAAGGGTACAATGCAAAGCGTAAGACTATTTCTGATCAGTTTTGTTGGTCGGACACATTTCATTTTTAATTTAATAACATAGTTTGCTTCCAAATGAAATATTACGTAAAACGATAATTTCCTAATCTGATATGCTGTCATGTAAATGAAAATGTAATGACAATTATTTAATAGCCAAGTAATTTCGCGAGCTATTTAATTGGTCAATTTGCGGTCCATAACCTTCCGCCCACTTCCGGTCTCAAAGGAAATGAAGAAGCCATATAATATTATTAACCTCGTTTGCTCGGTCCGTACCGTACGTTATGGATCCTTGTTTCCCCCCGTTTTTATGGCCCATGCGCTTGGGCGATTAAAATAAGGGGGGAAAACTCTGTTCATAACTTTCCATAACTTAACTTAACTTTCCATAACTCATTTTGTAGGTAATCCTGAATGCACGGGAGAGGACCCACGCCTGAAGATATTACGAGAATGTCCAAAGAAGACAATCGTTGGTGTGAAAGACTGTCATTCCCGTCGGGCCTGTATCGCATGTGGGATACTAATAGAGCACGAAAAAGCATGTAAACAAATGGCGTGTCGTTGCGGAGCCCAGTTCTGCTTTATCTGCCTCTCGCCTGGAGGGGAAGATGGTTTTCCGTGCGGAAGATACAACCAGGCATGCAAGATTGCTCCAGTGCAGACAACAATTGTGGGAGATTAACTGAACCGTATTGGCCAGAACGGAACGTAATCATATACTGACTTCAACTCGATACCGTAATGAACAGCCGTCAGGTTTATTGGAGCCATTTTAACTTTTTAGCTGTACCAAATGACCAGATAAGTTTAGACTGTAACACAGCCCCTTTCATAGCGCGAAAATCAGTTGAGAAAAAGGGTTTGATTTTCATTAGTGTATTACAAAAATAAGAGATGTACGTAGGTTGTCGTATAATAAAGTAAGAAGCCCCAAACTCTCCATTAAGGCTATTTCTAGTTCTCGGCCCCGTGATTCTCGTGGATAAACAAATTAAAACATTTATTTAGCCCTTTTGGCTTTTGCCTGTGTGGGCTAGTCATGCGGCTGCTTTCAATTAAATGGAAAACGGTACAACTTACATTAAAAACCGTATCAAATGTAGTCAAATACTCGTCATAGTTCCTTTAAATAAAGTGAACACCGGGAGCCTGTTTATATCTGTCGTTTCCGTTAACATTACTTAGTAAGTTAGAGGGGTATTGCATGAAATTCATACAGGCATCAAAGCGAGGCTAATTATCCCAACTTGGGACAATAAGAGAAAAATCTAGTCGATGGCGAAAATAACATTAATTTCCTTATGACACAACAGAACACAACAGTACGGTACGACAAAAACTAAGACATTTCTGACGACCGACACCAATTTTTCGATCTTTGGGACAACTGGCCTCGTTCTGATACCATTGTTACGGCCATACTTCTTACCGCGTGGGCATAATATTTGAATAAGTTAAGGTGCAGAGAGTTCACTTTTGCCTGGCCTATTAGAGAATGTATATATTGGAATAGGGTTAAGTAGTCTGTACAGTATATACCGGCTTTATTAGTTTGGCCTGCGGGTATTTTTCAGACAAGAATCGATCAGTGTTAAAGAGTAGGCAGGCATTTTGTTGTAAAAAATCTGGTCTTCCGGATCGTTATCGATTAAGTCTGTATTATAATTAGTAGCTCATTAATTCTTAACACATATAGAAGATGGTTCTCCAGTCGAATCGCATGACTAGTGTTCTCTTCACGTTTTCATGACCACGGCAAAATGAAATATATTGTTTCATACAATAATTAGCGAACTTTCCGAACACAACGAGTGAGCGCGTGACCTTATGACGTCATCTGTGTATCTGTACTAACATAGATCATGGCTATCGACCGTGCCTCAAAAACGTTAGCCAATGAAATCGCTCGTTCTTAGGATGATTCCATAGTTTAAAGTATAATTAGTAATAAAGCATTGCAGTTAAGGTTATGGTGTCAAAGTACTCATCTCAAAGGATGCCTCATAATTACTCTATCTTATGCGCATGTCAGAAGAGTGCTACAATCAGTGATCACTAATTTATTGAGTTGTGTAACTTTTCTTAATTGAATTTAATACGTTTGGTCTTGATGTAATTAATTAGCAACTGAAATTAAAAGAGGATAGTAAACGTTGAGTAATTGTTTTCTACCCTTGGGAACATCATGTTTTCTTCACTAATAGAAGTGCCCCCCCCCCCCCCAAAAAAAAATATATATATTTATTCTTCAGTGTAACCTTTTGCCAAAGAAAGGGCGTAAAGATATATAGAATTCTCGTTATTAGCGTTCGTTTTATGTTTTATTGTACGAAGTTGTGGAAGTTGCAAATTACTCATTATTCCATACATTCTATAGTTTCTTCATACGCCTGTAACTTAATATTAGTATCCAACTGGAGTACCGGGAGAAATAGGACATAAATGTTTGTTGTTGTCGCGTGCACTGACTTGAAACCAGGGGGGAGGGGAGGGGAGGGGGAAGTTGTATGTACGACCACGAGGTCCAGAATCGGACCTCGTTTTACGAGAAAATGATTGCTCGAAAACCCGGGTCTCCAAGTTATTGTGAAAACGAACCCAGATTTTATCCCTGTGTGATTATTCTGAATCATCTATAACACGAGATATTTGCACGAAAAGCCCGGACCCGAAAATCGAAATAAACTTCAAACTCGGACCCAGAACGGCCAGAACGGACCCATATATATTACGTCATAAACAGGGGTGCCCCCGGGAATCAATACCCATGGCATATTGATGATTTTCAAGACTGGGAAATTTGAAGGGTTACGGGGCACATTTATATAATAAAATTAATGACATCATTCTCGAGCCTATCAGTAGTTATTAAAGTGACCGTTGTTCCTGCAATACAGCCGTGACGTCATACAGAATGTTTAACGGTTTCAATCTTTCCCTCACACTTTTTCTATATAACCCTATATAACCCTATTTAACAATAATTCCCCCAGTTCAGTAGGCTAGTGCTTTAAAATAACAAAAGGTACAAAATTAAGTTAACAACATTTAATGTAAATGTTCTTTACTATCGTTTTCCTAGATCATAGGTATAACATAAATTCATACGAACACAATTTGATGTCATAACTTCGGTAATATGCACTGTGACGTCATGACTTCAGTGACATGCAGTGTGACGTCATGACTTTAGTGAAATGCAGTGTGACGTCATGACTTCAATTACATGCAGTGTGACGTCATAACTTCGGTAATATGCACTGTGATGTCATGACTTCAGTGACACGCAGTGTGACGTCATGACTTTAGTGACATGCAGTGTGACGTCATGGCTTTAGTGACATGACAGTATGACGTCATGACTTTAGTGGCATGGCAGTGTGACGTCACGACCTCAGTCGTGGATAATAGCTAATCACTGAAGCTGTTAAACATCCATAAAGTTCAATTTTCTCAGAACTGTTAAAAGGGTGAATATGAATATATAATAGAACAATTATTTGACTCAGTCTTCGGTTTTGCCGAAGGATCTTGGTCTTTATAATTTTATTATAACTATCATTCTAAGTTTCATCAGGTTTCGTCCAATAATTGTTAAATTGTTCAAGTTGTACTAAAGCAAAACAGGCTGCAAAGGATACCTAGTTTCTGTAAAACGACTGCGTCGGTAAAGAAGCCGGTCAACTATAAAATGGGCTTATTAACTGTTAATTGAAAAGGTATGCTGATAATGGTAATAATACTAACCGCCGTGAGCTCGACATGTGACCTGCAACTCGCTATTTTTCACCAGACGAAAATCTAGCGCTAGAACGCCGGCTGCAACTCACTTCCCACTGCGGTTAGCATACCATAGACCTTGATCTCACCGCGGCCATTTTGGCTAAAGACAATAGATTTTGCATTGTGCATGCAAAAAACTATTGTTTGAAGCCAAAATGGCCGCTTCGTAATAAAGGTCTGTTATCAATATCAGTGTCTAAGAGACAAATAGTTTTGCTTTGTAAAGGTGATGTTAAACGCGATGATTTTTCATCCCACATTGTTGCCCGGAAAGTCAACATACTAAACCAAATAAAATGGCGCGCTGGATGATTTTTAATGCAATCTTCGTTGCGGCAACATTTTGCAAGTTTTTGAATTACCTTAAAAACCTGCAACATTGTTGCCCGAATTTTGTTGGAATTGCTTCTTGTAACACCCTCGCCGTTGACTTTTCATGCAACGTCGTCCCAGAAACCTGTTCGCTACGTTCACGGAAACGAGGCTACGTTAACAAACAAAGACTCCACTCGTCAACCATGTTTTGTAAAACGAGGATTTCGGAGTAGGAGCCTGGGTGCTAGCTAGATGTTGCGCTAAAATCGTCCGGTGCAACATACCTGTTGCCGCATCAATGTTGCGCTAAAAGTTGTCTCGTGTATCATGCATTAAAAATCGTCGTTAAAAGTCGTCTGGTGTAAGATCATCATAAGACTAAGGTAATGGGATCGTACTATATGAGCTTGTCCCATGCAGTCCCAAACCTTTCGCGAGTACTTCGCTTTGATGTACCATCTTGACTGCGGATTGCAGCTGCCTAGTACATTTTACAGCCGTGGCGCATTAGTTTGGTTCTAGTTCTCTACAATTGTAATCTGTATTCATGATTTACTAAAAGTCCTCGTCATCAGGAATGCTTTCAGACCGATGAACCCATGTCCCAGAATCCTCTTCACCGGAACCTTCTCCCGATCCCGATCCGGATCCAGAACCGGAACCGGAAAAGGATCCGGACCCCGAACTGGAGGTTTTCCATCCAGAACCGGAACCAGAAGCGCAATCTGCAGACCCAACATCACAGCCTATTGAAGTTTCTGGAAAATATTTCCGATAAAGAACTGATGAGAATTGGTAAAACATCACTGTACAAAAACAGCGGACAATTCAGAAATTAATTATATGATATGTATGAAAGAAAAATGTCACAAAACTATTCAATATCATGCATTAGTTCGAGTGCAAATTGGAATTAATTCGAACGGGGAGGTTTTTTCAGAGAGTCATAATTGCCTGATTGAGAATATGTACTGGTGATACTTATAAGATCACAAGTTCAAGTTCAATTTATTCACACTTGTTTATATGTTACCATTATTGGTTGAATATAACAAGCCATAAGAAAGAGAAAAATAAATAGGAGATAATAATTACAATCTTTAGATGATAGTGTGTAGTGGTCAAGGGAGAGAAAGCTTTCGAGTTAACCACTACCATGTTGAAAGTTAATAAGGGGAGGAATAAATAAACGAATAGGCTTGATTGTATCTTTACAGGGTTTTAAAAAGTATGACTGTTGGTTATAATGAGAGAAGCTAGGAAGAAAATAAAGGCTTTTTACATGTACAAACTGGTTTGGATATATGGTAATTTTACAATACAGAATAATATAGACATTTACAGTAAGTATTTATAAATAATAATTGATATATACATATATTATAAATGCAGCTAACATTTTATATCTGGCTTTCAAGGAGGAATAACTTATATTGTTTTCTAAAACTGTTATGAGGCAAACATTTGATCTTGATTGGTACTGTTTCCCATATTTTTGATGACATTACTTTAAATTTGTAAGTCCATAATTTGTTCTTGAGGCTGGTCTGTATAGGTTTTGGTTAGAGGAGTACCTAGTGTTATAATTGTGAACTTCAGAGGCATACAGAACCAAGTCAGAAAAAGTAGTAGGGATTTCCATTGACACATACTTAATTTTATGTACAACTTACTTCCACATCGTTCCTCTCGGCAATATCCTATTCCCGTAGCCTCTGTTATGTTACAAGGTCTGCCGCCATGATCAGGCTTAGGATTGTTACATGCTCGGTTCCGTTTCTTCACGCCAATGTCACATGTTCTGCTACAACTTCCCCATGCACTCCACTCTCCCCAGCCTCCGTCGACTGATAGTAACAAAACAATAAATATTACACGTTGTCATTATACGACTTCGCGTTTTCGAGGGCAAATTCGGGATAAAACGAGTGCAAATATGCGAGCGTATGACATGGGTCACGAATTTCCACAGGTTTATTTAACGCGCGGTTTATTTAACGTTTTGTTAGCGCGCGAACCAATCAAAATGGTCTGTTTGAGTAATAACCAATCATCTTTTAGTTCGAAAAAAATAAAGGTTCCTTCCCTCAAGATAGTTTCTTCAAACAGAGCGAAAACAAACATCTTTTTTAGTGTTAGCTGTCGTATAATTAAACAATTTATTACACGAAAAGTTGTGTAATACGGCTGGGAATTTTTACTCGTCAATTCTATTTTTTCTCACCTTCAGGCTCGAAAATATGAAACTGATTCATAAAAATAGAACGCCTTATTACACAACTTTCCGTGTAATAACTTCTTTCTATCGGCGAAGGGAGGTCCACGGAGGAGGGAGGGGAGTGGAGTTAGGGTTAAGGTTAGGGAGGGGAGGGACAGGGGTACTCGCAACGAGGCGACGAGGTATGCGAAAGCTTTTTGGCTATTAAATTTAAAATTGTGAGTATTTTTCTTTTGCATGGTGGGGGGATCAAGGAAATATGAGAGGAACTTTGGAGGTCACTTACGAAGAATATATTTTGGGTTTCTGATTTCAATTGTTAGGGAGTGCTCCACATGACTACGTCAATTTAACATAATTATCTCGAGTCAATGCACGCTAATTTTATCCTGATTGATCAAATATGGTTTTAAATAATAACTGTCGCTGTACAAAGGTGTTTTGAGAAGGTGTAAAGAAAACTCAGTGATTTTTAAAATGCATTTTGAACCTCTTTATCGACGCCACACTAGTCATAACGATGTTCCCGATAAGCCGAGGGAGCCTGAGATGTGTGATAAAATTATGATATATATATATATACGTACTTGGGCAGAGTTTCTGTAGTTCACATTTTTGCCATTTTTCAGGGCTTTGACTGCATTCTTTGCCGCCGTATTGGGGTTTAGGGTTAGAGCAACTTCTACGCTGAATTCGATCTCCAGGTCCGCAGGTCTTTGAACATGGACTCCACTCAGTCCATTCGGTCCAGCCTCCATCAACTAGATGAAGAAACATATACTAGCTAAAAATCAGAATGAAGCGGCTCCAGGGATAACATGAACAGGACATATGTTGATGGGACGGGCCATGGTATAAAATCAGCTAAAGTCGATTGAGGTATGCTAACCGCCGTGGAAAGCGAGTAGCAGCTGACGTTTCGAGCGCTGGCCCTTCGTAAGAGCAAAAAAAGGGCTAGCGCTCGAAACGTCAGCTGCTACTCGCTTTCCACGGCGGTTAGCATACCTCAATCGACTTTAGTTGATTATATACCAGTGTTTATCTTCCCCACCGACGCAGACCACAGGCCGCCCAAGTTCTGACTGTATAACAAGGTTTGTATGGGAGTTCTTCCGATAACTCAGAATAATAACATAAATCTCCTATAATACAAGGTAATAAAGGAAGAAGACTTACTTGAAGTTGTTTTGTCGTCCTATGTGTATTTCAGGTCGCTAGAACGGTGTTTTATGGAATTCTTGAGTCATACGCTTCACCCCTCTAACCAGAGGGGAAGGCTGAACACTCGATACAACCACGGCCTTCGCTCGAGGACGAATTTTTCACAAAATATCAATCCCATCGGCGTTTACTCGGCCGCGGTACAATCCAAGGACATCAATTATCCCTCAGAAGTCCCCAGGCTTGATAACTCCTTTCCAAACCCGTTAGATTTGAACGATTTTTGAAGCAATTCGTGCAGCTTCAAACGGCCGACAGATCGTGTAGTCCATAGAATGGTCCTTCTTGACAACGCATTTTGGTAACCAGGCGTTTGGGTAACCAGGCCGTTACAAATTATTTCTTTCCCTGAGAGGGACATATCAAATTCATTTGACACTTTCTAATCCCTCCCTCCCCTCCCACGAGACCACTGGATGTCACCGGCGCGGTTCAGTGGTCTCGTGGGAGGGGAGGGAGGGATTAGAAAGTGTCAAATGAATTTGATATGTCCCTCTCAGGGAAAGAAATAATTTGTAACGGCCTGGTTACCCAAACGCCTGGTTACCAAAATGCGTTGTCAAGAAGGACCATTCTATGGACTACACGATCTGTCGGCCGTTTGAAGCTGCACGAATTGCTTCAAAAATCGTTCAAATCTAACGGGTTTGGAAAGGAGTTATCAAGCCTGGGGACTTCTGAGGGATAATTGATGTCCTTGGATTGTACCGCGGCCGAGTAAACGCCGATGGGATTGATATTTTGTGAAAAATTCGTCCTCGAGCGAAGGCCGTGGTTGTATCGAGTGTTCAGCCTTCCCCTCTGGTTAGAGGGGTGAAGCGTATGACTCAAGAATTCCATAAAACACCGTTCTAGCGACCTGAAATACACATAGGACGACAAAACAACGTCAAGTAAGTCTTCTTCCTTTATTTACCTTGTATTACAGGAGATTTATGTTATTATTCTGAGTTATCGGAAGAACTCCCATACAAACCTTGTTATACAGTCAGAACTTGGGCGGCCTGTGCGCAGACCAACACTAGTTTTTACAGGAACTAGTTAGCTATCGTATATATTTTAAAGTTGTTATGAAAAATATTTTCAATAAAGGATCGCAACCTTCGTCGTATCAGGGATTGCATGACCCAGTAACCTGGCTCGAATATACAAGAGGCGAAGACGCGAGCAAGAAGAAAAAGAAGAGCTGAGAGCACGTCAAACCGGTTTTGCTTGCCCATTGGTATAAGCCAATGAAAATTACTGTTACATCCATCACTCAAGGTTACGCCTGGTAATGAGTATATATTATCTATTCAGGGTCGAGGTTCAAATTGTGAACCTGATGTTCGCATGGAAGTGAGATTCTCAACGGATAACACCATATTCTCAGTCTTCAGTCTTTTTTCGTTTCTCATAGGACTCTCACAGGACTGTTCTCTCACAGGACTGTTCTCTCACAGGACTAGTACTGTTCTCTCACAGGACTGTTCTCTCTCTCTCTCTCCTTGTCGCCTTTTCGCGTCTCTGGCACAAAAGGTAGGATTAAATACTCAATTATCTCAACCCGCCTTTCAGTTAGCTCAGTAGTAAAGTCTGATGTGTGGGAGGTCGTGAGTTTAAAGCCCCGGCCGTACCAACACTCTGCTGTTACGTTGAAGTAAACGGTTAGACATTGACGTCTTCTCGGATGAGGACGTAAAACCACGGGCCTAACTGAGTCAACAGACGGCCACGTGGAAGATTACTGAGCTATGTTAGCGGTAAACGTGTCAGTTACCTTCTATAAGCTTTATTTCCCACCCCATAGCTACCCCCTGTGTGTAGTCCCTCCTCTAGATCGTTCCATGAAAAAGACTCACTTGGGCAAGGATCCCTCTTGCATATTTTTCTTTCCTGTTCTCTCCCTTTACAGTTGGGTACTCCGTTAGAGATGCATTTTCTTCTTCTACTTTGATATGACTTCCCACATGTGGCGGTGCACGGTGTCCACGGTTCCCAGTCACCCCAGTAGCTAGTCGCTATGGAAACAAAGTATTTTAGCTCGGAACATATGAGATTTTGTGATATTTTAAATATAGAATCAGCACGCCACCAACTCGAAGTTTGATTGTAACCGTTGAACATTAAGAATAATATTACGAGGTTTCTAATGGCTAAAAGTTGGCGAAGACCTTGGCGGCCCTCTTATTTGAGGGCGGAGGCTTGGAACAAACATGAAATTGAGGTCAGTAACAGCCGGGAAAGCGAGGTCAGTAACAGGAAAGCTTGGTCACACGCCCCAGCTGGCTGGCTAGCCGGCTGGGGCTAGATCGCGCTCCGCGCTCAACTCAACTGACTGAAAAATCACTGGGACAAACAAAAAGAAAAGAGGGCCGATATGCAGGCTAGCGAGGACCAAATTCCCGAGAAAACCATCAAAATGGACTAAGAACAAGTTGCAAATTGTGTAGTTGGTATGTTCCATACAGGCTGTCTGATAGTAACAGACGGCCTGGAACAGTCTAAACAGAACAGAAACAGCTGGTATCAAGCAGGGAAGTGAATGGAATGGAGGAAAAGGGGAGGGGATTTCATATAGGTGGTTACTGGAGTTGGGTTATTGGACCTCAAAATCGCAGTCTGATTGTTCAATAACATGCAGTGTTTGATTACAGTTATAATGTTATACAAGGAATACCCTAACCTATCTTATATGTGCTGCATGGCTGACAGGCTTTTTTCCTCAACTTTTTCTTGGTACTCCAGCCACCAGATCCGCCGGCATTTTTACAGCATTCTTCAAAGGTCACAGTCCTATCTTTAGTTCGGTCTAATTTCCGACATCCTCGTCCCTTCTTGTATTTAAGAAAGCAGGCACCGCCTAGAGCATCTGGAAACATGACAGATAGATTGTAGCACATGATTAATAACAATTACAGGGGCACTGTCAATCGAATCATTGAACCTTCAAGTTTCTTTAAAACAAAACTACAAAAATAAAGTACTGCCGAAGCAATTCGAGAAAGACATTATGCGGGTTTTATTTGATACGTTCATTTTCGGAATAGGATAGCTATTGAGGCATCAAAGCCGAGGTCATGCATCAGTTGTCCCAACTTGTTACAGGAAGAGAAAAATATACAGTCGATGGTGGAAAATAACGTTAAGTTTCTAATGACACAAAGGAACACACCAGTGCGGTACAACAGAAACGAAGACTTTCCTGACCTACTACAATGTTTAAATCTTTGGGACAACTGACCGAACCCGCGTGGACATGAGATATGAATAAGTAGCCTCCTCTGTAGGCGGATCTAGTTTATAAGAAATATTAAGTAGCAGTAAATGTGGGCGCGCGAGGGACCCTTTTCTTCTCCTGCCCCTCCCCTTAGTTTTCTTCATTTTCGTTCCCAGTCTTTCTAAGTCGACAGGGTTCCCAACCTTACTATTTCTTAATAGAGATGTCTGCGGAGGAGGCTAATGAATAAGGTGAATAGTGCAGTGGCAACAGCTGAAATAACAGAACTTCAAGAGTGTCTGAGTTACCTTACCTTTTATGTGAACAACCGCGATAAGAACAGCGACAAAGGCAAACGCGAAGTGTGTCCTCATAATTGCGACCCTGAAATAACTGTCGGGTTCTTTTTAATTATTAAAGTCCGCGTACTTTTCCAACGGCCCCTAAAGACAACAAACATACCACAATGTTGATAATCTTTTAAAAGATTAAAATTCGTCTACATAACTTGATACAAATGGGACGATACTTGAGATATCACTGATAACATTGAACTCGCTGTGTAGAATCCAACCGTTTCTTTTCTACAAGGTCCCAAAGTCCCTTGCAATGGCTCCAATAATTTTACATACAGAAAACTGATTTTGTAAGCTGGACTGCAATCTGGACAAACTTGATCCTGGGCGTTGATGACGCTAACATACTGAGCTATTAATACATTTAAGGCCGAGGATCAGGAAGGGCGGAAACTCAGAGACGCGCGCTCTCAGTGTGGTGCTGACCAGATCTTCACGTTCGTGTCACCTTTCACTGAGATATAATAGCTGTGAAAACAATCTACTACGGTTACTGTTTCGCGTTCTTATGAGTTTTGAAATGCTTCAGCGAGTCTGGCAGCGTATCAAGTGCATTTTTGCTGTTATCTCCTGAATACACAGGAACACCATTCCATCAAAGTGTTGCAAATCATTATGTCATTTGTAAAGAGGAGATTTTCCTTCCGCAGATCCGGTTAATGTTTGAGAATTATAGCGACGCTAAAACAACACTAGTATATTAACTGGATTAGACACGACTTCCTTCTAGTATATCAGTATTAAAACACAAAATGTTTGAAGTGGCGCAATTGGCATGTATACGTGTAGGAATATTTCTTGAATACGCAAATTATGAAATCCAATAAATCGACGTTACCATCTGTCAGCAATTCTAGTTAACTAGTTAATTAGAAACAAAGGAAAGAAAAAAAGTTATGAAAGTCTTCTTGGCTTTTACGATGGGAGATCTATATGTCCAGTCCATGATGAGCCATTTCCTAGTTTTTAATTCTACGACTACGCCGAAACAAATGCATAAAATAACTGACACTAGAGGATGATAGAAATACCAATCTGTGGTGAATTGACATAAGGTGTTTTTTGCCATAAAGAAAACTCACAGAAAGGAGATCTCCTCCAGTCTAATGAGTTTAATTCTACAACCGTCTCCGAACGAATGAAAATATGAACACACCGGAGGATGTAGAACTACCAATCTTGACAGGAAGTGTTTTTGCCATAAATATAACTCCCAGAGCACTACTCAAAAGAAACTCATCATTAAAGGAACCCCGGTCTATGTAGTATTTATCGATGCGAGGATTGTCTAATCATACGGTCATTTTAGTATTATTATTGATGAGTATGTCGTCTGTGCATGGCCAGCCAAATGTCAGCCACCGCCACACAGTTAAAATGATTTCCTTATTACAGTTAAATTAATAAAGTCTGTTAAGTACCTGTCAGATAAGATGAAATATTATACAGATTCTTTTAATTTAGGGTAAAAGCCCATGACTACTGCTAGGTCGAGATCTGACACCAATTAAAACATTTCGCATAAAATTTCCCATGAAAAAAAAGTAAAGTGTCTCAGAAAAAGGTTAGGCAAAACTCCGATTCCTCTTCTGATGACTACCATACCAAGATTAGTAGATTAGTTTACCTTGGTTAATTCAGTTACATGCTATGCATGCGATTTTTGCAGTTCAGGATCCAATGCTTTCGTTCAATTAGCAAGCAAGGCCATCTCTGGGATTGAGTACTCGTTCCATACTACTCTTATTTGTAATCGTTTTCGTTACTTTAAAAGATGATGAACTCATTTAAGATCCAGATCAGCTTGATTAACTACAATTATCATTTTAAATAGAATCATTAAAGAATACATCAAACAAGGCATGAATTCAGCAATTCAAATACTGAGACAAACGATGAGTATCGTTATGTTGATAGAGCTTTCTGTTAGCTAACTTGTCCAACTCTTTCTTCTCCTTTCTCGCCATCAACAAGATTTAAGAACAATCTGATGTGGAAGATAGATTGAACAACTGAGTAGGACAGATAAAATCTTGCGTGGTAAGGCCTAGGGGTCATGCAAAGTTCCGCTCTCCGGCCGTGGTAAGGCAATTGAAAATGTTTCATCCAAAGAATATATGCACGGTATAGTTTCACAAAATATCAACCTAGAAACGAATGCTTTGGTGGTGTGAAATAAATATAGATTACTCAGATAAGTGGGCTCTTGTCTGAGCTGTTACCGAATATTTAAACACCAGAGTACTTGATGAAAGAACTCGAGCGCGGAAAGACGACATGATGTAAAGAGCTAGAAATCTAGATAATCGTTCGCCTATCAGAACGCGAGCCAACGAAGCATGTAACGCTCGTGAGTACATAACGGTAACTACGTTGATCGAGGGTAGTTTACGACTCCAATCAACAATTTCCTATTGAGAATTACGACAAAACTCGATCCACATAATATTGCCATTCCCTGTCAATATTTGGGGATTTTGTCGTTCTAAAATGTTTGATTTTCGAATGATTCTCGATAGGAAATTTTCGATCGCCGGAGTCTAGATCTTAAACTACACTTGATCCTTTACCTTGTTTTTGAAGGGGGATTCTTCCTGAATATTTTATTTGCTTCTCCGTTCAGTTCCAAGTAAACACCTTTGTAATTCACTATCACACGTACGTACGTTCGGCCTCGTCTGATCTGTGTTCAATTACCGTGCTGTATCGTGTTTATATTAACGCAAGTTATGACGTAGTGATGACTTCGGCGACTCGCGTTTCAGTTACATAGATTTTGACAATTTTTTTCAAGGCTGCATGCACGCGGGTTAAAACATAAACTGACCTATCGATGATGTCTTTCTCTCATCTAAGAAAAAATATCTTACAATGGCGTATGGAATGAGACACTTACAAATCGCTTGAAAGACCCATCAGACCTACAGCTGGGGCCAAAGTCTTGAAACACTTTGCTTCCATAGCGCCCCTGGGCCATTCCCCCTGTGCAATGTTGGTTACAAGTGCGTAATTTAATGACTACCTCTCGCTTGCAATTAACTCTGACTTTGCACCCAACATTGCTACGGGGAAGGGGGTGTTTCAAGGACTTTGGTCCCTAGCTGTAGCCTCCTCCGCACGGTTTCCTATACTGAGATGCCTGCGGAGGAGGCTACATCAGACCCATGCATGCTTACAGTCAGCTTGACCTGTGACTCATTGTACAATGATCAATAACTGACAGCTAGCTATTTTAAGGCGATAATGTATTGAGGAGTAAGTTAAAGCATAGTTAATAGAGAGTATGGTTATGAAACCCAGCGACCTTCTTTGTTATATGTCTTTGTACTCTTTTTTCAACCGTAGCCGTGGATAAAACGGTAGATATTGGAATCATTCCATTTTGTTAATCAGTTGGCCAATAGAAACATGTGGTGTCCCTCAGGGGACGCTAATGAGCTATAACTGTATACAATCACAATCCGTTGTTTTACCTCCTTCCAATCAATATAAATCGCAGCGCCTTTGTTAGCCCCTTTGACGTTTGCATGGTTTCTTGACCATCCCCCTCTATTCTTGGGTTGCAATCAATCTCGGCTGGGGATTCAAAAGACAAAGACGCGGCAGCCATGTTGGAGGACGGAACAAAAGACACTAATGAGGAATCTTTTGTTAATGTTCCTCCAACATGGCCGCCGTGACGTCATGTGCAACCCAAGAATTAATAAAATACGGTAATGACATAAGGCAAATTATGGTATTGGTTAAAGCTAGAGAGTACTGGAATCCCCTAGAACGAATCTCACTGTACATAATACGTGTGCAGGCAGGCAATGGTTCCCATTTACCAAGGTCAAATCAAGGTTTTTTTTACAAGTTTTTTCTACATATAGCCGTATGTATGTCAGGCGCGGATCCAGACCGGTTTAAACGGTTTACGGAAACCGGTCAAAATTTCCAGATTTAAGGGGGAGGGGGGTGGTTAAGTAAAATTTCCAATTTTGGAGTTTGAGTTGGGACTGTCGGAAACCGGATTTTTCAGATTTTTTTCTGGTTCCGCGCCTGTATGTGATCATTCATAATACCGTATAGTTCCAAAGTAACGACCCCCGAAAGTAGCAACAAAATTTGATTGTTGTTAATAAATCCTGAAAGTAACGAACCCAATGTTGACTTTACCCGTAATGTTTAGGAATACCGTAATCACGGCCATTGGCGGATCCGGTTGGAGTTTCTGCCACATTCAACCCTATATAATAAAAATAACGCTGTTCTAGTTACCAAATGTTTGTGCGCGTGTTAGCACTTTTGTTTGTCATGATTTATGGTGGGATAGCTCGGCCTATGTACGGTAAGCGTTTTAGCTCCTCTAAAGTAAGGCGACCCCTCCCCACCCGAAAATAACGACAGTAGAAGGCTAATAAAACCGAAAGTAACGACAGTAGAAGGCTACCGCTGTTAAAACCGAAAGTAAGGCGGCGACAGTAGAAGGCTAGCGCTGTTAAAACCGAACTAACGACAGTAGAAGGCTAGCGCTTTTAAAACCGAAAGTATTAATACTGTCATTAATGGCGACAGTAGAAGGCTAGCGCTGTTAAAACCGAAAGTAATGGCGACAGTAGAAGTCTAGCGCTGCTAGAACCGAAAGTAACGACCTTCGTTACTTTGGGAACTTTACGGTATTTGTTTAATGTATGGCCGGGTTTTACGGTCCTCCTATAGTGTAATGACGTCCAGATGCGAGCATCGGATTCTACTTATCCTCAAACATTGTCGCCTTAAAATGTGCAGCAAGCTGATCAGTTATTGATCATTGTCCAATGAGAACCCTGCTTTACCTATTCTCTCTAAAAAATGGAACTGGGAACAACGACGCCGCGAGAGATATCGGTCAATCATGCACGCAATGGGTTGTTATGGTTTTCTAAGCGGACCCAGCGGAAACAACGAAAGCAACGGCGCATTCGTTATGTCCTGTGTGCTTTTAGCTGCTCATTTTGAGATAAGAGAACATAAAGTTATCCGCTTTGCTTTTCCTTTAATTCCCTGTTTTCCTGCAAAACTTCATGGTCAAACCCATGTGGCGTACGTGTTAAACAGCGTTTTGCCCTTCACCATTGTAAGTATCATGAGGCCTGTGTTACGTGAGTCTCTCACTATTTATTCATTGTTTTTCTTCGCATTCATCCCACCCCCACCCCGTAAAACCACTATGGTAAATTATAATTCGAGTCGGATCCGGGTTCTCAGTTAAAATCATTTTTAGTGTTTCTTTTTTGTTCAAGAGAAATGATCCCAAAACATATACAGTCAGTACAGAAATATGGGAAGAAAAACAGAAAAACACACAAAACAGCAGAAATGATGGAGGAATTCTTGATCATGGAAAAATGTACCAATGGGTACACATCCGATCCCAAGGTGATCACTCATAAACTTGACTGCGAAAAAACAAGCTAATCAGCGTGAATTGTATGGATTATATTATCATGTTTACCAGCTCACTTCCTTGGTTGCTGAGGCCCACGGCTTGGAGACGTTGAAACGGAAGTAAAACACATTGCGTTCCTTTGTTTCTTGGAAATTGGTTGGACTTGTGCACCGGAAGTAAATGAAGGAGAACATCGGCATGCGTGCGTATTTAAACAGTTCTCGGCTTCTAGGGTAATGTCTTCCTGATTCAAAATATACTGACCGCATTCCTAATGGCCGCCTCGTAATGTGCATAATTTGGAATATAAATCTGTAGATGGAAGCTAATGCTACCACATGAAACTCCGGATCACATCTGAACTAGACATTGTGTTCAGTTCAGAGAGCAATACAATGTGTAGTTGTAGGCATTTCAATGGCATAAAAATCATGAAAGCGATGCTCGGAAGGCCTCTATTGCTTTTCACAAACAAATCCGTAACTGATTGATTTTTAACTCTACAGCACTCAAATTTCACAACTGATCACTAATGTCGACCTCACATAGCTATTGAAACAGCAATACGTATTTATTAATGCGGTCCAACATTCAAGCTGTAAAGAAAACACCATACCACATTTGGGAATACTCAAGTTCCCCCTCCCAATAAAAAAAAACATTGAAACCTCCCTCCCTAGTTCGGAGAGAGGAGCAATATTGCTGATGTGCAAACAAATGACAAAGAAGTGGCGGCCATGTTGGAGGACATATATAACAAAATTAATGATGCTAACGAGGAATCTTTTGCAAACGTCCACCAACATGGCGCGATGACGTCACGTGCAATCCAGCATATAAAATAAAGTATCGAACCAACTCCGATAATATCCGGAACGGGGCACGGTAATGGTACGGTAAGGGTATGGTAGAATAAATATCTGAGAAATGATTCTGACATTACTATAAATCTTGATCTTCTCGACTTGTTGATTCATGATATTGTTTTCATTACATTTTCTCTGGGGCGAATCCCCCTTTTTCTCGCCTGCTTACAAAAACAAAGAAATTACCAAATATTTTGGCGCTCGCGTATATCACACAATCCCGGATCCGCCCCAGTTTCTGCACTAGCTCGTTTTGTTGTAATTGGCATCAATCTGAATTCTACTGATCAATTGACCTTAACTACTGGGCAGCCGGGCCTTTGCAAGTTCGACTATGGCCTTTTTCTGTTAAACAGATGTCGTTGTTTTGTCTTTGCTTGATTTAACCCCAGGGCAAATTTGCCAAAACAGATATAAACTACTGAATAAATAATATATATCAAACTTGTTTATAAATATATAAAAGAGCTGACAGCGTGATCGATCGCATTCGAACATGGAAGTGTTATCAAGTCACCTCATAAAAGCCACATCCGTTCGTTATACATCTTTAATTATTTTAGCATTATTAAATAATACCCTTTTCCCTTATTCATAACCTTTTAAACAAATGTGGAAAACTGGAACGGACTTCCGTCTTTGCTGAAGTTGACTGGGTTATATACGTCAGCCGGTTCTGTGCGCTTTGAATATCCAATCACAGCACAGCTGGGCATGTTATACGTGAGCTTACTGAATTGCCTTGATTGACAAGTTATCTACAAAACAACTGGCTCGAGTGAACCCCTCGCGAAACAAGGAAAATCTTTCTTTCGGTCATCCAAGGAATTCCATGGTATTTTTTCTAAGTGCTGCCGGATACACCCATCTCTCCCTTCCTGTTTTAATTTTGTCCGTGACGCTTCCCCGTCTCCTAGATTATTACTTCCGCCAATACTCAGATTTTAAACAATTATATGACAAATAAAGCTCACAAAAAAAATTAAGGCATACAGTAACGAAGATAACGAATCGGGTCTTCTCCGTTGTTTTGTCATTTGTTCAAAATTAATTATTTTGTTTTTCTGAAGCAAAATTAATGTGTCATTGCTGTTTTACTATCACAATTTGACCTTCCAGAAATTAATTTGGCAGATTGCCACATGATGGCTTGCTGTCATGCACTGCGCGCGTGTCACGACTTTCGAGAATTGTGCAAACCGTCATCACCAACACTCTCTCGGAACACTCCCTTTGTCGTCATTTCCGGATTACGGCCTTAGCCAATCAGATTGAAGGTCCCTGATGTATTATTTTCACTTCCTTTTCAAAGTGATCAGAATAAAACCGATCTGCAGAGGTCGAAGTACTTGCAGGAGGCAGCAGTTCCAAGCACTATCATTACGCAAAGGAAGCAAAAGTCTTCCAAACACCAAAATGCTTTGGTATATTTTACTACTGGCTGTCGGCTACGCTTCGGCAGCGAACAGGTACAGGTTTTAGATATTGTTTATATTTCGATAATACCTTTCGTAATATTTGGCGCCGGACCTATCAATCTCTTTCTCGCTACGACTGATCAGCGAAGGGCCTACTTGTGATCGAGCTGCAGATTGTCATTTACTTACTGCGATGAATAGCGTTAACTTATCTGCATTGAGTTGTTTATTAGCCAGTCCATGATTCTGTTGTTGGACAATTGACAAAAGTTACTCGTTACTATTAATTTTTGTTCAATAGCAGAATTGAACAGAATTTTAGATTTCAGTATGTGTCATGCTCGAGAATACCGCGTCTTTCTTTCGCTCGCGCTTCTAAAGTAGCGACATACGCGGGATTCTTGAGCATGAGTGTATGTGTTTAATCTCGATTTCGGTAAAAAAAAATACACATCAGAAATCAGTGCTACAGATCGATTCAGCTTGCCTCTTTGTTACCCCATTTCAGATCACCTGATTTTACCCTTGAGCAACGTATCTCAAGAAGAAATGCATAAATTTCTGGAATTCGAAAACAAAGCACTGAATCATCTGGAGAGCTGGCACATTAACTTGAAATGGCGATCCAAAGAGGCAAGCCAAGGCGAATCATGGGTCTATTGCGATCATATTGCGACTAT
This sequence comes from Actinernus sp. WN-2022, assembly GCA_030867875.1. Classification (NCBI taxonomy): domain Eukaryota; kingdom Metazoa; phylum Cnidaria; class Anthozoa; order Actiniaria; family Actinernidae; genus Actinernus; species Actinernus sp. WN-2022. The sequence continues at coordinate 69,854,521 of JAOWCC010000936.1, forward strand.
TGCGATCGCACCAGTACTAGGACACTATAGATATATAATATATTCGATGTTTCATATTACAGCTTTTAGAATGCACATTTGAGACCTTTTATAAATTAAGTTGCGTTGAAATTAGTCGTTACATCAAAGTGTTGCAATTTCATCCAAACTAATAACCACGATAACTATGACAGTAGCTTGAATTGCACTTTCGATATCTTCAGCTTACCAATCACATTGAGAGTGTTCTGTATTTGCTCAGGAAAATCCCTTCAGCAATCAATATCTGGCATGGTTATGTTTGTTGCAATCACAGGTGTCAGCTTTCGAGTGAGATTTCGTTTTTGAAGAACTAGATTAGAAAGCTCATGTTTTAAAAACTGTTAAAATATAACACATATAACATAAAATGAAGGAATTCGATAAGACTATAAATTATATCAGAGATTTCTATCAGTTCCATCAAGAAATCTAAGCACACAGCTACATTTGGGGCTCAAATTTCAGGTGAAATGTCATCCTTTCAGCAAAGCAGGAACGAACTGTATAAAATGTTCAAGGTCATTGTTTGTTATTGTATATCCATTAATCTGCATGTGCCTTTCGCAATGTGCTATGACCTAAGCAATGACAAACAAACGGTGTTTAGATATAGTCTTAGGGACGCACCATTTGAAAATTGATGGGGGAGGGGGCAAATCCCCCCAAAAAATCGAGCAAGCTGAATTTGCACAGGAAAAAAATCGAGCGAGCCAAAATCACGCAAAAAACAAAATCGAGCAAGGGTGAAACTTTGTTCATTAGCTGACTGAAACGTACTTGTCATGTAAAATGTAATGACATTGTTGTTGTAATGCCAAGCCAATGTTTAGTCTCCAGAACACAGGAAACCAGTGCTTTAGAGAGCAGCTGTAAAATCTCAAAAATTTCGACTCGGGCCTTCTGCCCTCGTTTCGTTTATACACTATCTGCTTCTTTCCTATATACGCAGGATCGCATTATCCAAGCTCGTGATCAAAAGCATATCCCCATAGGACAGATATTGCATTCGTGTCCAGGAAATTAGTAATAGTCATGCCAATGCTGAGCACTTTTTTTTTAATTTGAGACTAAGGAACAATGCAATATGTTGCACTACAATGCAATATGATGCACGTATTAATTAACGGTACAATTTCAAGTATCCATCCGGGAAGGAGGAGGTAGAGATTTCCAGAAGAATATATGTATGAAATTACATGTCTATATATGTTTTCTACTAAACAAAAGTAATGTATCATGGAAAATACCATAAATCAGGACGTTCTTGATAGACTCCTAAAAAAAATTCGAGCAAAAAAAAACCGGGTACCCCCCCCCCCCCATCAATTTTCAAATGGTCCGTCCCTTTAAAGGAAAATATTGCGTATTAATTCAATCAATCATCGTGGGAGGGAATGTTAACTGTTTGTCGCCATGACACCAATCGAATACTGACTCCACACATGCGCAACACCATGACACAGCCCCTTTAATAACATATAACTTAGATATCCATATATAAATATAAATATTGCTTTATTGGATTAAATTAAATGTTGTCGATTATATATATAGCTGGCAAGGGTGTTATGTTATATTATATTTTATTATAGTATTTATGTTATTTATTTAGATTTATTTTGTTCCTATGAATGGGAACCAATCAGTGTTGAGTACAAGACAATAGCATGTAAACTTGCTAACTCGAGCTTCGATCCGGTGAAATGCAAATTTGGTGGGCTAGTTCTAAAGTCGACGTCTTGAATGAAAAAAAATCGCGTGCTTATGCTAGGATTTGTAATTTGGAATGCTTTATTTTCGTTACTCAATGTATTTAGATCTCGCTGTCTAAGTGGTTACTGTAGTCACACTGTAAGTTGTCGAGTGTAAAGCCTTTGAGGCTAAAAATTGCAGAGTGCGTGCTTTGGATGACCTATGTGTGTATAAAATTAAGAACTTTATTTATAGGGTGTAGAGTTTAGTTCATCTTCATTTGGCAGAAAAGGAAATAAAGATTACAAAGCGAGTCAGGGCACAGCGGGTCAGGTATTCTGTGTTGATAATGGGCTTAGCGGGATTCTTAGAAAGATACGTGTCAACGTCCTCATTCTATTGCCATACGATGCCAAGGTACCTAACCTTGGCTGGATCGCTTCCAGACACACGCAAGAATAACCATAACTATTATTTGACAACTACGCGTGGTTCATCTTGGGTTAACTGTTGCGTGGGTTCAATGCTATCGTGATCTGAGGAACCAATCATTAATTAGAGGGGGCTGGTGAAAAGTGATTGGGGGGAGGGGGCACCAATTTATCAAATAAGGTTAAATATTTTTATCATTAATATCGATTCTACATCACGTGAATAGTTGAATAGTAGAATATTTCTCGATTTGAGTGTTGCATCCATGAGTTATAGAGGTTTCTATTTATAATATATCCAAGCCGGTGACGTAAATTCGGTCTTCATTTATTATACAAAAACATACTGGTAGCGATAAATTACCCTTTGTAAAGATCTATGTTATATATATCAGTGATTCTACCAAATATTTTGTCAAAATCAGTAAACGGTTTCATTCACAAGGAAAAAAGAAATGAAAGTAAAGTTCCGAATCCACGTCAAATGACGTCACATCATTAGCATATTGGAAATAGAAACCTCTATAACTCATAGACGCAACACTCAAACCAATGAATATTCTACTATACAACTATTCACTTGATGTAGAATTGATATTAATGATAAAAATATTTGACCTTATATACACTTTAAGCAAAAATGGGGGCCAAAGGAGCAAAAGGGGGAATTTTAAGGGGGGTGGGGGGTGAGACAGACAGACACATTTGTATTGATACTTTGTGCACTATATCCGTAGTTGTACAATAATAATAGTATTGTTGGGGTGCAAAAATAAATAAAATAATGACAGTGTTTTGAGTGGGAACGGGTATCAATTATTCAGAACTTGTGCCCTAACGCCCAGGCAGTCATGGATACATTTTGCCGCTAAACGAACTATTTTCGGAGCTGGGTTGATTACCACAGGTAATAATTTGTGACAGAAGGTTAGACGAGGGGAAGCGTGTACCAATATATACTCTTTTACGATGACTCGAGGGAGGGCACTTGTTTCATAGTTTCGTTCGAGAGGAAGTAGGGAGAGCAAAATCGAGGATTGGCGGTTAATCGAGAAAGTATAGTAAATCGAGTACAAGGTAAATACATCTTACGATGCAGCTCCTCAAATTGTTTTTCGATATTCCTATTTATAATGGGAGGTGGAAGAAAGAAAGGGGACGAGAATACGGAGAGCTTCTTTCCTGTCTTCTCCTCCTCCTTCCCCTTCTCCTTCTCTTAGCTTTGTGCATGCCTTTGCTCTCTGCCGTAAAGTTGTCGGTTCTGCTTTAAACTAATTCAGTTAACTTACTTCGAAACGACTTCACGTGGAAATGTGTCTTTCTTATCAAAATGAACTGTGGTCTCCAAATAAGGAAAGAATAAAGATGTTGCGTCATCGTTTTTGTGTGACGTAATACTACTAACAACTACCTGTACCCCTTGCGCGGATCATTTTGTTTCTCCTATCTAGACCATTGCTTTGGTATAAAATTCTGAATAAGAAATATAATTTGGAAAGGATTCTGGTAGACACCCTTTTAATAAGTGGTTGGAATTCAATTATGGTGACGTCAATCGCGGAAACGCAAACATGTCGCGCATGGTTAACTCATGAACCTTGAATAAAAGATGGCACTAAGGTTCAGAATTTCCAAGATAGGACAGAGGCACTGGTGGCAACATTTCTAAACAGGCAAAATTCGAGTCTTGATTCACGAGAAGTACGCGGATGACGTCATTGATTATGAAAATGAGGTATAGTTGTAATTAAATCACGCCATTATGCAAATGTTCTATATATATCAAACTCATGCAGCTTTATTGCTATGGTTCTCGTAGATATATGATAATGGCACCAAATGTCTTCCATGTGGGTATCCAAGAGAACGTTTCTGTGGCAGTGTATGACGTAACCTCTCCTATCACTGTCAAGGTTTACCTGCAGGACTATCCTAACAGAAGGAAAACATTTTCTCAAGTTCAAGGAGTGTTTGCAAAAGGTAACGTTTGTAAAGCCTAGTTTTTACTAGCGACACAAGCAGACAAAGCACAAGCAACAAACGCAGACAAACGTATTTATCACAAGCAGTACTTGTTCTACTCAGAGGTGTGAGATATAACAAGCAACAAACGCAGACTCTATGCCGTATTTATCACTAGCAGTACTTGTTCTACTCAGAGGTGTGAGATAAGAACAAGTACCGCTAATGATCAATGCATTACTTCGTCTGCGTCTGCTGCTTGAACTTATGTCGCTAAACCAATAGTCCCGTTTCGTATTCGAAAATGTCCGCTGAGTGCGATGACTGTAGACGCATGTGCTCAGTGCTAGCCTCACTCTGAAGTTAAATATTCATAAATACCAGCGAGAGGGTGTACAACTCAAAACTACAACAATACACAGAGTTGTGAAGTCCACTTTCTCGCTGGTATTTATGAATGTTTAACATCAGAATGAGGCTAACACTGAGCACATGTGTCTACAGTCATCACGTACAGCGGTAATTTAGAATACGAAACTAGTCAATTGCCAAATGAACTTACAACTGACAAAATAAAACAACTTTATTAAACAAAGTTCAACTTTGAAGTATAAACTTCAATACAATGCCAATAGCCCACTTCCGGGATATGCCTCACTTCCTGCATACAAAGGGATCAATACGAGGCTCCGTGCATAACGCTCAGTCGTTCGTGACAAGACTACAACACTTCTGTAGTTTGTCACGAACGACTGAGCATTATGCACGGAGCCTCGTATTGATCCCTTTGTACGTAGGAAGTGAGGCATATCTCGGAAGTGGGCTATTATTTCCGATGTGTCAACACGCTTCTGCCATCTTGACTCGGAACAATAAAACACTTCATAACTGGATCCTCGGGAAACCAGTGAGCTTCGTTCCCCGAGATCTCGATGTTTCCCAAGACAAAGTCGAGGGAAACATAAATTGAGATTCAAGGGAAACATTGAGATTCGAGGGAAACAAAGCTCATTTGTTCTCGATGGTCCAGTCATTTAAAATAAACAAGAAGTTCCAGTATAAAAGGGCAAGCATCTCCTCTTTTCATGCATAGCGAACTCCAATTTTGAGCAGTGAATTTGTGGGATTAAAATAGACCTTACTATGAAGTTTATTTGTGTTTGACTTGAATTTCGCGCGATAAGCAATCAGTAGGGAGCACTCAAGCTGAGCATCACAGAGATGTAGCCCTTACTATGCAGGAGTATCCAACGAGACATTTTTCAAAAATGATTTGCCGTTTTTCCAAACGATTGAAGGTATTAGTAGCCTGGCCATGGCCCTTTTATACCGTAACTTCCTGTTTAATAGTTATATATATATATATTATATCATAAGCAAATGAATACAGAGATGATGTTCACTCCACAAAGGCTGAGTGACAACTGAAGGTGTCAGTGGCCTGGCCATGGCCCTTTTATACCAGAACTTCCTGTTTAATAGTTATATATATATATATCATAAGCAGATGAATACAGAGATGATGTTCACTCCACAAAGGCTGAGTGACAACTGAAGGTGTCAGTGGCCTGGCCATGGCCCTTCTATACCAGAACTTCCTGTTTAATAGTTATATATATATATATATATCATAAGCAAATGAATACAGATATGATGTTCACTCGACAAAGGCTGAGTGACAACTGAAGGTGTCAGTGGCCTGGCCATGGCCCATTTATACCTCAAGTTCCTGTTTATTAAGTGATTTGTTATATAGCCTAATAATTATATTCCATATTGTCGAGAAAAATCTAACCAAAATGCAAACAAAAATGTTTCCAAAGACTGAGGTAACCAACGCAAAACTCACCACATCACGCGTACAGCATCTTCTGTCACGCTCTCATCACGTGCGCTAACTGTTACCCTTTGACGTAATAGTTCCTGTCATGTAATAATAAATCAACCAATGAGTGTGTGCCTTATCTCTGGAAAAGTCACAGCTATAAAACACTCTGAATTTCTAATGAGACCTGAAACAACAACAATACAATTTGCGTACACAGCCTCGCTTTGAAGGGTGTCAGGACGAGTTTGTGTACGCAAGAACAAAGCTTTTCATTGTCCCTGGACTAAACAAGTCCATTACATGAATAACGTGGATGAGTGAATGTTCAAAACATTGTACTTTCTTTTTTAGATACTCTGGGATACCTAACAGTAGAGGTAAGGATACATCTGTCACTACTTAAAGTGCTACTGTGATCAAACTACACTTTTCCTGTTTTCTTCATTTTCGGAAAGTAACAGCACTAAATTCCTACAGGAAGTCTGACTATTTTAGCCATACGTACGAGCTCAGACTGGCTTCCATTACTCGGACTAGAAACGAGAGATCCTTTGTTTAGCGGTTTTTTCGTGAACTACAACCCTACTCAGACCCTTGCTCGTCCCTATTATAGCACAGGAAGCCCGGTTTCACATTTTTTTTTTCTCAATTTGTTCGATTTTAATTAGGAGTTTCCTGCGGAGGAGGCTACTAAAACCCCTGCCATTTAAGTCGGACCTCTTCAGAAATTTCCGGCTATTTTTAACACAACCCCTCCTCCCCCATTTCAATGTTGGTTTTCGAGAAGACCGAAATGTTGCATTTCTATCCCAAGTGGGAGGGGGACAAGCCAAGTCATAAAAAGTTCGTTCAGTGTTCTGGATAGCCTTATTTTGTCGAGCGGTCCGTACTTAATTGGCGAAGGTTGTAGAAGGCATTTTGTAGCCCATAAGTATTTAGTACTGTTACTTTCCGAAACTGAAGAAAACAGGAAAAGTGTAATTTAATCGCAGTAGGACTTATATAATTATATTTAGCATGGAAACTATATTATATTCTGATTAAAATTATGTTCGAATTGCTCAGACGTTGATTAAAATGATGTTTAATTATAGGATAATACATTATAACATTTTATAAGATAACCCGAATGGTACACGCGCAGGCGCGGCAACAGAGCCCCACGCGTTGTCTCCTTTAAATATTGTTGTTGCGCCTCGTGATTTTCAAGGTTTTCATTCGTTCTTCCAACATCCCGAGTGTTTTTAAGAGAGAACAAAGACAGTGACAATGAGGATTTTGTTTTACTTAAACATAGAACATTTTGAAAGAATAAAAGAGAAAAATGAGAATCAAATTATTACAAAGATTTGATTAATCAATCAATAGTTTATTTAACCACGTTATCATTCAAGAGCTACAACTCGTTCAAACTACGAACGTGCATTCTAAACTAATATTTATAAGGAATACAATATATAAGGCTAATTACATTTTAAGAAATCTAGACATTTATAAATTTACAATAAGGTAATGTTATAAAATAAGGTAGCATGTTGTAATTAATTATGTTAGATATCTGATATAAAGCTAAAAAGCGAAAGAGCAATAAAACGTAATTACATAGGTGTAACTACAAGATACTTATATAAGTACTCTTAAAAATACATACTATAGATACAACATACTTAGGTAAAATAGTCCTAAATGTAAGTTAACAGGCTAAAGTGCGATATTACTAATATTCGTTTTAAAGTCGTTTAAATTGCCTGCCTGACGAACACTAGTAGGAAGATTGTTCCAGAGTTGCGAGAGGACATAGGTAAAATACTTTTTCTTCCAGTTCAAGTTAAAGCGCGGTAGGGTAAGGGTATAGCCATCACCTCTCATACTATAGATCGTTCTCCTAAAACTTAAAACATCGCAAAGATACTGAGGTCCACTACATAAAGACATTTATACAGCAATATTAGTGACTAGTAAAGCCTTGTTTGCCTTAGGTTAGACATACCAGCAATACTTAAAGTGCCCCTACGATCAAATTTTGACATATCAATGTTTTTGCATATTCATAAAGTAGAGTTCATATATTATTAGCAGTTCAAATTGTTTTTCGATACAACGACAGGAAGTCTTATTTTTTTAGCTCCGAATATTGAATCTACACGTCCGCCATTACTGGAAGCCGTGCCCTTTGTTCAGCTTTAAACAAAGGTTTATTCACCGGAAATGATGTCATACACTTAACGCTCGCCTGCAGAACACAACGCCTGGAGGCATATTTCTACTAAAAACGTCTTCACGTACATAAGAAGAAAGTTATATTTATCTTTGCGAGGTTGGCTACTTTTTTATGCACGCTATTTCGCGCCACGAGGTTGTCGTGTTAAGTGTATGACATCACTTCCGGTGAATAAACCTTTGTTTAAAGCTGAACAAAGGGCACGGCTTCCAGCAATGGCGGACAGGATTTTACCGGTAAACTCTCCTAAAATTTGTGGTTTTAAGATGCCCATTTGGGAATATTTTTTACTATTTCGGATATTTCTAATACTGATTGACCTATAGACACTGAAAAAGTGGCAAATCGAAATGGTAAATGTTCGTCGTAGTGGCACTTTAATAAGTATTTCAATAACCTGATGATTGTGATGGATGAATAGAATATAAAAGGCGTTAAATGGGATACGAAATCGTCGGTTTGCCTGACATTCCGTGTAATTTTGTTCGTTGTTGTTAGGTTCGCCCAGGCGATCTCCCCGACCAGGGATCACAAGACAAACAATACGTCTATCTGGTGGCCAAGTCTGATGATCCAAAACTAACATTCCAAAAGGAAACCAAAATCCTGCTTAGTTACAAAGATGGAGTCATTCTCATTCAAACAGACAAACCCATCTACACACCAAAACAGAGTGGTAAGTTCTTTATGCTAATCATATTTAATCGTTTTTATGTCTTCCTTCCTTTAATCCTAATATATTATAATGGCCGAAACAAGAGGGCTGGCCAGCTGTAGCACTGAAAAAATCCAACCATTTACAGACATTTCACGGTTCGCAATTTTACAGATATTTTCTGTCACTAAAATATGTATATTTTACAGACATTTCATATAGTAAGGAGAAAATCTCTGTTCATTTTATGTAAAATGTCAACATTTCTTTTGTATATTCTAAACTATGTAAACTTTGAGCATTTGCCGAGTTTTTACGCAGTATGTTACGTACTTTTCTAAAAGGTCCGTAATTGTTCAAATTTACAGAATCTGGAGTTGACTTCTTGATTTCCCAGTGTAGTATGGAGCATTTCATAGTCAATGCGCATGCTCAAGTGACGTCACAGAAGCAAAAAATTAGCGATCTTTTTTCTTCAACAGTGTTTCGTAGAGGGTTTCATTGTTTTTTTCTTTCTTTCTTTAGTGAAAATTCAAATAATGCCACTTGGCTTTGACCTCCGACCAACAGCAAAACAGGTAATGTACTTGGAATTCTCTATCCTCATTCTGAAAACGTCTGTTTTCTTGAAATGTTCCAGTTAGTACTAAGTGTGTTCATGATACAGCAACAATCGTTGTACGTGAAAATAACACAGATTTATCTAATACAAATTAAAAGCTTATAGGGGCACTGTCAATAGAATTTACCCTTAAATTTTCTTTAATTATAAAACAAAACTACAAAAATGGCATCCTCAGATAAAATAGAAATACCATGTGAATGTCCTGGTATGCTTTTCTAACTTTTGCGATAGAAGATTTAGCAAAGATTCAAGTGGATTACAAAATCTTATTATAGAAACTTGTCTTCGGTTACAGTGAACCGATTCAGTTCAAGTTGCTCAACATTTCTCTTAAAAGCAGTATTTTTCAACCACTCGAATATTTGGCATCCTTCATCAAAATTGTCGCAAATTATCACCAGTATTCTGCTAATTTGAATAGTTATATTTGTATTTTTTCACGAGAAAGTTTATCATTTGTGGTTGACAGTATTCCTTTATTAATCTGTGTAGAATCAGAAAAGAAGTAATTGTCATTAATATTTTTTTTTATTCCTACAGGTTACAGTGGTGGTTAAGGTAACTGTTTAAAGCTGTAACTTTATAGCAATATTAAGAATGGCTGGAAAAGTAACTTGGGCACGTCACTCCAAACAGGCGGGCCGAGACTACCCAGAACCCCTTTCGGGCATGCGTACGTCCTGAAACATTTCCATATACACGACAAAAACAATTCGTGCCGTGCCGATAATTTTTGTTATGCGTACCTAAAATTTGGGACTTTCGTGCCCCAAATGCTTGTTGTTCTCAAAGTCCTTCTTAGCCGCCCACACGAAGGACTTTTCCCACTTGCAGTGCGCCAAATTTACTGGTTGCTTTTTCAACCCGAGGCGTGGCTTATGACGTACTAAGATTTGCCCAATCACAAAGCGTCAATTCTTCAAGCATTGTATGTTGACGTGTCAAGTCAGTCGATCGTAGATGTGGTATTTACAATTTGAGTGTACTCATAAAGAGTTTGTCAAAGGCGCGAAATATAAGCTCCGCCCCTGAAACGTGTTTTCGCCCCAAAACATAATCCCCCGATTCAATTTCATGCAAGTGAAACAAGTCGAACTCGCCCAGTAATCGCTTAACCAGTGACTAAGTGAGTTCGACTTGGAGCAAGTCTAGGCTTTAGTGAACTTCCAACTTTTCCTTTTCTCTCGTTTGTCCACCTGTCCAACAATATGGCAGTCTATGCGTTGGTTCATCGCCATGCGTTGGTTCATCGCCAAAAAGATACGTCCTTAAACCTTTTTTTTTCCGCAATTACTCCCTGGAGGTTTAAAATGACAAAAAACGTGCTGGTAATGATGGTGTAACTAATAGGAAACTAAAGAAGAATCAATATTGTGTTAACTACCTCTAGCATGGCTTAAAAACATATAATAATGGCATATTTATATAGCGCCATATTACAACAGTCTCATGGCGCTTTACTAGTACTGACATATCCGTCAGTGATTTTTATCGTGCAAGTGAGAAACATCGCTCGGTAACAATTTAGTATTTGATGTAATACAGCAATGCTACCTGACGTGTATGCTTATTTTAGGAGAAATGCCTTATGGCGTATAATATTTGTTTTAGAATCCACAAAACATCAGAGTTCAGCAGTGGAAAAACCTGGATACAACAACAGGTCAGTTAGTAGGATTTATACAATAAATAATGCGAAACGCGCTCTCTCTGATTGGTCAATAACCATGATCTATTAGAATACAGATGTACAAATGACGTCACATGGTTACGCTTGCGCTTTATTTTGTTTAAAAAGTTCGCTAATTATTGTATAAAAAAAAACATTTCATTTTGCAGTGGGCCTGTCCTCTTGTATATGTCATCTCAGATGACGTCAAAATGTGAAGTGAACATCAATCACGCCACTCGACTGCGGCTCGTGTCTCGTGATGGCGTCATCTGTGGATCAAAATGAGGACAGACGCACGGCAAAAATAAATAAATTTATTAAGTACATTTGCTTCAGTGTCGTCTTGGTTACATTAATAAGTTACATGTCTTATTTATGCGTGTTAGCACATGTTTAAATGTGCGATTTGTTTTACAGGTTTTATCCCCAAAGTTCTAAACCTCGGGGACTTTGTGCTGCTTGGAAACTGGACAATAGAGGCGTTCTACGGTCTCGGCGTAAGTTAAAACGTTAAAATTGTTATAATTAGTGTAATCGCGACATAAGCAGGCGCCAACTAGATACAAACAGAATAGCCAACCCTTGCGTGTGTGCGGAATATTGACCTATTGTGCTATTAAAGGGGCTATGTCAATCGAATTGAATCTTCAAGTTTCTCAAAAACAAAACTACATTTTATTTTAGAAACTTAATTTCGGTTACAGTAAGCCGATTTCAAGTTGCTCTATTTTTTCTTAAAACGAGTACTTTTTATCCACTCAAATCTTTGCCATCCTTCATCATTATCCGGTAACAAAACGAGCGGGGGACTGGAAATCTTGGATTCAAAGCGAGGCAATCCTTTGTTTTTGCCAGGTCAGCCTCGTAGTGAAGGATAGTCAAAATGAGGCTCACCTGGCAAAAACAAAGGATTGCCTCGCTTTGAATCCAAGATGGCCACCAGGTGAAAAGAGTGAATAACTAGTCAAAGTGAGCATTATTTTCCAAAAGAACAGATCAAACTTAGTTTGGTGAACTTTGACTTAATATCGAGGATGCTAGAAGGCATCAAATATGTCAATTTTCCCATAACTCTCTTATTTTTTAACGGTCCCTCCAAACCTTACAGTCATTGTAAAATTTTGGAGGGACAAAGAAATTTCAATTGTTTATAATTCAGACAAGATTCACTTGAATCACGTCAAACTTGGCACACATGCTAATTTCAACATGCTCTATCATGTGATGAATTTCATTTTAGAATTAGAGTAATTATGATAAACTCGGTCCCAGTCCCCTGCTCGTTTTGTTACCGGCCAATTGCCTCACATGTTCTCCAGTACACATGGAAAGCATACTCTGCTAATCTAAGTAGCTATATTTTTGTCTTTCATCGTGAGAAAGTTAAATTATTATTTGGGGGTTGACGTGCCCCTTGACATCAGTTTACCAGTCTTATTTTGTTTATCCTGCAGCAAGTGCACAACACGTCGACTCAGTTTGAAGTACGAGAATATGGTAAGTAGGTGTTTCCTTATATAGTCATTCTCGGCTCCAGACCCTTCTCGTTTCTTACTGAACATGTTCGGTTTCGTCGAGCATCCGCAGCAAGGCATGAGAAGAGTCTGGTTTCGAGAATGTTGCCTAAGCGATTAAATATTACTTGTATGCATTGCAAAAACTGGATCTCTTTCCATGAGATGGAAGTTTGTTGGAAATTCGTTGTAAAAACAGTTGAAAATTGGAATTCCACGGTTTTGCACACTTTCAACGGATGGAAATATGCTGGAAATACCATGGAAATTTTGTTGGAAACTCTAATTTTTATCCCATGGAAGAGCTAGGTCCAGTTTTCCAGTGAGTTCGTTAAATATTTGGAATATGTATGTTCTCGTAAATATTTTGAGATAAATATACTGTCTTCAATGTAAATACTGTTTTTTTTTCAATTACTTAACTGCACTTGAACGGTTGTGTTTCGCCTTTCAAAATTCCTCAAGACATGCAATGAGTTTTACACAAAAATAAAAACACAGCGACGCAGAACTAAAGAGGAAAGAAGCACGTCTCAATGGACCTCGTTAAAGTGCTCCTAACTCCATTTTAGTTTTATTTCTTTTCGAAGTCTAGATGAAAACTGAGGAGGATGAAAAAGAAAAAAGTGAAATCGGTAAAATCCTTAATTTTTAAATCGTGATTAAAGTCCCGCACAATTTGTTTCATGACCGAGAGTCGAGTGACGTCACATCAGGTCAAAAGCCATAGTTCACTAGCACTTGTTGTAGTTTCTATTGTTGTGGATTCACGATCTACGTCACACATAATGCCAATGCTTCTAATTAGTGTACTGCCGCTCGGTCGTGAAAAGAGGCCATAAGCAGGTCGCTTTTTGCCTTTTTTTAGCCAACTTCAACAAGTCGTAGACAACCTAGGATTCATGCCAAAAACAAATCTTTGTTTCGCGGAATTACCTTAAATATTTTGAGGATTTATAGAATGAAAAAAATGGGGTTAGTGGAATTTTAATTCATGGTTTATCTCAGTAATATTTATTCTTTACAGTGCTTCCAAGATTCTCTGTAAAAATTCAAGGACCATCCTTTGTTCTGCGGACTCACGACAAAGTTGCAATATCTGTTTCAGCCAAGTAAGTTACTGTTTTGGTAATTAAATCATCACCTTCAAAACTACACTGAAATAACAGCCTGAGATAGAAGAGAAATACCATGTGAATGTCCTGGTATGCGTGTCAAACTTTTTCGATAGAGGATGGCACAGATTAAAGTGAATTACAAAAAACGTATTCTAGAAACTTCATTTCGGTTTCAGTGAATAATTTCAAGTTGCTCTAAATTTTCTGAAAAGCAATATTGTCATCCACTTGAATCTTTGCCATCCTTCATCAAAATTGTCTCAAATTTTCTCCAGTATACCTGGAAAGCATATCCTGTTAATCTGAGTAGTAACTTTTGTCTTCCATCATGAGAAAGTTTATCATTTTGGAGTTGACTGTATGACCCCTTTAATATCTGACTTCATACGCATTTTAGATTACCTAGGGCTGAGTGAGTTTAATAGACCATTTTCTCAGGTATGCGCACGCAATATTGGCCCGCCAAATCGCTTTTTGAACAATAGCCGCCATTTTTGAACAATAGCCGATAATTTGAATAACAAAGGCTGTCGCATCAGAACGAGTCTAACAAAAGCTAACAAAACTTACGGCCCGCCAAGAAATACTTCATGTAGGCAGCTTGGATTTAGACTGGTATGTAATCAACTAAAGTCGATTGAGGTATGCTAACCGCCGTGGAAAGCGAGTACAGCTGACGTTTCGAGCATTATCCCTTCGTCAGAGCAAAAAAGCTTGGATTTAGTATTGGTTGAAATAATAGAGAGGGTTACAGGAAACCACTACGAGATTCCTACGTGAAGTATTTACCGGTCCGTCAAGCCTGTTGCTTGCGCATACTTGAGAAAATGGTCTATTCTCCCTGAATTTGTTACGGTGTTGACAAAATCCAGAAAGCGGAAGGAAGTACAAAAACACAATTTTAGAGAGCAGCGATAAAAACAATGTACACGGGGCGTTAAGCTTTATGGGATTCTTATGGAACGAAGTGCTTTATATCATTCACGAACAAGACATTCACCGGCAAGCTTGCAATCGTTTTAGTGAACGTAGTTTTCCTTGCGATGCTACAATTTGTATAATCTGTAGTCCTTAAATATTGAAACTCCACAAAACACTAAACATGATTTACAGTTAAAAGCTGTGGGATTGAAATCTAATGAGTGAGCGAGATTGAGTTGTAAAATGATGACTAAAACAAGTTGGAGTTAGAGCGGTTTTCAATTGAGTGTCGTAAAACCAAAACCAGTGAACCAATCACAGGAGCAAGTGAAAACACAATGAGCCAATCACGAACTGAGGTAATTCACGATTGGTTCCACTTGAACCAATCACGAGGCAAAGTAAACGCAGTCGTCAATGCTGTCGCAAAAACAAAACCTTATTGCGTGATTGCGTGATTGCGTTTGGTTTTAGTTTAGAACTTGACTGGCTGATAACTGGAAAACATTTCTCACAGCCAATAGAAAAGCTAAGCAAACTCAAAACCAAAGCAATCACTTTTTGCTTTTGACACTCAATCGAAAACCGCTCTATGTTTTCTCGGAAAACCTGGTCTGGTTCTGAACCTCATGATCGCATATACCTACCCAGTGTTCCTTGCTGGTCCACTCGATAAGAACCTGTTTAAATTTCCTGTCAATGTTTTAGGTACACTTACGGGAAACCCGTAGAAGGAAGTGTTTCTTTTCGCCTGAGTATAGTTGGCTTAGGACAGGCTCCAATACTTGTTTCCGACTTCAGGACTCTCGTAAGTATCTTAAAATACAATTGCTGGTTTTCACTCAAGCCCCAGAGTTTCAAATGACAAAGGGCATTGCGGCCATGTTGGTGCCCCAACAAAAGAAGCTAATGTGGGATCTATTGTTTAAGGGCACCAGCATGGCGGCTATGACGTCAAGTGAAAGCCAGCAATAGAAAACTTGTGTAGGCGTGCGTCAGCTAGTGGGAAAATTAGACAATGGTTTGGTCAATAAAAAAGATATGTTAACCAAAGTGGGACTGAAGAATGCGTAGCTGACATTTCTACAGCTACAATCTCCTGCAAAATACCTCGAGACACTTGTTTTTGGTGAAAAAAAAAAAAAAATGATTATTACTCCCCCCTCCCCCCATATCAGTGTTGTTTAATCTAATGAATACCCACTATGGGGAAACACGGGGGGTATACAGTACACCGCACCAACATTGAGAGGGGGAGGGGGCCGGGAGTCATGTCTTCTTAGATTTTTTCTTCAAGAATTGGTGCATTTATTTGGAAGTCGCTGCCAGACTAATGACAACCAATAGGCCTTTTGCAGGAAACGGTCACGTGCTCATATATCACATCAACAACGAATGAATTGAGCAGTTTTAGAAAGCAGTTTTAGAAAGATTGACAATCGATTGGAGGTGGAAAACAGCATTTACAAACAGGTTTTGCTAATAACACTACCGATCTCGTACGAACAAGTGCATTTAAATAAATGAAGTCAGATATTGTTTTGCCACCCAGTATAACCACGTGATTGTCTCATTGAGTACTGGTACAACTAAACGACGCGAGACTCGAACACAAACAAAAAGAACATCCGTTCACCTGTTGGTTATCTTTCAGTTAAGGGATGGTTCGCAGCAGTTTTCCTTCAGGACCAAAGTCATAAAAAATCTTCCGGGTAACCTGTGGTTTCCTGAGGGAAGTCGGTTACAAGTCGCGGCTTCAGTGACTGAGAAATCTACAGGACAGACGGAAAGAGCCGTGGATAACTCTATATACTTCACCTCCACGCCCTACAGAATAAAGTTCCACAACACAGCTCAGTACTTCAGGCCAGGACTCCCATTTCCAATTCAAGTAGGTTACTCATATCATGTAGCGCATATTGTTTATGAGTGCGAAAGTGCATTTCACGCTTTCAAGGCAGAAACAAGGCAGAACAATTCTTGAACGATAAACAAATCATATACACAGCAGAGCCGACTTGCAATTTTTTTCTAGCTCGAATGAAGTGTCTTTCCCGAGAGCATATCTTCTTGCACTGCATTAGGATAAATAAACAACTCTCACTTACTTATATGTATTCTACGAACAATCGATTAGGTCGAAGTTACGCATCCAAACAACAAACCTGCCGTTAGAATTCCGATGAAGATCTCTGGGAAAGCTATCAAGCGCGATGGTACAGAAGTGGTATTTACTTTGTCGGTGAATGCGGCCAGCAAAGATCAAACTGGAAGCAAGGGACTGGCGGAGTTTATTATAGATATTCCACGTGAAGTCAAAACATTGAGAGCAAAGGTACTTATAGCTTATAAAAAGAAATGATGATTCTCCATGTGCTATAACAAATTATATAATAGATACTTACTATCGCTCGCTCTGATTAGTCGAAAGCCTTGTGCTAGTTGAGTATAGATTACGCAAATGACGTCATATTTCAGTAACGCGCGTTTTGATTGATGTGTGAAATTATAGATCATGGCAATGACGTCATGACTGTGTATCTTTAAAAAATCAAAATCAAAATGGAGGAAATGCCAAATTTTGAAATATTATAATTTAGAATGGAATGGTTATGGGTCACCTTTATACCACAATGAGTAAACAAGTTTTATTAATTTCTTCCATTCTGCCGTTTGCAAAATAAAACAATGCCATTGCACTGAATTTTTTTCAGGTGGAAACCGACGTGAAGGAACTTACTCCGGAGCAAAATGCTGTGAAAGAATACATTGCGCAAGCGTACACTTCTACATCCGGACACTTCTTAAAGATTCGTCAGATAAAACAAGCAAAGGTAAGAATATCAAGGAAAGGGAAAAACATGGATTCCTGTTCCACCTTCAAAACCTTCAAAATCCGTATACTTACCACTGAATGACAAGGAAGTAGACATTAACTAAGGTATTGATATCAAACGAGTTTTTGAATGCTATCGATATCGTACCTCTATAAATCAGCTTGCTAATAGACTTGCTTTATAGATACTGATCGAGTGGACTCCAAAACTCCCTTATACCCAAATGAATGTGAATTGGAGATCATAATAATAATAATTTTAATATTTATATTGCGCGTGTTCCATTGGAAGATGCTCACATGCGCATTACAAATGCCTATAGGCTGACGTACTAATCCTACCTAAGTAGTATGTATAGTCAGGGCTCGAAATTAAGAAAAAAAAGGGGCGTACTTTTACGCCCAGCTTAAAAAATTTAGGCGTAATTCTCCAAAATTTAGGCGTAAATGTACGCTTTTTTCCATGCGGTCACGCAAAGTTTCGCAGGAAGCCATGCAAGTGTTTAAGTGTAACGTACATGTCTAGGCTGAGCTAGGCTGTTAAAACAGATCTATCGCGCCGGCTTTGAGACAAATAGAGCGGCAAGCAGAGATCTCTCATCTTTCTACAAAAAAATGTTGGCATTTTACTACCATTCAGTGCAAGCAAGCATTTAGTGTAAACTTTTTGGTCTCTTGTTTCAAAGTTTGAAACGCATAGTTCACTAATTACGCGGCGACGTTTGGCCACAGGGAACCCAAGCTCTGTTTGTGTTTTAAATTATAAGGGTTTGTATGGGATTTTTAACGAGTATTTGGTTGTATTTGTTAAGCCAGAAATACTGAAATAAAATCAATGAAAACTTACCTGAAGTCTTTATCTGTTCTTCATTGGGCTCTGTATGCAATTTCAGCGAATTCTGTTGAAATTTTATCCCTCGACCTCTCCAGCTAAGAAAGAAGGCAAGGGAGGACGCAACCGCCATTTCTCGATGCCAATCACTCGAACATCGCGCTCGAATTTGCATCCAAAATCAATGCCAACCGCAACTAGACCTCAAATAATAGCACAACAGTATCTATTCCAAGAGCCTCGTGCCGTCTAATTTCAACAATCCCCATTTCTCGAGCCTAAATCGAACACGATTTGAAACAAATCCGCCCGTTGGGATCCGTGACTGACACTTGTTGCCAACACATAGCAACGGCAAATCGTCCCAAAGTTCACGGGCTCAGAATGATACATATACGTTATTTTGAAAGCCGTCTTCAAGCAAACGGCTCTATGGTACAGTGGTCTAGAGTTCGCGCGTTCGATCCAACGACCCGGAGTTCGAGTCCTACACCGTGCACTGTAAGAAAAAAGTTTTTTTTTACTTCTTTTTCTCCTTTCTCAGTTTTATTTAATCTTTTCCTCTATTTTAAACAATTAGAGCCGCCTTCTACCTGGAAAACATTGTCTTTTGGCTCTCAAGCCTCGACCAGGAGCCCATTGCCTCAACTTTAAATAACTTTTCTGGTTAGTTTATTATCACAAGAGCTAGAAGGAAAGCTCGCTGCGTAGAAGAGAAAAGCTGGGATATCGGTTTCCTTTTATTCTTCGATTCGAGCCTGGTAAGTTTATAAGCAAATTAATGTATCAGTTATTTTTTTACGGGCTTTGGTTGATTCAAATATCGCAAGTAAAGTACCGTACGTTAATTTATTAAAACAGTTGTGTTCGATATTTTCACAGGACGCTCATGACCTCGCTTTAGTGCGATGATGAGAAAGATATCATAACGAATTCCCTCGTTACCTCGTAATTACATAAAATCCTGTGAAAATATACTTTTACCTTGCTACGCGGGAAGGCCTGGGTAACAGTGCTCAAAATAACCTGACTGACATCTATTGTGTATACCGTATCTTAGCCAAGCCTTCAGTAGGCATTTCTCTTACATTAAATGTAACCGAAGCATTCTCTTCTTCTTGTTTGGCTTTCGCTACTATAGTAGCAACAACTTCCTTGTATACTGCAACCATCATTTCTGCACCAATTGCAGTCTGCACTTTGGACAAATGCTCTGTTCCATAAAAGAGCTGCAAATCTCTCATATAAAAAGGTGATTTGGTTATGAGACTGAACAGTTCTTTTGTATCAATGCTCCACTGTTGTGTAGAAATTTGAAGCTCATTAATATTATTAATGCAGTCCTCCAATATTATTTGGCTAGCACGACTCCACAGGACTTTCCCAAACACTTCAGTTTGATCATTCACACCAATTAGCATATCCAGCTGCTCGTTTTTGTTTTTTGCAAACTCACTTAATGGATCACTCACTTTCATTTCTTCTAAAGTGGATTTGACATTAAAGTTTTCTGGGGGAATTCTGAGTACATCACTATTCTTCTCATCTGACACTATTAAATATACTGTCTCAAGATCTATTATTTGCTCTTGTGGATCCCCTCTTTCAAAATAGCTCTTGATCACTTTCTTGGTGCCTTCACTAACCTCCTCAGGATGAAAGGTTACATCTTGGTGTCCTGGATCATCATATATACTGTCAGATACGACCAGCATATCCTGTGACAAAAGGTTGTTTCGGCAGCAGGATAAATCTCCAATTAACTCTGTGTGTGTGTCACAAACATTCACACATCCCGGAGAAGGTGAAATTAGTTGGTTGGGTCTGAAGCCCAAGACTTGTAGGTGACTGCAACTACGTACACGTGACAAGGATACATAAATAAGTCCAGGGACAAATTCCTTGCTACAGTGCACTACCGCAGCAGGAAGGGTCAAGCCTTGAGTCTTATGGCATGTCACAGCATACATCAAACCAACCGGAAATTGCTCTCGCGAACCGACGGCATCACCATTTCTAGACCTTTTGTGCCAAATCTCTTTCTTGAGGGTTACTTTTCCATCTTTAGGAAATTCAACAATGATTTTGCTATCACCTAATTTCTCGATGAAAGTACCGGCAGTCCCATTCCTAAGTCGTTCCGACTTATTCCACAGTAGCATCACTTTGCAACCTGGTTTTAGCAAAATTACCTTTTCTGCTGGGCACTGGATGCCTTTCGTGTCCCCTTTATCATCAGCTTCTAGCTTCACTACTTCACCTGGCATACACCGGAGAACATTCATATTGTGTACCTGTGCAGAAATTTTCTTAAAGTAGATATGCACAGCGTTCTTTTCCAATTGCTCAGTAAGATCTCTTGAAAGATTAAACTCGATAAATTCCTTGGATTTTTCAGAACACTTCCCAAATCGCACCTCATTGAGGCAGTCGAGAAACTCCCTTTCCTTTTTATCTTGACGCATTATGCTTTTTAACTCATAGCGATGAGGAAAAGCGTTTTTGAAAACTTCCGATTCAAACATTAGGTTTCCTTCGTCAAAATAATTGGGAACCGGGCGTAGTTGAAGGAACTCGCCAACCACGATTACTTGCTTTCCCGAAAACGGCTTAAGCGATTCGCTCTCTGCAGGTTCCACTACGTGGTGAATGTGGTTTACAATCTCCAAGATTCTTTTACTGGACATGGATGCTTCGTCCCAGATTATGCAATGTACATTTCGAAGTCTCTCTCGTAACAAATTGTCCGAGGTTGAACGATCTACGACCAAATTCCATGGGAGATCTGCTGTACGAAGACCATAGTAAGAGTGCACGGTTGAGACCTTAGCACCTAGATCTTCATACACTGTTCCCGCGATCCCACTTGAGCATATTATTGAGACTCGTAGACCCTTACTAGTTAGTCGCCGATAAATTTCCTTTACAAGAAAAGACTTCCCGGTTCCCGCTTGGCCTGTAATAAATACGTTATTATGTCCACTTTCCACTGAGCACAGAATTTCAGCCTGGTCAACTGTCAGCCTGGAGAGCACAAACGTGTAAGTTTTCACAGATTTGTAAGAGGTTATATATACCTATGAAAAACGAGAATACATTTTACCATACCTAGCCATTGTGGATCCCTCACATGATCGTAGCAATTACATATCCTTCGTATCATACTATTTATTGCAGATGTCTTCGATGTTCTTTTTTATTCTTTCGACTTTCGTTCTGATAACTGTAAACTTTCAATGTGTGTGTAATGCGTGCATGGGTTTTCCCTAGCTTCGCTAGTTTCTAATTGGTCGGTATACACAATAGATGTCAGTCAGGTTATTTTGAGCACTGTTACCCAGGCCTTCCCGCGTAGCAAGGTAAAAGTATATTTTCACAGGATTTTATGTAATTACGAGGTAACGAGGGAATTCGTTATGATATCTTTCTCATCATCGCACTAAATCGAGGTCATGAGCGTCCTGTGAAAATATCGAACACAACTGTTTTAATAAATTAACGTACGGTACTTTACTTGCGATATTTGAATCAACCAAAGCCCGTAAAAAAATAACTGATACATTAATTTGCTTATAAACTTACCAGGCTCGAATCGAAGAATAAAAGGAAACCGATATCCCAGCTTTTCTCTTCTACGCAGCGAGCTTTCCTTCTAGCTCTTGTGATAATAAACTAACCAGAAAAGTTATTTAAAGTTGAGGCAATGGGCTCCTGGTCGAGGCTTGAGAGCCAAAAGACAATGTTTTCCAGGTAGAAGGCGGCTCTAATTGTTTAAAATAGAGGAAAAGATTAAATAAAACTGAGAAAGGAGAAAAAGAAGTAAAAAAAAACTTTTTTCTTACAGTGCACGGTGTAGGACTCGAACTCCGGGTCGTTGGATCGAACGCGCGAACTCTAGACCACTGTACCATAGAGCCGTTTGCTTGAAGACGGCTTTCAAAATAACGTATATGTATCATTCTGAGCCCGTGAACTTTGGGACGATTTGCCGTTGCTATGTGTTGGCAACAAGTGTCAGTCACGGATCCCAACGGGCGGATTTGTTTCAAATCGTGTTCGATTTAGGCTCGAGAAATGGGGATTGTTGAAATTAGACGGCACGAGGCTCTTGGAATAGATACTGTTGTGCTATTATTTGAGGTCTAGTTGCGGTTGGCATTGATTTTGGATGCAAATTCGAGCGCGATGTTCGAGTGATTGGCATCGAGAAATGGCGGTTGCGTCCTCCCTTGCCTTCTTTCTTAGCTGGAGAGGTCGAGGGATAAAATTTCAACAGAATTCGCTGAAATTGCATACAGAGCCCAATGAAGAACAGATAAAGACTTCAGGTAAGTTTTCATTGATTTTATTTCAGTATTTCTGGCTTAACAAATACAACCAAATACTCGTTAAAAATCCCATACAAACCCTTATAATTTAAAACACAAACAGAGCTTGGGTTCCCTGTGGTTTGGCGTGTGAAGTCTGAACTTTTAACCGCAAAATGTCATTGATAGGAGCTGTCAAACTTTGACATTTTGCGGTTAAAAGTTCAGACTTTACACGCCAAACGTCGCCGCGTAATTACTCGGGCTGCCTGTGGCAGCGCCGAGTCTTAAAATGCAAGTCGTTATTATTATTATTTTTTTTGGGCCGTGTCAGACGGCTTCAGCGCATGCGTTAAAGGTCAAATTCGAACCAATCAGATTGCACTGTGCTGGTCACGCAAACAAAGGTTAGATTTCCTCAGGCGCGCTCAGATAAGAAAATTCAAAGCTCAGACTAGGCGAGACAAGGAGATATCAATTTCAAATAGTCATTGTCAGAAATCTATTCCATCGTGGGCAATGATGCAATACAACCTAAATTTGGGTCAGGTCCATGTTTTACGACAGAATAACCAGAGTCTTTCTACTGGATTCGGAGAGCTCGAGACATTATACAAGTCTGCTAATATGGGGAAAACTGAAACAAAAAATGAACTTTGACGGCAGAAACCCTCATATTTGAGCCAAGCGGAATATTTACATGATCCGCTAAGATTTTTACAAATCTAATTAGTCATCGCGCAGAATTCTATTGTCCTCGGCGACATGTACTTACGGCCGAGAGGTTAAAGTGAGGCCGGAATAATTATAACATTGCTAATTATTCTGCGGGAAAGCGATTGTGATTGGCTTTTGACAAATCGGTTTGGGAATACTCTACTCCCACATCACATGAAACACATGTCAATCAATGTCAACTGCTCGCTTCATGGGAATAGTGGACTCCCAAAGCTCGTTAAAGAAGGTCATCACACTAACTAACGTTGTTATTACCTCCCTGAAGTTCAAAAGCAAAGCCTTTCGTCTGTTCGATCTTGTTATTTCCTTGGTGGGCCAATTACACAGATACAGACTTAAAACTTATCAATTTAAAGTTTAAGATACCTTGTCTTTGTAAACTAAGTTTTGGGTTAAATCCATGATTCGAATCGCAGCTTAGTTTTCTCTGAGAAATTAAAGAATCGTGTTGGTTTACTTTTTTTCCTATGAATCGTACAAAACGAAGAAAGTTATAACTTTGAGATCGCCGGTGCGATGTTTTTAGCTTTTAAATACTTCTAGAGCACGTACGAACATGAGCAATGCTTGAATTATTCTGAATACAACGTTATGATTTTCTTTTGACGCGCTAAGTTTATAGTTTTTATTTAATGCTCTCTAAGATTTGTTTTGTCGCGTTTGCCTTTACTCAGCTTTAGACTGAATGGACTTTGCCGCCAACTCCGCCGGGGAGACTTTTTAGCGTTTAAGTACTTGTAGAGCACGTACGAACATAAGCAACGTCTCAATTTGAAGCTTGGATTATTCTGAATACAACGTTATAATTTGCTTTTGACGCGCTAAGTTTATAGTTTTTATTTAATGCTCACTAAGATTTGTTTTGTCGCGTTTGCCTTTACTCAGCTTCAGTTTGAAAGTACTTTGCCGCCAACTCGGCTGGGTGATTTTTTTAGCTTTTAAATACTTCTAGAGTACGTACGAACATGAGTTACGTCTCATTTTGGAGCTTGAACTAAT
Source organism: Actinernus sp. WN-2022 (assembly GCA_030867875.1). Lineage (NCBI taxonomy): Eukaryota > Metazoa > Cnidaria > Anthozoa > Actiniaria > Actinernidae > Actinernus > Actinernus sp. WN-2022. The sequence continues at coordinate 69,878,893 of JAOWCC010000936.1, forward strand.
TTAAACGTAAGTTCAAGATTTGCTCATGACGCGCAAGTGTTATTTTAACAATAATTTTGAGCTTTGGTTCTGTGTCAATTTCAATGGCTAATCATGCGGCGGGTGTGCTATTGTTCGTGAAGGAGGAGCTAGAGAGCCAAGAGAAGTCCCGCGGGAATATTCAAACTTCAAAACAGGAGGCGAATTCGAGGTTTTAAGACTTGGCTTGGAAATATTGATTTCGATAATACTAATACTGGTCAGATTACTATGAAAACACGGCTGGTAGTAAATAACATACTAAACTAACTTTTCCAGGTGGTACCTAAGTAGAAAATACGATTATTACCGAGAAAATTGGCCTCAAAGTGAGCTAAAGTGAATATTCCACTGTAGAAACAGTTAAAAAACCCAAAATTCATGGTCAAACCGATAATGCTTATACTCACTCAAATAAGTTGAAATTGGGTGGAAATTGTTCATTGATATCTCTTCTTCAAAAGCCAGGTGGTACCTAAGCTCTAGCAAATTTCATTTAACCATAAATAAGCAAAACTTCTAGTTCACTTAAGCCTTTTAGTCCAATTCCTCTATTATTTGCATCGTTATTCATTGTGTAGGCTTCGAATTTAGCGCTCCTGCATCTAATAAAATGCCCGGATGTGTCGCGCCATTCTGCGCGATGTTAAGCAGATGTACGCAGTGTATGCCAACTGAAATGCTGTGCTCGTTTTGTGGTTACGGCTCAGTGGGGCGACTACACGAACAAGAAGCATGAACTGCCAGCAAAGAGAGAGGAATTGATCGGAGACGTTAAATTACGTTACTGTGAAGAGGATCAAAATTCAAGTTTTGTAGCTTGAGACTGTCTTCTGCCGTGACTCGTGAGAGAAATTGGAAAAGATCTAGCTGTTTCATTCAGACACTGGCAAATTTATTGAAAGCTACGGGCTTACTTTATGAGATTATTATTCATTGTGGAATGAAAGGAAACAGGTTAGCTGAAAGTTAAGTTCGAGGTAGGCTTCGACTTTCATTCCGATTCAGTGCATATGTGCACGAAGGTGTCAGTTACGTAAGTACTGTAAGTAAACTCTTTTTGATTTGAATAAATTTCCTCTCAGTTTGTCTGTTAATGTACTTTTCCTTCTAATTATCGCTTTATTTAACATCTGATTTAGAGTATGCGTACCTCAGAATAAATTATTTGAAAGGTCAACTGAATTCTTGTGTCGATAAGCGCAAATGTTTTTTGTGAAACAGTCTGTGTATATGAGAAGCGGCTTAATAGAAGAGCTTTCTCATTTATAGGAATTACAATTTTTTTTCTTGCTATGAAATTTATGTTTCATTTCACATTTATTCATACAGTTTTAGCCGGACATTTCCCCGAGTTTTTGATCTATTTTCAATCAAATTCAAAGTCTGAATATGTCATTGTATTGCATTTATACACTTGAATTTGCCAGTATTCTGTTGTTCGAATCCTGCGTTATCATAGTCATGCCATAAAAGCGATTAATAGACCAGTCTGTTTTTTTGACGTTCTCACTGGCGAGTAAAGCACGACTTGATACTAAGAGGATTTCAAATGAAAGTGTATTTCATCTTCAATCTCATGTGGCCCGAGTGAAAGCCCAGATGGGCTCTTGTTAGTAAACTAGCGTTTCAAACTTGAAACAACAGACAAAAAAGTTTACACTAAACGCTTGCTTGCAAATGGTAGTAATGTTTTCAAAAAAATCAGATAGTTTTAGAGATTTGGAAATAAGACTTGTCTTCCGATAATTTTTACCTTTGTAAGAGGATCTAGGCGTAATTTTACGCCTAAGTGGAAAACGTTAGGCGTAAAACGAAAAACTCTAGGCGTATTTACGCCCGTATCGGGCGCAATTTCGAGCCCTGATAGTATGTCTAAATCTATCATATATGCTAATAAAAAAATTGAATATATACAGTATAATATATAAATATCGACGTGTTGCATAACAATGGTAATACGATGCAGTTAAGACTATAGTTGATATGCTCTGCCAAAAAGATAGGTTTTTAGCAACTTCTTAAAAGCCGTAACTTCTTAAAAGCCGTAATCCTTAAGGGCTAGGGTTCGTATGCAGGTAAATTACGAGTTCTCACTAAAACTGATGGAAAAAGATAGTCCATGTACCAGGTCCACAAAGGTGGTCACTGGACCAGGGGTCCATGTTTTTCCGTTTCCCGAATTATCAATGTGTCGCACTTTTGTTTAGCGCGGCCAAAATGTCTTCTTGCATTAAAAAAGGTAGACAGAAGCTGATTTCGTTCTTCCTTTGTAGGTCGGAAAGAATGTCATATGTGAAGCGTTCCTTAACAGCGATGTGGTTGACCGGCTCACATACGTGGTATGTATTAATTCATATTTATATAATATTTGGAATAGGACGTGTTTGTATTATCACAGGTAGCCCAAGTTTGGGATCTGTATAATATTTAACAGCATTTGTATGGAACTTTTTAGTTTTCCATGTACAACGTAAATCTTGAATAAAAATCTATGTTCCTTATCTATGTCTGTGCCAAGTTACAGCGAATTTCAGCAAAATTTTCTCTGTGTGTTGATACCAAGCACACTAGTACAGAATCACAAAGTTTGACGTAGGTGCTACTCGTCCAATTATGATGTGACTACGGTGAAATTAAGATGAATTTCTCTCGGTAGGGTTTTAAGGGAAACTGTTGCTAAAATTCGATGTAACTTGGCACAGACAGAGTTAAGGAACACAAGAAGATGTTGTATAGGTTTTGTCTATTTTTGTTCACAATTTACGCTGTACATGGAAAACTAAAAAATCCCATACAAATGCTGTTAAATATTATACAGATCCCAATCTTGGGCTACCTGTGGTATTATCAATTGGACGAAAACTGAACATCTAATTTACATATTTGCTGTACTTTGAGATCGTTTTTAACGCAGCAAAACGTGTTTTTTGGGGGGGGGGGGGGGGGGGGAGGGGGGGGGGGGGGTTATTAACTGCTGCTACTAAAACTCAAAACGTATTCCAATTGTGTCTTACATAGGTTGTTTCCCGTGGCAAGATCATCTACCAGAACGTCATCATTCGTGAATTTGGTATTGTTACCACAATAAGGTTTCGAGCAACGGAGATGATGTCACCATCGTCGCGTCTGATTGGCTATTACATATCTAAGACAACAGGAGAGGTGGTGTCTGATAGCATATTATTGGATGTCAAGAATGAGTTACCAAATAAGGTAATTCATCATAAATTCAATGACAAAATCAAAAGCCTCCTCCGTTCCTCATTGCTACCTTAGTTGACACCCGACAAGAGTAATTTATAAAAGCAAAATCGAACGATTTTAAAGTGCCTATCACCCTTTCGCAATTTTGATAGCTTATGAACCTCCGAAACGTTTTGAGTACTTCTGTGAAGAAAGTGAATACTTTATGTTCTACGCTTGTTTGAAATCGTGTAAATGTGTATATCAATGGTGTATATCGTGCAAATGGTGTATATCGTGCAAATGTGTATATGTGTATATGGTGTTTTCGGTTGGTGATGGTGATATGAAAAGGGTGTCGTCGGTTAAGTATCTCGGAATACACCTTGACGATTCGCTGTCTTGGAACACTCATATAGAAAAGCTTACAAAAAAATATCGTCTGGCCTTGGTGCCCTTAAACGCCTAAGACAAATCCCTGTATACAAATCCCTAGTTCAATCTCATTTTGACTACTGTAGTTGCGTCTGGGGTAACCAAACAAAGGGTTGGCAGACAAACTTCAGAAACTACAAAATCGTGCAGCCCGCATACTGACAAATCTACCATTCCAGACTCATATCGATGATCTCTTGGGCACCCTCAGTTGGAAAAGGCTCAACAGTCAGAGAGCCACCCAAAAGGCTATCCTAATGTACAAAGCCCTGCATGGTCTGGCTCCCACGTACTTGACTAAGAAGTTTGAAAGACGAAACTCGGCCTTAAAATATGATCTGAGAGGTGCGAGTTCCAAAATATCTATGCCACAACCCCGGACTATGACAAAAAACGAATTTGGTACAACGGGGCTGAACCCTGAGGATATCAGATTATCTGATACAATTAACATTTTTAGAACTAAACTATGTAAACATACACTATTGTATTTACAATCTTATAAGACACGTCAAACATGTAAAGCAGTAGGCATTCTTTTTACGATTTTTTTATTTTATTTTTAATGTTATGCTATTACTGATGGTTTCTTACGTGTATAAATAAAGTATGTATGTATGTAAATGTGACTTTGACCCATGACCGCGTAAGTAAAAGCCTGGGTCGAAACCTGGGTAGACGTCATCTCATTAATTAATGCATTATTCTCCATGGCTACTTTCTATCACAATCACATCAATGCATAGAAAATATACACAGTTTGTGAGTTGTTAGTAAAGAAAAAAGTCATTTTAGACAACATGTTAAGTCTTTCTTCAAATGATTGCAAAGCCGAATTAATTATATGACGTCAAGATGACGTCTACCCAGGTTTTGACCCAGGCTTTTACTTACGCGGTCATGGGTCAGGAAAGGTCACATTTACACGATTTCAAACAAGCGTAGAACATAAAGTATTCACTTTAAACCAAAACTTTCTTCACAGAAGTACTCAAAACTTTTCGGAGGTTCATAAGCTATCAAAATTGCAAAAGGGTGATAGGCACTTTAAACCATTTTTGGTAACTCACGTTTTAATAAGAAAGTATAAATGGTTGCATGTCGCTTACATTAATAATAATTATCCTCCTCCGCAGACAACTCCCAGGTAATACAAAAATTGAACCATCTAAGAAAATTGAAACAACTTCTTCCAGGAGTTCATTACAATTCTTATTTTACCCTCTGCTCATACCCTCTTTTTGCTCTCCTCGTACCACAGGAAGCCCGGTGAGATGGTTCAGTTTTCTTATTACCTGGGAGTTGCCTGCGGAGGTGGCTAAATAACAATAAGATTCGTCGAGAGAGCATAAGTAAGAGAGGGAATCTACAACACGCGTGCTTGTGCGATGATAATGTTTAATAATATCTATTTTTAGTACCGGAAGCAGCCGAGAAGTGCGCGAGCAATCTCATGGCGGGAAAATATTTTCGCGCCATGAGGTTGTTTTCGCGCGCTCGCGCACTTTGCTTCAGCTGCTTCCGGTTACTAAAAATAGATTTTATTCGACAGTATCATCGCACACCGCGCGCTACAATATTCCCTCTCTTACTTATGCTCTTCAGGATGCATGTAAGGATAGGATTGTCAGATTATATTAGTTGTTGAAGATCTCGATCAATTTTTCTTTTTAGTAGATTCTGAGAATAATTAGGGTTTTCGAATTAGAACAGATTTCGTATGATTGAGACAAACTACGGCATGTATTGAGCCTTACGGTATTGCTGTACCGTAACTCTGTAATGTGATTGGTTTAACAGGACAAAAACAATAGACAAACCATTTCAATGTCACGGCATGCCGTACAGTAACGTGCCGTAGTTTTTGATTGTCCCACTTTGTTTAGTTTAGCGGTTTATTGGATTCGTCACATCATTACACAAACGTTTACATTATAACTCTAATAACAGAATCGAAAGAAAAAGATGTATACCGTAAAAGCTCTATTAAGCCTCCCCCCCCCCCCTTTAATACTGTAATTTTTAAATAAGCCCCCCCCCTCTCTTTTACTGAAGCCCCCCCCCCCCCCCCCCCCCTCAAAGTAGTTGAGGCTATAAACAAAACAGAACTTTAAGGTCTTAATAGGGGGCTTAATAGAGCTTTTACGGTAAATAAGTATAATTGACATAATAAAGGAACATTTGTGACAAAGGAAGGTAACAGAGTTCTCGCACCAATTGACATCCAGCCCTTATGCCTAAAAACTAATAAGATAAGACATTTGAACTTGAACAGAAGAACCGGCGACATCATTGAATTCCCTCCACTCATACGAAATCTGCTCTAGCTGTTTCGTTTATTCAATATTCGTGATCTAGGGTGCAGAATGTTGTAGGTCTAACACATCAGCTTCATTTTAACAGATCAGTTTCAAGGATGCGAAGACCGGAGTAAAAGAATTCCCAGGAATTGAGTACACAATTACACTGTTCGGCCAGAGAGGAACTCGTGTTGGATTGCTGGGCGTTGATCAGAGCGTTTATCTACTGAGGAATGACAACAGACTTACTAGTAAAAGTGTGAGTACCACTGCTGGGATGACCACGTTGTGGCGTGTGTTGGGTAGTGCCATGCAATTTGCTTGGTTTATAATGAATTTCGGATTTGGCCGCCCATTTCCATATTGCACTACCAGATCCTCTTCGGAGAGATCGACATCGCTAAGTACTTTGTTCACATCTCCAGCTCCAACACGTGTTAGCGTGGTGGCTTGGGTTTAAAGCAGCTTTTCGTTCGCCCTTGGAGTAAACAGTTTCTGATGCCTATGATCTTTAGCGAGGCTGAGGTTCTTGGGAGCTATGCCATGCTGATGAGTCTTCGTAACTCGTTTGAAACCTGTCAATCTGCCTAACTTCGAGGTGCTCTTTCCATTTTGCATTGTATCCTCTTAGCCGGATAATGCTTCGTTTACCTTCTCATCCCCCTACCCCCCCTCTCCAAAAAAAGTATATTTTCCCTTGCTTCCTTTTCCGCTCGCAAACAGATGTAAAATTTCGAAGAAAAAAAACAGATCCAACTAATGGGTACATTTTAAGAACTAATAAATATAGGTTAACAGTCGGCTACTCAGCTAATACCTGAACTGGAAAACTGGGCTTTTTCCATGGGATAGAAATTTCTTGGAAATTAGAGTTTCCAGCAAAATTTCCAAGGTATTTCCAACACATTTCCATCCGTTGGAAGTGTGCAAAACCATTGAAATTCCAACTTTTCGCTATTTTACAACAAATTTCCAACAAACTTCCATCCCATAGAAGAGATCCAGTTTTCCCAGTGATACGGTGGCGCGGTATTGCTTGCGTATGCGTTCTTTGCAGATTAATAACGTCAAATAATATCTTCCTCTAGGTCTATGAAAAACTTGAACGTCTGGATCTTGGTTGTGGCGTTGGAAGTGGAAAAGACAGTAAAGACGTATTCAAGGTAAGTTACATAAGACATCTCTGTTCATTTTTATTTATTTATATATATATATATATTTGTTTTTTTATGTTTGTATGTTTGTTTGTTTATATTTGTCTTATCCACTACTCAAACACTGAATATTTTCTTTTTATGTGCACGCCCATTTGGGCCTCCGTTGTGTTGCTAAACAGGCTATTACGGAGTAATTGAATAAATGTAGATGTAGGGACGGAGAGAAAATAAGAGGATTCTTTAAGAACTAAGGCAAAAAAAAGATTTTTTTTTTTTTCTACTGATTAGTGAGGGCTATCTGAAAAATTATCTTCTTGTAATGATATGACCCTCAGAAAATAAAGTTCAATATTTGTTAATAGAACGCTGGTGTTGTGGTCCTTTCTGGTTCGCTCGTAAGCGAAGGACGACAAGGTAAGCAATCCAATAATGTTCATATTATTACTTGTGTTTTAAGACTTAAAAAGCTTTATTGCCAACATTAGAGCTACTGAATGGTCAGTCAAAATTTGGAAGTGCTCGTCGTTTTAGGCCTTTTCTCGAATGCTTGTAAAAAAGATTGTGTGCTCGAATTGCTCGTACTTGCTTTTTCCCAAGGTGCTCGTTAAATGCTAGTTTTTTGTATAGAACGTTGTTCGCAGCTGTCATAACATTGCTCGTGCTCGCCCTAAAAAAACAAGATGCTCACCTGCTCGCGAAGGCTCGAATTTACCATTCGGTAGCCCTCACATAATGACGCTTGTGGTTTCCTTTTATCCAATGAGAGTGCCCTTTGTGTGTGACGCTCAATACTTCTTGCTTTCTAGAATTCGGTTGTGAGGAAGCGCCAGGTAGAAAGAAAAGATCCATCGGAGCCGGCCAAAGTAAGTCCAAGATTGTGAAAAGCGCGTATCTGCAGAAGGTAAATTCTGCCAGAGAAAGGGCTCTAACAATTTGATGACTCTAATGGATTATCAACCAATGCATGATTAAGATTTAGTTTTTATATTTTCAGTTTCACGCATCAATACAATGTGCTGTAAGTACGGTAAGGAAGTGGATCCAAAAGGAAGAGGTTGTTTACGTCGCTGGAAGGACCTAGAAATAACATCACTTACGAATAACAAGATAGACAGGACGCAGTGTATGGCTAAGTTCGTGAACTGCTGTATGGAGGCCTTTGGATTAAAAGGTATTTAGTGTCATGTGTTAGCAGCCGACTCGCAAACATTAAATGTCGAGCATTAAATTAATGTTGCGGGTTGAATCCACTTAAGCAATCTTGTCTAACCAACCTTTTTTTTAAAGTAAATGAAGGATTTAGAAAAAAATCACTCCTTCCACTGAGGATCGAACAATTAAGGGCTTACCCATTACTTACACTAACCCTATAACCACTAATCAAGAAGTTCCGGTATAAAAGAGTTAACTCTCTCCTCATTTCACTTCTTTGGAGTTCAAATTCTAGAGCAGGGAAGCAAGAAAGCGCGCAGAGCAGTCCTCATGTTATAATGCTTGACTAGTTTTAAGGCCCTAGGAAACCAAGATGGCGGCAATGACGTAACATGCACACCAGCAATGGTATTTATGACTGTGTACGAACTCTATAACCCTTATTAGCCCTTACTAGTCCTTACGTCCTGTTTAAGACCAAGTTATCATATAGTTTAGATTGTAATTCCTGTTAGTAACTCAGCTCACAAGACACAACATTACATTTAATGCGATCGCTTCAACCCATCAATTAATGTTTGCGAATCGGATAGTTTTAGTAGGATAGTGGAGAGTGTGACAGGGAACGCACTGTGACTATGGATAGTGGAGAGTGTGACAGGGAATGCACTGTGACTATGGATAGTGGAGAGTGTGACAGGGAACGCACTGTGACTATGGATAGTGGAGAGTGTGACAGGGAACGCACTGTGACTATGGATAGTGGAGAGTGTGACAGGGAATGCACTGTGACTATGGATAGTGGAGAGTGTGACAGGGAATGCACTGTGACTATGGATAGTGGAGAGTGTGACAGGGAATGCACTGTGACTATGGATAGTGGAGAGTGTGACAGGGAATGCACTGTGACTATGGATAGTGGAGAGTGTGACAGGGAATGCACTGTGACTATGGATAGTGGAGAGTGTGACAGGGAATGCACTGTGACTATTTAAAAATGCTATGGAGCACCGAAACCGCCTTTCACGTTGGAGACCCGTGTTCGCACCCCGGTCAAGGCAGTGATTCTTCTCAGGAGTAAAGACCTGGCTCTGATCTACATTGGGGACTGTAAAATGACGTAAAATGGCGGTCCTGTCTCCAGCAATGGCGTAATGTACTGATCTCAGACGGTGACCAACCGTCTGTTTTGGCAAATGAGATTAAGCAATGCAAATACTAATGTGCCGAGGTGGACTAAGCGTGATATTCTTGGGCTGCCTAGCGAATAAGACCTCAACTACCTAACTGTAACCACAGTACCAACCACAACTAGTTTGCTGATAGAATGTGACCAAGTGCACTGTCACGTACTATCAACGTCTATAAAGCAGCGGTATATATATTTCAAAAAGCGTTGTCTATTCAAAGCAACAAGCCAACACCTAAACGATCCTGCATGTATGTAATCACGTGGTTGTACTGGATGGCAAAAAATCTGACTTCATTTATTTAAATGAGCTTGTACGCGAGATCGGTAGTGTTATTAGCAAAACCTGTTTGTAAATACTATTTTCCACCTTCAATCGATCTTTCTAAAACAGCATTTAGAAGTTTGTTTGCCATCCAGTAAAGCCTTTCCCATGGGATCACAAGCGCAATTCATTGGTTATTGAAGTGATATATATATAGAAAAATGTGAACAAGAGCAACTCAGGACTGTTATTAAAAATTTACTAAAACGTTTCGGCCTTCGGCCTTCATCTTTTCTTCTTTTTTTAACCTTTTTAACTGATGAAGGCCGAAGGCCGAAACGTTTTAGTATGTTTTTAATAACAGTCCTGAGTTGCTCTTGTTCACATTTTTCTATTCAATTTTTATAACAATTACTGTGGACAAGAACTTGGAATCAATTTTATTGATCCTCTTGGCTGGACCAGCTGTTGGCCTGAAGACATTTGGACATTATATACTTTATATATATACCTATCTATCTACAATCTACCTATCTACCTATCTATCTATCTATCAGCAGCTGACTGTTCAATTCTTGCAAAATACCTAGTATTTTCGAATTAATAAATATTTCACTATTATAATTTATACGAGCACAAAGTACCGTCATCTTTTTCAGTCTTAGCTTGTTGTTAGTTTTTGCTCGGACAACCTTTTTGAAATAGTTAAGTATTTACAATGCTATTGTTATGCAGACATGGGCGTTCTCGCCAGAAGCGGTTTCGATATGGAATTTGATGGGCCAACTGACGAGGAGCTAATTGAAATGACACAAACCCGCAGCTACTTCCCTGAAACGTGGATCTACAAAGAAACAGTCATAGGGTAAGATTGCTGCTGTTAGGGAATCAAGGGGATTAATCACTACTGCAAACTTTGGCTACCTGTTTTTTACGTCAAATGATGTAAATCATATACAATAAAGTCGCTTAGGGCACAAATACCACGTCGTCAGTAGTGCGTTATACCCGGCTGTTCTCCACGTTTTAGTTTTTTTGCTTTTCTCGTGCGAATTGTCAATCTACAACTAGTAGGGGGAAAAGTAGTCGAGGAATACATGAACATTTTTACGCAGCGAGTCTTCAAGCTGACTTAGTAACCAGGCTTTACTTGGTTCCAGATCCCCTAACGTTTTGGCCGACCGACCATCATGCACGAGCCAGAGGGCGAGGGTATAAACGAAACTTTTAATTGGGATGGCCATATTTTACAATGTCTGTAAAATGTTTGTAAATATATGAGATTAGATTTTTCTTGTGAGATAGAGTGCTTTGCAGTTTACATGTTTCTCTTTGTTTTGAAATATTTAGAGATAATGGCATGATGCAGATGCCAGCGACGATACCCGACACCATCACAACCTGGGTGATGCAGGCTGTAGCTGTGTCTAACAAGACTGGATTCGGTTTAGCAGAGCCTCTTCACATCACGGCATTCAAATCTGTATTTGTTCACCTAAATATGCCGTACTCCGTCCAGCGAGGCGAACAAGTATCGATACTGGCGACAGTGTTCAACTACAACGACATGGATCTAACGGTGAGTTACAGATTGTTCACTGAGCCATGGAGATTTTTAAAATAAATATATACACATTCACCTTCGAAGGAGGAAATGTAGACTATTTTAGGACATTGTCTGCGACATTTATGAAAGAATCCACTGGTTATCCAAAAGTTGGAAAAACTTAAAATGGCCGTAAAATTAACCGCCTTTTGGGGTCGCAGCTATTTATCTTATATTCTGGTGTTCGTTGAAGTAATAACAACAATTTACAACAATTTATTTAATACCACGCAAATAACTGGATACAAAAGTGGATAGAGTATTGCAGTAGTTGGGTATTGGCTACCTAGAATAACTATAAGAGAGCTAATCTAGCTAGGTAGCTAACGTTTATATATATATTTTTTTTTTTTTTTTTTTTTTTTTTTTTAGTAATAATGTCATCACTACTTTTGATCATATTCAGGTTAGTTTATACATAACTGGACATGAAGGATTCTGTTCAACTGTCAACGCCGGTAAACGTCAAAAGATGGGACAACTGACAATCAAGGCCCAAGACTCTAAGTCCTTTTCCTTCCCAGTTTTCCCAGTAAAACTCGGCGAGATTCCTATCCAAGTTTGGGCCGTGAGCATGCTTGGTGGGGATAGTATAGAGAAGACTCTCCTGGTAGTGGTAAGTCAATCCAATAAATCATTGTTTTTATAAATCGCCGTTTTTAAATATAACTAGTAAGGCAGCAAACATGCATACACGACTTTCTTAATGGCCGACTCCTAATTTGCATAATTCAGAAGATTAATCGTTAGAGAGAAATCAATACTACCACATAAAAGATCACATTAAAACTAGTCATTGTTTTCAGTTTCAGAGCAATGTGAAGAATTGCTGTTGAGTTATAAGAATTTCTAATGCAGAAAAAGCATGAAAGCGAGGCTAGAAAGGACTCCGTAGTTTTTCTCATACATGCAAATATCGCAAATAGTTCAAATGGCTGTAACTTCTTGTTAAGCTACAGCACTCAAATTTCACAAGATCACTAATATGGACATACTTTTTCACATGGCAATGTTCATGTTTTCTACACATGTGGATCAGTGAACTATTTACCGAATCGGGAAATCTCATTTATTAAAGTCGTGTATGCTCGAGGATCAAGCGGTGATTTGCGCGTGCTCTTAATTAAAGTCAACCGCTGGACTCTCGAGTATGGGCAGCAAAGAATATTTTAACTAAGTGACCTCCGAGACATTTCACATACTCGGAGTGAGCAAAGGCATGGAAGACAACGATATATACAACAAAATAAAGTATGTGGAAACGTGGTTCGCTGGCGAGGACTCGAACCTCCGTTTCCCGCGTTCAAGACAGACGTGCTAACTACTACACCACGAGTTCGCTAACTACGCGCGACGGCTCTGATTACACTTAGGATCGACAAAATAAACCGTATAGATAAAAGTAAACTAGATCAAAAATAATTTTAAACACCAATATAAAGCCTACCTTTTTATAACCTTCAAATTTAAAATCATAAACCTTCCCTCAAAACTTTAGTCTTTTCTTTCTCTCTTTCTTTTCTTTCTTTTATCTTTCCTTCTCCCTGATCTGCATTCCTTCCTCCTTATATTATATTCTAATTTCACTCAAGTTTAATTTTATTGCTCTGTTGAAACGTATTAACTATATTGCAATATGAAACTCAGTTCGCTACCTATTTACATAATTATAATCAGTGGCCAACTCTAAAGCCTATAGCTACATTGTCCACTGCACACTGATAACATATTCCTTATTTATTTATTTTATTTATTATTATCTATTCTCTCAATATGCGTTTACATAACATCAGAATTTCTCTACTGTAATGTCTACCTAAATAGTGTAAAAATTAACTTGAAACTAAACAAAGACAACTAAAAGTGTATATAAGTCCTTCGATTGTATTGTTGATTTGAAATCTCTGAATTGAGCACATATGGATGGCAAAAACAAATTTCGATTCGGTCTCATATCTACCCCGTTATCACGCCTTAAAGGGGCTATGCCTATGTCATGGTGTTGCACATGTCTGGAGTCAATGTTCGATTATAGTGGCTGTTAAATGGCTACACTGAGACAGTCAAAGTCTTCTCCTACAGTACTTGATTGATGAGATGATATATATGCAATATTTTCCTCGAAGACTATGTCTATCTATACACAGTTTAATTTGTTAGTCATTTTGCCGGGCATATTTGCTTTAATTTTAACCATCCCACGTGTGCGCGAAGTTCGTTGGTTCATATGAAAATCGCTGTAAATAACTGTCCCCGATTCTGACTGCAAAGTAAGAGTTTCATACCGAGAACCGAAGGTTCGAGGTATGAAACTGACTTATATCACATTTGGTGAGGTTTAAAACTGAGTTATAAACCTCCCTGTAACAGTTATAAACCTCCCTGTAACAGTTATGAACCTCCCTGTAACAGTTATAAACGGCTCCCTGTAACAGTTATAAACCTCTCTGTAACAGTCTATTGTTGAACGGGTTTATACCAGAGTTTCACCCCTATGAAGAACAAAGAAAACCGTGTCAAGTGTGATGTAATAGACCTTTCACCACCCCTTTAGTGCTTACAAATCCACCAAGCTCTTTCAAGTTGGCCGCGTATTGGGAGGATGGTGCCTTGTGATCATGACGTAATGCGAACACCTAAGATTTTACCTAAAAAAACAAACAGCCAAACCACTGTCAAATTCCCGATCCGATTTCGGGTTTTATGCCATAAGTGCATCTTCGATAATTATTTTAAACAGCGACTTAAAAATATAGAAATCTACCATGTTTTTGGAGACAGGAGTCTGGGACGAATTTCGATCCTTATAAGGAATCGTGACGACACAGGGTTTGCATGTGTTACTTTGAAGCTTGGTAATACAGTGAAAACCTTCCAGGTTGGAGCCTGAGCATAGTTTTAATTATAATTTTCTATCAAACATGTCTGAAAACGAAATTGGTCTCTCTTCCTCTGCCATATTTGGTCATGGTGCCTCTTTGCAAACCATGTGAAGTCACACGTTACAATATGGCGGCACGTAGGGTTGTACTAGCATTCTGCAAAACGAACATTTGTTCTCAATCAGCATTGTCAGCAGTTTTTCTCTTTTTTAGAAGCATAAATCTGACAAATGATTCAACTGATTTGTAATTCACTTTCCCTTAGTTTATACTTGAAAATTTGTTTCGCTGGAATATCAGGAACTTTGCGGATAGTTAAGTATTTCCCGAAGTGGAGTATTGGATATTTACCGAGCAGCGGAGAGTAAAATTGGAAGTAACTATAGAACCTGTAATACTTATACACTACTTTCGGAAGGCTTTTCATTTCGTTTCATATGCACTTTAAAGAAATGACTTCCTTTTAAGATTATTCGCATATTAATCTCATAATTCGGCCTATGTCCTCTCAAACAAAGATCCTTTATTAATTTCGCTGAGTTTTAGTATTATTTGCTTTCACCTGACGTAATCGCCGCCATCTTGGTTGACGTAAACAAAACATTCCTCGTTAGTTTCTCTTGTTAGATCAACCAACATGGCCGACACTTTTTGTTATTTGAATCTCTGGGAACTGATTCAGTGTGAGAGAATAATTCTGCAATTAACGATATCTATATAAAACAAATCCTTTTGCTGGCCAATAACAGTGTAGAGAAGCCGGTTGAAATCGCGCGCTGTGATTGGTTGGTGGCCTTGTTTTTTTTTCTCATACGGACCGACCGCTAATCCCAACGTTTTTAAAGAGATTCTTACGTAAATGTACCCCAGCACTAAACACATCGTATTTCTGTCACCTATTAGATAATGAAATCCTAGGAAAAAGGGCGAAAACTGCAGAATTTTACAATTTTCGAACAAAGTGTGCGCGCGAATCATTTCATTGACAAATATGTACCCAGCGGATATTCTTACTGTCTTACTACGTGCTGGTACTCTGTTTTCGTTACATTTACCACAATATTTGTCCTTTTAAACTTCCATGGCCACCTGTCTAGACTAGGCCTAATGGAGCCCTAATGGTTATTATAGGTGGTCTGTACTCATTCATTTTGTTACATTAATTTGGTCATTTATTTTATTCTCACATGTAATTTAAGAAGTACAATAAAGTTTGTTGTTGTTGTTGATCAAGACTACAAATGAGTCGTTTCTGTACGAGCGCGCGACTGAATTAACAAAAGTAAATAAAAAAATTAAACGTCACAAGGAGAGAAATAAAAACGCTATTTACCTGCCTTGGTCGGCACGTACTGAAGGCTTCGGGCCAAATAACTCTCTATACGAGCATACCAAAGCCGGTAAATAACATATATATCATGCACTTTTAAGATCGATCACATACATTGTAGTCAGTAAAATCTTTGAAAACACTAAGTATGATGATTGAATGCGTCTGCTTTTCTTTCATCAATATATAAAGCTAAATCTTACAACGTGTGTACTAATGTCCACTTTTCTCTTTTCTATAGCCTGAAGGAGTAGAGAAAGTAAAAACTCAGTCATACGTACTTGATCCTGTAGGTAAGTTGCTCTCATACTTTATGCATTGAATTGAAAAACATTGGGGTGCGAGAGAGGCCCGAAGGCAAAGAGGTGAAGAGAAGAAAGAGAAAAGCAGAAAAACAACAGCCTCGATCTGGTGTTATCCGTTGAGAATCTCACTTCCATGTGCTGAGTTTCAATCAAGAAAACACGTCAAATCGGTTTTGCTGGGCTATTAGTAAGCCAATGAAAATTACCGTTACGTCCAGCACTCACGGTTGCGCCTGGTAATGAATAGATTATCCAATCAGGGAGGAGGGTCAAATTCTGAACCTAATGTTCGCATGGAAGTGAGATTCTCAACGGATAACACCAGAGGCTCTTATTTTTCTTATCCACTTCTCTCTCTCTCGCTCCTTCAGCAGCGTTCATATATGGAAATGGCGGAAATTTTAAACATTTGCGAGTACTGTGCAGTTTTCTGCCAAGAATACGAGTTTTGTGGCAAAATTAAGTTTCAAATGCTGAGACGGTCGTCATTTCCTTCAGACTGACTAAGACTGAGAAAAATAACGTTTTGAACAGCGTAGTTTAAGTTTTGAACACTGGGATAAAATTGACTACAAACACGAGACATTGACCGGCACAAGATAGTATTTACAGCAAAATTGCCGCCGATCTAAATAAGTGTGCCATGCAAGTAACCGAGACACTTTCTTGTTTTAATCATTTGCATAAAGCGCTGATTATTTTCCCCATCCACTTTAGGTGTACTAAAAGACAAACAACAAAAAGGAGAAATCGCTGCGAACAGAGCCGATAAAAGGACCTTCATAAGCGTTCGTAAGTACCAAAATATCTCCAATCACATTCAGTCACAAAATAAATTTAAAGACGCCAAACTGTCCTTCCCAATCCAGTGACACACATTCGTACACAGAGTCGTAAGCATGATTTTGTCAAGGGAGGGGAGGGGAGTCTGGAAAAAAGTGCCATCTGGAGTTCAAATACAAGTTTCCGAGGTCTTAAACTTTTTCAGGAAATAATTTTATAATTTAGTAAACTCACATTGAATTACAAATTATGAAACATTCAACCTGTAAAAGTGTTAGGCTTAGCTTTTATGTGGTTTTCTTGTTTTTCGTTATCTCGTTTCACGTAAATACGCAATACGAAAATTAGAAACATGGGTGATTTCGGCGGGAACTGGGAAGACACACCTGGTACTGTTATAGCACGGGATAATCATTTATCTGGACTAGCTTTAGTTATAATGATGTACCTGGCTAGATTCACTAGATCTAGTCAGGTACATAATTATCATTTAAGACATTGAGATATAAATAATGCTTTGTCAAAACCATCAGCCAATACTTCCAAAACAGTTTCTCTTATACACTAATTACTAGAAACCTCAATGAAAATGTTATTTCACATTTTAGATTGTAGCGCTCTCTACGTTATATTCTTCTTGTTTTGATTTTTACCACGTAAGATAACTATTATTTGGAGTTTTAGATTAAACTAGATTAGTTTAGGACAGACACGTCACTCAATCTATCAATCTATCAATCTATCTATCGATCTAATATCTATCTATGTAGTTCTAACACGGACCAAAATGTTCTTAATGTATGTAATCCATAGGAACTTACAGCATGGAAGGCGACAAAAAGAAGCAGACAGACGGCATTCTGGTGGATGTTCCCAAAAAAGCTATTCCGGGATCAATTGGCGCAATGCTTTACTTCACAGGTAATATAATTGTCTTTCAGTTGGTCAGACTTTGTACCTGAAAACGGTGCTGTGCAGAGTTTTACAATTGATAAATATGATAACTAAACTTTATTATGAAGTTCAAATATGTCAGCTTTTAGAATTAAACGCTATTTTTACAACACCTGCCCAGTTTCTCGTTTTCTGATTGGTTGATTGCGTTTGGAAATAAGAGCACATACCACAGTAGATTATCGCGCAAGATTGATTGTGTGATAGCGCTAGAATCACTTTTCCCTGCAATTTTCCTTGTCTTCTTGGCCCTGCTTCCTTCACTATTTTTAGTATGTTGTTGTAAAAAACTAATTTACGATATTTTGCTATCGTATGTCCTCTTATTTACCACCGCTAGCGCCTCGTGAAATCCACAACAATTTTGACCTTGGGATGTTTATAAGAAAAAGGTTTACGCATCATTGTGATTACTAAAGGATGTTCAATTCCCCACCACATACACTCATTTGCATATCCGTTAATAAAAGAGAAGGTCTGGAATACATACAGCTTACAATTCCGAGTCGGAGAATCGTGAAAGGGAACCTAGCTGCCTGAATGCTTTCCAGTGCTGAGTACTCTGAGCCAAGCGCTTACTTGAAGTTTCAAGTAATTAGCATAGAATTTCGGGTATGGCAAGTTCGCCTGATTTTAGAGGTCACACTTCTCCATGGCAATTACGTGTAGTTTACTTTGCTTAGCTCAAGTGTGATTACGGCCTAAATACATTCTAGATTTCTCTCTGAAGTACTCTAGGTGATGCAAAAGGCTCTTGCAACCATTTTATTCACGGTGTCATTGGACTGGTTGCATTCTAATGAGATGATTTTATTTAAACAGGCAACCTGATTGGACCAGTTGTGACTAATTTGATCGACGGTGGGCTTGACAGTCTATTGCGCATGCCCACTGGATGTGGAGAGCAGACCATGATTTACTTATCACCAAACGTGTTCGTGCTGGAGTATCTGACAAACACTAACCAAGTGACAGCAGCGGTAGAAGCTAATGCCTATAAGTTTATACAGTCAGGTGAGAATATTAGTAGTAATCAGGAGCCCATAACCAGGAGTGTCAATATCTCCTATATAGGTGTCACGGCGTTTTCACAAGTTGGGCATTTTCCCCGCCAATTGGTGAGTTGCACCAGTGGCGGAACAAAAGATGCCTCATTAGCTACTTTTGCATGAAGGTCTCCCAGGAGTTTCGGGGAACAAGGGAACATGCCAAAAAATCCGTTGGGAACAGGGGACAAACTAAAAATATATCGGGGAACAAGGGAACATGAATAGAGGTTTTAGGGAACAAGGGAACAATTTCCATTTTTCTAAATGGAAAATTGACTGTTTCCCTGGAAGACAAACTGGGAACAAGGGAACAAAAGGTAATCTTACTCGTTCGATGTGCTCACTCGTAAGATATTTCATCAACACTCGAAGATAAAATCCGTATCTCCGCGCGGCCATGTAATATCCTCTATATAATAATCGCAAACTAAAAACTATGAATATATCCAATCAAAACGAGTTGAGAAATTAATTGCGCGTGATCATGACGCCACCATGTGTGTGTCCTCTGATAACACACGGCTCTTGACCAATCAGAGCGTGCGTTTCGGACTGATAAACTCTGATAAAACACGCTTTTTGGCCAATCAGAGCGCGAGTAATATTCCGTTTATCTAGAATTTGTTCAGAAAGGGATAAAAGAACTTGTTTGCTTGTTGAAAGGGAAAGGCGGACTTTTGACTTATGGTCTCCACAAAAACGCTTTACTACAAACGTTATAAACCTTTTGATATAGGTTCTGTGCTCACCTATTTATCTGATTATTTATTTGCGTGTTTGTTTATATATTTATCACATCCGTTGTTGCTTCTGCACTTTGTTGATGTTATAAGGCTGTATTTTTTCACTGTTTTATCCTTTTATGCACCTTCCAGTATTAGTGTAAACTATGAAATAGGAAGTAAATATCTAAGATCTTATACTCACAGCATAAAGCTCTTGATTGGAATGAAGGGATACAAATCTAACGGTTCTCCTCGTATCTCAGGTTACCAGCGAGAGCTTAACTATCGCCGAGCTGACATGTCCTTCAGTGCCTTTGGGAACAGTCGCCCTGGCAGCACATGGTAAGTTTTCTTAGTTTATGGAGCATCTTAGAAAGATGCCGGACATTTGTGACCCAACAATGACTACATTGTCTTATGTCTTATGGAATGAATGTCGAAAGTAATAGAGTGGTTCAGTTTGGATTGAGTGTCGTAAAACCAAAGCCTGAGCCAATCACAGGAACAAGTAAAACGAACTGAAGTAATTCATGATTGGTTAACTTCAACCAATCACGACTGAGGCAATCATGGATAACTAACCAATCAAATTCTAAAGCAATCACCTACCCTTCGACACTCAATTGAAAACCGCACTTAGTGATTCCTTTGGTTTTACGTTTGCTTAGCTTTTCTATTGGCTGTGAACAATGTTTTGTAATTATCAGCCAATCAAGTTCTAAACTAAAACCCAACATTGTTTTGGTCCGTCACGCAATCCATGTTCGACTGATTTAGCGAGAGTTATCCACGATTTACTTTTCCTCGTGATCGCATTAAGTAAAACCAGTCATGAATTACAATTCGTCGGCGATTGGCTCATTGCGTGTATAAGGACTTACTCCTGTGATTGGCTCGTTGCCTTTGTACTTACTCCTGTGATTGGCTCTGTACTTACTTTCGTTTTCTATTTACGACATTCAATCGAAAACTTCTGCACAACACATTAAAAGTGAGTTATTCCATCGTCTTTCTAGGTTAGGTGTCTAGCACATATATTCAGGAGTACTTCTTAGGAGTGTTTGCATGGCCAACTGCATGATAATCATTAATTGTCATTCACAGTTTCCAAAAGGATTGTCAATCATTTTAAATAAACTTCTGTATAGCATTTTTTAGTTATTCTACAACAACAACAACAACATACTCTATTTAATAATACCACTAATTTTACAGTTTGTGAGAAGAATAAATATTTAATGTAACAAATTATTTGGTAAATGTAACCAGACCTAGCTATAAATAAAAGGTAATCTAAGCTGGGTAGCATCAAACAGTATAATGATATTATGTTTAATGTATGCTACCGTAACAAGAGTGGAGGAAGAACAAGAAAATGGAAGTAATAATAATTCTACATTTATATAGCGCCTTAATTCTAAACGTCCAAAGGCGCTTTACATAGCTGGAAAACAGGCAAGTTAATTTACAAGCACTATAAAAATCTTACAATCTAAGCAATAACAAAACTAATAAAACTTTCCTTAAATAAATATGCTTTTAACTTAGCTTTGAAGACTCTGAGGGGTATAACTTAATAGTAAGTGCCAATCACAGTTTTGGCGCAATAACAGAAAAAAAGCCCTTTCTCCATAGCTGTAGGAACCTTCAGAAGGAAGGTATTGGCAGACCTATAAGATTACGAGGAGGAGTATAGTACTCTACCATGTTACGAATGTAGATAGGAGACAGATTATTTAGAGCTTTATATGTAAGAAGTAATATCTTTAGTTATAAGCTATTCGTTTTTCTACGGGTAGCCAGTGGAGACGCTGAAGAACAGGTAAAATAAGGCGAGTGGCACAATTTTGAACAACACAAAAACAAACAGCAAATATATGACGTACCTACACAACACACAAAAGACTGTGGCCGAAACGTTGCACACATTTTGCACACAGCCAAAAACCCGCCATCTTGAAACGGCGTACGTGCGCATTCTAATTCCTCTTTTTGTCTTAGGTTGACCGCAATGGTGATGAAGGTATTCTGCCAAGCAAGCAGGTTTGACGGCGTCCAGGTTGATCGTAATCTCGTATGCGAGTCTGTTGCATGGCTTGTACGTAATCAACGTGCCGACGGAGCTTTACCAGAAGTTCACGCAGTTATTCACAAAGAAATGGTGGTACGTATATTTATCCACAATCCTTTGCGCGCGACCTGTTATTGGACAGTTCGTGCGAGCTGTTCACGCTATTGTGTTTATTGATTGGAGGATTATTTGTTCGGTATAATAAAACACTTACAGGATTCATCCTCACCTAATATGAACAAATATTTATATCGACTTCTAATATTATTAGACTCGACCCGCCCATTATTGAAGTCTCGACTCAAATATTTTGCCACATTGGACTTGGATGAATCCAATAGGTGTACAATGTTGGCTTCTGACAAATATTGTTTACAAAACAGTGTCTTGTTGTACGCAGGGAGGTGTTTATCAGAGTGACGTGGCCATGACGGCGTTTGTAGTAACCACTCTATTGGAATGCAGTTGTAACAATATGGTAAGTACCTGTTCGGTGATCAGAGATTCAATATCAATAATAGCAATATATTCATAGCTCGTTGCTTAATTTTACATTTGATTTCGATACTTTGACTTGAGAGTAGTTTGTAGTATTTCTCAGTGTTGGCTATTACTAAACGGTAGTATAATCAACTAAAAGTCGATTAAGGTATGCTAACCGTCGTGGAGAGCGAGTAGCAGCTGACGTTTCGAACGTACGTTAATCCTTCCTCCTTCGCTATGGAGAAGGTATATACTATGTACACGAGCGGAAAGTGCTTTTCGCGCGCTCTGATTGGCTACCCAAACTCAGAATATCCTGCATCAGTATATACCACATAAGTGAATGGTGCTTTTCGTGCGCTCTGATTGGCTACTCCGGAGGTAAATATCCTTTGCTATCCCCTTCCACTTCGTGAATAATTGTTCACTATTCGCTGTTTTCGAAATTCAAACTGACACTTGTTAATGGCTCAGTGTCGGTGACTAGCTTCGCGGCTCGGTACATATCCACCTCTAGCCACCTCCACTTCGGAGTATAATTCTTCATTTTTTTTTTATTCTAGGTTAACACGGCTGCTATCTCGCGTGCCATTACGTTCCTGGAAAATTCCTTTGCAAATATCAATTCTCCATATGTCTTGGCCATTACAACCTACGCACTAGCACTTGGTAACAGCCCTCAGAGATACAACGCCAATCAGCGGTTGGTGAACCGAGCTATATATAGTGCTGGTAAGTTTGGGTGAATTCCAAGATCCCGGCTTTAGTTAACGCAGGTCAGAGAGCCAAACCAGGGCAGTCGTTCAATGTTGCTATTCGTTTCAAGGTCAATATACCTTTTGAGGATGTCTTCCGCCATTTTGAAAATGGGCAAACTTGACGGGACCTGAAATAACCATAGGGGCTGGTCAAAGTCAGGACCCGTATAAACCACAGATCGAATTGGAATTTAGCGTGTTAGTTTTTGTGGAAGAAGGAAAACCGGAGACCCTCGGAGCAATGGCGAGATACAAACAAACTCGACCCACATGTTATCGGTGCTCGATGGCAAAATACAAATTTCTAGGCCTCGAGTTGATACTTGCTCTGAGATTAATATTAAAGTCTAAAAATCATATTTGAACGCGAACCATGCACAACTAGGGTAATCTAAAATTGTAAACTTCATACAAATCGCTCTTCTTAATAATCGAGTTGATATCCGAGACACAAGTAAGCAAATAAGTGAAATTTAAAATTTAGTTAACTGGCGATCCATCGCGTATGTAAGACTGAGTTTTGCTGTAATTCTCGTCAGCTTGGGCGGTTTTAACGGTAAAAAGGTCTATTACCAAGCTGATCACTTTTAATCTGCCCATGCCCTTAAACAAATTCATTATTTAATTTATCGCCGATTATCTTTTCTTCAAGTTCAACAAAGTCGTCACTGGAGTACCGGGGGCCACGCGCTTAACATCGAGACCGCTGGCTATGCCTTGCTGGCTCAAATGGCTCTGAACAAGATCAAGTACGCAGGTCCAATCGTTGTGTGGCTTACAGAACAGAGAAACACTGGCGGTGGATTCAAATCAACGACGGTTAGTGCATCAACAGCTGCAAATGTTGTTTATTATATAATTCTGCTAAGAACGCACGAAATATGCACAAAATGGCAACAATATGAGACTATTTCGGGTAGTGACAGTCAAAAGGCTTCCTATCACCATGGTAATTCCCATTTTTCTTCATTTGAGTTGCCAATAAGTCAACCGAAATTCACACATTGACCAAAAACTGAACGCAATTACTTGTTTTACTGTGATTTTTCGTATCAGCGCATTAGTTCCATCTAAAGATTTATCTTCCAAATTATGCAAATTAGAAGGCCACTATTATGAAAGTGGTCAATACAATAATAACTTTGAAGTTGGTTTCATGTTCCTTTGTATTCCAGGACACGTGTGTGGCGTTGCAGGCGTTGGCAAAATACAGCGAACAGACTGTAGGCTCTCAGCTAGATCTCCAAGTCATTGTGAAGTCTGAGCTCCATAAGGACTTCGAAAGCCGAATCACGATCAACAAACAAAATGCGCTGTGGCAACAAAAAGTTGATGTAAGTATTATAGAAAACAAATAGTCCAATTCGTAGTTATTGACCGCCATTATGAAAGGTAACCAAGCCTTTGGTGACATCGAGGCTGGAGTTGAGACAGCTTAGTTAGAGGCTGGTACCTAGTTAACATGACAATCAAAAATATATCCATATTCATAGAAGAGGGTTTGTATCAGAGCAGAGTCAACTCCATCCTCCATGCGAGGCTTAGGCTTGGTTACCTTTCAAGAACTACGAATTGGACTAGTGGAAGTTTGCAGATATTCTCCCTTGCCTCGCCAATTCATTCTGTAAATGGGGTTTTATAGTCCCCTCAGCATCAACATAGAATTGTTGTCTGGAGCAGGAGAGCATCATGGGAATTGAGTAGCTTTAAGGCCTGCGCAAACGAGGAAACATTGTAGCTGATAATGTTTCTTGGGTAAGCAAACGAGTGGGAAGCAATTAAAATGTTTTATTGTCTGGCTATTCATGCTAGGAAATTTGCGCGTGCGCAACATATGTAGCACAGCCCTGGGATCTAGTCAACATGTTGTTGCTTCGGCGAGCAAACGGGGAAACAATTGTTCTGAAAGCAAAGTTTGCTTCTTGGATTCAAAAATGTTTCTGAAAGGTTTCTGAATTTTGCTTGCGCAATAAATGTTTCGCGCGCCGGGCTTTAGTCAGCGAAATTAATCCATATTTTTTAGTCAATTAAACCAATTTCTCCTTTTGGTTTTAAAACAGATACATTTATTATACGTATTTTGGAGAAAAGGGAAATTTTAGATGATTTGTAGAAAGATTTATTTGAAGAAACCAACATATTTATACGAAATGTATGTTTACAGTGATCACTGATATTTTGTATTTTTAGTTGTTTGAACAGCTTGGAGGTCAGATATTTATTGATACAGTTGGAACAGGAGTCGCACAACTACAGGTCTGTATAGATAAATTACAGATAGAATTAACACATTACAAAACAATAGAACACAATACAATAGAACACAATACGCAATACAATTTGGTAGTAATTCATGTCTGACTTCATGAAGGGAGTACCACAAAACGTTATGCATGTATCAATGTTAAGCCGGGGGGGGGGGGGGGGGGGTCGGGCAGATGTGCGGCATTTGACTTTTCCCGATAATTTTTGGTCAAATTCCCCACATTGAGGAAAGAAAAATTGGTCAATTGTGATCGAATTGCAACGAAATTCCTTCTTAAACTATATATATATATACAGCTGAGACAATGGGGGAACTGGAGGTGATCCCAAATAAATGTGAAGCGTTCTTTTTAACTTAATGAAAACAGATGAAAACGCATTTGTGAAGTTCAAACCTTCCAACATCCAAGCCGGATGGCGACTCGGGAACCAAGAGACTAGAACCCAGTCTTCAAGCGGTCGAATTCAAATGTCCACACCCTGGGGCAAAGCTTGTAATCAAATTCCCCAGGGTTGGGACGCCAAGATTGATCAAATGGCGCACATTATAAATGCCTGAAAAAATCATAAATAAGTTGTTTTTCGATTGAGTGTCGTAAATCCAAAACCAGAGCAATCAGAGAGGCAATCACGAGAGCAAGTTTAAACATAATGAGCCAATCACGAAATGAAGTAATTTGATTGGTTTTACCTAAACCAATCACGAGGAAAAATCAACGCAATCGTGGATAACTCTCACTAAGCGAAAATTGATTGCGTGACGGACAAGAGTAGTTTTAGTTTAGAACTTGATTGGCTAATAATTACACAACATTTTTGACAGCCAATATAAAAGCTAAGCAACTTAAACGCAGAACCAAAGCAATCACTTATTAATTTCGACTCTGAATCTAAAACCTTTTTTTTCTGGCAATAATAAGGGTAATGATTTTAGAAAAGCAAGGTTTCTCATTGTGAAACAGGAGGCAGTTTCTTCTTCACCTTCTGTTGCAATGCAATAAAACAACTGCTACATTGTACCAATGTGAACTGTGAATGTTCTGTTGCACCGTACAGAGAAAGTAGTGGGATGGATTCCCCCACAATCCTTTGCGCGCGAAAATCTTTATATTCGCTATAAAATCGCGGTAGAGAGGTTTTACATCCTTATCACGAACCAGAATAAGTGCTGTTGCCAATACACTGTAATCGAAGAGAACAGAGGATTTCTACGTGTTATTTTTACTGTGTTAGGTTCGCAAGGGATTGTGGTCAAATGTATGGCCGCCATCTTTTTCGGTACGATGAATTATTGATAGCTACTTAGTTACATTTAAATGTTACGTAGCCACCTACCGTACCAATGTTGTTCATCCGGTACTTTTGGTATCAGTTATCAGTTCCCGCCATCTAGAAATGGAAGCTCTAGTCTTTACAAGAATAACAGTGTAGTCGATGAACACGCTGTGCGGACGTCATGTCCTGAGTAGTAATTCACACTAGTTTCGTTTGCAAACAGGTGGACGTACGGTACAATGTGCCATCAACGAAAGCCGAAAGCTGTGAGTTTGCCGTGTCTGTTCGAGTGACGGAGGATGGGTCCGGCCGAACGCTGGCCTCGCTTCCTCAGAACAACGCACCTCAGGTACCTGCACAACGGAAAAGACGAGGCGGGAATAAAGGGAAGGGAAGAAAAAGGAAGAACAAGAATAAGAACAAGAATAAGAACAAGAACAAGAATAAGAACAAGAATAAGAACAAGAACAAGAACAAGAACAAGAAAGGAAAAGGAAAGAAGAAGCAAAAACAAAAACCGGTTGACTCGATGCACCTGAACGTCTGCACAAGGTTTGTCTGACATTATTTGCAGGGGAGGGGAGGGAAGACGAGACGAGACGAGGGGAGGTACGGGGTGAGGCGAGTTCCCGCGCAGGATATAGCAAACATCAATACAATAATTTTAACGGGACCTGAAACAACCATAAGGGCTGATAGAAGACAACTAAACCACAGATCGAATTAGAATTTAGCGTGTTGGGTTTTTTGGAGGGAGGAAAACCGGAAAATCCGCAGAGAAACCCTCGGAGCAAGGGCGAGATACCAACGCTTACCACTTGTACCACCCATGATGATATTATTTATTGCACTGCATTGATTCAAAGAGTGTGATTTTCGCACCGTTTACTTTACCTTTTTTTCACCCACCTTGCCTTCCCTCGTCAGTCTTATCCCCCTGCTATCCACAAGACGTTAAATCACATAATATATTGAAAATGCCTAAATACAGGGCTAATGACATTGTGTTCTTCAGGTACAAGAAACCTGGAAAAACAGGAATGGCTATCATCGACGTTGGGATCTTCACTGGATTCGCTGTGGATGAAAATTCTTTAAAGGAGGTAATTTTAGTTTCGTATTAGTGAATATAGTAAAAGGCAGAAATACCAATAGTGGCTTATATGTAGGGCAAAATAACCTACACGTAATTTTCTATATTTAATCATATTAACTATGACGTCATAAGTCGTGATGATGTCATGACTCTTGTTTTTATTTCGTAGGAAGTACACTTATTTTTATTTATTTATTTATTTAATTAATAATTTATTTATTTATATATTTTCACAATTTCGAGCAAATAAGTTTACCCAGTAGATTAATCTGGCGTAAATTGTTCTATTAGTTGCAGAAAAAGATGAATGCCAGTATTGCAAAGTACGAAGTCTCAGAGAGGGCGGTTGTGTTTTACTTGGATGAGGTGAGGGTTGCTTTCTCGTCACATTTTGTTTCAAGGTCTGATTATGATTGCTTGATTGCCGGGCTGGCACAGTGTTAAGCGCTTCGCATCTCATCACTGTGGCCTTGGTACGAGACCCGGTAACATGTGAGTTGAGTTTGTTGGTTCTCGCCCTTGCTCCGAGGGGTTTTCTCCAGGTTCTCCGGTTTTCCTCCCACCACAAAAACCAACACGCTAAATTCCAGTCCACGATATGGAAAACGATAGCCACAATCCCTTGCGAACGTAACACAGTCAAAATAACACGTAGAAATCTTATATTCTCTTAAATGATAGTTTACTAGCAAAACAGCACTTGTTTTGGCTTGTTTTTAAGATTTAAAAACTCTCTTCTCTTTTATAACGCGCGCAAAGGATTATGGGTACAAGTACAAGCGACCGTCGTTGTCTATACGGCGAATTCGATCTGACTTTGATCAGCCCTATGGTTGTTTCAGGTGTCGTTAAAATTCACTGTTTTTTTTTACTTACCTGCAGATTCGAAGCGACAGAGATATCTGCATCGGGTTCAAAGTGACTCGTCTGTTTGATGTTGGCGCCATACAACCAGTCCCTGTCAAGGTATATGATTACTACGAGCCAGATGACTCCTGTACACGCTTCTACGGAGCAGACAAAAGAAGTACACTGCGCATGGGCATATGTAAAGGACAGGAGTGCAGATGTGTACAAGGTACTGTGGGCTCATGTAATTTTAAAGTAACCGACATTATAATGCATAACGAAGTTGACCTCACGATCATTTTAGACCTCAACTCGCTATGCCGCAGTGCGAAGCACTGGGAATATAGTAATATAAATCATAAGGCTTGCATGGTTCCCTTAGTTATGGGCGGCACAATAGACCAATCCAAGGTCTCCATTACCATTACGATATCTACTCAAGTTAACGATAGCACCGATACTACTATAACGAGCGCGTCAAAATTAGTCAAAATCTCACATTTGAGAGTTACATCTTGCATGGGAGCAAAGATACAGTCCCGCAAAGTAAGACAATTGTACAGACATTTGAATGCGGGGGTGCAAATTGTTACATCCCCTCATACAAACGTCTGTAAAAATAGCGCGCTTTACTTGACTTTATCTTGGCTTCTAGGTGAGGTGTAACTCTCAAATTTGGGATTTTGACTAATTTTGAGGTGCTCTTTTCAGCAGTATCGGTGCTATCGCTAAGAGTTTCAGTAGATAACGGGAGTTATCGGCCCATACCTTAATTACGATATCTGAGGTATTTATGTTGGCCTTTCTAGAGCGGATTTCGTGTGAGTGGAACGTAAATATGGCATGTCCGTAGCGTTACCCTAACCGTACTCTAACTTACTGTACCGTTACTCTGTAATCCGATGGATCAGAAAGACAACAACAATGGGAAACCATTTCAATGTCAGGGCATGCCGTTGTGACTCATACGAAATCTGCTCTATGGATATCATATTTTAGCGCCATTAACAGTAACACCTTGATATATGCAGACAAATGTGCACCAAGAGACCCAATACTGGAAAGGATCCGTGACGATGAAATGACGGATAAAGTTTGCAGGAATCTCTTTGGTAAGTGTGTAGGCTCTGGTATTCATCAAGAAACGGTCATTTCATATCAACCCCTTAAAGTACTTATAAGCCTAGCTATCCAGAGATAATTGATTTGACCAATTATGGGCGATTTATGGTCGTAACATTGCTTTAAAATGCATTACGAATCCTTGAAATGACGTCATTTAAGTCACATTATGCTAATGAGATGAACATATTTGAGTCATCATTGAATGTGTTTATTTTTTCAGTTGTTTTTCTGGCGTCAGATATTTGATCCTTGCAATCTTATTGAAATTAGTATATTTTAATAAGTGGAGCTGATAAAAGGAACTTGAATTGGCTTGTGACTTAATTGATTCCTTAATTAACGAAAATGGCAGACGATTAATAATGTGTCCTGTTTCCACTTTGATCTTTAAATCAATGATAATAACTGGCTAGGGCTTATACATGGAGCGACAGCCTCGTGGATCCACAGATGTTTGGACCATGTTAATTATGACAAAAATCATCATCAATAATGGATAGGCACATACAAAAACCTTACCCTTAAAGGGGCCGTCTCACTCAGTGTCCTTTGCGCACTTCAGACGCTTTTAGTTTCCAGTCCGCCGTACGGAAAAAGATGGCGGCTGTCCATTTGACCACAATCCCTTGCGAACCTAACACGGTCAAAATAACACGTAGAAATCCTCTGTTCTCTTAAATGACAGTGGTGTGTTGGCAAAATAACTTGTACTGGTGTGATTTTAAGATTTAAAAACTCTCTTCCGCGATTTTATAACGAATTTAAAGAACTTTGCGCGCAAAGGATTGTTGGTAAAAGTGCAAGGCGCCATCTTTTTCGGTACGGTGGATGTGAATTGAACAAATTAAGGTATTCAGGATCTGTTGATTGCTGTACGTATTCAGGATCTGTTGATTGCTGTACGTATTCAGGATCTGTTGATTGCTGTACGTATTCAGGATCTGTTGATTGCTGTACGTATTCAGGATCTGTTGATTGCTGTACGTATTCAGGATCTGTTGATTGCTGTACTTATTCAGGATCTGTTGATTGCTGTACGTATTTCTTCAAATCACATTAACCGGAGCCGAGAAGCTCGAGCTATAAAACGAATTTTGACTTGGAGGCCATTTATAAGGCCATCAAAAATATTTTTAGAGCAACAAAACACTTTTAGCTTCAAACGAGTGCGTATAAACGTAACATGTATACAGACACTGCTCAGTGATCAGCGGCTGTATGCAGACTAGTAACTGACCGGTGGCTGTACACAGACTAGTATAAACTGCCTTCGAGTCGATAAGTCCAAAACGGAAACACTTATTGCACAAACTCTACAATTAAAATATCTAAACTACTGTAAGCTGTTTGTTTCTACTTAAGAGCGTTATATTATAATAATAATAATAATAATAATAATAATAATAATAATTAACTTTATTTCAACACAGAAAACGGCTCAGTAAAACTGATTTTCAGACATGCCGTGCATAGTAATAACAATAATAATACAGTGAAGTAATAATATAACAGTTAAGTAATATATAATATAATCTATATAATATAAAATACACAGCTGAACTAATATACTAATACCTACATGTTAGTAATAATATACTAATAATATCCCTTCCCCGTAAAAAAAAAATATTATAAGAATAAATTGTGTTATCGTTTGAGGGCTCTTCTGAAGGTGGTCAAGCTGTCGAGTTCTCTTATTTCATTTGAAAGCTCATTCCAGGCAATGGTACCGCGATAGGAGAAGGAGCGTTTCATGAAATTGGTTTTTGGCTTAGGAGGTTGTAGGTCAAATTTGCTGCCTCTAAGATTGTAGCTTTGCACATCTGAGGTCAGTGTAAATAGGTCCTGTAAATAGTCTGGTGCTATCTTGTGAAAGACCTTGAACATCATAATCCGTAATATAATTGTAATGTGTAATATGTAAATATCTGAACAATATTTTTTCTTTAATTCATGAGTTCTGAAAGAGGTAGAACTAGTCACAAAGTCAATCACAAATTTACCAAAAATATATATTTGCTCGACTCAAGAAAAAAAGTTTTTTTTTACAAATGGCACCATCCAAGGAAGTTTGACTCACCGATTAACTTCTCCCAGTAATGAATGCTTGTGAAATCCTCAGGAGTTTACAGAGTTTGAATTCACAAACCTCTACAGAGCGCCTCGAAGGGATGTCAGCTATATATCTCTCCTCTTATTGATGATGAAAATTAGCCAATCAGTTAATTTCTAGTTAAGTGGCGGTTGTGCGCGCTAAACGTTGACTGGCTATTACTCCAACAGCCTCATTTTAATTGGCTCCCACACGTATAAACACTTCAAGTGTTGGACCGGCGAACCGTGTAATATTTGCACTCCAAAAACGCCAAGTCGTATAACAAGATAGTCTATACAAAGAGGTTATTACCCGGAAAGTTGTGTAATACGGCTGAAAGGCGAGAAAACATAAAATTGACGAGTAACAATTCCCAGCTGTATTACACAACTTTTCGTGTAATAAATGTTTATTATACGACAGCTAACATGAACAAAAAATGTTTGTTTTCGCTTACCTTACTGCTCTGTTTGAAGAAAAATCTCTCAGCCTCTGTTGAAGTCAAATGTTGGGGGCGAGCGCGCACTGAATTTTTTTTTTTCGCGCGCTAAAAGCTGATTGGCTGTTATTCAAACAGTAAAACCTTTTAAGTGCTGTATAAACCTGTGCAAACCGGTTTGTAACCCGTGTAATACGGTCTCATATTTGCACTCGTTTTAGCCCGTATTTGCACTCGAAAACGCCAAGTCGTATAATAAAACAATCTTTTTACCGGGTCGTTTTTAAAGACGAATTTTCTACCAAAATATAAATTAATTTTGACATTTTCTTTTCTTCTTTTACAGCAATCAAAGGAAAGGTTATTTTGGTCGACGAGTTGGACACCTGGTTGACGTACGTTATCAAAGTTGAGCACATCTATAAACAAGGAAACAGAGTCCTCAGAGTTAAACAAAAACTCGAGTTTATGAAACAAGGTGCCTGCATCAAACCCAACATTCGCCGGGGACAGACATATCTCCTGATGGGAGCAGATAACACTGGTCAGTACACACTGGACAGCAAAGCCTACGTTAGGCTCTGGACAAAGAGAGATTCCCTAAAGCTGAACCGGCTTGGCATAAGAATTAGTAACATGTGCAGCAACTAATAGAACAGTATTCCGGCTGACGTTAAATGGTAGCTAGAGGCCGAAAAAACTACCATCATGTTTGAATGATTAAACAAATATCGCATGTCCCGTTTCGTAGGGCAATGGCGGACGCTCAGCATTTCATTAGCATTACATTTAATGTTCTGAATATACGCCTATTGCATGCAATGTATCTTGATGTATGTTGTCTGTGATATAGGACATAAATCATAAGTCATTCTTGGCGCACGGAGGTATTTTAAAAAGAGGCAAATAATGGCATTTTCAATGATGTGAACTCCGGAATCATGCCACGAATCCTGATAGATTGATTTATGCTCGCTGTGTAAGGTCTGGGGATGACTTATGTCCTATTTTGTAAATCCTATCGCCCAGACAATGTTTTGGAGTATATATTGTAATAACGTTTTTCAAGCTACATAATCGTATGAAAATATAGTCAACCTCTCGCCAAGACCAGACATTTTTTTAAAGAAGTTCAATGGAATGTTCAGTTCGGTTGATCAAGACTTAATTTTCTGGAACCAAATAGTAATTTTCCAGACATTGCCAGTTGTCCAAACAGTGCCACATGATAAGTATTAACCTAATTAACTAATGTTATCCACTGGATAGGGATTTATCCTATATTGATAGCAAGTTATCCACTTTTGAACAACCGGAGCCTGGTATCCATCGTGTACGTACGATCCTTAAATGGCAAACACGCTTGAAATAATGATAATCGTTAATTTTAATGACATTCTTAAAACCAGTCAAGGATAAAGATAAACATTTGTTACATTCCGAACGGCGGTAGACTAGCTTAGTGTAGTCTTGAAGACGTCTGCAGTACACTGTAGTACACGCAAAGGGCTACGAATTCGAGTCCGAGTAGGAGCGGTCAAAAATTAATTTTCCTCTCTTTACCTTCTCTTCTTGTTTACCTGTGAACCCTAGCTCTAGGTGAGTGAGAACCGGTTGTTTACCCGTGAACTCGTCCGATGGTTAGGGTTTAGTTTGTGGTTCGGGTTAGGATTTGTCGTAGAATTAACGCCGGATTATCATTATTCCAAGCGTGTTTGCCATTTAAGGATAATTGTTAATTCAACGGGAAGAATGCGTTGTCTAGGATGACGACATAAAACAATAGTCTTATTTACAAAATAGAATAACTGCAAGTAGAAATGCAGTCACATACATTTTGACCGTTCTCTGGAAAACACAACGACAAAACCCCAAATGTTACGTTCAAAAGAGAACGCGAACGTAAGAAAGTGGCGTGAACGGAACTCTATGCTGATCATCATATATTTCGAAAATCTGGATATGCAAAGCAATAATTAAAGGCGAATAAAGGAAACAGTAAACACCAAATTTCGGCAGAAAACACTTTGATTACGGTCCCTATTTTCGTGATTTACGGATGCTCACTACTCATGCAGCGTATTTTAACATCGTGTTGTATACGTTCTTCAGTGTAACAATCCCGATAGTTAAAAATTAACATAACCATGGCAAAATAAATAGGTCGTCTCAAGAGAGCATAAGTAAGAGAGGGAACCTCCAGTACGCGCGTTTGTGCGATGATAATGTCTAATAAAATCTATCTTTAGTAACCGGAAGCAGCTGAGAAGTGCGCGAGCGCGCGACAATCTGATAGCGGCAAATTATTTTCGCGCCATGAGATTGTTGTCGCGCATTCGCGCACTTTGCTTCAGCTGCTTCCGGTTACTAAAAATAGATTTTATTCGACATTATCATGGCACACCGCGCGCTACAAGAGTCCCTCTCTTACTCATGCTCTCTTGATCGTATGTAATAGTGGAAAAGACTGATCAGTTTTTGACAATCAAGCAGTTCGAACGAAATTGATCACTTAATTTAAGGACTGAGTTATAAGAATTGTTGAAGAACTGATAAAAAAACATATATAATACAAATCTCACTTCCTTTTGGTCAGCACCAAGAAAACGCCTAGGTACTTCATATATCGTTAAATGAAATGTCCCAAGCACTAATATCTTATATTCTTGGTTTGTATACATTCTATTAGTTTTTATTTAACGATATATGAAGTACCTACCCTCGAACGAGCTTGGTCACCGCTGGCCGAAAAACGCGCGGGCTCTGGGAACGAGATTGATATAAAACATGACAAAAAAGATTAAGATAACGAGCAAGTTATCAAACAGATTCGCAAAGGGTATAGACTGTATAAAAGCTGCACTGTAATGATGGGTAATGCCTTGTAAATTACGAAGAAAAAAAAAACCATAAAAAAGAAAGTGTATTCAGATAGCTCATTTCGTGGTGCTTATTCGACATGTTAAATAAAATACGGGTGAAATTAAACACTGCAGTCTGGATTTGGTTATACGCTAGCGTACGTATCTTAGTTTGACTTCCTCAGTTCAAATTAAATAACCATATAAGTTAAAGTTTACCTCCATCGAGCTTGATAACATGCGGCCAAAACAAATTCTGCGCTTTCTTGTCAATCATATAACCCGAGCTACGATTGGCCAATATGCGGTCCATAACTTCCGTATGTACAGAAGCCATATAATAAACATCTAATTAACCTCGTTTGCTCGGTCCGTACCGTAAGTTATGGATCCTCGTTTTCCCCATTTTATGGCTCGCGCGTCGTGCTTAGGCCATAAAGAAAAAGGGAAAAACTGGGTCCATAATTTATGGTATGAACCTCGCACTCGGTCTCCAACCCGAAATCAAACGTTTCCTGTCAATGGACCTTTTGCGGAAAGTGCAATCACGTGGTTGTACTGGGTGGCAAAAAATATTCATATATTTAAAGGCACTTGTATGAGATCGGTAGTGTTATTAGCAAAACCTGTTTGTAAATGCTATCTTAGACCTCCATTCGATTGGCGATATTTCTAAAACAGTGTTTCAAAGTGTGTTTGCCATCCAGTAAAGCCTGGATGATGTATCAGCACGTGACTGTTGCTGCAACTGAATATCTAATAATTTGAATACGTACCGAAAGGCCCGTTTGTTTCGGTTTGTTTGTTTATGTAGCAGCCATTTTTATTTGTATGAACTGTATATGTGTATAAGACTAAGCCGGTGTAATCGTCGTCTTGAACATTACAGGGATCACGAGGTTTGGGCTGAAGTTCAGACCGTTCAAAGGATCGATTTGCTGATTCGGGGCTGTTTTAAGCCATTCAAAAACCGATTCCTCACCAAAGTCCACAGTAAAAATGACAAGGAGTGAAAGTCGCTTGCTCGGCGGTCCCGACCGACCATGAATTACCCTTAACAAAACACTTCCAGAGGTCTTTCATCTTTTAAACGCCATTTCCCTAGGAAAACATTATCAGGCAACAAGTGAACTATAAATTTAGAGTACCACTCTAAACTGATAAAACTACTCTTTTTGAGCTATTTAAAACTACATTTGGGGTTTCTAGTGACTGCAATAATTACCAACCCCCGCGGCAATGGGCTTCCTATGGGTCTAATAATGCTTTTTATAGGCCATTACGGATCGACTTGGGACCCGGCCACAGATGAACTTGTATGTAGTTTAATTTTCTCAAATTTTCTCAATAAAACGATTTTGATTAACCTTAAACACGTTGTTTAGGTAGAACAATAGATGAAGGGTATTACCGAGTAGTTTCATCAGTGTGAAAGCCAGGAGAACCGTTAAATATGAACATGTGCTATCACAGGGAGCCCACACATAACGTTTGTATTTGATTTTAAAGGGAATGTATAAGGATTAAGTTTAAAGGATCGAAGTATTGCAAAAACATGCACATTTGAACATAAAATAAACGTTAATTTACGTACCTTATTTCTTGTGGTTATTTGACGTTTTAAGCCACCAAGACGACAAACCACAATAGATAAGGTAAAGTAACATTTATTTTATGTTCAGATATGCATGTTTTTGCAATACTTCGATACTTTAAACTTAATCCTCATACATTCCCTATAAAATCAAATACAAACGTTATATGTGGGCTCCCTGTGGTGCTATCGATCGATTCTCTTCAACGCCAATGGAAAATGAACGGCTTTTCAGGATTCTCTTCTAGCTTAGATACATCCTGGTAGCATTGCGATACCCTCCCACTGTTTCTTTATCCAAGTAAACGCCATTTTCACTGCATCGTTCGCCACGTGGAAATCTCGCTCACTCCGGATTGGGATACCTATGGTTTGTAGACGTCATGAAATATTCCCATATTTAGCTTGGCCGCCATCTTAGATCGCCAAATCACGTGAGAAAATACTCCTAAAATGAGTATTTAATCACGTGATCCAGCCTTTACCAGGGTCTTCTGTCGGAGTAGCCGCCATCATGAAACAGACCGAGAAAACCCTGGGGTAAGAGCAACCCCGGGTTAAATATACTTGCCTGTTTGTTGCCCCATTTCAGACCACGTGACAGTTCTCCAGAGGATTCTATAAGCTAATTGCGATTTTGAGACGCCGATACCGAATTATATTGCCGGCCAGTGGGGAGAAAATATATTTCGTATTGGGCAGAGTCGCGCAGCGACGAAGCCCAATACGAAGAATATATTTTCTTCCAACGCCGGCAATATAATTCGGTATCGGCGTCTCAAAATCGCAATTGGTTTTGTATCGCGATTCAACAATTAAGTCGGTAATTGTTAAAAGAAAGAAGAGAATGAAGCACCAAACTCATACTGATCGTAAATTGCAATTCTTGAAAGGCGCCTAGTATATCCATGGCAACGGTTCACGGCTTGAGTGGAGAAAACTTTCGCGACGAGATTTACGTTTTGAAATCTCTTCAACGCTTCAACATTCAATTCTTGTCAAATAAACATCAGTTTCAAAAATGATAAGTGATTTCCTTTTTTTAAGAACTTTGCTTGACTTTGAGACTTGATAATAATAATAATACTTTATTCCAAAAAATACCATCAAAGATACATAGGAAGTACTGGAAGTACACAAGTAGGCAGCTAGGTACAATCATTAAACATAGTCATAATGTCGTGGCAATATTTTGCTGTACACCTCATTACAGACTCATCCTTCATTGACAAGCAGTACGAAAATAATTCTCGCCGACTAAAACAATTAAATGAATCATTGATAGCTAACAAATTGCCCCAAAAACGTTCTCTAAGATTTACAAATTTTATATTATTACAACTGGTGAAGTAATGCAATTCATCACCTAACTCATTAAGGTTACAAAGAGGGCAAACGCGTGCATCATAAGTAATGTTTGCGTAGCGACCAGTTTCAACAGGGAATTTGTGCGCAGAAATCCTAAATCTTGTCACCGCCTGACGATGCTTAACGCTCGAGACATACGACAGGTAGTTCTCAAAACCTGTATTTGGCTTCACTAGATTAAACGTACGCAACTTACTGCACTCTTGAACCTGGTCCTTCCACCGCTTATTAAAGAAATTATATAATTCAGATTTCAGATATTTAGCCAGAACTCTAATGTTCTTAGTGGATATAACAAGATCCTCAAGAGATTTAACATTGCACATCTCTAACAGATAATTCGTAAACTTAACGCCCTGAAAATTTGATTGTATGCACACACGTGCAGCTCTCCCAACTAATTCATCCCCGTACAACGAATCCTTCACCCGTACCCAGTATTTAACTACCAAAACAGAAAGTTGCACAACCATTGGTACTCTGCCCAATTCTGCATACACTGCTAAGTTTGTAGACTTAGAGTGAACGCCTAAAATACGTTTGCAAAACTTCAAATGCAGTTTTTCTATGTCGGTAACCATACTAAAAAACTTCGTCTTGAACATGTCAAAACTAGATATCCTTCCCAAAGCGTAAACTCCCCAAATCTCACAACCATACAGCAGCACCGGAACTACAACAGTTGAATACAGTTTCAACAGCACTTTCACTGGAACATTCTCCACGTTAGAAAAACTTTTAAATAGACCGTGATACGCGCGTAACGCCTTATTGTACAAAGCCTTTTGGGCGATTTTAAAACCACCACCAAAATGGAAAGTTATGCCCAAATATGTGTACTCATCGACACAATCCAACAAATCCTTGCCAAAATACCATTTAGAAGTTATAAACGAGCGTCGCTGGGCTCTCGTGCCAAATACTAAAATCTTGGACTTTTTCAAGTTGACCTTTAACTTCCATTTCTTAGTATAACGCTCAAGCCTACGAATGCAACCTTGCAATCCACTCTCGGACTCAGATAGCAGTACCAAGTCATCAGCATACAGTAGACAACTCAACTTCGAATCGCCCAGTATCACTGGATCACAGGATGGTGTGTTAAACAAATCAGGAATATCATTTATAAAAAGATTAAACAACGTAGGACTAAGATTGCATCCTTGTTTAACTCCTATGTCCGACTGAAAAAAAGGAGTGGCTCCTTGACTCAATTTAACCGCCGCCTTGACAGATGAATACATACTGAGCAGAATGCGTACAAACTTTCTACTGCAGCCATACTGAATCAGCTTGAAAAACAAACCCTCTCTCCAAACACTATCGTAAGCCTTCCTAAAATCAACAAAACACGCAAACAACGGCTTGTGCCGAGTCTTATAAAAGTCAATCAATGTTTTCAACACCAGCACATGATCAGACGTCCTGAACCCACGTCGGAAACCGATCTGACATTTATTAAGAATTTCATTCTCACTCAAAAACTCATTCAAACGAGCATTCAAAATTAATGTGAAGAACTTTCCTAAACAGCTACTGATACAAATACCTCTATAATTACCAGGGTCCAATCGACTTCCCGATTTATGAAGAGGCACTATAAAACCTTCCGACCATACGTGCGGGAAAGCACCGCACGATATAACCTTATTAAAAAGTTTAACGAAGTGTGGCCCTAAAACATCCACAGAGGTTTTAATTATTTCATTATTTATCAAATCACCCGCACTGGCCTTTTTATTCTTGAGTTTTTTCGCTGAATCGCGTACTTCCTTAAGTGAAACAGGTGCGTCGAGAATCTCATTCTCATTAATAGCCCAGCATTGATAATCTTTTACAATCTGAGCTTCGTTACTAGTACTTTCAGTTGAAAAGTTGACTTTATTTAGATCTTTGAAATAACTATGCCACTCTGCCGGCGACACATCGTTAGAGGCCCCTTCAGACTGACGCGACTTAATAGAGTTAACCAGTTTCCAAAACTCTTTCGGACTTCTTTCCTCCAATGCCTGAATTCTGTTTAACAAGTCATT
Organism: Actinernus sp. WN-2022; assembly: GCA_030867875.1. NCBI lineage: Eukaryota > Metazoa > Cnidaria > Anthozoa > Actiniaria > Actinernidae > Actinernus > Actinernus sp. WN-2022. Next base: position 69,918,541 of record JAOWCC010000936.1, read on the forward strand.
TCGGAAATTTCTTTTCAGTCGTTTAATAAGCCGCTGATAGTCTTTTTTCGTGGAAAAAAAATTATGTCTCAAGAAAGGATCGTTCGGATACTTTGACACTAAATTGCCTAAATTTTTTACCTCCTTTTTGAGCGAGTGACAATCTTTGTCAAACCACTTCTGTTTTTGAACTGTATTCCGTGTTCTTTTCTTTGGAACTTTACCACTCCTGACAGGCACTACTTTTTTAGAAACCTTAACTATAACACTTGTAAATTTATTAACCAAGGAATCTACATCTAGGTCTCCTTCATCTGCTGATGAATCTAACAAACCACTCAACTCTTGAGAAACCTCGTCAGAATCAAGACTTGAACGACTTTTCAATTTTACTGCTTTGAGACGGTGAAAATTTTACTTTTAGCAGATAAGAATGTTAGATTTCTGACGAAAACTACAATGCCAAGCTTACCTTTAGGATTGAAGAATTCTTATCTCGTAACGTAATTTGCAACGATTTGAAGGTAAATTGTAGATGCACTCACAGGCAGCCGAGACTCGACATAAGATTTCCCGCTTATTAGTCTGTTGGATTACCTGTGCTATGTTTCATAAGCAATCTCGGAAGAGTTTATATAATTGCTCCTTGTGAATTCTCTTTTCCGATTCCTACGAAATAAATCTTCAATAATAAAATATTGATACTTAATGAAGTTGTGTGAGTGGTTTTGGGGCGATTGTTTTCTTTTTCAGACCGTCAAATCGGTATTCCAGCAGGGCATTATGGAAAGTTTAGTTTGTATTACGGTCCTATTTTTTTCCGGCCCGGTATCCATCGAAATCACGCGATCTGATCTTCGATTCCCCGACGCGGCGCCATACGCATGTGAGTTGAGTTTGTTGGTATCTCGCCCTTGCTCCGAGGGTTTTTCTCCGGCCCGGTTCTCCGGTTTTCCTCCCTCTGCAAAAACCAACACGCTAAATTCAAATTCGATCTGTGGATTAGCCGGGACCTGGCTTTGATCAGCCCCATGGTTGATTCAGGTCTCGTTAGAAAACTGATCTACGGTCCGGTTTTTTCCCTGTAGGGACCTCGCGAACCGGACCGCTCATGGCTTTTGTCGATTCAAAACAAGTTTTAGATTTTACGAAGATATACATATTTGATAATGAAAGCGTAAGAAACGGGGGAAAACAGCAAAAAAATGCCTGTGATTTAAGTGAAAAGTTTTCAATTGCAAGTTTTAGATTTTGCGAAGTATTTTATAGTAGTTGTTGCCAAGATTCTGACGTAAATATACCCTAGCATTGAACACCCTGCATTTATGCCACATATTTGATAATGAAAGCGTAAGAAACGGGGGGAAAACAGCAGAAAAATGTGTGATTTGAGTGAAAAGATTTCAATTTTAGCTCGCGCGCGCTGCTTACACCATAATCCACGCCATTTTCGAACAAAGTACGTGTTCTCTAGACAAATGTATTCTGTAGAGCGCGCAACTTAATTAAAGTAAATAAAGTAAAAGTCCACTAGGAAAAAATAAAACCGTTATGTACCAGCTCAGACAAACTGTGCCCTCGGTCTTGAATGTACTGACCAGTGGCCTGCGGCCTGCGGCAACCAGGGACCAATTCAGTACAACAGTCCCCCCCCCCCCTCCCCGGGAGATATCCTAGAGACTTATATATGTCGGAATACGCTCCAGTTATATATCTGGGCGGAGACACGGATACGCGTGTCTCAGTTGATGGAGTGTTGTCTAAGCCCTTTGGGCTCGACTTCGGTGTCCCACAAGGAAGCTGCCTCGGACCATTGTTATTTGTTATCTACTCCAGCAAGTTATTTACCGTCATCGATAGACACCTACCACAAGTCCACTGTTATGCAGACGATACTCAGCTTTATTTATCCTTTAACGCTGATAATACTACCGATGAAGCTGCTGCACTCTCTTCCATGGAATCTTGCATCTCAGACATTCAAAACTGGATGCTAACTGATAAACTTAAACTTAATGCTGATAAAACTGTTACATTAGCACAGGTAAAAGTAGGTAGCTCGTTAGTCAAGCCATCAACGAGTGCTGTGAAGAATCTCGGAGCCTGGTTTGACTCAAATTTAAACATGGTACACCATATAAATAAGATATGTAGTTCCTCTTTTTACCATCTACACAACATACGCCGCATTAGAAAATATATTTCATGCGAAACTACTAAACTACTTGTACACGCTTTTATTACTAGCAAGATCGATTACTGTAACAGTTTACTATACGGCCTCCCTAAATCTCACATAGCTAAACTTCAACGTGTACAGAACGCTGCAGCTCGACTTGTTATGAATGTACCACGCTTTTGCCATATCACACCTGTACTCACCGATCTTCATTGGCTACCTGTTGTATACCGTATTCAGTTTAAGATTTTGATTATTACGTTTATATGTTTATATGGCTTAGCACCCTTGTGTTTATCTGAACTTGTATAAATATCTACTCCTACTGGATACAACCTACGCTCTGGTAACGCTCTGCGTTTGGTGCCGGCAAGCGCCAAGTCTAAAATCACACTTGGTGATCGTTCATTTAAGGCTGCCGCACCTAAGCTGTGGAACAAATTACCCTCCGAACTACGTAATGTAAGTAACCTGCCAAGCTTTAAATCTCAACTTAAGACTTACTCGTTTAAACTAGCCTTTGATCTATAGTTTGTATATATTTATTTATTATTTATTTAGACGTATATGTAATGCGCGCATGAACATATTCACATGTAATGCGCGCAATATAAATTAAATATTATTATTATTATTATTAATGAGTCTTGCGTACCGCCTTTGAAGAGTGCTTTGAAAATGCGGGATATTCTGTAGTTTATATATATACCGGTGGGGAGTAAACTACTAATAGTCTATCACTAATAATCGACTAATTTACTTTCAGACTTTTTTAGAGTCTGTGTCCAAATCAACCTGAAACAGGAGCCCAGCCATTTCAAATGGGTTCCTTATTATGATTATGATTATTATTATTATTCAAATGAGTTCCGGTATCCTAGAAAGCTGTGAATCCGTATAATTAAACGGTCAACATGCATGACTTCGTTTGCATGTTACGTCATCCGGCAGGGAGGTGATAATGATTATAATGGCGTCACAAGAGACGGATGTGAACAAAAGGCTTTATTCGCGTCGTTTGTAATCCGGCTTGGCTGTTATACTGTAAGGAAACAATAAAGCCCAATTCAAACGTCGAACTTTTGATGTGCCGTATTGAATGCAAATTATTTTAAAGTGCCTATGAACTCTATTTTTTTTATTTTAGATATCAATTCTACATCAAGTGAACAGTAGAATGGTACAATATATCTTGCTTTGAATGTTATGCCGCTGAGTTAATGAGGTTTCAATATCCAAAATGCTAATTACATGACGTCAGGGGAGGCACAATTATGATACAAAACTTTTTTTGTTACAATTAAACAGATTTTTCAAATTATCAGTGTTATACCCATGTTTGAAATAAAATGATGTTAGAAATTTGTTTTCCTATATCAGTAGAAGCGTAACACACATTCAAAACCACTAAGAAGTGATTGCAGATACGTCCCGTGTAGGCCTGAGCGGATTGTGCTAGCATAATTTTTTGGCATAATTGGAGCAAACGAGCATAATTTTTCAAAGAAGCACTGCTCGAGCATAATTACCAGATTGTAGCATAATTTAAAGCATTAAAGCCAAAAGCAATGCTATTATTGCTTTTATAGTGCCTTTCCTAATTATTAGCTGGTATATTATGCTTAGATTCTACATTTTTCCAAAGCAAATACCTGAATTTCACTTTCTAGTTATCTATTCTGGTTTTGACTTAATCGTGTGACTTAACCTTTCAAAAATAGGTCACCTAATAAAATGTTGTGTGAACAACTAAAAATGCCGCGCATCAACTAATGCCGGCCGTCTTCGAATAACGTTTTTTGTGAGCATAATTGTGTAATCTACGAGCATAATTTTTGAACTTTGGCATAATTCGGGCATAATTCGACAAAATTTGGAGCAGTGCTAGCGGCATAATATGCCACTTTTAGGAGCACAATCCGCTCAGGCCTACTCCCGTGACGTCATGTAATTAGCATTTTGGATATTAAAACCTCCTTAAAGAATGCCAATCAGGATTAATGCTTTGCGAGCTTGAACAATAGAAAACCGATACAATCGCCATTTTCGTACTGTACGAACATGGCGATTGTAACGGTTTTCTATTGTTGAAATGTAAACACGGGCTCGCAAAGCATTAATCCTGATTGGCATTCTTTAACTCAGCGGCGCAGCATTCAAAGCAAAAATGTCAACAGCAAACAAGACCCACATACCCCGCACCGTAATACGTACCTCACGCCTCTTCCACTTTGCGTTACTTCCTGTTACAATACTCAACCTCAACTTCCGTTTCTCTTCAGCTTTTACCATACATGTCGATGGTTTACGATTTCCGTCGCCACCAGCCAATCAGCACTCGTCTAGTTATGTATATTTCACAATGTATTCTTAATTAATAACAGTGTGTAGGAAATCACGCGCACGATCAAGGTGGACGTGGAGCAACGTGCTTGATTGAAATTGTTTTATCGTAAATTTAGGAATATTGCTTCTAGTAGAATGGATTACCAAGGTAAACTCTGCTTAATGCTTTACTTATATTTCACTTCCTTCACTGATCTAAAGATATATACTTTTCAGGTGGAAAGAAATTCGGAATGTTGAAGAAAGACCAGGAGCAGAAGCTAGATGAAATCAACAAGGTAATCAGTCAATAACTTATGACTAGAAATCTACGTGATAATCCCACATAAGACTGCGAGCTAAAAGACTGGAGTTAAAGGACTCCAAGTTGATTTCCGGGTCTGGAGCGAGGTTTACATAAGGTTTCGTTTTGAGTAGCCGAGGCGTATTTGAAGCTGAATGAGCCAAGCAAGGGATGTGGTTTCAGTCATGGCTAAAGGGGAGTATCGAGCGGTTGGCTGAACTTTCCTTGGAATTCCGATACTTCTTTACATGAGTGCACTGGCATGTTGTCACAGATAGCAGGAGTTAGTTGGCTATTAATTTCAAAGGTCACTCGAGAGGGAATCGTGCAGTTTGATCATAGTTTACATTAAGTAAGCAAATTGGCTCTAGTTTGCATAATTACTGGTGCTTCATTTCGGAAGCTGATTCAGTGATTGATAAGATTCCCAATATAAGCTTGTCCTTGCCTTTTCAGAGCTTCTTCAACAGCGGGGATTACGATGATGAGGAAGAATTTCCAGACCTCCAGGAAAGACTTCAGTCTTATAAAGGTAAGCGTGAATTTCGATCGAATAAGCACTTGCTTTATTTGCTTTTCACTTAATTCAGTTCCGTATGTGTTCACGCTTCAACGATTTCGAATCTCAACAGACTCGAAAGTACATGTAACATATTTTCCTAAGAAAGTGTTGGTTTATTTCTTATGTTGCTGAAAATATTTTACGTTATTTTCAGGCCAATTCATTGAGTTCGATCTCAATAACTCTGGCGATATCGGTGAGTACTTTTCAATACTTGTAAGTGATGAAAGGATCGGTATAATAAAACAAAAGAGACCTACTCGTGTTGATATTTATATTCCAGGACCATTAAAAGTTAGCCACTAACTCGTAATTACGTGTATGCACAACAGCTTGCGTCCGAGTGTATAATCGCCTCCTGACTGCGGTCATTTTGTATTAAGATCAGCATACTTCAGTAGACAGTAAGAATTGTATATTCAACTTTCCAAATTTAGATCTTGGTATCATGCCCTGCGATCAAAACCAAGGCTCTTTGAAAATAATGGGATCATCTTTCGCTTTCTCCGTCTAAGCCTTGCTCATATATAATCGCATTTATGGTTCGATAGGTCTTCCAAGATATAGGCTGAGCAATGCGTGTCAGATCATTGTTAGATTTGATCAACTGAAGGAGAAATAAGCCAGATAGGCACTAGCAACAACAACAATAATTATAACTATAAAAATAACAACAGCAATAATGTTGATGATGATGAAAAAAGGAATCGAATTAATATCAGTACACACCGTATACCTGCAGTTGTTTTGATTACCTTAGGTTGACTGGGAAGTATTAAACTGCTACTGGTATTAACCTTCTGAATGAAACTAATATAAGTATACTAGTATACTAATGAAAATTAAGAAGTGTAATATATTTAGGCAAGCCCAACGACCCGGGGGGGGGACTCCCTTATGTGAGGGGTACATGGATGCTCGTCGTACCTTTTAGGGGTCAAAATCAGGAGTTTGGTACCACTTAGGGTATCCACCATCAAACACAGACATTTCTATGTAAAGCGGTACCTTTTAGGGGTCGGGTGTCAATTGAACAAAAAAGCTGTTATCAATTTACATATTTATTATCTTTTAGGGGTCAAAATAAGCTTGAGCCACGCCCATTTTAGTACCTCTTAGGGGTCAAATCGAAAATGTCCGACGAGCATCCCTACCCTTTTTATATGGGAGTCACCCCCCCGGGCCCAACGACCCGAAAAAAACGATAAACTTATATACAGAAAAGAAAGATAAAACACAATCAAGGGAAATCAGTGCAAAAAGTTTAGAAGAAAACAGAGGATAACGGAAAAAAAAATTAATACTAGCTACTAGCTACTTCTGCCTGATTTCAACAGCGCATGCGCAGCACCTTTTCAGGCACATCGCTCACCGCCCGTCGCGTGTCAGGGTCGAAGGCAACCGAGTCAGCCATTTTTTTCCTCTCACCCTCCCCCATAAATTGGCATCTTTCCCCAGGGGTTTGGGGAGGGGAATTCCCAGGACGAAATTTAAACACGTAGCCTGACGGAAATAACAAAATTTCATTAACTACAAATTTATATATTTTCGAGCTTGGTACGGATAGTCATGATAGTTGACCTCTTGCTATAGGCTTGGTATATAACGTGTTACAAGATACAATGATACGGAGATACCAAGATACAGTGATACAGTGATACAGTGATACGGTGATACGGTGATACAGTGATACAGTGATACGGTGATACGGTGATACGGTGATACGGTGATACGGTGATACGGTGATACGAATATCTCAAATTTCCTTTAAAATTAAAAAAATGGGGGGGGGGGGAATACTTTCCCACAGAAATGTGGTTTGGCTGAAATTCAAGCTAAGTTTTGGCAGCAATTTTTCACATACCAAAAAGGAAGTTTTTAACCGGAAGTAAGGTTCTGTTTGATTGATGTGCTCACTCGCCCGTAACGAAAGCTAGCATAAATTTATTCCATGTTTATCGAGAAACGTTTCTCCACAGGCAGCCCAAGCTCAAGTTACGCAAATAAAAGGGTTTGTATGGGAGCGTAGCGAACTCCGTTTACTAGCCAGAAATACTGTAAAATATTTGAATAAAACGACTTACCTTGCCACTGTGATGTCTTCTGTCGTGTTTCACTCCTTGTTGGGTGGTTTTAAGCTGATTTCAGCCGGTTGTTTTTTTTCGGAGCCCCTAAATCCTTATTTTTCGTAACTTGAGCTTGGGCTGCCTGTGGTTTCTCCAGCCCCGATCCAAGGGTTGGACTAAATGCTCCAGCAGGGCTAAGCTCCAGCAGGATGCCCTTAGCTTGGAAAGAAGCAAAACAAGGCCAAACGAGCCTCGCAAAATCCGACAAGTTCAGACAGAGTGCCGAGTGGTCCACATCTGAACATAAAGAATAATTGATAGGAACCAGCCGAGAGAAGATTTGTTTCCAAGAAAGCTTAGATGGAAACATATTAAAACTCTGAATCGCTTGAAACCAACACCACGATCTCGCTATTTGCCGTGCTGTTTCAGGACCTTTCAGACTCCTGCAAATCGCTGTCACTGGCATTTAAGGCCTTTGATTTATGTGCCCTTCCTTTGTCATTTATAGGTGTTCGCTTTGGCTTTTTTCCCTCAAGGACCTTTCGTCTTTTCCATTTTCCAAGTCATAAGAAACTAGAACGTACCGGCTATCAAATATTCTCGATGCGGCGCGTAGCTTTGATCGGAAATCAACATTGCATTTTCGGGCTATTTTCTACGCTTTCGATTTTCAACCAAAATAGAGTTTTTAAAAAGCTCTAACTCAAGAAGAATTGATTCGATTTGTCTGAATTTTTTTACACAATGGTATGTGAAAAATTGCTGCCAAAACTTAGCTTGAATTTCAGCCGTCTCCTCCGGTTCGGAGGAACGAGACGGCTGAAATTCAGGCTAGCCAAAACTACATTTCTGTGGGAAAGTATTCCCCCCCCCCCCCATTTTTTGAATTTTAAAGGAAATTTGAGATATTCGAGATATTCGTATCACCGTATCACCGTATCACCGTATCACCGTATCACTGTATCACTGTATCACCGTATCACCGTATCACCGTATCACCGTATCACTGTATCACTGTATCTTGGTATCTCCGTATCATTGTATCTTGTAACACGTTATATACCAAGCCCTTGCTATAGTGGTTTCCCAGTTTCCTCCGGTCTAGACACGAACCTTTTAGACTGCACAAGTTACCAGACATTTTTCAATGGTTTAGTTATTTCTTTCGTGCTGCAGTTCTTCGTCAAAGCACATGCAATTTAAAGATGTGAAAAAACCTAGTTCAAGGGCTGGCGCTCCATACGTCAGTTGCAGTGAGCTCAGTTTAATTCATCTTTTAGTTGGAAAACCAAGTGTCTAATTTAAGTGCCCCTAACCCCATGTTAGTTTTCTTTATTTTCAAAGTCTAGATGGAAATTTAGGACGAAAGAAAAAGAATAAAGTTAAATCGGTAGAATCCCTGATTTTTATATCGCGCCGTTAAAGTCCCGCGCATTTTGTTTCACGACCGCGCAGTGTGGGGTCTGGGTCGAGTGACATAAGATCAGGCAAAAAGCCATTGTTCACTTGGAATAGGCCCTTTGCAGCTAACAAATCACGTGGTTGTACTGGAGAGCAAAACATATCTGACTTCATTTATTTACAGGCCTTGTACGAGATCGGTGTTGTTATTAGCAAAACCTGTTTGTAAATGCTATTTTCCACCTCCAATCGATTGCCGATCTTTCTAAAACTGCGTTTTTGAAGATAGCTTGCTCTCCTGTATTCATGGCACGCCTTTCCCATGGGGTCACGAGCTCAATTCATTCGTTAATGAAGTATTATATCAGCACGTGACTGTTAGCTGCAAAGGGCCTATTGTTGTAGGTTCTGTTGTTGTGCATTCCCGATCTTGCGTCACACACGATGTACTGGCCAATGCTTTTATTAGACCACTTTCGATATATGCTTCACAAACGATTCAATGCGAGGCTCAGGGACAAAATTGCGCAGTGAATCGTAATAACAAAGGAATACATTTCATGTTTTCTTTTGTTATTACGATTCACTGCGCAATTTCATCCCTGAACCTCGCATTGAATCGTTTGTGAAACACATATCGAAAGTCTGTAAAAACGCTGCATCACGAATATATGACCGATGGACGCTCCGGGTAATCAGCAGCCCTTCACCTCTCAAAACCTTGTATTTTATTGAATCCTATTTGGACTGCACTGACAAAGAATTGCATTGTTTTAGGGTTAGGGTTTGTATTGTTTCAGGGTTAGGCATTGTTTGGATAGCCAGTACTATTCCACGTTCCGAGGAGGTGAAGGCCGCCCCCGGGTAATGGGCTCCTGAAACTATTTAAATATTTGAGTGTTGTGAAAAGTTTATATTTCCAATATGCTAATTATGTGATGTCAGAGTAGGAATTTACTGTCAGTTCTTTTTCCTTGCGAATGAAATTATTTCTGATTTATACGAAATATTTGGTAAAATTACTGAATGATATAAGCCCCAAATATAAAATTGAAGGTATTTATCTCTTTTTGTATAATAAATTACGCCTCCAAAATATGACATCACATCACTAGCATATATATTAGAAATAGAAACCGTAACATTCAAATCAACTGCGCATGCTCGAGGAAAAAGGCTCTGCAATAATCTAATTTTTGTGTATTCTGATTGGCTGTTCTGAACAATGCAATTTCACTGGAAGTGAAACATAAAGCCTTTTTGGAGAGTTGATTTATTTGGACAAAGACATCGAAAATTGGGGGTTATCTAAACGCTAAAAACCGTTGGATTTTATCTAAATGGTTGCTGCGCGCCGGCGCTAAAATCTTCAGGGATTCTTAGATATTTGCTTGCATGCTATCGGGAGTTCAAATTACTTCACCGTCAACACATCGCATACAGTACATGAATTCGAAAATCGAACCCAACCGACAGTAATAGTTGATATAGCCGAGGGATTTACCGTAACATAGGTAATACTGCACATTCCCATATTAACGACAATATTTGTATTAAAAGTGCTCTATAGTCAGAAGTGGCATTTTCCGATCTCGTATATATAACTTGTGCACAGGCGCTGATCTCTTAAATATAAGCGTTTGTATGGGAATGAAGGGAATGCAACGAACTCAAGCCTTCAAGGCGCTAAAATACGATCGATTTATGATAAAAATGCCTTGTCTTGCTTCTACGGTGTATTCAGTTGCTGTTTGTGTGGTCATCGGGCTCCGGTATGGCAATTTCAGCGAGTTTTCGATCCCTGTGAATCCTCTTCTGTATGAATCTGATGTCTGACGAATCGACCGATGGACGAACGATAAACAAACACGAGCCTGATGCATGAAAATAAAGCCGTAAAATCCATACTAAAAACGGCAGAAGATGAAAGAAACTCCCTAAGGCTTGCCCGGACACTAGCAAGCATAATATTTCTATCAAACTACCGGGCAAACTTCCATATCCAAACTAAAAAACACCTCCGTAAAAACCTAATCAGGTTCGATTCTCGCTAACTCCGTGATTCGCGGACTTCCGGAATCGGATTATTACAGCAAAGTTTTCAACAGAAACTTCCTTTTCAAATGTACAATACTTTATATATACAGCTATTTCAAACAAGATTATCTCGGACAAATGGCAAAAGATAAACGATATTCCAAGACCGAAATGGATTGTGGTCGTAGCTGAAAGTCTGGCAAATTCGTTTGTTTTGGGGACGAATATTAATGGTCTCGTACATATCGATTTTCAAATTACACTGTTGTTTATCCGTTTTGCACAACTGGACAGTAATAACCACAATCCATTTCGGTCTGCGAATGTTGTTTGCTGTTAGTCCGGGACAGCTTTATTGAAATAACTTGAAATAAATACCTCTGGGAATTCCACTTCCCAACTTTTCGCATTACTGCATGAAGGGCTACACATGGGCTACATGAATACGTCCATTAAAACTATATATTTATAAGGGACTGGTCAGAAATTGGAGGAAAATTAAATAAAAAATATATAACCATCCCCAGACAATAAGTATGAATTATTTTGACCCTCTCCCCCTATTCCCTCTTTCCCCCTATCGGCCCCCCATTCCATTGTTCAATGACCCTCCATTTCTTGGGGTTCAAAGAATTATGACCCTCCCCCTTTCTCCACGTCCACCAGTCCCTACGAACGACGCAACTAAACCCGCAAGAAATCACGACTACATGTACAGAAGGCTTTAGATTTTTTATCTTGAATACCTGAAAAAGCTTTATTTTTAGTTTCCAACGAGCGGCTTATTCTGAAGTCAGTGGTAAACGGTTTTGAACCACATCTTAACGACTTCCAATGAAGAAAAATGTTTACTCGTCTCTCGATGATTGAAATGATTTTCTAGCCTGAGGGTTAATAAGAAATTGAGAGAGCAGCCTGCGAGACACACTTTATTGCAGCAGTATTGTCGGATTTGTTCAAGTTGTCTGACGTCACTAGCTGCTAATGCCAATAAAGGGAAATAAGATCCTCATGACAGGCGGATTGTGGGCTTCCTGTGGCAGGTGAAGAGAAGAAGAGGTGAAGAGACTGGATCCCACTTCTCTTTTACCACAGGAAGCCCAACATAGAGATGCCTGCGGCGCGGAGGAGCCTACACTGTTCAAAACAGATTTAAGCAAAGTTTATGGCTAAAAAACGCAACCCCTTTACATTGGGGCATCAAAAAACTGAGCATGCGCAGAAACAGAAACAGCATTATTTTTGTGTGAGAAAAAAATGTGGATTATTTGGTAACATTAAATGCTGCAGACAAATAATGATTACCCTTGTTGCTTGAGTCTAAGCTGCATCCTTTCTGTTTATATTTATGTCAGGAGCCATTACCCGGAGCCGCGTTTACCTAAGACCGGGTTATTTTTAGATTTCATTTTTCATTGTTTGCTTTCATCACAGCATGTTGTCAACAACAGATGCCTCGTTAACTTCTCTTGTTTGGTCAACCAGCATGGCTTCAACATCGTTAATCATTTGAAATAAAATCCCGCCAACGCTTGTGATTGGCTAGCGGGACCGAACTCGTGGGAAACACGTCCTAAAAATAATCCGTTCTGTAAAAACGCTGCATCATAGACATAGTATGGGAGATGGACGCTCGGATAATAGCTCCTATTTATGTGGATTACTATTTACATTGTTTGTTGTTGATGATTTTCAGACATTATGGAGTTGAAACAGATGATGGAGAAGCTGGGCCAGGCCAAGACCCATCTCGAACTCAAGAAAATGATCGCTGAAGTGGATACCAATAACTCTGGTTAGATAGATAGATAACACTTTATTTAAAGAGGGTGCACAATTACAGTAAATACGTATTCTCACTTGTTAGTTCAGTACAGCAAGACACGTTAAAGACACGTGTAAGACACGTGCAAGACACGTGCACATGAGCCCAGCGTCTGCCAGTTTCGTTTATTAAAGGGAATCGGCTGAACTACAATGTTTGCTCTCAAATGATTGTTATGCATGCCTAAGTCTGTTTCTGTGTTTGTCTCCAGTAAATTGTACACTAGATGTCATGTATGCAACGATTTTCCCGTCTATAAAACTCATTTGAATTTCCTGCGCGCCGCCATCTTGGATTTTTTGACGTCACAGTGTTGCCCCTGTTGTCAGAAAACACTAGATATTTTGTTGTGTAACAATAGGGGCAACACTGTGACGTCATGAGGTCAAAGATGGCGGTGCGCAGGAAATAGGCAATATTCGTATTCTCACGGACGAGCTGGAACGAACACTCAATGGAGGCTCGTGCGGGGGAATTCGCTAAAAACTATTTAGCATTAGAAAAGATTCCCCCGCATGAGCCTCCATTGAGTGCTCGTTCCAGCTCGTTCGTGAGAATACGAATATTGCCTATTCAAATGGGTTTTATCGACTTGAATATCGGTGCACAAATAACATCTAGTGTACAATTTACTGGAGACAAACACAACAGCAGTCTTAGGCATCCATAACAAACACTTGAGAACAAAGATTGTTTTTCAGATGAGGTTCCCTTTAAGGCCGGAATCAAATTTCCATGACGTCATTTAAGTCACAAGCCCATTCTAGTTCACTTTGCTGTTTTTATATCAGCTCCACTTATTAAAATATAATTCAATAAGATTGCAAGGATCAAATATCTGACGCCTGAAAAACAACTGAAACAATTAATTTCCAACTTATGTGACTTAACGATAAATATAGTTCAATAAGATTGCAAAGATCAAAGATCAATTCATTTGCATGTGATTTAAATGACGTCATTTCAATCGCGGATTTGTGATGTAAAGCAACATTACGACGATAAATCACCCAAAAATGGTTGAACAAGATTTAAAACCCTCAGTTTACTGCACCAAAAGGAGCGATTTCTGGCTAGGGCTTGTAAGCATTTAAGAACGGAGGCCAATTCCAGAAGTAGCATGACATTTGTAGCTCTGTGTAATACATGGTAATTCAATGTCTGCAGTGTAACTTTGTGCTGACCAACCTCTGTCATCACCGCCATCTTGTTCGACGCTGTGTTAGTTCAGCCGACGTGGCCGCCACGTCTTTGTTATTTGAATCTCTAAGGTTTACTAAAGCCAACAATTCCGCTCAAAACATTTAGTTCTGTTTGGGCTTATCCCACCTTATCAAACAGGATGAATAGTCTCGCTTCGTATTGGAAAATTACACACAGACGAATTTTCTCAGTTCTCATTCTCAAGTTAAATATTCAGAGTACCAGAAGGTAGATATAGAACTCGAAACTTCAACAATATACAGAGCTGTAATAGACTATATCGAAACCCCGCTGTCGCAGTGCACTCTGGGATGGATATCTCAGTTTTCCATCAGTCAATCTGTCATATATTCGTGGTTCCGCCTTTTTTACAGACCGGGTTATTTTTAGATTTCACATCTCGTTGTTTGCTTCCATCGCGGAATGTTGTCAACAAAAGATGCCTCGTTAGCTTCTCTTGTTTGATTAACAAACATGGCTGCAACATCATTAATCATATGAATTAAAATTACGCAAACGCTTGTGATTGGCTAGCGGAACCAAACTCGCGGGAAACACATTCTAAAAATAACCCGGTCTGTCAAAACGCTGCATCACAGACGTAGTATGGGAGATGGACGCTCCGGGTAATGGTTCCTGTGGGCGGCCATCTTGGATTTTAAAATAGCAACTGAGATATCCATTCCAGAGTGCACTGCGACGGCGGGTTTGCTAAAAGTCTGTAGCCTACCTTCTCGCTGGTATTTATGAATGCTTAACTTCAGAATGAGGCTAAGACAGAGCAAATGCGTCTGCAGTCATCGCGTACAGCGGTAATTTAGAATACAAAACTGGAGTATTGCAATGTTCACAATCCTGTCTCGTCTTTGAGCAATGATTTCATTCTTTAGTCAATTCCTCACCCCCGCCCCATCCCATCCCCAGTCCTCCACCAGTCTCGCGTAATTGCAAAATCAGAACTGAAATGGGCGTGTCTTACGTTGATAATTTGCTTCGTTCCAGGGACCATTCACTACAATGAATTCCTCACGATGATGTTGGGCAAGAAATCCTCAATTCTTAAAATGTAAGTACTATGAAAATATGAAGTATAGAGATTTTTTGGCCCGTGCGAGTGGAGCACCATAGATAGAGGATGAGAGCAAATATTGGCCGACTTCCGGTTTCCCTCGCGCCCGAACCCCGATGGGCGCCCGAATCCCGACGTGCGGCGAGCGATGTGCCTGAAAATGTGCTGCACCTGCGCGCGCACTATTGAAACCAGGCGGCCCATGTCGAAACCTTTTTTTATCTTTCTTTCTTTTTCCGTTACCTTCTTTTTTCTTTTAAACCTTTTGCACTGATTTCCCTTAATCCTTCCAGTTATATTTGTATTTTTAGCTTTGTTTTCTCTATATAATTTATCGATTTTTTCGGGTTGTTACCCCAGTTCAAATAATTGGGAGCTCCGCTCTTAGGCTCGCCTAAATATTGATATTACAATATAGAGATTTATAATAGTGAAACATGGTGGTTAGGCATGGAGCCATGCATGGTTATTGACCCATTGCATAAAAAGCGTCCGCGCTCGGGCTCATCAACAGCGCATGCGTGTGACGTCAGATTCCCAGCTCCAAGTCAATACAAATTAATATGACTACACTACTGGTTGACCACATTCTCACTGGCCGCCTCCTAATCTGTATAATTTGGAAACTAATGCTACCGCATGAAAAGTGAAATCTAAACTCAAAGTCCTCCTGTGGGTTGGCGCTGAACGATGGACTTTCCATCCTTGTTTCGCGCCAAAATTACCGATAGATTTTTGGATCGGTGAATAAATTATACGAGTAGCAAATCAAAACAGCTTTAGTGCACACCTGTCAATCATTAATTATCAAGTCTTTGTAGATTTGCGCAAAAACTACCAAAAACGGCACATTTTGTCTAGCCGCCTGTCTAACACGCTAACCTTTAGAACGAACAGTACAAAAACAATAAATCTACAGTATAATTGTCCAATCCGAGCGGTACTGTGTTACTTCCAATAGAGCTATAGTATAATGGGTCCAATCAGAATACAGATCTCGAGCGGTATTGTATTACTCGCCTGTCTGGCCAAGAAACCTTATACGTCATCTCGATGGTATTTTTCGCCTGAAAGTGTTTGTGGTGTACTTGTGGGAAATCTACTGTTGATTGAATGCGAGGCTAGAAAGGCCTCTGTTAACGTCGTTTGTCTCACGAATCTTAACAGCTCTTCACGTATGTTACAACACTCAGATCAAATTTTACTAGATCACTCATTCTGTATACACGCGTGCATGGATAAACTATCGAAACCTAGACAAATTAAGTGCGGTGCATGCTCGTATTGTGCCAGAGGCGCACTAACTTAATCCGGCGGCATTCCGGGTACTTCTTTTCGCTTGGTTTTCAGACCACAGTCCTAGATTTTTGAAATTTTCCGGAGGAGGTCGCGCCGAATGTTATTTACTGCATTTTGAGGAGAAAGCCAAATGGAAAGAGACTAATTAAAGAAAGAAAACGACTCATAAATCCGTGTTTCTTGTGTTAAAGGTACGCATTTATGAATAAGGTCCCTAGATTAACATATCACCTTTTGTTCTACTTTGCAGAATTCTGATGTTTGAAGAGAAGAAAAAAGAGAAAGCCAGACCTACAGGGCCTCCTCCTAAGCGCGATCTCTCAAGTCTACCTTGAGTTTAAATTTCCTTCATGATGATTTTTGACCAAAGTGGCAAACTATATTGTGCCTTTTGCACGAATTTAATCACGTGGTATTTGTACGAGATCGGTAGTGTTGCACTTGTTCGAGATCGGTAGTGTTATTAGCAAAACCTGTTTGTAAATGCTATCGATTCTCGATCTTTCTAAAACAGCGTTTTTAAAGATAGCTTACTCTCCAGCATCCATGGCAACGTCTTTCCCATGGGGATCACGAGCTCAATTCATTCGTCAACGAAGTATTATACCAGCACGTGACTATTTTCTGCAAAATCCCTATTACCATATTCTCAAGTTATAGAGGGTTTGTCCCATCACGTGAGGGTAGCCATGTTGGATGGCAGGAACAATAACATTCGTTTAATTATGTGAAAATTAAATCTCAATAAAATGACATTATATTGTTCCTGCCATCCAACATGGCTTCTGTCACGTGATGGTGGAAATCCTCTATTGTACTTCTAGTCTAGTATGTATTATCATAGTTAATAGAGTGTAATTGTTATGAAACCCAGCGACCTTCTTTGTTATGTCTTTGTTAGCTTTTTCAACCATTACCGTGCACAAAACACAATAGAAAATCCAATATGTTAATCAATCAGCCAATAGAAACGTGTGGGTTCAGTCGTTGAGGGGACGCTAATGAACTATGACCGTGCACAATCTTTTGTCTTACCCCCTTCCAACATAAATTACAGCGCCTTTGTTAGCCCCTTTGAAGTTTGCCGAGTTTCATAACCATTCCACTCTATTATAACTATGGCATTTTCAGTGACCTAAATATGGCGTCAATTTAAATAACTATTGTTTAGGACTGCATGACCAGCCTCCCATACACGTGCAAACGCTTTTATACGGCAACGTCAGCTCGGGCTAGTCATTCAAGGACGATTCATATTTAAATTGGACGCTATTTTCCGAATGGGTATTATATAGGTCAGTGATAAGGTATACTAGTACAGTAAGTTGAGAATTTCTATAGAGAAAAGGATAATAAAGAATAAAGAACTAAATAAGATCAAGGGAGGATGAGGCAAGAGAACGAATCCCCGTACCCCATGATAATTATTTGAAATCTATTTTTACTATTTTTTCACAACATGTGATGCAAGCAGGAGCCCATTACCAGGAGCGTACCTATGTGATGGGTAGCACCCACAGCACAGTAGACGATGTGCTATTTATAGTAACGAAGTTCTGGTATGCGTTTGCGTTGTCTTTTGTTCTCTTGCGCATTAGTATTTTTAGCAGTTTCAACCGTGTTAATTACAATCTGTTCTGCTGTTGGACAGACCTAATCTGGGAGATGCACGCTCCTGGTAATGCGCTCCTGATGCAAGTTATTTTTATCTCGTCCTAGTAGGCTACCCTCGTTAGTTACCCATTGTTTATACCACCTGGGTACTCATAACATCGCTATAAACCACTCCTTAGCCGTAAGAGCGCCACTTTACGCCATTCAGGTGTCTATCTTAAAATAACCAGGCTCTGTCCTGTTAATCTAAAATTAGATTTCAAATAATTATCATTGGAACAGACCCATGTATGGGGGATTCGTTCTCTTACCTCATTCCCTCTTGACAATATTTATATATGGTCTGGATTAGATTGTGAATTTTAATGTTCTCACAAATCTTTACAAACATTTCTCGTTATTGGCATAGTTCAGTATACTCTTTTATATGTTTAAACGTAACAATAGTTGCTGTTTAATCTTCAACAGAATGGTAATTGACAACTGGCTAGGATGTACGTCGAGTGCTGTGTCAAAAGAACGATATAGTTACAGTTCGACCACTGAAACCGGGACCACTTAGACAACGAGAACTAAACACGAAAATAAATAATTCCAAAGTATAAATCCTAGCATATCCATACGATTTTCTTCATTCTTCTGATCGAAGCTCGAGCAAGTCCAAATGTTATTGTCTTGTAATGGACACTGATTGGCTCAAGTAACCGTAAGGCTGAATGCTTTGTTTTCGTTCTGCAATGTGAGTGGCCCTGGTTTCAGTGGTGGCACTGTAAGCAGAAATCACAGTACTAAGCTCTTTCAATTTTCTTTTCCCGCCACTGTGGCCCTCGACCGTTTTTCAAGCATCCTGTACAGTCTATCGACAAAATAATTAATAAATATGAGATGAGATTAGCGTAATTTTACCAATGAAGAATCGCAACCAAACTTATTTCAACGTATTAGGCCTAATCATCGTAAAAAGGCCAAATAGTCTTATTAACACGATAACCGTTTGTTGTCAGATTTCCAACGACGCAACTTGTAATACAGTTATTTTTATCGCTGTGTGTTTTGCTATTGTATTCAGTAGGGACGTTGGATGTGTAACTATTTTAAGATACACTGTCGGATAAAAAGCTACGCGAGAAGACCTTATGGGTGCATGGATATAGATCACTGAATAATCCCCCTCCCCTCTCCCCATGGGTACTCTTATATGTAAGCCATACGTGTATGTACCGCCCCAAAGGGTATGGTGTTCGAGTTGTTAAGTGGTGCATGAAATGGAGTAAAGATTAGGCCCTGGAAAAAGGTATGAATATCATATTTTGATCTGAAATAGAGTCCGAGTGTTTTGAGACTCGGGCGGCAGATCTCCCTTCTGCCCCCCCCCCCCCCCCCCCCTCCCGTGAATAATTAAAACGACCAAACAGTGAAGGACACTAAAAGCTGGTGAAGGACTCTGCCTCGTTACCCCATTTCGGACTTTTCTGTATCACAAGAGCAAATGCATACATTTCTAGAACTCGAAAACAAAGCACTGAACCTCTGGAGAGCTGACACATCATCCGTATTGGGAAAACATTGAGGGAAGATATATATATCGGTCTATTAAGAAAGCTAGTTTTGTGCTTGGTAAACACTTCAGTTTCCACCAGCTCGTCCTTTCCACATTCTTTTGTCGACTTCAGTTCGCTGGGCACAATTTAGTCACACGGATAATGTCATCAGTAAAACTGCAGTGTGTAATTTCGTAACAGATGTTTCCCCAAATCAGTTGATTCAGCACAGTGACTATGAACAATGAGCTTTTAAGTATAGCGAACCAGGCCGCATGCACATTTACAAGTCTCCAAACATTTCAACCACATAAACCACATTTGAGAAATATCAACGTGGTTATAAATCTCAGCTATCCAGGTGTCTACCTTATCATTAGCTTTCTCGCATGGGGGATATGATTTATCAAAGCATATATTTGTTTTAGGTAAATTTTCCTTGCTTTCTTCTAGTCAAGCCGAGTTCAGGAGCCAAATTCTGCAGGAATAACAAATTGAAGAGATCGTTAGATCTAATAAATTATAGATATTTTAATATCTACTGATATCCCTGAAAATGTTTTTCTCTCCTTTGTGTCAAGCCAATACGTTGCTATGGGTTTTCAATCTATCTTTAACTGAAGTGCACAGTTACCATTGTAATATATACAACACTGTCAGCCGTGTTGTATCACATATCCAAACTTGAAAAACGACGCAAAGCGGAGTTTTTTAAATTCAGTTCGAGGTGTTTGGATATGTGATACAACACGGCTGACAGTGTTGTATATGGCTTCTCCAACGAATTTACCATTGAAGAGAAAACGGAGAAGAAAGTTTGGATAATTTATGCAAGTGTTTCATCACATATCCAAACTCCTTCACGCTTGTGATTTTCTTTGTAATATTGTCATTAATTATTCATGAGAAATATATATATCAATTAAGCCGGCCGGGCAAAAACCTATTTTAAAAAAATTACTACAGAAGCTTCTTAATTCTGGAGGTTTCGGAAGAAAATATGATCACGAATTATTGGTGGATGCACTAAGTAAAACATCACATGATCAATAAAACTTTCGTCTGCAGAAGAACGCAAGGCCGACCTGTTGGCAGGAACTGAACAATGAGTGGAGAGGAACGGCTAATGAAATCTCCCTCTTACCTAGTTTTGTTCGAAGTTTTCTCCCCCCTCCCTAGTGAGTTTTAAATATTTCTCCCTAAAGCATGAATGTAGATCCCATTTTCTCCCTCCTCCCAATATACTAAATTCTCCTGCCACCCTAATTTTCCTCCCTATATGCTAAATTCTCCTGCCACCTTACCGAATTTTTCTGGACATTTCTCCTGACGGCCTCCCTAGACCGTTCCCCTCCGATGAAAATGAACAAGAAGGACGCACTAAGTAGCTAGGCTGCGCGCTATTTTTAGCAGAGCTGGGTACCGTTTCACAAAACCGTTCGTAACTTACGAGTACTCGAGACAAACGCTGGTAGTATAGAAAGGAAAAGCAATTCTAAAAGCTGAAAACGCGGCAGGAAGTTTTCATTCTGATATTAGCTAGTGAGGCTTTTTGATTAAGTTCAATTACTTTTCTTTCAGTTTTCATCGAAATTATTATGGAGATGCAAGTACTCGTAAGTTACGAGAGCTTTGTGAAATGGCATCCTGGTCCGCGCGACCTGGGCACCATACAGATGATGATGAGAGAAAATTGGACGACTTCCGGTTTCTCTCGCGCCCGAGCCCGACGCGCGGCGCCCGACACGGACGTGCGACGTGCCTGAAAATGTTCTGTTCATGTGCGCGCACTGCTAAAACAAGGCAATCAGGATTGAAAACCTGACCAAAGGCATCACAAAATGTTCAGATCATTCTGCGTCAGCCTGATTTTGCGTTGAATGTCTTGGAGATCGGACCTCGGTAGCACAAACATATTTACAAAGTATCTCAAAAACAACGTTTTTCCAGGGATTTTGACGTAAATTTACGCTAGCATTGACCTTAAATTCATGTATTTCTGGCTAATATTTTATAATGAAAGCCTTAGAAAACTAGAAAATGCAGACTATAGACAGTAATGAAGTGACTGACTATAGACAGTAATGAAGTGACTGACTATAGACAGTAATGAAGTGACTGACTATAGACAGTAATGAAGTGACTGACTATAGACAGTAATGAAGTGACTGACTATAGACAGTAATGAAGTGACTGACTATAGACAGTAACGAAGTGACTGACTATAGACAGTAACGAAGTGACTGACTATAGACAGTAACGAAGTGACTGACTATAGACAGTAATGAAGTGACTGACTATAGACAGTAATGAAGTGACTGACTATAGACAGTAATGAAGTGACTGACTATAGACAGTAATGAAGTGACTGACTATAGACAGTAATGAAGTGACTGACTATAGACAGTAATGAAGTGACTGACTATAGACAGTAACGAAGTGACTGACTATAGACAGTAATGAAGTGACTGACTATAGACAGTAACGAAGTGACTGACTATAGACAGTAATGAAGTGACTGACTATAGACAGTAATGAAGTGACTGATTATAGACAGTAATGAAGTGACTGACTATAGACAGTAATGAAGTGACTGATTATAGAGAGTAATGAAGTGACTGACTATAGACAGTAATGAAGTGACTGACTATAGACAGTAATGAAGTGACTGATTATAGACAGTAACGAAGTGACTGACTATAGACAGTAATGAAGTGACTGACTATTGACAGTAATGAAGTGACTGACTATAGACAGTAATTAAGTGACTGACTATAGACAGTAATTAAGTGACTGACTATAGACAGTAAAGAAGTGACTGATTATAGACAGTAACGAAGTGACTGACTATAGACAGTAATGAAGTGACTGACTATAGACAGTAACGAAGTGAGTGAGTGAGTGAGTGACACTTTATTTATACTCGGAATTACATCAATATACAGTATATTGCTTTTCATGAAAGCCGAGTTTAAAAAGACTACAAACAGTCTTGATAATATAATATAGATAAATAGATAATTATTTTAAAAAATAAAATAAAAATATCTCTATATAGATAAATAGTTGGTTAAAATATAGAAAACCAGTTAAGGTTCAATGGATGACAGCTCCCGTTTAAAGGACGACAAACTTGTTTGCCGTCTCATGTAACTTGGTAATCCATTCCAGAGTTTAGCACCATCATATGCGAAAGCTCTTTTCAGATACTCAGTCCGAGGTTTTGGTAAGGATAACTGGTTTTCACCATTGCGAAGATTGTATGTTGTTTTATTTGATCTGAAAAGTTCTCTCAAGCACAAAGGGCCATTATTATTCTGAATTTTAAACATCGTGATAGCTTTGTGCTTTAAACGTCTTACAACAAGATTGTCCCAGTCGAGGCTGCTACGGATGTCATTGGATCTGATATCATAACCTTGTTTGGTTATGACGCGGGCTGCTCGATTTTGTAGCTTTTGAAGCCTTTCAGCCGATGTGGCTGGTAAGTTATCCCAAACCACATCGCAATAATCGAACCAAGGCTGTATTAATGAGTTATAGACCGTGATTGCGGTTTCCTTTGGGATAAAATCTCTAATTTGCCTTAGTCCCCCGATACCTGAAGAGACTTTTTTACAGATATAATCAGTGTGAGCCGCCCACGATAAACGTTCGTCAACAAAGACGCCAAGAGTTTTACTAGAAGAAACTCTTTCAATTGGATTATTGTTTATATAAATGTTGAAATTATTGCTAATTTTTCTGAGATTATCATCAGATCCAATATACATTTGTTCTGTCTTTGTAACATTTAAACTTAATTTATTGGCTAAAAGCCAATTCTTTATATTTGATAGATCGGAATTTGCTGATTTTGTTATTTCTGACAATGATTTACCTGAAGTTGTAATATTAGTATCGTCAGCGTACATTCTAGGAGTTGAGAACTGTAAGCTGTTTGGTAAGTCATTGATATATATCAAAAATAACAAGGGACCAAGAATAGACACTTGCGGAATACCGTATGTCAAATATTTAAGTGATGATAATTCTCCATTAACGCAACATCTCTGCTGACGATTTGTCAAATAAGATTTAAACCATTTAAGTGATTTCTCTGTAACACCATAAAGGGATAATATTTGTAACAGAGTCGTATGGTCAACTGTGTCGAAGGCTTTTGAAAAATCTAAGAAAGCCACAGAATTTAGTAAACCTTTGTCCATATTTGATAACCATTCATTAGTAGCATCCAGCAAAGCAGTAGTTGTTGAGTGGTAAGGTCTAAAGCCAGACTGGAATTTAGACAAAAGATTGTTTTGATTGAGATAAATGTACAATTGATTGTAAACTATCCTTTCAAAAACTTTGGCTATAGAGGATAGAACAGATATTGGACGATAATTATTCATATTGTCCTTGTCCTTTGCTTTATAGATGGGAGTGACTTTTGCGAGTTTCAAACCCTCTGGAAAAATTCCAGTGTCTACGGACTTATTGAAAATTGACGCAAGAGATTCACAAATTACAGAAGCAGCCTCTTTCACTAAACGGCATGGTATATTATCTAAGCTCGTTGCTTTTTTTGCAGACATGGATTTTAGAAGATCTAAGATTATTGTCGGTGTTATTCGGTTTAACTGAAACGAGGACTTAGTCTTGTTAATATAGTCACCGTAGGTCGTAGGTCCTTGTGGGATACCAGATGCTAGTTTAGGGCCAATTTCTGTAAAATGATTATTAAATATTTCCGAGATATCTTTAGCATCAGTAAATGTAGAATTTTCCGTCTTAATGGTGTCAATATTCGATTTAGTTTTTGTATTACGTGACAACACTTCATTTATTGTGTTCCAGATTTCCCTGGGATTTCTTGAATTGGTACTAATATGATTCTTATAGTACAAGGCTTTCGCTTTTCGTATTTCTTTGTTAGTAATATTTTTGCACGTTTTATAGTTTGTCCAATCTTCTTTGATATTAGACTTAACAGCAATACGTTTAAGCCTGTCCCTTTCAATTATTAGATTCCTTACGTTTGAATCTACCCATGGTGACTTTTTGTTTCTTACTCGTTTTGTTTTTAAGGGTGCATGGAGGTCAGCAATGGATAAAAACATGTCTTTCCATATTTCCCACATTTGATCAGGGTTGTCTATACTTTCTAGCTTTTCCCATGGGAGCAGTTCTAAATCACTACGAAAGTTATTTGCATTGAAATATTTGAAACTTCTTGTTGTTACAACCCTATGTTTAGTTTTAATTGGGATAGATATCTTACGTATGACATAGATCAAACTGTGGTCACTGATGCCAATATGAATAACTCCACTTTGTACTACTCGATTAGGAGTATTTGTAAAGATAACGTCAATCAAACTTTTACTGTGATCTGTTATTCTTGTTGGCTCTGAGATTAATTGTGTAAATTGATATAACTCACTAATAGATTCCAAGAGGCGTGTAGGGTAACTGACACTTTCTGCTAAAGTGTTGCAGTTGAGATCGCCCAAAACATAAACCTCTTTTCCTTCGGCATCTAAGTTAGTCAATATAGTTTCGTAAGCGTTAAAGAAATTATCTGTATCACAGTCGGGGGGTCTGTAGCATGCTAATATAGCAACTGGTTTACTGTAAGGTTTCAAGATTTCTATGCACAGCGCTTCGATGCCATTGGTAATTAGATCAGATCGATTTTTATAACCAATGGTTTCGCGTAAATATAAACATACTCCACCACCAAAGCGGTTCCTGTCACATCTTAGGAGCTCATAACCTTTTATGGTCATTAAAGAGGTTTGGATAGTAAGATCTAGTCTGGTTTCATTAATGGCAAGTAAATCAAGGTTTTGATCCTCAATCCAAATTCTCAATTCATCAATATGAGCAGGGAGACTAGTAATATTCAAAGAGGCCATTTTAAAACCTCTGACTTTGGGGATGGAGTTAGAATATTCGGAAGCAATATCATCCATTAAAGCCCTACCTGGCAATCACTGATTTGATTTAATATTTATAAGTATTAAAATCCCTCGCCAGAGCAGCTACTCCCGAACGATTTAAGTGTAAGCCTTTTGCGTTCAGTCCTGCTTCTGTAACAGTGTGGGGTATGACATTCCAGTCGCGAGAGCGGCAATACGCTTTCAGGGCTTTATTCACTTCCTTTCTAGCTGACTCTAGTAGGGGCGAGTCTGCTCTTTGTGTGAGTTCGGAAATTGCAATATTGCAATCCGGCAGTTCTTGCTCGATGTACTCACATACACTGATTATTTTATCGGCAACAACATGACATTCATCGGTTTTAAGATTGTTCGTGCCAGCGTGAAGGATGATAGTATCCGTTTTTTTACGGAGAGCAGGCTTGATGTAGTCGGCCATATCGTCCGCCGAAGCACCAGAGAAAGATTTGATTTCTACGCGATTATTCCTATTTGACATTTTCCAGCCTTCGAGCTTGGATAATATAGAGTCGCCAATAATCATAATCGTAGATTTTGGTGGTGTTTCTGCGTTGTCTTCATGTTCGCTTTCAGCAACGGACTGGTCGCCAGTTTGTTCACTGATATTAATTTGGCGCTGTACAGTGACAGTTTTCTTTTTCCCTTTACTAGCTGTAGCCGTTTTTGATGATGATGTTGGAGCCTGGCTATGACGAGTAGATTTAGCTGTTGAATTGGTTGGCTTAGCCAAAACAGCCGGTTCAGGGTCCAAATTGGTTACGGAATGGCGCTGTTTTCGGGAATCCTTGTTCCTAACTGTATTCCATTCGTTGTTTGCGTTTGTAGTCTTTGTAACTTTTGCGCCTTGCTGGGAGTCTTCGCTTTGTAATAGTCTTAGAGCTGTTAATAAGCTCTTCTGTTCGTTTTCAAGATCGTCAATTCTTTGTTTAGCGACGGTCAGTTTAGCTGATAGGTCTTGGTTGTCTTTTAGCAAAGACCGGTTTTCAGTTTGGAGCTTGTTAATTTGCATATTATCCTTCGCAGCTTGTGAAGAAGGCTGAATTTGCATATTAGAATGGTATCTAGAGTTGCAAATATCAATATGTTGCTGAAGCTCTTTCAGGTCGGCTTTCATCTGATCTAACTCGCTCCTGAGACTAATACTCGCTTGCGATGATTCTTCGTCGGCGATGGTGGTTAGCGATTGAGCACTGGCGACGGATGAAGTGATATTGGAGCCGTCCATGTCAGTTTCCAGATTCCCGCCATTAATAACAATAGGTTCTTCGCCGTTATTCGTTTCAGGGTTTAGCAACTTAATTAAGATTTCCCTTAGTAGATCGTAGTTCGGGCCATTTAGTTTCAGTTTTCCTGTAGTAGTGTAGAACCTGATATAAGCGTTATTAACTTTGTAAGTGAAAGCCTTGTGTGCCTTATCTTCTGTGGTTTCGCCAATGTCATCAATCTCGAGTGCGAAGTTTATAAATGATTTTAGGTCTTCATAACTTCCTGTCCAAGTGACTGACTATAGACAGTAATGAAGTGACTGACTATAGACAGTAATTAAGTGACTGATTATAGACTGTAATGAAGTGACTGACTATAGACAGTAATGAAGTGACTGATTATAGACAGTAATGAAGTGACTGACTATAGACAGTAATTAAGTGACTGATTATAGACAGTAATTAAGTGACTGACTATAGACAGTAATTAAGTGACTGACTATAGACAGTAATTAAGTGACTGATTATAGACAGTAATGAAGTGACTGACTATAGACAGTAATTAAGTGACTGACTATAGACAGTAATTAAGTGACTGATTATAGACAGTAATTAAGTGACTGACTATAGACAGTAATTAAGTGACTGATTATAGACAGTAATTAAGTGACTGACTATAGACAGTAATTAAGTGACTGATTATAGACAGTAATTAAGTGACTGACTATAGACAGTAATTAAGTGACTGACTATAGACAGTAATGAAGTGACTGATTATAGACAGTAATTAAGTGACTGACTATAGACAGTAATGAAGTGACTGACTATAGACAGTAATGAAGTGACTGACTATAGACAGTAATGAAGTGACTGACTATAGACAGTAATGAAGTGACTGACTATAGACAGTAATGAAGTGACTGACTATAGACAGTAATGAAGTGACTGACTATAGACAGTAATGAAGTGACTGACTATAGACAGTAATTAAGTGACTGACTATAGACAGTAATTAAGTGACTGACTATAGACAGTAATTAAGTGACTGACTATAGACAGTAATTAAGTGACTGACTATAGACAGTAATTAAGTGACTGACTATAGACAGTAATTAAGTGACTGACTATAGACAGTAATTAAGTGACTGACTATAGACAGTAATTAAGTGACTGACTATAGACAGTAATGAAGTGACTGATTATAGACAGTAATGAAGTGACTGATTATAGACAGTAATGAAGTGACTGACTATAGACAGTAATTAAGTGACTGACTATAGACAGTAATTAAGTGACTGACTATAGACAGTAATTAAGTGACTGACTATAGACAGTATTGAAGTGACTGACTATAGACAGTAATTAAGTGACTGATTATAGACAGTAATTAAGTGACTGACCATAGACAGTAATTAAGTGATCAACTTTATTTAAAACACACGCAGCACCCTCACAACTAGAAGCTGATTTCCAGAAGGGGCGTGCACTACTCGTATAAATAAAATAATGTTCTAAGCTAAAAACTAACCGAATACATGTCAATCTATGATAAATACTACTATAAATACTACTATAAACTGCTAACTACTATATTTAGATACCCCTGCATATAATTACGCTAATAGGCCGGGGGAAATCTTTGAGCGAAACTGGGCTAATGACTCAGAGGTTCTTAATTCTATAGGTAATTCATTCCATATTTTGGCGCCATTGTAACTAAGGCTCTTTTTTAGGAATTCAGTTTTAGGAAGAGGAACGGAAACTTTTTTACGTGTATTCCGCAGGTCGTAGTTGCAATTGACTGCATACGAGTCATTGAAGATGCTAGAGAGCCGTTGAGGTGCCAAATTGTTGATTATTTTGAACATGAGTCCAGCCTTAATTTTAGCTCTCCGCTCCTCAAGTGTGATCCAACCCAATGAGCGGAGAGCTATTTCAGATTGCCCAGCTTCGTTCGGACGCTTCATAATCACCCTAGCGCACCTGTTTTGAAGTTTCTGCAGACGCTGTGATAGTATGCTTCCCAATGTGTCCCACACCTCGCAACAATAGTCGAAGTGGGGTTGCACAAGGGCATTATAAACGCATACTAGCGTATCACGGTCTACAAATTCCCTGAGCATTTTTATTGCCCCAATTCCCGATGAGACTTTCTTGGCTATGTCATCGATGTGTTTTTCCCATGTTAGAAATTCGTCTATGCGTACACCGAGTATCTTGCAATTATTGACTCGTTTGACTGGGTCAACGCCAATAAGAACATTAGGTTCTGCGGCAAGATTTTGTATTTTGGGTCTTGATCCAATCAAGGTGTACTCTGTTTTGGCTATATTCAGGCTTAATTTGTTAGCTGATAGCCATTTTTTAACATTACTAAGGTCATAATTCAGGACCACTTCAGCTTCACTAACTGACCTGCCAACAGCCGTTAGGCTCGTATCATCTGCAAAAGTGACTGACCATAGACAGTAATTAAGTGACTGACTATAGACAGTAATTAAGTGACTGACTATAGACAGTAATTAAGTGACTGATTATAGACAGTAATTAAGTGACTGACTATAGACAGTAATGAAGTGACTGACTATAGACAGTAATGAAGTGACTGACTATAGACAGTAATGAAGTGACTGACTATAGACAGTAATTAAGTGACTGACTATAGACAGTAAAGAAGTGACTGACTATAGACAGTAATTAAGTGACTGACTATAGACAGTAATTAAGTGACTGACTATAGACAGTAATTAAGTGACTGATTATAGACAGTAATTAAGTGACTGACTATAGACAGTAATTAAGTGACTGATTATAGACAGTAATTAAGTGACTGACTATAGACAGTAATTAAGTGACTGACTATAGACAGTAATTAAGTGACTGATTATAGACAGTAATGAAGTGACTGACTATAGACAGTAATTAAGTGACTGACTATAGACAGTAATTAAGTGACTGATTATAGACAGTAATTAAGTGACTGACTATAGACAGTAATTAAGTGACTGATTATAGACAGTAATTAAGTGACTGACTATAGACAGTAATTAAGTGACTGATTATAGACAGTAATTAAGTGACTGACTATAGACAGTAATTAAGTGACTGACTATAGACAGTAATTAAGTGACTGATTATAGACAGTAATTAAGTGACTGACTATAGACAGTAATGAAGTGACTGACTATAGACAGTAATGAAGTGACTGACTATAGACAGTAATGAAGTGACTGACTATAGACAGTAATGAAGTGACTGACTATAGACAGTAATGAAGTGACTGACTATAGACAGTAATGAAGTGACTGACTATAGACAGTAATTAAGTGACTGACTATAGACAGTAATTAAGTGACTGACTATAGACAGTAATTAAGTGACTGACTATAGACAGTAATTAAGTGACTGACTATAGACAGTAATTAAGTGACTGACTATAGACAGTAATTAAGTGACTGACTATAGAGACTGTAATTAAGTGACTGACTATAGAAGTAATGAAGTGACTGACTATAGACAGTAATTAAGTGACTGATTATAGACAGTAATAGGACATTTGCACGATGACGTCATTTGACTACAACAACCAGAATCCTGTGCGCAGTTTCTTTTGTTCCTCTAATTTGGACCATTGTCTTGGAATTCTCAAAGGAGTTGTTAAATCTGAATAAGAAAAATAGTTCGAAAAGTATTCTTGTAGTTGTAGTCAAATGACGCCATCATGCAAATGTCCTATTATCAAAGTGACGTGTAACCTAAAGCCTGGTTCACACTAGCGCCATAAGCATAAAGTAAAAGCAACCAATACGCAGACGCAGTAATGCCCTGATCATTAGCGGCGCTTGTTCTTATCTCACACCTGTGAACAGAATAAGTACCGCTAATGATCAATGCATTACCGTGTCTGCGTATGTTGCTTGTGCTTATGCTTGTGTCGCTAGTGTGAACCAGGCTTACATTACTGAGTCTGTGTGTGTTGCTTGTGCTTATGCTTGTATCGCTAATGTGAACCAGGCTTACATTACTGAGTCTGTGTGTTGCTTGTGCTTATGCTTGTGTCGCTAATGTGAACCAGGCTTACATTACTGAGCCTGTGTATGTTGCTTGTGCTTATGCTTGTGTCGCTAGTGTAAACCAAGCTTTACTGTATCTGTGTCTGCGTATGTTGCTTGTGTTTATGCTTGTGTCGCTAGTGTGAACCAGGCTTACATTACTGAGTCTGTGTGTGTTGCTTGTGTTTATGTTTGTGTCGCTAGTGTGAACCAGGCTTACATTACTGAGTCTGTGTATGTTGCTTGTGTTTATGCTTGTGTCGCTAGTGTGAACCAGGCTTACATTACTGAGTCTGTGTGAGTTGCTTGTGTTTATGTTTGTGTCGCTAGTGTGAACCAGGCTTACATTACTGAGTCTGTGTATGTTGCTTGTGCTTATGCTTGTGTCGCTAGTCAACAAAATAAACCGTGAGCCGAGTGTAGTGTGTCCAAAACAGTTAATGTAGTGAGGAGTGTGTGAGGAGTAAAAGCAGGCCCCCACCAGCTTTAAGCTGTAATACTCAGCCTGCTATAACAAATAAAATATTTATTTATTTAGTGAAAATCAGACTTAAAAGCAGATCCATACAGCTGACAGCGAGACCAACCCAGTTGAGACGATTATCGTTAATTGTTATTATTATTACCTAATTGAGATATTAAACAAAGCCGCCCAATGCACATGAGTGAGGCGGCGTATGAAACGAGCCTAATGATGGATCAATGAAGGGGTGTAATAGAAGTAATCGGCTAACGCTGTTGCCACTCAATTCAGATCACGATCATGTAATGTAAACAGATGCTACTCTGGGGAATTTTTCCTTTTTCATTCTAATCATAATGCAGTCATGCATATCTGAATGAAATTAATTTTCAAAGAGTCAATTCTCCAGAGTAATGTGTGTTTACATCACATGATCTGAATTGGGTGGCAACAGAGTTAGCCGATTACCTCTATATGCCTTTTGCAGCTAATAGTCATGTGCTGATATAATACTTCGTTAACGAATGAAGTGAGCTTGTGATCCCCATGGGAAAGCCACGTTGCCATGGATGCTGGATGGCAAGCTATCTTTTAAAATGCTGTTTTAGAAAGATCGACAATCGATTGGAGGTGGAAAATAGCATTTACAAACAGGTTTCATAACACTACCGATCTCGTACAAGTGCCTTTAAATATTGCATTCGTGATTGCATTCCTGCAAAATGCCATTCACGTTTGCCTTCCCCGTCTTCCCATGAGTCAGTTCGCAGGCTATAGAACACTGCCAAACGAAATAGCCCTGAGAAAAGAATAAAAAAAAATTAGCACGGGGCCTCGTATTGAAACCTTTGTGCGTGACAAGTAAAGCATATCGCGGAAGTGGGCTATTATCTCTTTTAATTTAATTTTAACAAATACAATTTTATGTAATTTAATGTCCTTTATAAACAAATGCAATACTATTTCGTGTAATTGAGCAAACAATGATCACAGCCACTTACAATATACAACTGAATATACTATAAACTGAATGTTTATTGTGACTAGTGCTTGCCTATATGCAAAATTCTCGGGGGATTTAGGATTGTCTTTGCTTGAGTGTCTGTCTTATATTGTATCCAGCAAGTTCTGTAAGCATAAAGTTTTCGTCATTCGCTCCGTAGTTATTGTGAGCCATTGTGGATCAGGAATGTCATATTTTCCCGTGACACTTTATAACTTGCTTGCATGTCGATCATTGATGCGTTTCTAATGCGCGGTTGCGTGATGCAATACAGTTCTGATTGAAAACGTGGCATGTACAACTAAATTTCAATAGAATAATTTGTGTCCGGACTGGATAAAGCTTGTTGAAGCACAACCGTCGCTATTAATTGTTCTTCGTTACGTAGCGTATTATATTTGGCATTCAGATTGGCAGTGTTTCAGTTTATTTGCTTTATGAGCAGTTCATTTGGGATTCAGAACCTCCACAAACATGGCAGACGATACGATAAAGGCTTTCATCGAAACAACCCAGCTTGTTCTACCGCTTCACGCAAGTCTGCAAAACGATAAACTGAGTGGTGGCCAGCTTTTAAAATGGATGGACGCAACTGCTTGTCTAGCTGCAGAAAAACACGCTGGAACAGCTTGTGTGACTGCCTCAATGGACGACTTAAACTTCGACCAAGAAATACCAGTTGGAAAAGTCGTGAATTTAAAAGCTCGGGTCAACCGAGCATTTAACACTAGTATGGAGGTGGGTGTTAGTGTTAGTGTGGAGGATTTGATTTCTGGTGAGAAACGGCAGGTGAGCCAAGGATTCTTCACTTTCGTAGCCTTCGATGAACATCACAACAAAGTTCGTTTGAAGCCCGTGGATCCTTGTTCGGATGAACAGAGACTCCAGTATGCGCTAGCAAGCGAACGAAGACGAATGCGAATCCAATACCCAACGAACCTTAAAGAAATGACAAAAAAGCAGATCACAGAAGCAGAATCTAATTCTTCAGTCACGCTAGATGGCGTTAGGGTTGCAGACACTGGTGTAGAGAGTGTAGAGCTTGTGTTACCCCCACATGCAAATCACCACCAGAGTACATTTGGTGGTCAGATTATGTCTTGGATGGAGGCGCTCTCCACTGTTGCTGCCACTCGGCTAAGTCGTTCGCATGCTCAGCTACGAGGGGTAGACGAAGTCAAATTCCGAGGGTCATAAAGGCAATTGTCAACAATACATTTGATACTCACATGGAAGTAGGGTGTCGTGTAGAGGCCTACGCAGTTGGTGGTGAAACTCGCCACATCAATAGTGCGTTCTTCATATTCGTCGCCCCAGATTCAAAAGGCAAACTCAAGAAGCTACCAAGAGCCGTCCCAGAAACGGACGAAGAAAGAAGACGCGCTGCGGAGACGTTAGCAAGACGGCAAATCCGTTTCGAGCGATTTGAGATTCGTAAGTCCATCGGTCCTGTTATTTCCATTCCGTGGACTCTAGCCAATAGCCAGATGCTGAACTACAACAACATCGAAGCGCTGACAAGGTTATATGAACGAACTGAATGGGATCACGTGAAAACAGTTGACCAAATTGCCTTGTTCAAAAGGGAGATCGACGGCTACCTTTGCGTGAAGTCAGATTTTACTGTAAGCGTCCCAGTTGCTAAAGTCTACCAGCTTCTCTGCAACGAAGAACGCCGAAAAGAATGGGACCCCTTTTTCACAGATTCTAAAATTGTCGAAGTGGTCGACAAAGATGATGAAATTTATTACTTCTTTCTCGAGAAGCCAAAATCTGCAGGTGCATCAGATAAACCTGACGATATGGTGGTCCTTGTCTCAAGACGTGTTCCCTCGGACGAAAAGGATCATTACATCATTGCCTACAGATCGGTGACACATACTGCCACACCCTCTACCCCCACATACAACAGGGTGGAGAACCTGTGCTCGGGTTGGGTACTCAAGGGCAGTGAAGGTCAGCCAGGAAAGACCTCCATCACGTATGTCAACCAGTTGACCAAGGAGTTGACGGCGTATGTCATGGCAGACTTGGCAAAGGGAACTAATTTGTACGCCAAGCGCGTAAAATTGCTCGAAAAGTTCTTGAAAGAGAACGAGATCAGTGAGAAATCTGGGCTACGTAGACAGGAAACTTGGTGGTAGTAGGGTGTTAAACGCCCGGGCCAATTTCGAGGAAGTTAGGAGGAATCGGTGCATGGTGTTATTAATAGGTTAAAGACGTTTTTTCGGCCGCCCCCTGTAAAAAACGATTATGGATGGGAGTGAGCTTCAAGACAGTTTGCTATTGTTGGTTCTTCAAGGGCCACTGTCAACCAAATTGAATCTTCAAGTTTCTTTAAAAGAAAACTACAAAAATAATACCCTGAGATAGAAGAGAAATACCATATAAATGGCTTGGTATGCTTTTCAAGCGTTTTTGATAGAGGATGGCAAAGATTAAAGTGGATTACAAAAGCTTATTCTACAAACTTAATTTCGGTTACAGGAAACCGAAGTGGCTCTAGATCTCTCTTATTTGTGGTCTGCGTGGAGGTAACTGAGGCGCCGGCCGGTGAACACTAACATCAAAACTAGGAAGTATCAATCACAAAATGCGCTTTTTGCGTCGCCGTTAAGGATAAAGAGAAAGAAACGAAAAATATAGAGAACAACTGACTCAGTGCATGGAATTTGATGGTTCCGGCGTCTCGACAACGTGTACGAAACTAAACAAACAAAGAGCAGCATCTGAAGAAAAGCAACTGGGCTCAGAGAAAGGTTCTGTTAGATTATTGGCTATAGAAATACAACTAGCCGTTCATCTCGGCTCAGTTAGTTCACACGAGTCCAGAACTAGTTATACTAGTTATGGGCTTCTTGAGCCCACTGCATGCAGGTTCCAGAGATTGATCGAAATAACCCCCGGCCATGCAAAGGCTGAGTCGCGGAAAACGGCTGTAATCACCGATTTAGTGGAAAACGGCTGTAATCACCGGGTTAGCTTGTACATTTGTTGTCCCAATTCAGGTAAGGGGTCGTCGACAAATGAATTTGATCGTAACGTCATTTGGACTTTAAGTCCTGATACCCCCCCCCCCCCCCCCCCCCCCTTAACGTCAACTTAGTATAAAATTGTACGATAAGTTATTCCTAACCCCCGCCTCCCCTAACGTTCAAATTACGTTAATATATATTTTTTGATTTGTCGACGACCCCTGACCAGACTTTTCCCTTGAGTATTTTGTTTTCCTGTATCCCAAGCGGTAATGCCTACATTTGTAGATCTCGGAAACAAAGCACCGAATCCTCTGGAGAGCTGTCACATGATTTGATTTGGGACTAGGGATATGTACCATTATGCTCGGCTAATCGCTCAAAAGTTGCTCTAAAAAAGTCTTATGTAGCCTTTGTCAACCGGTCACGGCGAGATTCCATCCGCAAGAAGGTCCAATTGCAATTTTCTCGATGTTATATTTCTAGGGTACAAACTAAAGCGGCACTTTAGACGAACAAGTACGCTTCCCTCAACTATATATAAAAATATCGGCTCCACGAAGACTCGAACCGAAACCCTAAACCATCTATTAACCGAAACCCTAACCGTCCAACATATCCTCGCTCTACAATTACCAATAATCAGTAATTGGCTTTTGCTCTTCAATTATCAATAATCGCTAATTCTGGAACACAAATTAAACAATGACATTCTTAAAACCAGTCAAGGATAAAGATAAACAATTGTCCAAATCCGAACGGCGGTAGACGCGCTTAGTGTAGTGGTCGTGACGCCTGCACTGCCAAGCACAACACGCCAACGATTACGAGTTCAAGCCCGAGTAGTAGCGCTCAAAAAAAAACTTTCTCTCGTTTACCTTCTCTTCTCGTTACCTGTGAACCCTAGCTCTAGTGAGTGAGAACCCGTCGTTTACCCGCGAACTCGTCCGATGGTTAGGGTTCGGGTTAGGATTTGTCGTAGTATTACCAATAATCGGTATTTCAAGCGTGTTTGCCATTTACTGATTATTGGTAATTGTAGAGCGAGGATGCGTTGAACCGTCACTATCCCTTACGCCACGAGGGATTTGCTGTTATGCTGTTTGATTAGCAGGCGTTACTTAATTAGACACTAGTTCCTGCTCTCAATGAAGTATTTTAGTGCAGTGCATTTTGGGATTGCGCCTTCTGGCGGACAGAATCTAGCCCATGCAACAAAATGGTGGACATTTTACTGTAGTGTTCGTTGACAGCATTTATTTGAAAATACACATTGTTTTGTTCGTGGGCATCAGTTAATTGATGAAATGGGATGAGAATGGAGGCAAGTAAATCATTTACGAATGTTTAATGTTTTATTACCATAATAAATTCGGTAAATGTTAATTTAAGCGTGTTCGATATCTCCGATAATCTCGTTGTTGTTCGTACCAGGCAAAAGTTGCTCGTACCACAAAAAGTTGCTCAAAACTCCAAAAGTTGCTCAAAAGTTGCTGAGCACAATCGGTACAGGCCTAACTGGGACGACAAATGTACAAACTAAATCGGTTTATTGAGGCCAAGGCATTAACTAGCAGAAGGATTGCTGGGACAAAAATAGGTTTTGTGAATATATTGTATCGCTCGCGGACTTGCTCGTTCGCGATATGATACGAAAACCTCGTGAATAAAAACGATATCAAGCTCTTAACATGTAATAATCTCTATATATAGCGCAAATTTTATATGAATATATTCAAATGCGCTTCACAAGGTTACATTTTGTGATACACACTGCTATTATGGCGCAGTTTACAATCATGAGTGATTGTTAGTACCTCAGAATACCAGGCTGTTGTGTCGGGATACAATCCCCATAAGTGTCAGTCTTCGAATAAGAACCAATGACTGACTCTTTCTAGCTGGAGAAATAATGCAGCAAGCATAGAGCATCGTATACGAGATAAAACGTTTTTACCATTGCTATTTTGGTTTCGAATATATAGACTTAATAGACCAGTTTACGGTTCATGCGCAGTTGTGCAAATCCTGTTTACTTGGCGAGCAGGTAGATGTTAAACAATAGAGTTGTTCCGCACAAGAGCGTTAGAGTGCAAATATATGCTATTAGAGCAATCACGTAATCTACCGCGTACGATTTGTAAGAGCCACAAACCGTGAGCTTGGGCTACCTGTAAACTGCGCGGCATATCAACATTACACGAGTGTATTATACACTTAACGACTGGCGTCTCGGAAACATCGAGAGTTGAGGGAACAACAACTCACTGGTTTCCCGAGCGCCCAATCATTAAGTGGTTTGTTATAGACATATATTTTACTACCTGATACAAGCGAGGTTTGTCGTCTTCTCTTCGGGAAGCTGCTGCCAGTTTGCTACGGCATTTTTAATAGCGTAAAATTTGTTTGCTTCTTGCTAATTTCTTTCTCACACGCTTGATAAAGATGTAGATTGTTTCTTTGGAGCTGGTTCCATTTTAAACGCCTACTCTTTCTTTCAATGAAAAAGTTAAGTTTTTGATGAAGATCTAGACACAGGCAGCCTAATCTCGTGATTTGTGTATTTATACGCTTACAAATATCGCTTGAATAGTTCATATTATAAATCCTTCCAAAACATGTAGGATTCGGAAAAAACAGCGGAAACGACCCTAGAAGAGCTCAAAGGTATGAATAACCACAACTGAAACATTGTAGAGTGAAGTCGTGTATTTATTTGTCTAACATACATGTTTTGGAAGGATTTATAATATGAACTATTCAAGCGATATTTGTAAGCGTATAAATACACAAATCACGAGATTTTGGCTGCCTGTGCAACATATCCTCGTTCTAGAATTACCAATAATTAGTAATTGGCTTTTGCTCTTCAATTATCAATAATCGCTAATTCTGGAACACAAATTAAACAATGACATTCTTAAAACCAGTCAAGGATAAAGATAAACAATTGTCCAAATCCGAACGGCGGTAGACGTGCTTAGTGTAGTGGTCGTGACGCCTGCATTGCCAAGCACAACACGCAAACGATTACGAGTTCAAGCCCGAGTAGGAGCGCTAAAAAAAAAAGAAGATATCTCGTTTACCTTCTCTTCTTGTCACCTGTGAACCCTAGCTCTAGGTGAGTGAGAACCCGTCGTTTATCCGCAAACTCGTCCGATGGTTAGGGTTCGGTTTATGGTTCGGGTTAGGATTTGTCGTAGTATCAGACCAATAATCGGTATTTCAAGCGTGTTTGCCATTTACTGATTATTGGTAATTGTAGAGCGAGGATGCGTTGGCCTGTGATCTAGATCAGTGTTTTGGTACACAAATATTTCCCTCCTTTTAATTTAGCTATCGTCAGCTGACCAATAAGGGCGCACGTTTATCTGGAAAACTTATAGCTATATAACAATGTCAATTATTTATTTTACAACAACCGCCAAATTTCTCGTAATCTGATTGGTTTATTTTCATATGCAATATTTGGACAGACAACATACAAAAGCTGACGTCATTTATCAAGGAGTGCGCGTGCGGCTTTCGTTTGAAGTTAAAAGTGTTTTGTTGTTGTAAAATTGACTATTTAGTTTGTTGTTGTAGTTGTAAAAAACAAATTGAAGTTAGTTTTTTGTTTCTGTCCTAATATTGACAATGATTTTCGTCATCTTTTCGAAGACGCCTCGTGGATCCACAGCAATTTTGACCATGTTATGACGAAAATCGTTGTCAATATTAGGACAGACACACAAAAAACTAACTTCTATTTGTTAAACGGCTTATTTCACGACGTTTTTGATCAAATCCTTTTTTAACCGTTTGGCTAAAAATGGTTTCAAAATGCAATACACGACAGCATTATCTACACCAATAGCAGTATCGTAAAAAAAAACAGTATTTCAGCACAAGTCTATTATTTCTCAGTAAAAACACAGAATTGTGTTACATGTACATCTATATTGTGAATTCAGATATTACTATATAAGAAATCATTTCATACTAACAATATGATTTTTATTCTAATTTTGACTTTACGCTGCTCTGAGTATCAAGTATTTCTTGGACAGCTCGCTCAAAAATCATACGATAGATTTTTCGTCCTGCGTGAACAATTATTTTATAGAACTGACTTGATTTAATGTGATATGAATCCGGCTGCGTCTTCCAGAAGAACAGCACCCCTGCTGTTTAATAATAAATCGTAATAATCATGATATATTGTACAACATATACAACGAGAATGCTTGAAGATTCAACGGTGATTTTTTTCTGGAGACAGTTGACAACATATACCAGACAATACACTGTATCTTAGAGCATCCCACATTATAATATAGATACGATAGTACTGCGCTCTGATTGGCTAAAGAGCCATGTTTTATCAGAGTATTTTTAAAATATGGTTTGCCGTGTTTTATTGTTTTCAACTGGCGATTTCCTTTCATCGCGCGTGTAAATCTATATTATAAAACAGATAAAGAAGCCTTAACCATGTTTTATACTATCATAAAACACTCTGGTCATTTGAGAACACTCGAGAAATGTTGAAAGCACGCGCCTTTGGCTTGTGCTTTAGCATTTCTCTCATGTTCGCAAATGCCTATTGTGTTTTATGATAGTATAAAACATGGTTAAGGCTTCTTTATTTGTTAATCAAACAATGGCAGTACAATAATGTTATTTAACTAGAGCAGACTTCGTATAAATAGGACAAACTACGGCATCTCCGTAACCGTGCTGTAACTATGTGATTTGATTGGATCAGCAGAACAAAGACAAAGGGAAACTATTTCAACGTTACGGCATGCCGTACGGTAACAGTGCTGTAGTTTGTGCCACTCATACGAAATCTGCTCTATCTGTCGCGCAGGAGTTTGAGAACTCGTAAACAAAGAGTTCCACTATTTGTCATCCCCCGTTGGGCTGTGTTTTGCCGATGTCAGTTTCCGTTATTAGATTGATAGCAGTTATAAAAGCCAGCTGAACAACAGCTTTTTTAACAAAGATCTAATAAAAATGTCGAGGAAACTAGTGTTTGACATGGGTTGATGAGTGGCAAACAGGCACATTGCTTTACCTAACAATGTTGGATACTCGACTATGTCGGGCGTTATACCAAAATATTCCACGGTTTCAGTTAGCAAATGCTGCGGAAATGTTTGGCAGTTGGAGAACACTTATACCAAAATCTGGACTGGAAGGGGGAAACATGCAGCGTTAATCTCTAGGTAAAACAAAATTGCCCGGTCTTTCGAGCACATATTTATACGTGAATCTACTGTTAATTAAAAAAAGTAAACCACGGACATTTTCTTCGAAGTTACCTAATCTTTTCAGTAAAATTATCTAGCTAAC
The DNA here is from genome assembly GCA_030867875.1 of Actinernus sp. WN-2022. Taxonomy (NCBI): domain Eukaryota; kingdom Metazoa; phylum Cnidaria; class Anthozoa; order Actiniaria; family Actinernidae; genus Actinernus; species Actinernus sp. WN-2022. Next base: position 69,958,925 of record JAOWCC010000936.1, read on the forward strand.
AAATACGTCATACCCTTGATGGCAGAGGCTCAAAGAAACGAAAGGCGAAGAGCCGAGAGAGTGAAGAAAAATAAGAGCCTCTGGTGTTATCCGTCGAGAATCTCACTTCCATGCGAACATTAGGTTCAGAATTTGAACCTCGTCTCTGATTGGATAATCTACTCATTACCAGGCGCAAACCGTGAGTATTGGATGTAACGGTAATTTCATTGGCTTAACCAATGGCCCAGCAAAACCGGTTTGACGTGTTTTTTTGATTTGAAACTCAGCACATGGAAGTGAGATTCTCAACGCTCTTATTTTTCTTCTCTCCCCTTCTTTCTCTCTCCTCTCCCCTTCTTTCTCTCTCCTCTTCAGTATTTCTTCGAGCCTTTGGCACCCAGGATAACTAGGTCAAGGAGATCCTAATATATATTTTCTAATACGTACAATGTATCAGTGACTGAGGTTTGAAGCAGTCACAACAAACAACTAAGTACCTCTATTGTAATTATATAACAATATTACAAAGTTTGGAAACCAGCTATTTCAATAAACTGTACAAAATCACCGAATTGCCATCGGGATCGACGACATGCCAGTGTCCCTCGCCCACATTTCGTACCCCACCAGGAATTTCAGAACACATTTTATTCATATCCTGCACTGCAAAACATAGAGCCACGTTTAGCACTTGATGTGACTTGACTAGTGGATGTGAAACCAGCTGAAGCTCAAGCTTCGTAGAAAGCGGATAAGTTCTGGAGCTCAGACCTTCTTCTATCTTGTTGTAAGCCAGCGGGGATTTCCCAATAATCAAGGTATAAAATCTCTCAACCTGGTCGAGATTTTTGTTAACGAATACCGTAATTCGTACTCCGGCGAAAGGCGAGCTGTGCTTCACTGCAAGTAGCATTCCATTGGAATCTGCAAATTTGAAGTAGACTTCATCTTCTTCGGATATTTCTCTAGGCATCTGAACTTCTTGCCAATCGGCGGAATTCCCCTTTATGGCACTGAGAGTTTTATCGGCGTTTCTCTTTGCATTGTGCGAGAACATGATCATCATACCGAGGGCTGGGACGGTCCCCTTGCCTTGCTTTTCGAGCTTACGAGATTTGCTAGCAGGAGAATTCGTGGGGCTGCCGCCATTGCCGACTTTCTGCACGGGCTCTCGGATGGAGAGAAATGGAAAGCTGGAACAATAGGAGACTACAAGAGATGACATTTCCCGCTGTAGCTTGTGTCCCTCAGACTGCGGGCACGACATCTCAATGTAACAAGGTGGTAAGTTGACTACAGAAACGGCTGAGGACAAAAGACAAGCATGTACTATTATGCATAGAAAAAAACTGTGGATTCTGCTGGATTTACATCGGATCTCAGGTTAAGAACTACATGTAATCAGCCAAACGGTAAATAACAATATGAAGTCCAAAGACTACGGCAAAGCTGATACAACGTTGGTATTGTATATATTAAACGCAATATTTCGGCTGGTCAAACCAGCCTTCTTCAGTTACTAGATGAAAGTGAAGAGATCTGAAAAAGGATATTGCATATTCTTGGGTTGCAATCATTCCAGGGAATAAAATCATAAACGCGTAGCAGCCATGTTGGTTGGTATCCAACTTATTCATATATCATGCCTGTGCGCCTGTGCGGGAAGGAGTCTGGTAACAATGGTATCAGAGCGAGGCCAGTTATCCCAGAGTCCTCCCAAATTGGAACACGTTTGCCCACCCCCCACCCCCACGCCGTCCCTGGTTGTAGGGGTTGGAAAGTCTGATTGTGTAACATTCAGTACATGTAACATCAATTAAGAATAAGTGATAAATTATACCCTTTACAAATCCTCCATACAAAATCAAAAATATAAACTATGGTACATGTACAGTGGAACCCGGCTTTACAGACACCCGGTTATTAGGCCGTCCCTGATTGTAGGGGTTGGAAAGTCTGATTGTATAACATTCAGTACATGTAACATCAATTAAGAATAAGTGATAAATTATACCCTTTACAAATCCTCCATACAAAATCAAAAATATAAACTATGGTACATGTACAGTGGAACCCGGCTTTACAGACACCCGGTTATTAGGCCGTCCCTGATTGTAGGGGTTGGAAAGTCTGATTGTATAACATTCAGTAGATGTAACATCAATTAAGAATAAGTGATAAATTATACCCTTTACATATCCTCCATACAAAATCAAAAGTATAAACTATGGTACATGTACAGTGGAACCCGGCTTTACAGACACCCGGTTATTACGGACACTTTATTTTCCCCCGGCAGAAGCTGTCGTACATTTTCTCTAAAAAAAGCCTGGTTAATAAGGACACCGGTTAATACGGACAACTGACACTTTTTCTTGCACCGATCAGTAAGACATTTTCATACAACCTTTCGTCACAACTCTTATGTGGAAAGATCGCCTTTCAAACCCTAAAACTAGTACAGTACAGTATGAATAGACTCTTCCACGGTTTCTTTGAACTTTTGATATATACGTATAACAGCAAAACCGTCGATACTGCTGAAAAGAGCACCTCGAAGTTATTCCAAATTTGAGAGTTATATAAACTTGCCCCCCAATCAAAATTTTCCGAACTCTCAAATTTGGGATTTTTACTAACTTCGAGGTGCTCTTTTCAGCAGTTATCGACGGTTTTGCTGTTATATGTATATATCAAAAGTTAAAAGAAACCGTGGAAGGGTCTATTACAGCTGTCTGTACAGTATGAATTACAGTGTGCAACCAGTATAGTGTACCGTTTAAGTGCTAAAAGTTGATAAGCAATTGAATTGCATGCTCATACGAACTTAAATAATGTACGCATGCATTTAAAGACGTTTAATTTGTTACCATTGATGATACGTTGTATATAAATCACTCGTTTATCAATAAAACACAAAAATGTGACGTAATATCTGGAACCAGGATTAAAAGGACACAGACACTTTTTCTTTCCCGTTGGTGTCCGTATTAACCGGTTCCACTGTACATGTATATGAAAAATATTTTAAAATCTTCTCCATACATATGTATACTAAAACCACTTACATGTATGTACATGATTTTGTACATACAATGCAGAAGTATAATACAGTAACTATTGATGTCTACTTCTAATAAACTTGATGTAAAGGCACTGTGTCATGGTGTTGCACATGTCTGGAATCAATGTTCGATTGGTGGCTGTTAATTGCCTACAAACAGTTAAAGTTCCCTCAATGCTTGTGAATGATTGAAATAATACCTCATAATTTCCTTGAAGACTAGATCTAAATTTACACACAATGTGTTAGTTATTTTTGCATATCAGCTGCTTTGATTTTATCCATCCCACATGTGCAAGAGGTTCGTCCAGTTCATATGGAAATCGTTGTTTGGCCCATACTGCGATTATAAAGGCCTCTCACTGTGACACAGCCCCTTTAAGGAAACTATCAGAAAGTTTATGGATTTAAACTTGTTACATTGTACACTTTACCTTGAATCTCTGTCAATTTAAAGCCTACAATTTCATCAAGTTTTCCATTTGTAAACTGCTTCCCAAGTGCTTCATATTCATCTATTGAGTGTAATTTTATAAGAATCTGTAGGTCATTGTGTCGAAGAGCCTCCACCTTGTGGTCGCCACTGAGTTTTGAGATGGCTGCCACCATTTTATGCAACATCTTTGTATCTAATTCCCTGCCACCAGTAGATGTGGAGGCCTCAAAAGTCAGCAAAGTGAGAATATCCTCATGGTTAGGGAAGCTAGTCCTGCCTTCTGTTGCATCTTTACCCCAGTTACTCCAAACCTGTTGTAAAAATGATTGAAAAGGCAGACGAAAGTGTCTACTAAGCAAAATTCCACAAAATGAAATTAATGTAACACAAGTCATTTACTCTATACTGCAAGTTCTGACTGACAAAATACATTCATTTGGAAAATTAAAATTCTAACTCAACATAATTAGTGTTGTCATTAAGTGCCAGTGAATACCACCAGCAGAGAAAGACACAAGGCAATCATTGTCATTTCGGCAGCAACCAAACGGTGTTTACACATTTTGCACATTAATAAATATAGCCAGTTGTATTATGAACTAATTAACTGACTTGTAATTTTCTAATTTCTTCTTACAACCCTGCAACATTATCTAGAAGTTGAGAAATCACTAATATGTAAAAGGGATAGGTGAGAAAGTCACTGCCAGTTCAATAGCAACATCATTCTTGATCAAACTTCTTTTATTGGGAATATTATTTAAATAATTTATTTAAATTAAATAATAATTATGGCAATACAATGGGTATATAACTAGAGTGCCCCATAGGAGAAATATCAGGGCATATTTCGACTGCACAATATGTTGCCGGTTATTGTTGTTATCATTCTTCAAATATTTTCTTTGACACACGTTTATACGCTCACAGGGGATACATTCGCTGATATTTCCTGCTTGCTGAGAGAAAATATTGGGTCATGTGAGCTGGCATTCAACCAATCATGTGCGAGAGAAAATATTTGACTGGTTAAAATTTCGCGGCTTGGTAAATATCCACCACTTTTCACTGACACTGAGGTGAATATTGTTTTAGTATATATCACACAAGCGAATAGCCAGCACCAAAATAGTTATTTTATTTTCTGTCAAATTGACAAAAACACTTGCATGAGGTGATCACTGATTCGCTTGAAGGTGAATAACAAAGGATATTCACCTCCAGAGTAGCCAACCAGAGCTCGCGAAAAGCACTATTCGCTTGTGTGGTACATGTATAATATACTAATTGAAAATAAGTATCCTTGATGATTGCAGATGTCAACAAGCTATATACAAGACACTTCACTTCTTCCTTAATAGTGTACTGAATGACTAGGGTTTCAGTACTTATGTGAATTCATGCAGATCAGGGATGGTGCAGCCACACACACACACACTTGAAATTTCACTCCTCTGTCCCTGGAATTAAAGTGGTAAAAAACTTTTTTTCTTCCACAGGGCAGGGCTTCAAGTGGCCAGGGTAAAAAATATAGGGATAAATATAGGACATTTTTCAGGAAAATATAGAGCTAATATAGGGCAAAATGAAGAAATATAGGGAGATAATATAGACGAAGTTGGTGATGTTTTCCATCCATTAGCTGGATTTTAAACAACAACAAACACATGAACATATAAAAAAATAATGCAATGGCTCTTTATTTCTCAATGTCGATTTTCTTGCAGTGCCGTGAACGTTCTATTAAGCGCCCATGGCAAAATAGCCGGCATTTTTCATTTCTTATTAACAAAAACAGTTAGAAGTACATGAAATATCCAATAATTGTATTCGTTTTTTAGTTAGTAGAAAAGAAATTATAGAAATATAGGAAATATAGGACATTTTAGAAAATATAGGGAAATATAGGGAAATCTAAAAAATATAGGAAATATAGGGACACTTGAAGCCCTGACAGGGGGAAAATATTTATTCATACATTTATAAAGTACTAGTTTCAAACTGAGTAGAAATTCATTTTAGTTATTAAATTAAAACAGTCCTATTATAAGCTAAAATCACATTTTCTAAATACAAAACACGTTGGAGTATATTTCTTTGACGTTTTTGATAGGATCTATTTAACACAAAACAAATTCATTAGCTTTTAAATATGCAAATCAAAGAGTTAACCCAAAACAATAACAAACGGGAAAGTATTCTTCAAAAAGGTCAAAGAAGAAAAACTAGACACCATCTGCATTTTTCGTTTATCCTACTTTAAAGCTTATACTTTACTATTTAGGCTATTTTTAAGAACTATTTTTAAGAACTGATCATGAGAAAATTAAATTACTGAACAGATGATTAAATCCTGAACTTGACCACATATTTTATGTAAGTGTCCATATATAAAATGCAAAGTGAACTAGACGCCCCTCAAAATGTCTAGTATCTCATTATCACGTAGAGAGATAAGAGTGTTTTAAAAACCTGAAAGAAAACCTCAAATTTGACATTCACGTGCTTTAACGATCTCCATTAGTACAGAATACAGACATTGTGTCTGTAATTTGACTCCTAAACTATGGGCTAAAGTAGAAATCTGTCAAACTTGTATTCGATCTTTTAACGACATACAAGGGTGCATTAAGCTTACTTCCTTTGAAAATGAATAGTTTCGTGTTATAATTTGAGCTGAATCCGAAAATCAAAAAAGAATAGTCGAATCCAGCTCCAATATCCGTCAAGCCGATCGCTGAATAATTTGATAAAATCGTTGTTTAATGGTAATTCATTTCCCAGCATGAAAGGTTTTGTAAGGGCAGGAAATTGCTGTTAGATGAATAAACCTATTATTTGTATCCAACGACAACGTGTCACTCATAAATGCATTGTTTAAAGCCGAGCCGTGTTTTCTTTTTGTGTTGGGAGGAAAACTTTCTATAAAGCTGGGCCCAGGACTTTTGTACATTTATTCATCATGCCTGATTAATGGCAAATTCTATTAGATCATCAGATAGCTTTTGAAAATCAAGTCCAAATTCTTGGGCATCTGCTTTAAAAAAAAAATCAGTTTTTCATTCATTTGTGAGGATCAAATCTGTTACTTCCACAACGCGCATTTAATATGCATTGATGGGTTGATTCACAAGCAAATTGTTATCACTGTAAGTGAATTCTGCATACTTTTCAGTAAAACATACAGGTCTATGGTATGATTGTAGTAGAGCGTATATTTTGAAAACCCAGTCTACTTGGAAGTAATAAGCGAAGCTCTAATTCGCCATTTAAGCTACAAAGCCAAGGCAAACATTTTGATGAATAGTTTATTTTTGAATGTCGCTCAATACGGAAAGTTGTGAATGAACGGTCATCGCAAACGGCAAAGACTAAACGCGATATTAGCTCCACGCTAAATAGGAACAGAGTCAAAACTACACACTCACCTTCTTTCGCCTCTGTATCCTCTCGCCGGCCGGATGGAAGTGGTAAGGGGGCTCTAAATGAGGGGAAAATATTTTCCTCACAAGGTATTTGGTAGGGATCTCGGAGTCTTCATCGATAGGAATCACTCGGGTGGAAATTGAATCAGTCTCGTCGAATCCGTCGATCGAGTCTTCCAAAAACCCCAGATCGTATGTTTCATCGAATTCTTCTTGGCTAGCCATTGTGTTACCGTGAATTACAGCGCCCAAGGGGAAATGCTAGGACGGAGGAATGATTGAGACGAAATTCTAATGTCGCTACCCAGTGAACTTTCGATCGCGTCCCTCTAAAACAAACATAAGGCCAAGAGGCCGAGGAGGGCTGGGTATCATGCTGAGGTGCACCACAGGGAACCCAAAACAATTATATTGGATTCTTTTATTCAATAATTTTTTTAGAAATAAAGTACACTCGTATTTGGTTTACTTATCATCTTATTTATTGATTGTCGATCAAGTGACCGAAAATTAAATAGGAAGAATAATAATGAAACATAATTCAAAAACTCATGAATAATTAATGAGCATTTTGTCCAATCAGATGAAGCAAATCAGTCACGTGCATGCTCCTTTATACCTGATAAAATCTCATCATTCTAAAAGGCCCGCGGAGGGATTTGAATTCTGTCCCAGAGGGAAACGGGGTTAATGATTGAGACAATGGAATTTCTATTGATGTTTCAGCTTTCTCACTGAATTGCTAATTAGGATGAACGTTTTATATAAAGAATATTAATGAACATGAAATTTTATATAAAGTTTTATCCTAATTAAGAATTCACTGATAAAGACCCAAAGATAGCAAAAAGTACACGAAACATAAGGTACCTACATAATAAATTTTGCACTAAATTTACTAATATCAGCAGACTACCGAGATACACAGATAATATTTTTAAAATGAAGTTATCCAACTACCATTACTTGTTTACCGAGCCACTGTTTAGTTCCAATTATTAAACCAAACTCAAAGCCGTAAAATTATAAAAACGTGCATTAAACTTACATATTTTGTGCCGGAGTCAAAAATTTAGAGTCTGCCGTCATGTCAGTCACATCGCTTTCCAAGTCTTGAACGTTATCGAGGTAAACCACGACACCAAATCCTTCAAGTGCAGATTCTTCTTGCGATTGCGAAACGCCGCTTCAAACAACATAGTATGGTAATTTCTTCATGTCATTCCCTTGAGGTGTTCGTAATTGCAGGCGGTGATTACTCGAATATTTTGCATGGCGTTGTGAATACAAAGGTTCAATGGTTCATTAAGTAACCATTCCCTTGAGATGTGCGTCTTTCTTTCATTGCATTCTTAAAGCGTTTTTGAAGCCGTTTAAAACACTCACAGCACGTGTTTTATCAAGTCTAAAAATTCTCGGGCTTCGCCCTCGAATTTTTAAACTTGATAAAACACTGCTGTTCGTGTTTTAAACAGTACATAAATAAATACTTTACTCAAGGGTTCCTATTTCTCCCCTTGAATGAAATGAAATTACAAAGTGGAAAAATTATAAATTCAAATATACATCTGCATTATTAAAACCATAAAATTACTATTTATTTAGAATTTTGCGAGACCGCCCTCCCAAATCATACTCGTCTCCAGTGCCTGAGAACGAGGATGGTCTCGTTCCCAAGCCGAGGTCATGCGCAATTCATTCCATACCAGTCTTCTTCATGTCCTCGGCCAAGATGGCGGATCAAGAAGAACCACTTTATCTTTTTAGGGGAAGTTGGAATTGAGGAATGTTAATCAACGTGGCCTATTTTCGTTTGAAATCAAACATGAATTGACGGAAGAAAAGTTGGAAAACAAGACAAAGATATGGAAGGAGGAGGAAAGGATGCAATGGGTAGGTTTTTCTCTCTACTGAAAAACCAATGTTAAAGACCCGGCGGGAGGCGGGAGGGGACTATAAAACCTAAAACGTTTGCAAAATTATCCAGCCTCCAATCTCTATCTAGCAGGGTACATATTGTGCAACATATAGGTTCTGTTTATAGTCGAAATATACATGTATATAAATTACATTTGGGCCATTCCATTTTCGTTTTATTTTCACCCCCCCCCCCCCCCCCCCCCCTCCCTCAAGAAATTAATTTTAGACTTTACTCCCAGAAAAAAATCCTGCACTTTTGTTTTTACTCCCTCAGAAAATAAGATCAAAATCGCAGTCACCCTCGGAAAAACACTTGAAAATTGTGAAACCCCCTAAAGAAAATCTCATCACTAGGGGTAGTGTGGTATAAAATAGAATGGCCCATTTTAATAAGTACTGATGTACTAGTCAGACACCCTTACAGGCACTAATACTGGTGAATTCCACATTTTATTTGAAATACCTGTGAGCTGTACCTTAACTCTTTGACAACAGACCAATTGTTTGAGCTCAATTGGTGAAATCCTGAGTGCTAACTAAACCCTCCCCCCTCAGTTCCAGTTTGGCTAGTCTGGGGTAATTAAATACTGCTGACTTGTTAAGCCAAGGGCTCAAACTTTCCCCACAATGCCATTCGGGAGAATTCTACGAAATCATCGACGGTAGGTATTGCAACTTCTGTAGGGTTTCCAATGAAATGTGCTGTAATTTTGGAGAAAAATGCCACTGTCAGAGAGCTTGAGGACATCATTAACCCTTTCACTACTAGAGCGGCCCAAAGCGGCCAATATGAAGCATGTACCTGGGAAAAAATATTGCATCAAACCTAGACACGCTGGAAATACGATGTTGCGATATTATTTCAAGGGATGAATGACTTCAAAGCCACAGCTATAACTGGGATCGCTTGACTCTCCCACTTTGGAGAAAAACTCATTTGTTTTGGTGATCGTTTTTCGTTTCTCCGATTTTCACCAATTTCGAGGAGCTGAAAATTGCCCTCCAAAATCCTTCCCATTCGCCCTTGAAATCAAAAGCAAACACAAAATCAGCACTCAGTCGTTACAGTACCTTCTTTAATCTTTCGAACCACCAGGTTTGTTTGCACAAAACACACATTGCGACTGTGAAGCATGCTATTCTTAATGCTGCACTTCTCTCCACCATGTTTTTCCTGTTCCCACCTCCAATTGCATGCTGGGTAATCAACAAAAAAATCACAAGGGGACCCCCCCTCTGGGACTCCTGTAGGTTTTTTTTATAAGTCTTTTACCCCTACAACCAAGAGCGGTGATTTGGACTCAAGCCGTTGCTTTAAAGTGACAAAAACACATCCTAATAGGTTGAGCAGGGGGAAAAGACAACCAACTGCAGAATTTCAAGGGTTTCAGTGAAGAATTATTTCATGTGTCCCAAAGCAGAAACACAAAAGAAAAATCCTATGAAACCCCTCACAAGGCCTACTAAAAGCAAACCAAGTACTTTTCAGCCGTCATCAGACTTAATGATGTCCTCTAGCTCTCTTACAGTGGCTTATTTGTCCAAAATTAGAGCACATTTCATTGGAAAACCTACAGAAGAAACCATACTCACCGCCGCCGAGTCTGTAGAATTCTGCCGAATGGCATCATGGGGAAAGTTTGAGCCCTTGGTTTAAAAAGTCAGCAGTATTTAACTAGCCCGGGCTAGCCAAACTGGAACTGAGGGGGAGGGTTGAGTTAGCACTCTGCATTTCACCCATTGAGCCCAAATGCGTCCAGGAGTGAAAGGGTTAAGTCTGAGGACGGCTGAAAATACTTGGTTTGCTTCTAGTAGGCTTCGTGAGGGGATTTCACAGGGTTTTCCTGTTGTGTTTGTGCTTTAATTCAGACACAGGAAAAAAATCTTCACTGAAATCCTTGAAATCCTGCAGTTGGCAGTCTTTTACCCCTGCTCAACCTATTAGGATGTGTTTTTGTCACTTTAAAGCAACGGCTTGAGTCCAAATCACCGCTCTTGGTTGTAGGGGTAAAAGACTTATTTTAAAAAATCCTACAGAAGTCCCAGACTTGGGGGGAACCCCTTGTGATTTTTTTTGTCCATTACCCAGCATGCAATTGGAGGTGGGTGCAGGAAAACATGGTGCAGAGAAATGCAGCATCAAGAATAGCATGTTTTGCAGTCGCTTGGTGTGTTTTGTGCAAACAAACCTGGTGGTTGGAAAGATTAAAGAAGGTACTGTAACGCCTGAGTGCTGATTTTGTGTTTGCTTTTCATTTCAAGTGCGAATGGGAAGAATTTTTTTAGCCGATTTTCAGCTCCTCGAAATTCGTAAAATCGAAGAAACGAAAAACGATCGCCAAAACAAATGAGCTTTTCTCCAAAGTGGAAGAGCCAAGTGATCCCTGTTATATAGCTCTAACTTTGAAGTCATTCATCCCTTCAAATAATATCGCAACATCGTCTTTCCAGCATGTCTAGATGTGATGCAATAATTTTTCCAGTTATCGGTCACATAGGACCGATATTTGCAGGGTCCGTCGCCAAAGGGTTAAAGAAAAGCTCCAAAAACTCCAAAATAGAGCAGGACGAATAATAGTGAGATCAGACTATAGTGTTCGCTAACTCTTGATGAGAGAAGATAAAAATTAGAAGCTATTATGATGTATAGAGTTCTCAATGGTCAGGGGCGTGGATATTTAAAAGAAATGTTCTCATATTCTGGTGAACACCATAACTACACGAGTGCATACATTTTTTATATCTTTAGGCCTTAGAAAAACCCCAGAGGGAGACATGGGGTGAAAATTTTAGGTTGGGGATGCTCATCGTAAAAGCTGGAAAATACTCTAAAATACCTCACCTTGAAAAATACACTACACTAAAAATACCTCACCCAGAAAATACACTACACTAAAAATATCTCGCCTAGAAAATATACTACACTAAAAATACCTTACCTAGAAAATACACTACACTAAAAATACCTCACCTAGAAAATACACTACACTAAAAATACCTCACCTAGAAAATATACTACACTAAAAATACCTCACCTAGAAAATATACTACACTAAAAATACCTCACCTAGAAAATATACTACCCTAAAATACCTCGCCGAGAAAATATACTACTGTAATAAAACACTAAAAATACCTTACCTAGAAAATACACTAAAAAAATACCTCACCTTGAAAAATACACTACACTAAAAATACCTCACCTAGAAAATATACTACACTAAAAATACCTCGCCTAGAAAATATACTACACTAAAAATACCTTACCTAGAAAATACACTACACTAAAAATACCTCACCTAGAAAATACACTACACTAAAAATACCTTGCCTAGAAAATATACTACACTAAAAATACCTTACCTAGAAAATACACTACACTAAAAATACCTTACCTAGAAAATACACATACTACTGACACTAAAAAAAATACCTCACCTAGAAAATACACTACACTAAAAAAATTACCTCACCTAAAAATACACTACACTAAAAATACCAAGTTTATAGCCTGATGTTTCCAGAATGTATCCATACCCACCCATTGTACATGTACATGTAGTTACTGCTAAATTCAGCCCTCAAGTAAGGTCAATGATAGCAAATTTACTCACTAACAAGCAAGCTGTGTTGATCATTTTTTTACAAACATAATTATTGTATTCTATGTGATATTGATGTGGCACCTTGCAGTGGAAGGTAGCAAGTTAGATGGTGAATTTGACCTCCTTGAAGTTGGTTGCACTGGAACCATGGAGGTAATTCCTCACACACTTGATCACAAGGATTCCAAAGCTGGAAGGCTAAAGCCCCTTACAACAGTAAGTAGACTAAACTAAAGCAGTATAAGTACTGATTGAAACAATATGATCTGCTGGTCCAAGTTCTTTGCACCTCATTTAGTTCAGTCCTGACTGATGAGATACATGTAGCTGCATGGTCTCTTGTGTGCTGTTATTTAGAAATGAGCCAATCAGCACAGAATCTTGATTACATGTAAGTGCAGGTTCATTGTGAGAGATAAAAATAATAATTGAAGGGGTGAGCGCAACCTAGAAAGAGTTACACTGTAAGTGATGACAGATCAAGTTCTCAATTCTCCCTTACGAAACAAAGAAGATAAAGGAGAATTTGGAGTTTGGTCTGTTGTCACTTAACTCTTTCTTGCACTCACCTCTTCAATTATTGTTGTTGTTGTTGTTAGCTGCCCTGTGGCTTGCCACCTCTGTTTCCACCTGATGTCAAGACAGAACTTGAGCAGTATTTACTTCACCCTGGTAAACTTCCCATACATGACTTCCACAAGACACAAAGGTAATGACAACCATCTTTTGTCAGGATTGGCTACAATACATGTATAAACATGTAAATGATCAAACATTAATGCTCAGCAAACATCATGTTGGCACATCAACTTGAACACAAATTGGTATGAATTAAGTGGCTGTTAAAACGGTCACACAATGTTTTCAGATCGTTTAAATTAGCAGTACAAATATCAAACATTTTGCAAATATCTTATAATTACACAATTGAGTCTGCACTTTTTTTTGTGAAATACCACTGTCTGAATCTCAATGTTGCAATCTAATCTGCAACTGGCTTTAGAAATACCATTGACCTGCACACCAAGTTTTGTTAGAAGAGGTGCAGGCTAAATTGGATATAAACTATTTGTTCATCACACAAAATGTTGAATGAAAATGTTTGATCTAGATCCAACATCAAAAAATGTTGGGAAACCAATGATTTAACCGTCATTTTAAAGAGGCGGCTAAACGATAAAACATGTTCATCCAACATGATGTTCAATGAAAATATTTGAGAATTTAGCTGAGGCTTTAGAAAAATCCTCTATCTCAAAGCCTCAGCGACAACCAAAAACTTTCTGTAATGTAAATAATAACCCTTTTTAAAATAATAAAATATAATTTATCAAATGTTCATGTAATTGTAGTACTTACATGTACTGTCTTGTAACACTATATAATTTTGGTGATGCATGATGATTCTTGTTTTACGTGTTTGTAATTAACTTGTTTTAATTGTTAATCCTAACTTATACATGTAGTTTAATAATTGTGGTTTGTTTTCCTATATCATAAATGATATTTTGTTACTGTAACACTGTATACCTACATGTAGTTTATAATTATGTAGTACGATTTATTAAAAAGTGAAATATGTGATGATTGTACAAATTGTACAAAATGTAGGAAATGTAGGCCATCGATAATAATCATTGGTGATCAACCATGATTGATGGAGATTGAGCATCATCATGCAGATGTGATTGCAGGGCATAGTTGATCAATCAATGATGAGCTGCTGGAATGGCCTGCCTGCTATTGATCATTATTATAGCAGGCTGATCGAACTACATCTCCCTGATTGTTAATCATACATGTAATTAAATTTTGAGGATCCTTAAAGATCCTATCCTGTACAAATTCTTGCAAAATGATATCCAACTTTAGGCATAACCTGTTTTTGACTATATCTTTTGTAGGTTTTGGCCAAGGGAGAGAGACCCTGATTCTCTATTTCTGGCTGGTGTTTGTCCTGTTCAGACAACTTTAAAGGTAGAGAGGGATCAAACAACTGGGCAATTACTGGGCTACAATGAGGTACATAAAAATAAGTGTTCAGTATCCAGTATTTAATTCTATCAACTGAATAAATAAACAAGAGAGAAGCTGAGAGTAACCTGTGATTCATCACACCCTCCTTTTCTAAGAGGAAAAATAGTAAGTCTGATTGCTAGTTGAACCGAGACTGAGGGAGTTGATGTACAGTACCTGCAGTTGTATAAAAGTACATTGGACATGTAACTGGGTCTCTCTCAACCAGCGTGCATTGCATATATCTGTCATAATTGTTATTATACAGATACTTTAAAATATCTGCCCTCCAAAGCAATACACAAGATTTTTTTGAGATTTTTGGTCGGGATGCGGTGTCACATGTGAATAATATTGAGTTTGATGTTGATTCTCACTCAATTGACCTATATCATTATGATGTCATATCAAAACAATCTATTGTTTAAATGCTAAGGATCACGGTCGTGGGAGAGGGACAAAACAGAGACAACACAAAGGAAATCGCTATCAAATGCATTTTGTAGAACGTAGAATAGCAGTAACAGCCACCAAATAGGTATATATTGTGGGATAAACATTGATACAGCTGATATCTGGAAACCAGACAATTCGAAGTTAAATTTTCCTCAGCAGAGCAGATTTAGTTCAAAATTCTATTGTTCAAGTCGATTCTGTCCCCCTCATAAACAAGCCGTGACGTCATAATGATATAGGGTAATTGTTCCAAGGGCTTTTCTCCAGGTTCTTCGGGTTTCCTCCCTCCATAAAATAAACATATAAGTTAAATGTTGTGAGTTGTAAAATTAATAGTGGAGCTCCCGCATGAGTGGAGCACCATACTGATAGAGGATGAGAGCAAAAATTGACTGACTTCCAGTTTCCCTCGCGCCCAAACCCCGACGGGTGCCCGAATCCCGACACGTGGCGAGCGACGTGCCTGAAAAAGTGCTGTTGAAACCAGCTAGATGACCCAGATTGAAAACTTGGCCAGTATAGCTACAAATGTAGCTGACAATAGGCAATATTTGTATTCTCACAGACATGCTGGAAGGATAATTCAACAACTCTGAATTTCTAATGAGACCTGAAAGCATGGGGGTTGATCAAAGTCAGGTCCCGCCTAGTATAATCCACAGATCGAATTGGAATTTAGCGTGTTGGTTTTTGCGGAGGGAGGAAAACCGGAGAACCCGGAGAAAAACCCTCGGAGTAAGGCCGAGATACCAACAAACTCAACTCACATATGGTGCCGCGTCCGGGAATCGAACCTGGGCCACAGAGGTGAGAGGCGAAGTACATGTACTTAACCACTGCGCCACCCTGGCTCCCCGATTCAATGGAGGTTCATACAGGGGATTATTTTCTCATGCTAAATAGCTTTTAACAAATTCCCGCACATGAGCCTCCATTGAGTGCTAATTCCATCTCGTCCATGAGAATACGAATATTGTCTATTGTTTGTTTTTGTTTGTTTTTTATTTTCCATTATCCTCTTTTTTCGGCTAAACTTTTTGCACTGATTTCGTTTGATTGTATAAGTTATTTTTGTGTTTTTATCTTTGGTTTCTTTATAATTTATTTTTGGGAGTTGTTACCTTGGTTCAGAGAATTGGGAGGTCTGCTTTTAGACTTGCCTAAATATGTATAGTGTTGTATGTAGTGAAAACTGTCAGAGAATGCAAGGACATAAATTAGCAGGAGATTTGATGTGATACATGTTTGATTTGATTTGATGACTTCATTTTTTTTTTTTTTTTTTTTTTTTTTTTTTTTTAAACATATTTACTCTCTGCATTTGCTCCAAAAGCTAAAGGCTTATCGAGGGAGCTCATACAGAAAAAAATAAACAAGTATAAGGGCAGTTTCAGACACACAAAAGGAAACATAAAATTACAATTTAGATTAATTAAAATAAGTGCATAACATTAAGTTTAGAAAACAAAAAGAGAAACAAATTGTACAAGTCAGACTGTAGCGATGGAAAATCGATTGGTATTTAAGATATAATTTTGAACTAACTCAAAGAATTGTAGTTTTTGTCCTTAATACCATTCAAAATATACAACATTTTCTTTTTGTCACTACTGTTTGACCAGATGTTACCTAAGAGTTGTGCAGCAGAGGTAAAAAAGATATCGCACTGAGCAGCGTATTGGGGGCAAGACAAGAAGAAATGTTTAATCGTTTCATTTGGATAACCACAGTCACATTTTGGAGTCGGATTACATTTTATTTTAAATAAATGATCATTAAGAGCAGAAGGACCAAGTCTTAAACGTGTATGAAAAATCGAGGTCATGATCATAGAGTATAAATCATAAAGTTTATTATAGGTAAAATGATAATAATGTTTCTTTACAGCAGCTTTATAAGAAGGTAATGATAACGATTTACATATTTCTATGCTTAATGAATTCCAGTATGTTATTACAGACTGAGGGAAAAAAAGACTTTTGAAATCTTGCAGTTCTTGCCGGAATCGTACAAAAGTTTTCATTAGATCTTAGAGTTAAATGCGGCTTTGTTCTTTAACAGTTTTTGGTAGTAGTTCAGTTAAATAAGATGGTGTCAAACTATTAGTAATCTTATAAAACAAAATAACTTAAAATGCATTTTCTGTCGCATACACATATCTTCCCAAGCAAGCTCATCGAGTATTTTTTTTCTTCTTGTACCTTTAATTGCTCCAGTAATAACTTTTGCAGATTCATATTGAACATTTTCTAATAACTGGCTTTCTGTCTCAGTACAATTATCCCAAATTACATCAGCAATTTATTCCATAAGTGGTCTAACCAAACTTTTGTACAGGCACGTAAGGGTTGACCTATCAACTTTATATTAAATAGACTTTAGTAAATTTAGCCGCTTAGACGCTTTCTGGTGAACATTTAGTACATGATTTCTCCAAGACGTATTGCTTTGGAGCGTAAGACCAAGATGAGTATGAGTTGTCACCTCCTTTATAGTTTGACCAGCAAGAAATAAATTTGGATGGTCGGGCTTTATACGCTTTGAAGAAAAAAACTAAGGTTCTCGATTTCGTGGGATTCATGGTAACAAGCCTCTTTTTAGACCAATTAGAAATTCTACACAAATCGTCATTTAGGTGGTCAGCTGTATCCCATTTTGTTGTTGTTAATATTATTATAATTGTGAATGTAATTACATGTAGATCAGTGGAAAAGTCAGTTTACACAGTTTAAAATTGAGGTCATTTCTAATACATGTTTCTGTAACTTATTCCCAAATTATAAGTCTGTTCTGGATAGTGTTTGCAAGCCTCTACTCAGCTTCACCCTTTTTACAGCAGATGTATCAGTGAGTTCTGGACTGTTTTCCTGCCATTTGTGTTTTAGATCGTTCTTATTTCCTATATCACTTTCTCTTGATGAGCTCACACTCAGTTTTCCTGTTTGGGCAATCAAAGAATCTTTAGTCTCTGCTTGCACACATGCTTTGCAGTCAGTAAGTCTTTGTTCACCAGTCTCTGCAGTAACGAACCGTGAATGAAGTGGCAGAGGAGTGATCATCTGTGGTTGCTGACTATCATTATTATCAGCTACAAAATCAAACTTTGTTTGTAAACTTGAGGGTAGGTTTTGATTGTGTTGCAAACTAGTTATGCCTGCCTTCTTTCCCATAGAAAGCTCAAATGAAACTCTCTTTGTTGTTGTGGAATTAGTCTCTAGTGATGATGCTTTAAAGACTTGAGATATCTTTTGTTGCTTAGCGTCCTTCACCTCGTTTATAGTCCCAGAAATAGTGACATCTCCTATTTGGGATGAAGTAGGAAGAACATCTCGCTTTACCAGTAAAGGAACGTCTACATTTATAGGCATGTGCACTTCGACAGACTTGGTTGATGCATCAGAAATGCCCACGTCTTGACCCTGCACAGATTGATTTCAAAATGGAAGAAACATATATTAAAAAAACAAAATTAATATACATAACTAATTCATAATTGTGAATGTAATTATTCTAAATTGTCAACTAAAGTAATCTTCAATTGACCTCTATTACCTTCATTTCAAAAACCCACTGGATTTCAATGGGACCTGAAACAACCATAGGGGCTGATCAAAGTCAGGCCCCGGAGAACCCAAAGAAACTCAACAAAGTTTTATACGGGGAGGCTCAGCCCCGAGATCCAAACCCTTACCCTCGGCTTTTATATACCATTTTTGACAGAAAAGGTAACCCTTTCATATACCTTCCATAAAAAACACTGCATCCCTTAGCGACTTTTACTAAACTTTTCACTTGAGTAACCCTAAAAATACTTGGATGAATCAGAATCTTGATGAGTTAGGTGCGTCTGTTCGATATATTTTGAAAGGCCCTTTTAAATATACCTAAATGACTGTTTTCCCTAACATTTTCTATACTTCAACTCGTGAAATCCCTACCCTTTTATATACCTCCAGCCTGAAAAGGTACCCCTTTCGGGTGGAGCCTCCCCGTATAGTCCATTATAGGGAGGTACCAACAAACTCAACTCACATGTGACGTCAAGGTCGGGAATCAAACTCGGGCCACAGATGAGAGGCATAGCGCTTTCAGATTTTTTGCAGTATACCTATTTTTGTCTTTCGTCATGAGAAAGTTTATCATTTGGGGGTTGACATGGCCTCTTTAAATGGTTAAGTAGGACTTATGTGATAGTTATACTTGACAATGAGAACTCGGGCCGCGTACTTTATTCGTCTCAGTGTTGTTCTGGGTTGTAGTTGTTGAGGTCTCGGAGCTCATTGATCGACCTGATCTCAATCGGCTGGCGCACGGCATTTGCAGTCGTTCCTTGGCTCTACGTTCTTCCTCTTCTTGCCTTTTCTTTTGTCTCTGTACGTATAAATAAAATCTCTGAGAAATAAATGACGTTAAAGAAAACCCTGACTGTTGGAACAAATTTCCGTTAAATTATTGCCAATTAAATTACTCTAAATTGCATAAAAATGTGTTTTAAAAAAGGTTTTGAAAAAATTGAATAAGAGTTAAAAGCCATTTTGGGTTATGAATTTACACGAGAAAAGATCTATTGTTTTCTGACAGGAAACGTCATAAGATCCAAGATGGCGGCGCCCGTGTGACGTCATAAGATCCAAGATGGCGCCGCCGCAAAATTCAAAGCCCAAATGGCTCGCACTCGTATCCTTTTTTCGAAAAACTAACATATATTTTCCATTTTTTTTAAGAACTTTTCAATGTAGACTATATTGCTAACAATTTAACGGCAATTATTTCAACAGTCGAGGTTTCCTTTAACATAACATTGTGACGTGAAATAAACACAAATTAAAACATCAAGGGTGAGGTAAAAATCAGTTCCCAAAAAGACTGAAATATGGAGCCAAATACGTTAGTCGGCGGGGACAATTTGTACCGCCTAAAGGTAGCAGTACGAAATGTGAAGCAATGCTACTATGTAGTAAGAGATGTATCGGTCCCATTCCAGCATTCACCATCAACAACAATAACAATAATAACACCAATAACACCAATAACACCATCAAGATATTGAGTTCAACAACAACAAGTTTATTTTTGTACTCGTAATTTTACAAAGAATAATAGACTAATAATAACATAACATAACACTAATAATAACCAATTTAGTACAAGGAGACTAAAAAAACTGAAAAGCTAAACTCGGCTGAGCCACCAAAATAGATTTACATGCATTGTAATAAAATGCCTTAGGCATTCATCATAGACGAAAAGCTGAGCTGGACTCCTCACCTGTAGGAAACAACTAAATCGTTTACAAAGAAACTTAACCTGCTGAATCCCTAAGGTTCCTTCCAGCAAGCAACCTAGATAGTCGCTTTAAAGCAATTGCACATCCTCTTATCTAGGTGACACATTTTTAACTCCGGACTTCATACCTAAATCAATAGTAGCACTAAAGCAACAAGCAATAAGCAACCATAATATTCAGACATCTATTTAGAAATGATATTTTAAGCTTAGCAGATAGAGTGAATAATTGGTAGTTTATAGAAACTTTGTAGTAGATTAGTTTTATCAATATATCCAGTATCCATAATTACACCTACACTTATACTTGTATCGTACAATCACGGCCACATCAGATTATATGCTGCAGTCGTCATATTACCGTATTTAAATAAATGCTATTATTGTTTTTATTAGTAGTAGTAGTAATTATAAACAACAAGTTTACCTCAAGTTGCTTGAATCCTCTAATGTTCTTGTACATGTAGTAGAACTCGACACAATCTGAAAAAGTCTGAAGCAGAAAATGTGAACCAAATAGGACTTGAGCAGGAAATAGTCACGTGCTGATTTATCACTTCAATAACAAATGAATTGGGTTCGTGATCCTATGGGAAAGGCTTTACTGGAAACAGTCACGTGCTGATATATCACTTCAATAACCAATTAATTGAGCTCGTGATCCCATGGGAAAGGCTTTACTGGAAACAGTCACGTGCTGATATATCACTTCAATAACCAATGAATTGATCTCGTGATCCCATGGGAAAGACTTTACTAGAAACAGTCACACGCTGATATGTATCACTTCAATAACGAATGAATTGAGCTCGTGATCTTTTCTGGAGTCCAAACAATCTTCAAAAATGCAGTTTTAGAAAGATAGACAATCGATTGGAACACTACCGTACATTAGTGTGTTTAAATATAAAATGAACTCAGGTTTGTTTTGCCCTCCAGTACAGCCACGTGATTGTATCCTGCAAACCTTGTGCAGGGGCCCATCGTGCTGTTGTTGGACATTCATGTGTCAATACATGAATAAAAATAACAATGGCAGTAATAATGGGACTAACCAATGGTACATCTACGATGTAGCTTTGCGTCCACTGGTGGGCCTGTGGCGTGAGGGTCGAACCATTTTGAGTTCGAGAACAAAATTGTGTCAAAGGCAGCAGCTACTATTCAGTTATTTTAAGACCCTGAGTGTTGATCCGGCTGGGATTTGAACCCTCGACCTACCGCATGACAGACTGGAGCTTCGAATCCCTTCTTTTCTTTCTTTTTTCTTAATTGGACTTAATGATTCTCATGGTATAATGGTGTTAAAGGCCTGATGGACGTTTACTGATCTTCATGGTATAATGGTATTAAAGTTCTGATGGGGAGCCGGGATGGCGAAGTGGTTTAAGCGCCTCGCTTCTCACCTCTGTGGCCCAGGTTCGATTCCCGGACGCGGCGCCATATGCGAGTTGAGTTTGTGGTATCTCACCCTTGCTCCGAGGATTTTTCTCCGGGTTCTCCGGTTTTCCTCCCTCCGCAAAAATCAATTCGATCTGAGTATAAGCCGGGTCCTGGCTTTGATCAGTTTCAAAGTTAGAAATTCAGAGTGTTTCAGAGTATCAGAGTGATGGCTTGTAATACATACGAGCTATTTACCGGCTGAGGTCCGTATAGAGAAAAACTGTGTCCGAGGTCTTGAAATCTACTGACAGTACTTTCAAGACCGAGGTAACAGTTTTTCTGTTCACAGACCAGCCCTAAGCCGGTAAATAACGTATTTATTATTTCTCTTTCGACTTGAGAGACGAATTATTGAACAAACTCCAATGAATTTAGAGCGCGCGCACTGGTTTCCGTGACCGTGGCCTGGTCTGAGACCTATCTCAGACCACGTTCACGTAAACCAGTGCGCGCGCTCTAAATTCATTGGAGTTTGTTCAATAATTCGTCTCTCAAGTCGAAAGAGAAAGAGGAAAAAGCCGCCCGCTCCGGGAACCAGTCAGATCGCAGGACATCTTTGGTTACCGCCCGCGCGCGCACGAAGAAAGGCATGGGCGGATTTAGGGGGGGGGGGGGGGGGGTGGATTGGGTGGCTAGCCACCCCCCTTTGGACTGGCATTTTACAGCATTTTACAGGGACAATGCATGTAACCGAAGAAAAATATATGACAGCCACCCCCCTTTCAAAAATCCTGGATCCGCCCCTGAAAGGTGTTATTTTATTGTGTTACGTACCTTGTTAGGTAGGCTCTTTGCTATCATCGAGAACTTTCTCTCTCGTGAACCCATCAATTTGGAAAATCTGGAGATGACAGCAGTACTCGTGTTCACTAGCATAACCAGCCAACGCTTATCGACAAACTACGTAGGCACAGTCAATCAATCAATCAATCGCATCGATTGACTGATTGATTGATCGATAGATAGATAGATGTAGTCGGTACTTTCGAAGAACGAGTGCACGCAGACAAATTAAAATCACCATTGTACTGGTGTCTATCGACTTTAATATCGTCCCAAGCCATACATGAAAGAACACGATAGTGCGGTACGACAGAGACGGAGATTTCTGACCTGCTCCAATTTTGGTATCTCTGGGACAACTGGCCTCGTTCTGATGCCATTGTTACCAGACTTCTCCCCGCACAGGCATGAGATATGAATAAGGTGCATAGATTAAGAAACCTCCTTAAAGCGCGTAATATGACTGGTTCGCTGCCAATTGTACAGACCGCCGAACGATACCAACATCGAGACAGCTTCCTCCGCTTTGAACGAAGACAGTAAAATGGTCGAACGTCCTACAGATTCTTCATTAGCTCGCACGGAAAGCAGTTTTCCGGCTCGTAAATAATTTATAGAACCCTGGGACTTCTTAACACTTACTTTGTCTCAAATACACTTATTTCCTGTGGATTCCACTTCTCGTGAAATACTTTGCTGCGGTAGTTATTACCCCCGTCTTCTTGTGTATAGAATACGCGCTCTGTCACGAGATATTATAGGGCAATACCGTTATGAATAATAGTGGAATTTCGGCATAAAGTACATTTAAAGAATACTAGTTTTCTTCTTCTGAATACCGCATTTCCTCGACTAAGCGTCCACTTTTGATTTGGATGCGAACCCCATTTGGATGCAAAATTTAAAATAAGCGCACGCCTCCCTCACCCAATAATTCAGTAAGAGGGAATTGATTGCGATTTAACAGTAGTTAGTATATACCACACGAGTGAATAGTGGTTTTCGCGCGCTCTGATTGGCTACTCCGGAGGTGAATATCCTTTGCTATTCACCTCCGAGCGAAGCAGCGATCACCTCGCGCGAGCTTTTGTCCATTTGACAGAAAATAAAATAACTATTTGGTGCTGGCTATTCGCTTGCGTGGTATATACTAAAACAATTATTCACCTCAGTGTCGGTGAATAATTGTTCATTATTCACTGTTTTCGGTCTCGCGCACGAATAATGCACTTGTGGTATATACTAAAACAATTATTCCCCTCAGTGTCATCGACTAGCGGTGGATATTTACCTACCAGCTTCGCGGCTCGGTCAATATCCACCATTAGTCAACTCCACTTCAAGAAGTAATTGTTAAATACACGTGGATAAATACTTCAATCAGTCAAGACCCACCCCTCATTCCTCCCCCATTGAATTTGGCGCATTAAAAGTTCTCCGTCTGAAACAGGCCTAAGTGGCCCCATTTGAACATGAAAGTTTAGATAGGCCCCGTGCGCTTAAACAAGGACCTGCACTATAAAAGGACCCGCACTATAAAAGGACCCACACTGTAAAAGGACTCACTCTGTAAAAAGGACCCACTCTGTAAAAGGACCCACTCTGTAGAAGGACCCACTCTGTAAAAGGACCCACTCTGTAAAAGGACCCACTCTGTAAAAGGACCCACTCTGTAAAAGGACCCACTCTGTAAAAGGACCCGGCTAGCGCCTCGTGAAATCCACAACAATTTTGACCATGCGATGACGAAAAACGTGGTAAATAAGAGGGCATATATACCACGGTAAACATTTGAATCTCGGCTGAAAAACCTATGCCTCTATTGTTACACAACAAAAGAGCTATTGTTTTCTGACAATAGGGGAACACTGTGACGTCATAAAATCCAAGATGGCGGCGAGCAGGAAATTAAAATGAGATACATGACATCTAGTGTACAATTTACTGGAGACAAACACAGAAACAGACTTAGGCATGCACAACAATCACTTGAGAGCAAATATTGTTTTGTAGCCGAGATTCCCTTTAAGTCTTCAACCTGGCTGAGACCGTTTTATAGTGCGGGTCCTTGTTTAATTGAGGAAATACGGTGTCATACCTTCACGACACCGCTCCTCGTTGCTGTCCTCAAATGGCCGACACTCAGGGAGAGCCTCGTCTTTAAATAACAAAACGTGTTTAGTATGCGTTGATGTTAATTTTCAAGGTTTAAATATAGCAATGCATAGTTCCACACCTGTCAATTAAAAAGACTTCAGACCAATCAGAACGCTGCAAAGTTCGTTGGGAAAATACTGCCGTAATCTGGTCCCACGTGCTCGTCAGGAGGAGATCAAGAGCAGAGATCAGGTCAGGGAAAAGTCATACATTTTTTTCGAGGTCCGGCAAAAGTCTGGGAATTTTGATCTCGATCAGGGAAAATTCGTATTTGACTTGAAGTCAGGGAAAAGTCAGGGAAAATTTTAATTTTGAGAAGAACTTGGTAATAAATGGATGTAAAGGACGGCGGTAAGGGGTAGTTGGAGGCCGGCATATGTGATTTCTTCGTGTATTTGGGCAGGGAAAATTGACGTCGAGTCAGCGAAAAGTCAATTTTGAAGTCTGATCTCTGTGGCAACCATGGTGATAACACAAACTTGAGTTCTTCAAAATATTTAAGAAATTCAGTGAAAGACTGGAAATCAATACATACGGAATGTTACAAAGACTCGCCAAACTCAGCGTTTCTCGCCATGTTTGTTTTGAATTTCTTCGGGTTAAACTTTATGGCTTGTGGGACATAGCAACAGTAACTCAGAGGGGAGGACATAGCAACAGTAACTAAGAGGGGAGAACATAGCAACAGTAACTAAGAGGGGAGAACATAGCAACAGTAACTAAGAGGGGAGGACATAGCAACAGAAACTATAAAGGGAGGACATAGCAACAGTAACTAAGAGGGGAGGACATAGCAACAGTAACTAAGAGGGGAGGACATAGCAACAGTAACTAAGAGGGGATGAGCTAATAGCAACAGTAACTAAGAGGTTAGAAATTAGAACATCGCTAGAAATTTGAGAAGAGGAACTATTTTCGATATTTGCCTCGTATGCTGTCCCTGTGCTCCTGTGAAGGTATTGGTTCTTGGAGGTCTCCCTCACCTATGAAACTGTCTCTGGAATTCCGATCCACCTGTGATAAGAGATGTTCGACGGGAAAATACAAAAAGAAAACGATGATAGTTAACAAATAGATTCCATTCTGCCGTGCGTCTGGCTCCAGTTGTTCAAAGACTGCATGAATTACGCTATCCACTGACCGGATAAATCCCTATCCAGTGGAAACAATAGTTGGTTAGGTTTATACTTACCGCTGGATAGCGATTTATCCGGTGAATTGGACAACCGGCACCTGTACGCTAATAACACCTGGCTCTTGACCAATCAGAGTGCATGATTCTGTTTATTGTACATTTTTTAAAGCCCATTTCCAGCATTTATTCATTAATGATAACAAACTATATATTTCAAGTACCCTATCTCTTCTTCTTCTTCTTATATTTTCCCTTGAATTGCAATTTTTTCCATGATTATTGTTGATTTTTATTAATTAATTAATTAAGGTGGGTAGGACAAAAAGACAACACCTGGTATCTAAAGCAAGTTAGATCTATCCTCTCTATTAAGCTGCCTTATAAGTTCGTGTGGAGACATTTTAAAGTTCGTATGAGCCCTAGCCAGTTATAAGAATGTGATATAAAGTGGTAGGACATCGATATGGGATAGTTTGTCACAAAAACATATCCCACATCGAAGAGAGAACGTCTATGCAATAATTGATTTCAAAGTCAAAGTGAGAAACAAAATGACCGACATAGAAAACAAAGAGAACTCCATCCACTACATCACATTACAAGAGATAAATAAAACAATAATGAATGAAATAATGAATGAAATAATGAATGAAATAATGAATGAAATAATGAATGAATGACGAGGACGATAATAGAATTTGTTAGAGTGTCAAATATATTTAACATGGTATTGCTAAATGAGGACAATGTTAATAAACTCTTTGTATGTAATCTCTACTGATGTTGCCGAATGATTAAAAGGAAAATTATACCTCTCTATGAGGGATAGTTATTCTGCTCTTCTCTCGCCTCCACAGTCGGGCATAAGGATTTTGTACAGATCGTGGTTCATCGCTGTGAAGATAAAGGAACTTTTGTCAACATTAGTTTCAACATAAGATTGACAACAATAAACATGATGCGTGAAACACGTTACCTAGTGGAACTTCGATTACTATTCATTGTTTTTGCAGACAGAAATGTGTGGTTGGCATTTGGCTCTCTTATTGTGCTTTCAGCATGTTAGTTCATGGTTCTCATTGTGATGTAACTGCTGATTAGTGACGCTCTATTTATAACATTATACAAATGCGCGCGCATGTCTGCTTATGAAGGTGACGATATAAGTGCGTGCGCATAGAGCAAATTCACAGCAATCGTGAATCTACAACAAATTTTGACCACAAGATGACGCAAAACGTGGCAAATAACGACACACCATGGTAAACTATCGATTTTTACAATAACAATAACTTATTAACGAAGAATCGTCCGAGTACGCCGCCAACGTAACGTATGGAATTCCGCAGAGGTCTGTGCTGGGGCCGACACATTTCACTCTATGCACAAGTGACTTACCTGAGGCAGTGGTCTCTGGATCTCTTTATACGTATGCAGACGATACGACCATCTATTGTGTAGACGAGTCTGTGGACTCTGTCACTAACATGCTCAACAAGGCGCTAAAGGAGCTCATTGAATGGAGTTTGAAAAATTACGTCATACCTCATCTCAAAAAGTGCGAGGCCATGATCTTACACTGATCGAGGCAGCTTCATCGGCCCGCTTAACGCCCTGTCTCTTGTAAACCACACTATAAGATGGGTGACCCACTCAAGGCTGCTAGGTGCCACCATTGATAACAAACTTATGTGGACCTGCCATGCACTAGAGGTTAAGAAAGGATTTGCTAATAAGTTAAATTGGTTAAAACGTAGCCGGTTTCTACCGCGCCATACGCTTTTGGATTTGTATTCTAAAATGATTTTACCTTCCGTAATATATCTGGGGTAGTTTTACCAATAAGAATGGCTTTCACGCCTTGGAATCGTTACATTGTAGAGTTGCTAGGCTAATATGCGGCCTTACGCGAGATATATATGCCTTGCGTAGACGTACTCAAGTAAGCAAAATGGGACCCTTTATTCGTAATGTACATATATACAAAGTAAGGTTAGCTACACTAGCATATAAAATTGTGTGCACCCTCGCTTCTATGGACCATATTATAGTTAAGAATGACAGAACGCACAATTTATGCAACAGGAATAGGGTTATAGTGCCACTCTTCAATAGAATAATAATAGAATAATAATAACGGATTAATCAGTGGCATTTCCACGAGGTGGCTCTTCGTCCACTTATGGGCCTACGATTTAACGTCCTTATCCGAGAAGACTTGAAGGTCTAACCATTTGCAGCTCGTGAACGAAATTGTTTCACAAAGGCAGCACCTTCTACTCGGTTATTTTAAGACCCTGAGTGTTGGTCCGGCCGGGGTTTGAACCCGCGACCTCCCGCACAACAGACCGGCGCTTAACCACTGAGCTAACCGGATTCGATAGCACATAGAGTGTCAATTGTGTGGAACCTGCTCACTCCTGACTTACCAGAGACCTATAGTGTCAAGAAATTTACCAGTATAGCTAGTAAATCACAGGCCCTGCATAATTTAGATTTCGGTGCTGAATAACCGCAAACTGCGCCTCACAATAACGATAATTTTATATATTACTGAACTATTAATTTTAAATATAGACGCTTAATATCAATGATATGGACACAGCAGATCTTGACTTTTAATTCTATATCAGTGTTATTTTAAATAGTGAGTTTTAACAATATTATATATAGTTAGCATTTTAATGTGAAATTTGTATATAGTTAGTTAGTTTATTTTAGTATTATAAACGACCCCACAAGCGGTAAGTTAACGCTTTAATCTTATATGGTGTTTAAATAAAAGTTATTGTAATGTATACGCGAGCGATTACGTCTGATTGCCATTGGATATATAAGAGGACATAATCAGAAAACGAGAAACTGAGCCGTTGTTGTAAAACATATTTCACTCATTGTAATGTTTATTATCCTTCCCTGGATCTCAGTCATTACCAGCAAGCATCATGACACCATTTTCCGAATGGGTTTATAAACTAGCATTTAAAGCCCGATACTAAATAAAGGAAATTACGCTGGCAAGTTGGAGAATGTTGGAATTCAAATAAGCACTGCCACTTTAGCGAGCATGCGCAAATGAGTATGTTTGTTAAAGTTTAAGGGTTACTACAAAGGTAAAGGTATTCATTTATATAGCGCAAATTCTATATGAATATATTCAAATGCGCTTCACAAGATTATTTTTGTGATATGGACTGCTATTGTGGCGCAATGTGCTGCCGTGCAGTTTACAATCATGAGTGATTGTTAGTAACTAAGAATACCAGGCTGTTGCGTTGGGTGACAATCTCCTACTCTTTCTCGAAATAACACAACAAGTTCTTTCACGTCCCCCTCGTATAGATTAGAAGAGGAAGGAGACAAGGCCAACAGCTTGTACGTCCCTGCCCAAGGACGACGAGGCCGGGATTCGAACCCCTGACCTCCCGCACTAGACCGTGCCGCGGCGCTCTACCAACTGAGCTAACCACTGTTACAAACAGTGTTTCTTTTTGTTGATCTTTGCAAGGATTTATTGTTTCATTTTTAAAGTACTAAATGTTACTAACATTTAGTAACTCTCATTGACATGGTGTAGTTTATTCTTCCGAAAATATATCGAAATTATGCAAATTAGTGGCAGCCATTTTTCGATTTTCATTTTTCCTTCTTTCATTGGTAGGTATCTATCTTGGACACTGGAAGCACATCCAAGAACTCCATGTCACTACACAGACAGCCAGGAGCTTTGTCAGACCCGGTGAAAGGATCTTCAACAAACTACCCGTTCCTGCCAGGTAAATGCAAGATTTAGGTTGAGGAAAAGTGGTTTACAGCAGATCTCGTATGAGCGTTACCGCACGGCATGCCGTGACACTGAAATGGTTTTCTCATTCTTTTTGTCCTTCTGTTCCAATCATAATGCAGAGTTACAGTAAGGCAAAGTTACAGTCACACCGCGGCAAAACGGTATGCTCCGCTGGCCAAAAGAACGAAGGCTCTGCTATCAAATACAAATTACCGAGGGTTTCAACTTTTTTAGTAAATAATTTTATAACTTAGTAAGCTCACAATGAATTACAAATTAAGAAAACTTCAACCTGTTAAAGTCTTAGGCTTAGCTTTTAATTAGTTTTCTTAGTTTTTGACAACACAGTTCACAAATGAATACTTTTAAGCAGAAAAGTTAAAATCACGGCATGTGCCTGTTGTTTCTTTTCAGTTTTCGCGGGAAACTGGGGGCGGCCGCGCGCCGACAAGAAATAGCAAATACGCATGCGCGTGACGTTTTGCCGCGGTGTGAGTTACAGTACGGTTACGGTACAGCTACAATGTTGCCGTATTTCTTTCCCACTTATAGAGCAGATTTCGGTATGAGTGGGACAAACTACGGCATGTCCGTAACCGTGCTCTTCTGTAACTCTGTGATTTGATTGGATCAGTAGGACAAGAACAATGGGAAACCATTTCAACGTCACGGTATGCTGTACGGTAACCGTGTTGTATTCAGTGCCGTAGTTTGTCCCACTCCTACGAAATCTGCTCTATGAAATGCTCCACGGTACGGTTACCGCACCGCATGCGATATCAGATCCAATAACAATTGGATCTGACATAGTTACACAGCAAGGTTACAGTATGGTTACGTTAGATAGCGAAGGTCTACAGTAATAACACGTAGAAGTTGAAAACTGAAAACACAGCTATTTCGAGAAAGGTTATCTTCTGCATTGTGTGCATGTTGCGTCATAATAATAATAATATTTAATATTTATATTGCGCACTTATCTATATAAATGGTATTCAAATGATATCCAATGCGCGTCGTGCATGTTGCATCGTGAATCGTGCATGTTGCGTTGCATTCAGTGCACGTTGCGTTGTGAATGTTGTGTTGTGCATCGCTCAACAAATGCAAAGAAATCTCTCCTGATCCCTCGTATTCTTATTGAACTGAATACTTATACACGCGGACTTGAATTAACAGACTCAACATTAACCTAATGCATGTTTGTCTTGAAATGCAATTTGCACAAAACAGCATACAACATGCACGAGATATATCTTTTAATATTTGTATTCGTTTTTCTTTAGGTGGTATGGAAAAGATGGAAAGTAGAAAGCCAAGCATTATATTTGACGGAGAAGTGGATTTTGAAAAAGGTAAGACAAGACAAAGATAACAATTGGCATACATGTACATTTGAGATTAAAGTGTTATATCAAATCAAAATGCGCCCTGCTAAATTTCGTTACTAAGTAACCGTACGATACGCTATGCTGAACAAATGAATAGGAGAGCCGCTGTGGCGTACTAGTGGTTAGCGCATCTGCTAAATTTCGTTACTAAGTAACCGTACGATAGGCTATGCTGAACAAATGAATACGAGAGCCGCTGTGGCGTACTAGTGGTTAGCGCATCTGCCTTTCACGTCGAAGACCCAGGTTCGTTCTCCACTCAAGGCAGTGGTTATTCTCAAGGTGTAAAAACCTGGCTCTATATTGGGACTGTGAATCTCTCGTGGCTCGGATGACCACGTAAGAATGGCTAGCAAATGAGACATGACTAGCAAATGAGACATCAACTCCTTAAAAAAAAAAGGTTTATTTTACGTCTAAGATACAGGAAGCCGTTACCGGGTCTCCCAAGCCAGAGGCTTATATTTAAATATTCCGACGCACTCCAGGATCGAATTGGAATTTGGGTTGGTTTTTGCGGAGGGAGGAAAACCGGAGAAAAACCCTCGGAGAAAGGGCGAGATACCAACAAACTCAACTCACATATGGCGCCGCGTCCGGGATCGAACCTGGGCCACAGAGGTGAGAGGCGAAGCGCTTAACCACTGCGCCACCCCGGCAAGTCTCGTCTGTAAAATTCGATTTATCCGACTGTCAATCAAACGAGTACCGCCCACATTTGATTGACGGTCGGCTAAATTGAACTTGTAACTTTCAGGGTCGCACTTCGACCATCGTGCAATGCAGGCGTGTAATGCAGGCGTGCAATGCAGGCGTTCTATTTGGGAAACCGCGCTATATTTGAACGAGGGAATAATGGGGTGAGGACAAGAAAAGAAGTAGGGGAGGAAAAGGGAAAAATAGGAAGGCCTTCTTATTTTGAAAAACCCCTTCGCCAGCGAACGGACGTTTCTGATTGAAGCGGTACTGACAATATTGGTTGGCACCAATCATCCAATCAGTTTAATATCGAGTTTTGCTTTGCTATTAATTTGGATAAAAGCGTACTTATTTTCAAAAATAAAAACATATTTGTTCATCTACATTTATTAGTATTCGTTTCGTGAAAGGGGACGCTAGAACTGTATTAAAATAAAATTAAAATTTATTGGACTTGATTTTTCGATAGACTTATTGGACGTACCACCAGGATTCAGGTTCGCTGTAACGTTTCGTAAGGACGAGGAAAAGGGACAACAGGGAGGTACATTTATTTAAATGATATGTTACAGTTTATGCTGCTGATGTCGGGAATCTAACTTAAATTTTTATACTACTATTTTCTGCAAAATACCACGTATAAGTTATAGCGGCGGGAACCCTGTGGTTAGATCACGTGCTCATTTTCTCTTTGATTCGTGGTCATCCTCGTTATATTCAGGCTCAGCCCATTACTGTTTCAATAATATTCACGCTGTTCAACTGCAAACTTCCTTCTAACTGGTAAGTAGAACTTAGAACAATGCTGAACAAACGACTGACCACGAAATGACATCATCAGATCACGTTATCTCACCACAGGGTTCCCAGCGTTATAATTTATATAAAGAAGTTAGTTTAGATTTTCGACATCAACAGCCTTTAACTATAATATAAGTTAATGTGGTTTTCACCAGATGGAAAATTATGGCATTCATGAGCAGCCAAGAGGCCTTTTGCAGGAAACACGTGCTGATATAATACTTCATTTACTAACGAATGAATTGAGCTCGTGATCCCCATGGGAAAGGCGTTGCCATGGATGCTGGAGAGCAAGTTATCTTTAAATACGCTGTTTTAAAAAGATCGACAATTGATTGGAGGTGGAAAATAATATTTACAAACAGGTTTTGCTATAATAACACTACCGATTTCGTACAAGTGCCTTTAAATATATGAATTAATACTTTTTTGCCCTCCAGTACAAGCACGTTATTGCATTCCGGCAAAAGGCCCAGTACAGCACCATAGTTTGGAGTTTGGGTTCTGTGTTACCATCTGTAATTCAACAAAGACTGCAATGAGCCTAACCAATAGAGCATTAATCTCCAATACGCGCGCTCGTGCGATGCAAAGATAATGTTTAAGTAACAGTCCGCGCAAGAGGTAGGCACAATTCTATTGTTCAGATGCAATTTGCTTTCCCCACTTTAGTATTTTCTGTTTTTCATACCGACAACTCATCAACCCTTAAATCATAAATTTCTGAAATTATATCCACTAAAAATGCATTTTAAAGGTAGAGTTCTTTTGTGTGAAAACATTTTGTCCAATCAGAAGAGTGCAAAACAATAACCAAGAAAACATTCAATTCAAAAATGTTCCCCATATTGAAAGTTCGTCATATTGAAAGTTATGTGAATTTTCACTAGATGCAATTCAAATCTGTTTACAAAATGAGAAAAAATATTCTTCTTCTTCAATTCTAGATATATTTTAATGTCTAAGCCAATGAGGTGGAAGATTGAAACAATACCACAATTAGCACCTTTTTACATTCCATGCATAACATATGCCTACCTCTTGCGCGGACCATTACTTAATAATGGCCCAATCCCGGTTTCTGGGAAACTACCCACCCACCCCTCCCTTGGATATGCATCGTTTATTAATGACTAACCAGTAAAGGTTAGGGTGAAGTGTGGGGGAGGGGTGGGGGTTTCCCAGAAACCGGGATTGATCCGTCTATTTTTAGTAACCGGAAGCAACTGAACCAAGTGCGCGTGCGATAACAGCGGCAAAATATTTTCGCGTCATGCGTTGTTGTCGCACGCTCGCGCACCTTGCTTCAGCTGCTTCCAGTCACTAAAATAGGTTTTATTATACATTATCATCGCACACCGCACATTACAAAATTGTCTTTTACTTATGTTCTCTTGTCCTAACTTGTGACAAAAAGAAGAACACAAAGGATAGAGCGATATACTGTGAAGTGATAGCTCTTTGAGATGTTTTTAAAATGGTATAACAGTCACGCTAATTTTATTGGACCTTTCTGGTGGTGTGAAGAGCATCCCGTTCCCTTTCTCACTCTAATTTAAAACAAAAATGTTACTTGGTGATCGCGGATGCAGGATGAGGTCGCTGCCGTTGTGGAAAGGCATAGATCGAGTTTCCTATGAGTGTGCACGTTACTGTAATGACTTATTGAAATGGCTTCGTTATCGTTTTCTTTCTTTCTGATCCAATCAAATTACAGAGTTGCGGTACGGTACGGTTACAGTACAGTTACAGTAAGACTAAGGGCATGCCATATTTTTGTCCCACTTTTGTCAATATCAAAGTATCTTACATCTTTTTGGTGTGGTTGATACTCCTGTAACCTATAGTTATTCTCTTCTCAGAACCAACTCCTGCACCAGTCGCACCGCAGGTGCTGAATGTGGCCGAAATATTGGCAGGAACGAACCTGGAGGACTTGGAATACAGCGATAACGAAGATGAAGAAGAAGAACAATCAGACGAGGACACTAAGGAGGTACATTCACTTATAGCCTTTTTGGTATTAGCCAACTTCTGAGCGTTCTTTCCAAACTGCATTCAGTGCTCGTGAGGACTTTAAAGGAACCTCCACTGATAAACAATGTTTGCTTTCAAATGTTTGTTATGGATATCTAAATTTAATGCTGTGTTTGTTATGGATATCTAAATCTAATGATGCGATTGTTATGGACATCCAATGGGTTGAATTATGGTTCAGATCCCCTTTAAAGGGAACCTCCACTGATAAACGATGTTTGCTCTTAAATGTTTGTTATGGATATCTAAATCTAATGCTGTGATTGTTATGGATATCTAAATCTAATGATGTGTTTGATATGGATATCTAAATCTAATGCTGTGATTGTTATGTCAGTTTTGGACCAATTTTCCTGTCCGTAAAACTCATCTGAATTTCCCGGGTACCGCTATCTTTGATGTTATGATGTCACACGGTTTCCCCTATTGTTATACAATAGAAAAGCTATTGTTTTCTGACAATGTAGGCATTTCACCTTTTCTGTGTCGTGTAATAGTTTGATGCAGCAGAAATTAAGTGCAATTTTGTAATGTTTTTTATCGGTAGTCATCGGAGAGAAATGGTGAAGCTGTGGACGATGGCAAAACCGGTGAGCTGATAGCTAATGACATATTAATATTCCCACTTCGTGCATAGTAAAAACAATCCAAGCAGGTGATTGGCTAATGACAGTGCTTTATTGGTGATCGCAGCACGCTGTGCGCTCAGTTGAATAAATGGTTTAGAGACTATATTTGTGTTTTATTGGCAAATACAGGCACTTGCTGACCATTCGGCTTTCGGCCTCACTATTTTGAGTCCATCGTACAGTCAGTGCGTGCCTATATTTGTCAACAAAACTTGTACGCCATTCGCTAACCCTTTAATAATGTGCAACTTTTAGCTTAACTCCGTTAAGCTATAATCTACTTTTCTTTAGTTACTAAAAGTTGTATCCATATTCTTAGGTGAATTAATAAGAAGTGACAGCTTGGAGAACATTCTTGTCAAGGTTGGTATTCACTGATGTTAGATAGTCATTGGAATAGGAAATTCACTGAACGAGGGAGGGGGAACAGACAACACAAAAATCCCATTGTAGGGGGCTGGGGTCGAATCATGAAAGCGAGGTTGAGCGGTCCAGAATGGTAAATTTACCTGTTTTCGTGCTATTTCCGACATTTAAAAGTTTAGAAACATTTACAAATGGTAATTAAGGGGGACGTTTTGTCAAAAACTCCGATATTTTAAATTTTGCGGAAGATTAAGACAGTTTCGCCGACCAACCTCTCTTTCATGATTTAACCCCAGGACCCTGCAGGTTTACATGTGGTCTATACAAGATTAAATTGAAATGCCCAACATGAAATGAAATACAGCAAAATTCCAACTGAATACTTCGTTATAGCATTTACCCTGCTATTGCAGTACTAAGTAGTGCAATTTCAATGCCATGATACAATTAATTTTGCTGTAGTTGTTACATTGATTATGATAAGGTAATGAGAAAACTTAAATGAGGATTGCATTTTATTTGTTAAAACTGTAAAGGTGTTTTCCAAGTAGCTTCCATGTGACTCACGATGATAATATTAATAGTTCTACACTTGTCAACCAAAAACACTTGTCAATCATAAACACTTGTCAATCATAAACACTTGTCAATCATAAACACTTGTCAATCATAAACACTTGTCAATCATAAACACTTGTCAATCATAAACACTTGTCAATCAAACAACAACGGTAACTAAGGGTATGTTCGATTGACCGTATTCCAGAATAACAATACATGGAATAGTCTCTGGAAATCACTGATTCAGGCACATTTTGCACTGTAAGCTACAAACGCTTGCTGACATAAGATAATCAGGATACATTTAGTATTCCAGTGGCTAAAACATCCCGATATAAGTAATTTGTAGTGATCATTATGTGCATTCTTATTCCGAGATACGGGCAATCGAACGCACGAGCTAAAGGTGGCGGAGCTAATAATGGGGCTGTGGCATTACGAATTGTGAGCAAAGATTAATTCTCACAATTTATCAAACCCATTTCTGTTAACAGGGTCAAGACGAAACTCAACCTGCTGCTGCGATCCAACCCAGCGCAGCAAAGGAGACATGGGCCATCATGATAGATGTGTCAAAACCTGTGAATGATTTTCATAAGCGAGTTCCTGAAATGGCCCACAAGGTATCCTTTCCTTCAAGCCTGGTTATAAACTTCACAATCTTCTATCTATTTTTAAATGAATTAAGATCATCGTAGTTTGGCTTTTTAATATTTTCAAGGAAAAGTTTGATTCAATCCCGGAAACCTCTCCAGTTCCCTGGCTAACCCCGGAACTTGAACTTAATGACTTTGACATTAGCAGTTTAGAAGGTTGGAGTTGAGCTATAAGAAATCTATAAGAAAGCATGGCCCTCTTTTCCATAACATCGAGTCTGTAGTGCTCGACAGTTTCAATTCATGCGAACTAGGGACGGATTACTAATCTGATATGGTCTCATAAAGCATGCGTTTAGTCGGTTATGCATCTTTTTCTTGATCAGTTCATATTACATTTGTTATACAGTGGGACTTCGAGCCTGACACATTTCAGAAGCAAGCCATTCTACGCCTTGAGACTCACGACAGCGTGTTTGTAGCTGCACACACGTCAGCGGGCAAGACGGCAGTTGCAGAGTACGCTATTGCACTGTCAGACCGACATAGGACTAAGTACGTGATATATGTTGACATATGTGTTATGTTGTACGATGTTGTATTCATGCATGAATGTTGTATAACGTATGATGTTGTATAATGTATGATGTATGGTGCTGTATGATGTACGATTTTGTATGGATGTTGTAAAATGCATGATTTTGTACGATGTTGTATGGATGTTATGATATACGATGTTGTATGATGTACGATGCTTATGGATGCTGTATAATGATGTATGATGTTCTGCGATGATGTATGATGATTTATGATGTTCTACGATCTTCTACGATGTTGTATGAATCTTGTTTTATGTATGATGTTGTATGGATGTTACGATGTTGTATGATGGTGTATGGATGGTGTATGGATGTATGGTTGTTGTACGATATTTTACGATGTTGTATGGATGTTGTATGGTTCTACGATGTTGTATGGTTCTACGATGTTGTATGGATGTAGTATAATGTATGATGTTGTATGATGTTGTATGAATGTAAAATGTATGATGTTTACGATATTGTATGATGTTCGATGTTGTATAGATGTATGGTTGTTCTACGATGTATAATGTATGATGTTGTATGGATTTTGAATGATATTGTATGGATGTTGTAAAATGTATGATATTGTACGATGATGTATGCTGTACAATGTTGTATGGATGTTGTATGATGTTGTATGGATGTTTTACGATGTTGTATGGATGTTTTACGATGTTGTATGGATGTTATATGATGTTCTACGATGTTGTATAGATGTTCTACGATGTCGTATAGATGTTGTACGATGTTATATGGATGTTGTACGATGTTGTATGGATGGTGTATGTTGTTCTACGATGTTGTATGGATGTTTTATATATGATGTTGTATGATGTTCTACGATGTTGTATGATGTACGATGTTATATGGATATTGAATGATGCTCTACGACGTTGTATGTATGTTTTATGTATGTTGTATGATGTACGATGTTGTATGGATGGTGTATGGATGTTGTATAGTTGTTGGATGATGATGTACGATGTTGTATGGTTGTTGTGTGATGTATTTTGTATGTATGTTGTGTGATGTGGTACGATGTGGTATGATGTTTGTATGTTGGATGTTGTACGATGTTGTATGTTGTATGTTGTACGTTGCTGTATGATCTACGATGTTGTATGATGTTGTACGATGTTCTATGGATGGTGTATGGATGTTGTTTGGATGTTGTATGATGTTGTACGTTATATCTGCAAAAATCACAGCTAATTCATCGTTGTTACCCTCATTAAATGATATGAATTCTACAACAGTTATAGTGTGACCCTTTCACCTTTTCGTGCACAAACTATGTTGCTAGGTTTTTTTTTAATCCTCCAATGCACAGGACAGTCTACACATCGCCAATCAAAGCTCTATCAAATCAAAAATTCCGCGACTTCAAGAAGACTCTCTGCGTGGCACATCCGGGACTTGACGTTGGCCTGCTGACGGGTGATGTTCAGATCAAACCAGAGGCGTCCTGTTTGATAATGACCACAGAAATCCTACGGTAACTCTGCAATTTGATTGGATAAGAGAGGCAAAACAATTTGGAAGCCATGTCAATGTTAGACAGCCACATTTGGCCTATTAAAGATTTGTTCTGTCATTCACAAATTTTACATTCGCTCTTAAAAAAAAACAGTGAGCCATCTCGCCCATCTGTATTTTTATTGATAGCAGTAGAACGTTAAAGTGCCACTACGACGACATTCGACCATTTTCTTTTCTACTTTTTTTGTCTTCCAAAACGACAGTGTCGAAAATATCCAAATCAGTGAAAAATATTACCAAAGGACCAAGTTAATCTATGAATTTTGCGGAGAGTTTACCGTCGAAATCACGTCCGCCATTACTGAAGTGCATTCCAAATTCTTCGCGATTTTCGACCAGCATCGTGGCGTCATTTATCGATGCGTCGCTCTTGTAAATGCATATTTCCATTCAAAACTTCGTTCTTTCATTTCCATTTTGGAAAACAAATAGTATAAACATGTACTTACAAATAAGTTGATGCGAAAGTTTGTGTAAAACGTAGCCCCGCATGTTGTTGTGTTGAGAAAATGGCGTCACGTCCGCTGGAAATTAGCTCTGTCACAGGAACGGGTTCGAATAATGGCGGACCCCAAAAAAATAAGACGTCCCGTCGTCATATCAAAAAACGGTGTGGGTAGGAAAAATATAGCAACTTTACTTTACAAATACGAAAAAATAATATACAAATACGATCTCAAAATTTGATCTAGTGGCACTTTAAGTTATGAGAAGTACAACTGTCTCACCTCTTTTATTTCAGTTCCATGTTATACAATGGTTCTGACGTCATCCGTGACGTAGAATGGGTCATATTCGATGAGGTGCATTACATCAACGATGCTGAGGTAAAACTAGGTAGCAATACGTGTACAGTCAACTCTCGCCTTGCGGACACCCCGCTATTACGGACACCCCGTTATTACGGACACCCCGTTATTACGGACACCCCGTTATTATGGACACCCCGTTATTACGGACACCCCGTTATTACGGACACCCCGTTATTATGGACACCCCGTTATTACGGACACCCCGTTATTACGGACACCCCGTTATTATGGACACCCCGTTATTATGGACACCCCGTTATTATGGACACCCCGTTATTACGGACACCCCGTTATTATGGACACCCCGTTATTACGGACACCCCGTTATTATGGACACCCCGTTATTATGGACACCCCGTTATTATGGACACCCCGTTATTATGGACACCCCGTTATTACGGACACCCCGTTATTATGGACACCCCGTTATTATGGACACCCCGTTATTATGGACACCCCGTTATTACGGACACCCCGTTATTATGGACACCCCGTTATTATGGACACCCCGTTATTATGGACACCCCGTTATTACGGACACCCCGTTATTACGGACACCCCGTTATTACGGACACCCCGTTATTACGGACACCCCGTTATTATGGACACCCTGTTATTACGGACACCCCGTTATTACGGACACCCCGTTATTACGGACAGCAGACAGAATCCCGGCGAACGCTACAGAGATTTGACTCAGAATAACTCCCGCTATTGTGCACTCTCGCTATTACAGAAATGCGGACACTTCACGCGGTCCCAACGTAACATTTTTTGTTTCGTCTCTCGTTATAGCGGACACCCAGGCCTTCAAAAAAAAATCTTACTTGTCTGGAAGTGACATGAACAATCTCAGCTACAATTAGTTGATGCAGTAATGT
Organism: Actinernus sp. WN-2022; assembly: GCA_030867875.1. Taxonomy (NCBI): domain Eukaryota; kingdom Metazoa; phylum Cnidaria; class Anthozoa; order Actiniaria; family Actinernidae; genus Actinernus; species Actinernus sp. WN-2022. The sequence goes on from JAOWCC010000936.1 coordinate 69,999,316, forward strand.
CTAGCTTCATAAACACTCCACCTTAGTAGACATTTGGGGACTAAATGTCAATAACGTGGAGTTGTTTCTTCTAGAGCGCGGTCAATTTGCACTCGGAAGCGAGTTTAACAGGTTTGGAAAGAAAGTTAGTGAAACTGCTGCCAAAAGCAGAAAGTCACAGAGCAGCATCGGACGCTTTTTCATGAAAGAATGACTTGGATATCTCGGTCTGACTGACTGAACGCAGGTTACACGGAACGTATGCCTTGTCAGCGCTTTCATAGATCCTTAGAGCAAAATCTTGGTAAAAGGTGTCCATGAGTTAGCAAATCGAACTAAAGATCACCATTAATCTGGATTAGCGTAATCGGGCTTTGAGGAACCGGGTCCAGATTCGTTTGCTAAAGTTAGTGGTACAGTAGCATGCGTTTGCAAAGTGTTAATGATTTTGTCCGTTCTCTTTAGAGAGGTGTGGTTTGGGAAGAGGTCCTAATAATGTTGCCTAGTCACGTGAGCATTATCTTGCTATCAGCTACTGTGCCAAACACGATGGAGTTTGCAGACTGGATTGGGTAAGAAATCGCGGACTGCCTCTTACGTCATCCCCAAAGATCTACAATTTAACTCGCTACAGGCATGGCCGCCTGTCGTCGCGGACTTTTCTCAGGCTACTGTCATGGCTAATTATCGCATTCCACTATTCTCCATTTCATTTTTAATATTTTTGTTTTTTCATTTTTACTCGTCCATCGATCTTTTGTAGGCTGCCTGCAACTTACTTGTCTTTGTCAGGCCTTACTTATATATTTTTCCTGTCGTAAATAGCGATCAAATAGTTTCCGCTAAGGGACCGGTTCATTAGAGAGGGGGGAGGGCTGGTGCAAAATGGGGGAGGATCTCCAATTTTCATGCAGCAAATTAGGGGGCCATAGTAAGTTCGAGGGGGAAATGGGGGAGGGTTCATCAAAAATTGAGCATGGATTGTTTCGTTTGCTCCAGCCCCCTCTAATTAATGACCAGCCCCTAAGTATTACATAAAATAAACCGCTGCCATCTTGGATGTTGTCATGCAAGAGATACTTCTCATGCAGCTGTTTGGCACATTAGCCAAGTATTACGTTTGTTGTGAGAATTAACACGTAAAAGTGAACACTAAAACTACTGGATTCGTCTCCCACTCTCACTTTCCTTTCTTCCTCGTTACCGCCATAATATCTTGCTGTTATTCAAATCCAAGTTGCACATTTCGTTTTGTTCTCTCGGGAAAGTGGATGAGAAACCAAGGATGCGTTGCCATTTACACCGAAAAACCAGAAATTCCGGTTGGAAAATCAAATGGTACGCGTCATTTGGTTTGGAAAGTTTTGGAAAACGTGGGCTACCTGTGGTTGAGGTAATCCACTTTTCCCGCTCTTTTCGGTCTCTCCGGTGGCGGGCGTATCATTGCTATATTTATTTCCCATTTTTATTTTATTTTTAAAGGGATACCCGAGTGAAAAACACATTGGGGCTCAAAAGAATCTTCAACATGTTCTTTGTTCAGAAAATGTATTAAAATTTGATCAAACGTTTTTAGTATTAAGAACGAGCACCTCAAAGTTGGCCCCACGAAGACATGGGCGCCGCCATCTTTGTTTGCATTTACGGAAGTGACGTCACTTCGTCCCACCAGCGTTCTCACTCTCACTTATTAGGTGTTTTTAGGATGATAAACGCCTTAACTGTACCTCACATACATTGTAGTTCTTATACTTATTCAGAAGTCACTCGAGTCTTTTAAGCCATGTTGTTTTGCTGTTATTAAATGGCAGTTACGAGACCTTGTTGTTCGTCTGATAATTTCTCGCCTTCCCAATGCTTTTCTTCCTCCTCCCAGTCTTCTGAACTTTTCTCATAATGTCGTCTTCATCATAATTCCGGTTTCTGTAAGAATTCCTCTGCAATCTCGATGAAAATCATACAAAGACAAGTAGCCGCGATACGTTGGTGGGACGAAGTGACGTCACTTCCGTAAATGCAAACAAAGATGGCGGCGCCCATGTCTTCGTGGGGCCAACTTTGAGGTGCTCGTTCTTAATACTAAAAACGTTTGATCAAATTTTAATACATTTTCTGAACAAAGAACATGTTGAAGATTCTTTTGAGCCCCAATGTGTTTTTCACTCGGGTATCCCTTTAAATTCCAAACCGAATAGTTTGTTGTAAATAGTAAGCACCCTACGTCAGCATGTTTTATTAAATTTACAAACTTTACCACACGTCTTCTCAGGCGAACGAAACGCAAGAAAATTTACGTCATCAGTACAGTTAAGCGCCCAGTCCCCCTGGAGCACTTTCTATACACAGGCAACAGTAACAAGACCAGTAACGAGCTGTTCCTTCTCGTGGATCAGAACAGCAAGTTCTTAACGCGTGGATATCAAGCGGCCATTGATGCTAAGAAGGAACGAACGAGTAAAGGAAAAGATGCTTATGGTGCTAAGGGGGCTCGAGGAAGCAGCAACCCCAAAACGGTGAGAGAACGGTGTAATTTTCAACAGAAATCGCCGTATGGAAAGACTACTGACCTATTAGCACATCATTAACATCGCTTAAATGTAAAATATAAGCAAATACCACAAAGGAGATGTTTTTGCCGATGGTGTTCTTCACAGATCAGTTTTAGGTCCGTTTTAGGTCCCCAGGACAGACTTTTTTTACAACAGTGTAGGCGACTTTGGCTTTTTAGAACAACCTTTATGGGGTCGCGTACGCGCCTCACGTCAGCATTACTATGACGTGTAAGTGCGCCGGCCTAATGCGTGCGTGTAAGTTTGACGTGACGAGTGTCACTGAGAACCAAACATTAAATAAGCAATAACCTACTTGTGGCGTTGGAATATGCACTGATATTTGTCCACAAATATTATCTGTTCCGAGAAGGGAACATTTTCCGGGAGCGAAGCTCGAGGGAAACTGAGTTTCGAGGAACAGATTATGTCCTAGGACAAATATTAATTCATATTTAAAAGCCACAAAGTAGGCTATTGACTTTATAATCCTTCATCTTTTATCGGGAGCCCTTGCGCGCTACGCTCATGATCACAGGGGAGCAATTCCACTGATTACGCGAGAGAGAAAGTATTTGATGGATTATAAGATGTAGTAAGTGAACACTTACCTTTCATGTGGTGATCAATCCGGATGCATCAGTTAAACTCTATTCAATGAACAGGACGAAACGCGTGATCTGATTGGTCGATAGCCATAATCTGTTAGAATACAGATGCACAGATGAAGTCACGTGCGCGCTCTATTTTGTTGGGAAAGCTTACTAATTGTTGTATCAAACAAATAGATGTCATTTTGCGTTGGGTGTGGCCTCTTTTAGATGCACAGAAGACGTCAAAACATGAAGATCAAAACATCCATGACGTCACTCGGCTGCGTCTCGTGGTGTACTTCTTTGTTCTTTTCACATTTGGGCGTCGTCTGTGCATCTATTTAGCAATTCGACTGCGAGCTCAAGGTTTCTATGGGTAGATAGTTGGTGAGTGGCGCAGCCCCGAGTCTACTATCAAAGTCGATAGAAACGAGTCAGTCTAATTGTTTTAGCATAACCAAGCCACCGTTCTATCAACTTAGCGATCGAGAAAACTGAGAAAAACTGGCAGCACGCAGGTCAGACTATCGATAAATCGACTCTGCCTGGCTAGTCAATCAGATGGGGAGTTTGCCAATAGACAGCGGCTGGGTTATACTTAGCCTGCTATGCAGACGTATTTTTTCTCTCTCGTAAATTCGCAGAAAAAAGTAACGTCTGCTTACCCGAGCGCTTAATTAGTTTCCAATATGTTATGGACCAATCATATTTTACCTTCCATATCCTGGAAAGTGACATAATGTTGCATTGAAAAGGAATTCAGACAATACATTTGCCATTGACCAATCATAGGAGAGTGTTCACTGGCGCGCCAATTCACTAAAATTCTAACGATGGCTTTGATTGGGCAGAAAAATAAAACAAACGTGCTGACGTCGTGCTTGCATATTGGAAACTAATTAAGCGCTCGGGTAAGCAGATGGTACTTTTTTCTTCGAATTTATGAGAGTGAAAAAATACGTCTGCATAACAGGCTAGGTTATACTAAAAGAGGATAAATTCACAGCAACAGCGCGTCTATTTGTGAAATAAATCACGACGGTTTATTACCTCAACCTTAGGATCGAAATGTGTGGCTGTCCTTGGTAACGATGTTGGAAAAGAAAGACAAATTACCAGTGGTGGCGTTTACGTTTTCTAGAAAGCGATGCGAAGAGAATGCTGATCATCTGTCAAATCTAAATCTTACTACATCCCTGGAGAAAAGCAGGATACATGTGGAAATGCAGAAGTACTTGTCGAGACTGAAGGGGACAGATAAAACACTGCCGCAGGTGATAAAGCAGATTTCGAATGATTGGGACAACCGTACTGTAACGTTGCCGTACTCAAATCAAATATGTTGTTTAAATCAAATATGTTGTTTAAATCAAATATGTTGTTTAAATCAAATATTGTAGACTGCGAACAGTCCCTCCTTTTCCCTCCATTGATAGTAATTTCAGAGCGAGCGAAGAGAAAATAAAATCGCTCCGAAATTACTATAAATGGAGGGAAAAGGAGGGACTGTTCGCAGTCTACGGATATTGAGGCTTATTAGACCTCTAGCAGATCATGCTAATGATCCTAGCATTCTCCACACGCTATTAATTACGTTCAATATTTACAACTCACAACGCCCAACTCATATGTTGATTTTTACGGATGGAGGAAAACCGGAGAACCCGAAGAAAAAGCCTCACAGCATGGATGAGAATCAACAAACTCAACTCACGTATGACGTCACGTCCGGGAGTCGAACCCGTGTCACAGTGGTGAGAGGAGAGCACTTACATGCTGTGCCACCAAGCTCCCCAGTACTGTAACTCTGTAATCTGATTGGATCAGAAGGACAAAGTCAATGGGAAAACCATGTCAATGTCACAGCATGTTGAACCTCTCCACTCATACGAAATCCTCTCTAAACTATACAAATACAACTGACTGGTTTCTTGTTTGTGGTATGAATAATTATGTGAACGTGAATGTGAAAATTTTCTTTCCTAATTGAAGGTAATTATCTGAATTTATATTCTTTTAAGGTTACTCGCATGCAAGAACTTCTCAAGCGTGGTCTAGGAGTTCATCACAGTGGTATTTTACCGATCCTGAAGGAGGTATGTCCTCTGTATTGGAGAAACCCCTGGATGGAAACCATCCCTATCCATCTCCTATCCCTCTACCCCTCCCTTGGGTATACATGTATAATTATGATTAACCATTAAACTATCCACCCACCCCTCCCTTGGGTATACATGTATAATTAATGATTAACTATTAAAATATCCACCCACCTCTCCCTTGGGTATACATGTGTAATTAATGATTAACCATTAAACTATCCACCCACCCCTCCCTTGGGTATACATGTGTAATTAATGATTAACTATTAAAATATCCACCCACCTCTCCCTTGGGTATACATGTGTAATTATGATTAACCATTAAACTATCCACCCACCCCTCCCTTGGGTATACATGTATAATTAATGATTAACTATTAAAATATCCACCCACCCCTCCCTTGAGTATACATGTGTAATTATGATTAACCATTAAACTATCCACCCACCCCTCCCTTGGGTATCATGTGTAATTATGATTAACCATTAAACTATCCACCCACCCCTCCCTTGGGTATCATGTGTAATTATGATTAACCATTAAACTATCCACCCACCTCTCCCTTGAGTATACATGTGTAATTATGATTAACCCATTAAACTATCCACCCACCCCTCCCTTGGGTATACATGTGTAATTATGATTAACCATTAAACTATCCACCCACCCCTCCCTTGAGTATACATGTGTAATTAATGATTAACCATTAAACTATCCACCCATCTTTCCCTTGAGTATACATGTGTAATTATGATTAACCATTAAACTATCTACCCACCTCTCCCTTGGGTATACATGTGTAATTATGATTAACCGTTAAACTATCCACCCACCCCTCCCTTGGGTATACATGTGTAATTATGATTAACCATTAAACTATCCACCCACCCCTCCCTTGGGTATACATGTGTAATTATGATTAACCATTAAATTTAGGGTGTAACGGGGGAGGGGTGGGGTGGGGTTTCCCAGAAACCGTGATTGATCCATTCTATTTTGTTTATTCGATTGATATTTATTTTTCAGATGATCGAGATCCTCTTCCAGGAAGGCCTCGTTAAGGTTGGTTAAGATTTTTTTTAATCCTGCAGCACATCCGAAAGAACACTTTTAAAGGGAACCTCCTGAAAAACAATGTTTACTCTCAAATGTAACCTTATGGCTGCCTAAACTATTGCTGTGTTTGTATCCTGCAAATTGTACACTAACCCAATATTGGACTTTCACACACAACAGCTACCAGAACTCTTTGCGCGGATCCTTTTATTATCCTAATTTGGGCCATTGTCTTGAAGTTTCAAAGAAGATTTAAAATCTGAATGAGAAAAATAATTCGAAAAGGATTGTGGTAGTTGTAGTAAAATGACGCCATAATAATATCCTATTCCTGTCCATAAAACGTATTTGAATTTCCTTCGTGCCGCCTTCTTGGATCTCAAGACATCACGGCACAGTTGCTCCTTTCGTCAGAAGAAAATAGTAATGTAAATTCCAAGATGGCGGCGCGCTGGAAATTCAAATGAGTTTTATGGACAGGAACATCGGTACATAAGTGACATCTAGTGTACAATAGACAAACAGTAACACATTTAGGCAGCCATAACAACCATTTGAGAGCACAGATTGTTTTCCAATGGAGGTTCTTTTAATATTCTGATTTGGTAATGAGCTTGGCCTCCATTCTGTTGAATAATGTGCTGCAAATAATTGCTCTTCAGAAATCCTTGTATGCACACAACACTCGAACGAACTCGTTGTAAAACTTCTCTAAAAAGACAAAACGATTATTTCAATGTTCTTTCTTAAAGGGCTGTGTCACGGTGATATGTCTTTAAATTCGTATTCCGGGCACAGTTATTTTCAGCGATTTTCATATCAACTGACGAACCTCGAGCACATGTGGGATGGTTAAAATCAAAGTAAATATGCATAAATGACTAACAGGCTGTGTATAGACTTAGTCAAGGAAAATATTGCATATAATTTCAGTCAAGCACCGAGTAAGAGACGTTAACTGTGTGTAGCTAATTAACAGCCACCAATCGAACATTGACTCCACTCATGAATGCACAGCAGCATGACATAGCCCCTTTAAATACATGTTTTTATATTTGGCATCATCTCCTCTCGTTCTTGCTTTAGCTCCTTTTCGCTACCGAGACCTTTGCCATGGGAGTCAATATGCCGGCTCGTACAGTCGTATTCGACTCCATAAGAAAGAACGACGGTAAATGTTTTAGGGACCTGCTAACAGGAGAGTATATCCAGATGGCTGGACGAGCGGGACGAAGAGGCAAGGACTTGACAGGAACGGTTATTATACTGTGTAAAGGAGATGTGCCCGAGATGTCTGACCTGCACAAGATGATGCTCGTAAGTAGATACGATAACGAACATATGGTAATGAGCTCAAGGAGTTATAGCCTGCTATACTAGACGTCGTTCTTTCAGCCAGAAAAGTCTCTGGGTAGTAATTCACGTCTCCTAAACCACAGGGCTTCATGAGTTTCCGATTGCAAGCGCTCATGTCTGGACTGTCTTCTTTTTACCTGAACAGACACTGAGAAATAATAATCATTCTGACTTTGGATAATCCTTATTCTTTCGTAGGGTAAGCCAACCACCCTTGTGTCCCAGTTTCGCCTGACGTATTCCATGATAATCAACCTACTTCGTGTAGAGCAGTTAAGAGTGGAAGACATGATGAAGAGAAGCTTTTCTGAGTTCTACCTTCAGCGCGACGCTAATGAACGCAAACAGAAAGCTGAGGAGTTAGAGAAGAAGCTCGCTGGTATTCAGGATGTGGACTGCGTGCTTTGCAGTGAGGATATGAAGGCGTATTACAAAGCATGCAGCGAGCTCAATGACCTCACTCGGAAAATAAAAGTAAGGGCGTAAATTAAGAGCGCGTTCGGTTAACTCTATTCCAGAAAAAGAATAGATGAATTAGTCTCTGCACTGTGAGCTACAAACGCTTTCTGACGTATGATTTTCAGGATACATTTAGTATTCCAGTGACTAAAAATTCCAGATATATAAGTGATTTGTAGTGACCATTCTGTGTATTCTTATCCCGGAATACGGTCAATCGAACGTACCCTTAGTATACTGCAGAGCGGACATTATTTGGAACGAAAGAGATGTTTATTTTCTGTTGAGTGAGATGGTGAAGCAAGCATCAAAATTAAACAAGCCGAGGCACGGACGGCGCTCGCTTTGCCTGCTAATATTCAGGAACAGTCTTTCCATCTCTTCGATGTTTGCTAAGTTTGAGGGCTTGTCAGAAGCGGCCAAGATTGATCTACTTTACAAACCTCTGCCTCAGTGTTGTCCTAGTCTTTGTTTTCCTAAGCTCTAACATATTATAGGAGATTGTGAAGACTTTCAAGCCTGTGCAACACCAGATTTAACTGTTTAGTTTTTAGATTTAACTGTTAAGTACAATATTGCACTAAAGACTAGTTGTTTGATTCTCCCCCATTTTACTTTTCTTAACTAGTTGTTTGATTCTCCCCATTTTATTTTTCTTAACAGGTAGCCGTCCTTTCCTCTCCACATGGACAGAGGGCTCTGTCGCCTGGTCGAATTGTTGTTTTAAATACCGCTGATCACAAGAACGCATTAGCGGTAATACTTCAGGGAGCGTCGAGCCCGTACCAGTCTTTGGCTTCAACCCAGACTCATAGTCAAGGCGCAGGGGATAAGACCTTTACTGTACTGGTAATATGTGATGCCCAGGCTGGAGATGCTGGTAGGTGATTCTGCTGCATAGACTGCTGCAAAACACGTATTAAGACAGTCCTAACATATGACTTGCTATGGCCCGTAACTCCCAATTTACACTGGCTTCCAGTCAAAACTAGAATAATCTTTTAAGATACTTACTACCACTTACAAAGCTATTGATCGTTTGCATTGACGTCACAAAAAAAAATTGCCTCAAGAAAATACATATTGGTAAAATATTTTTAATGCTGTGTATAGAGCAGGTAAAATATAGAAATGACCGAAATTTTGGAGCAATAGAGTACTTCGTAACCGAGCTGTCGGCCAAATAATATTCGAACAATTTAGTGTAATTAGTATGCGGCGGCCATGTTGGTGTACAGCTTTAGTACACCAAGATGGCGGTCAAAAACGTACTCTACAAATAAAGCTGTTTTCTCCATCAATATGATTAGCATTCATTTCAAAACACTTGAGATATCACTTTTAAAGGTTTATCAAGTCTAAAATTTGAAATTGGCCGAAATATATGGATTTCCTTGACATTTAGGAAACACACTGACCTGGGCTGTCACAAAATTCAAAGTACTGTAACTCAAAAAAGAAAATCCGTATCGACGTAATTATTTCGAAGAATACTGAGAATACCGATATCTAAATCATATCAAAAGAACAGCTTCATATATCTCATAGTTTAGATTTTAGAATTTTGATGACGTCACATGCAAAGGATCTATCCATGGTATGTACCCTTCGTATATTTCTCAATTAATTAAAGTCAGAGGTCAATGAGCTACTGCTGATCGTACTGTCCTTTAAATCACTGTCTACTATTGGCGATAGGTCATTTACCTCAGCCGCACCTTTTCTATGGAATAAATTACCTACTAACATTAGGGAAGTCAAATCCTATGACTATTTCAAGAAACAGCTGAAGACTTACTTATTCAGAGAAGTCTTTGGCCTTTAGCTACTATTTAGGACTAGTTTTATTATCGCTATTATCGACCAAACTTATCATTACTCGACCAAACTGTGACATTACTCGTAGTAATAGAATTTTATTGGACTGTTATTCTTAATTAATTAGTTAGTTAATTATTAGTTTGTTAGTGTATTTTAAAAGTAGAAATTTGTAAAAGCGCATCTGAACATTTTCCATATGCTAATTTGCGCTATATAAGTGCATTATTATTATTATTATTATTATTATTATTATTATTATTAAATAATTCCATCTTTAGTGATATTCTAAACTAGACATGTTTTACATTTTTTATCTAATTTGTAACTGAATGAACCTTATTTTCTTGACGTCACTGTATTACCCTACCTCAGACAACCTTTACTAACGAGAAATCCAATGGATAACTAGTTCATGCGAAGCAAGTAGACAAAGTGTAGGTCTGTGTCGGCGGGAAGATAAACACTGTTAGTAGTAGTTTATTTAACCACGTATCACATATTTGAGCACGAAAGCTCTTTTAAACGTGAACGTGGTATAATCCACTAAGGGACGATTAAGGTATTCCAACCGCCGTGGGAAGAGAGTAGCAGCTAACGTTTCGAGCATTAGACCTTCGTCAGCATCAGAAGGGAAGGGCTTCATCAGCGTTAGAAGGGAAGGGCTTCGTCAGGGTCAGAAGGGAAGGGCTTCATCAGCGTCAGAAGGGAAGGGCTTCGTCAGCATCAGAAGGGAAGGGCTTCGTCAGCGTCAGAAGGGAAGGGGTTCGTCAGCATCAGAAGGGAAGGGCTTCGTCAGCGTCAAAAGGGAAGGGCTTCGTCAGCATCAGAAGGGGGAAGGCTTCGTCAGCGTCAGAATGGAACGGCTACCGCTTGAAACGTCAGCTGCTACTCGCTTCTCACGGCGGTTAGCATACCTTACTCAACGTTTAGTTGATCATACCAGTTTAACAAGAAATCCACCTATTACTTTTAGCAACAGGAAAAACTTCCAGTACTCAAGAACCCTCCAGTTCCAGGCAGTCTAGTAACGAATTACTACAGCCCTACGTCAAGACGATGCTGTTTCAGCCCGAAGGTCGATGCGATCACAAGATCACGCATGTCAGGGGGGTGCAGATCAGCGCGATCACCGTACGACATATAAAGCTTGAATGTGACAAGATTGTAGATGACTACCGCAAGAGAATGCAGCCGAGATTCAGGTAAACAGGATCGGGGAATTCCCAAACTCTTGATTTGTAATCCACCATACAGAAAAAGATGGCGTCTTGTATTTTTATACACAATCCTTTGCGCGCGAAAACATTTAAATTCGTTATAAAATCGCGGTAGAGATGTTTTAAATCTTAAAAACAAACAAGTACAAATGATGTCATTGAATATTTCTACGTGTTATTCTGACTGTGTTAGGTTCGCAAGGGATTGTGGTCGAATGTACAGCCGCCATCTTTTTCCGTACGATGGATTTCAATCAATCCCAGAAATTCCAATCAATCCCAGAAATTCCAATCTAATAAGAAAACTAGTATCGAGTGTTTTGTTTACGTCAACCAATATGGCGTCAATGACGTTATAGAAGGAGGATTGTTTGCTTGTGCCAGAAAGAATAATGACCAGTCTCATCGTTTAATTGATCATTATTTTTTTCATTGCAGGAATGACCCACCATGTCGTTCGGCCATTACAGCCGAGCAAGAACTTCTTCGCCAGACCGAGGCCAACCCTGGTGGACTGGAAACCATGGATCCAGTCAAGGATTTCAATATCCGGGACCTTGATATGGTTGACATCATCTCCCGTCAGCAGTTGCTGCAAGACATCATGGGAAGGTTTGCTTGCATCAACTGTCCAAAGTTCGAAGATCATGTAAGAAGTGTGATGATATTCTATACGTTGTTTTGTGACATCAGGCCTGTTAAAAAAAAGCAATACGCAAACAAAACAAAAGATATCGGGGGAAATGGCAAACTTTGAAGGCCAAATGAATTCTGGCAATTTTTTTTCATCGTACATTTTGATAATAATACTAATAAAATGACTTTTGTCGGTTCATAGTTTTTTTTTCAGTCCTTGTAGTACCCTAATAGTACTTTCCTTTTAATTTCCAGTTCAGCATGGTTCGTGATGAGATGTTGCTGAGAGATAACCTTGATCACCTTCAGTACTTACTGTCCGACCAAAGCCTACAGCTGCTGCCGGAGTATCACCAAAGAATAGAGGTGAGGGGGTGGGTGGGTAGATTGGCAGGTAAATGGGTAGAAAATGGTACGTTATAGTTTGGCAGATCGATAAATACGACGATGGGATAGGTAGGAAGGTAGATGGGGTGGTAGGTAGATGGATAAGTTGATAGGTAGATGGGGTGGTAGGTAGATGGATAAGTTGGTAGGTAGATGGATAAGTTGGTAGGTAGATGGATAAGTTGGTAGGTAGATGGGGTGGTAGGTAGATGGATAAGTTGGTAGGTAGATGGATAAGTTGGTAGGTAGATGGGGTGGTAGGTAGATGGATAAGTTGGTAGGTAGATGGGGTGGTAGGTAGATGGATAAGTTGGTAGGTAGATGGATAAGTTGGTAGGTAGATGGGGTGGTAGGTAGATGGATAAGTTGGTAGGTAGATGGGGTGGTAGGTAGATGGATAAGTTGGTAGGTAGATGGATAAGTTGGTAGGTAGATGGGGTGGTAGGTAGATGAATAAGTTGGTAGGTAGATGGGGTGGTAGGTAGATGGATAAGTTGGTAGATGGATAAGTTGGTAGGTAGATGGATAAGTTGGTAGGTAGATGGATAGGTTGGTAGATGGATAAGTTGGTAGGTAGATGGATAAGTTGGTAGGTAGATGGATAAGTTGGTAGGTAGATGGGGTGGTAGGTAGATGGATAAGTTGGTAGATGGATAAGTCGGTAGGTAGATGGATAAGTTGGTAGGTAGATGGATAGGTTGGTAGATGGATAAGTTGGTAGGTAGATGGATAAGTTGGTAGGTAGATGGATAAGTTGGTAGGTAGATGGATAAGTTGGTAGGTAGATGGGGTGGTAGGTAGATGGATAAGTTGGTAGGTAGATGGGGTGGTAGGTAGATGGATAAGTTGGTAGGTAGATGGATACGTTGGTAGGTAGATGGATATGGTGGTAGGTAGATGGATAAGTTGGTAGGTAGATGGATAAGTTGGTAGGTATGTTCAAGATTCAAGATTCTTTATTTACACTATTCGCAATTGAATACAGATTAATTGTTATAATAATAAATACAAGTATCTAAAATAAATAGATAGAAAAAATATTGAAGTTTACAGGTAATTGTGTGAGTGGAAGGAGCAAAGCTTTCGTGTCGACCACTCAGAATTAAAGTATAAAATGAGAGGACAGGCTCATCCTAGTTTTAAAGAATTTATAGCGAATTTAAGTTAATTACTAATTAATTATTTACATAAAAGAAGAACAAGAAAGTGATAGAATAAGGGGATGATATATATGACATTATCTGTTGAATACAAGATTATAATGCTTACAAAAAAAGGGGGGGGAGGGAATTTGCTGGGCATGTAGCTAAGTATGATTTAGAGAATCAAGTCTGATTGCTGAGTAAGAAAACTTTATAGTTATTTTTTAAACTATTGAAAGGAAATTGTTTTAGATGAGTTGGAACATTTCCCCAGATTTTGGAAGCCGTAAAGTTAAAGGTTGATATCCCGTAATTTGTTCTGGCAGCTGGTCTATAGAGGTTACAATTAACTGAGAATATTGTGTTGTAAGAGTGAACTTCAGATACAGGTGTAATAAAATTATGGAAAATAGCAGGAATTCTTGTTTTGTTATTTAAGATTTTGTGAATAAGAGATGAGATTTTGAGTTTTAAAATGTTCTCTAATTTTAAAATTTGTAAAAGCTGGTAGTATGGATTTGCAGTTTCTCTATTGTTAGCAAAAAAATAAATATGGATACACTTGTTTTGCATTGATACAATTTTTGTTAGTTTGGATTTGTAGGCAGAACCCAGCTCATTAGTCCATAGTTCAAGTAAGGATAGATTAAGGTATAATATAGTTGTTTAAGCGTCCTAAGATTAGTATAATATCTTAATTTGCGAATAATCCCTAGATTTTTGGCTATTTTGTTGCGGACATGTTTGATTTGCATCTCCCAATTTAAATGTTCGTCTATATAAATACCTAGATATTTAATGTATGTTTTTTGTTCAATGTTACAGGCCTAAATACAAATATTAGTTTTTATCCTAGGTGAAGTAATTAGCATATAATTAGTTTTTTTTTATTAACTGATAACTTATTAGCAGCACAATATTTGAGAACAAGGTTGAGTTCTTCATTAATTACTGTTTCTAGTTCGGAAGGACTATCACAGGTATAAAATATATTGGTATCATCAGCAAAAATTCGAAAAGAAGTTTTTTTAGAACAGTTAGGAAGATCATTGATGTATAATAGAAAAAGTAGGGTTCCTAACGTAGATCCTGAGGCACGCCACAGATAATATTCTTCATACTAGATTTAGTGTTACCAATTTTTACGTATTGTTTTCTATCACATAAATAACTGGAGAAGCAGTTGTTTGGGATTCCACGAATTCCATATTTATTGAGTTTTGCAATTAGGATGTTGTGATTAATTGTATCGAAAGCTTTGGAAAAGTCGAGGAATATATATCCCACAGGTTGTTAATTTCTTGTTTATTGCAGTTTTAAAATTGTCAATAATTTCAAGAATAGCATCCTCAGTGGAATACCCTTTTCGAAATCCAAATTGATATTTGAATAAAATAAATGCTTTTCTAGGAAAAATAACAATTGTTGTATACAAGTCTTTCTAAGATTTTGCTAAAAGGAGAGATAATAGCAATAGGTCTATAGTTACTAGGTTCTGTAACTACACCATTTTTAAATATAGGAGTTTCCTGTGATATTTTAAAACTATGAGGTACGATTCCTGTTGAAATTGAGTCATTGTAAATTAATGTAAAGGGAACTGAGAGGGATTTACATGCGAGTTTAATTAATATGTTAGGAATATCAAGTGATGCTTTGTTAGCATTTAAGTGAGAAAAAAGTGAACCGACTTTGGATTCAGTAACAGGGGAAAGAAAAAAACTAGAATACGGTGATTGTTCAATATACTGAGTGGGATTATGATTGTTACTATTAATTGAATTAGCTAAGGAGGGGCCAATATTGATGAAAAAAACATTAAATTGTTCTGCAATATCTGATTGTTCAGTGAAAATCTTATTGCCTCTTATGAGCCATGTACGATATGTTTGTCCCTTGGTTTTGCGTTTAACTAAAGTACCTATAAGTTTCCAGGTTGACTTCATATTGTCTTTGCACATAAAAATATGGTTAGTATAGAAATCGTTTTTACTTTTATTTTTTAAATAATTAAGCATATTGGCATACTGCTTATATTGTTTGACTTTAGCAGTATCTTTACTTCAAAAATGAGTATGGTATAATTTTTGTTTCTTTTTTATTGATTTTAAAATTCCATTGGTAATCCAAGGCTTATTCAGTTGTTTAGTTTTGGTTTGTGAGGCAATTCTTATTGGAGCATGTTTATCTATAACTGCATGTAATGCATGTATTGCATCTGATGCTTTACTATTTATATTCCTGTTTATATCAAGAATTACATCCCAGTTGAGTTGATTGATGTCGTCCAGAAAATAATCTTTGTTAACTTGAGTATAGTCACGAAAATATATTTTCTCTTTGTTTTTATTGTTTAACATTTCGGTTACACAGAATATTGGCAAGTGGTCAGATATATCAGCTGTTATAATACCAGCAGTAGTTTGTTGAATTGATGAATTAGTGTAAATATGATCTTTTAATGTTGAAGAATGGTCTGTTATTCTTGTTGGTTTTGTTATCAAAGAAAGAAAGCTATTAGAATAAAGCATTTCTAAATATTCTTCAGTTTGTGAATGAGTGCTATATTTCAGAAAATCTATATTCATATCTCCCAAGATGTAAACTTTGTAGTTTTTAAAATGAAATGCTTTAACAATATCTTCAAGCTGGATAGTAAATTCTGGCAGGTTAGCTGTGGGATGCCTATAAATGCAGCCAATAATTATATGTGAATTAGTATTATCAGGGATAATTTCTAACCAACAAGATTCAACTTAAAGTGCATCTTAAATTGAATGTCAGGTCTGGGAATAGATTTCAGATTGTTGGAGACATAAATTCCTGCCCCACCTGCCATTGTGGGTGAATCAGTATGAAAAAAATTATAAGCTGAGATATCGATATTAGATACAGTGTTTACGCTTAATTTTGTCTCTGTTACGGCTAAAATATCAGGTTTAGAGTTTAAAGAACACAAAATGTCACCGAGTAGACTAAAGTTTTTGGTTAAGCTCCTTACAGTACAGTGGAGGAGTGATATAGACCTAGTTCCACATCTATCTAAGGTTTTATTTAGTTTAGAAATTGAAAAATAATCAGACATAGGTACAGAAAGCATTAAATCAGAGTCGGATTCATCAGTTTTATCCGGATTAGAGATTAAGTTATATATCTTTATCAAAGTTTAGCTCATAAGACCAGTTGCCAGTCATAGCGCTAAATTCTTTATCAGGGAGAGTAAAAAATGGAAAGTTACTTACGTTATATTGAGACTCAGCCATCAGCCAACTAGCTCAGCAGCAATAAATATATATTTACATACTTGGCTAGCATAGAGATCAGTTATTGGGCTAATTGATGAAGAAAGTCATTGAATTCGTCTTGAGTTGTAAACACACATGGTCGTGACGTATCAGTCTCTTGCCATTAATAGACCAAATGTATTTATAGTGATTTTCCTTCTTAAAAGAAAGGATTCTACCAAATAAACGTTTTCTGTACGGAGTCAAGCTTTCATTGATGTGGATCTTTGATCTTGCACTGGTTGCTGGTAGACCGCTTGAACCAAGTTCATTGAATAGTTTCTAAAAGTGCTACAGGTTTACAAAAATGTATCAATGCTTTACAGCAATACTGTCAGAGATGGATGATGTCAGTTAACTATAAGAAGACTAAAGTTGTAATTTTCCAAAAACAATATCGAAAATCAACCATTGATAAACACGCCTTCTATTTGAATGATACTGAGATTAATAAATCTCATGAGTACACATATTTAGGAACCACCATCTCAAGCAATGGAAATTTTTCAAAATCTAAAACAATATCAAAGGAGAAAACACGACGTTCTATATTCGCAGCAAAACGTTATCTTGATTTCACTTTAATGCCTATAAAAAATGTGTACTTAATTATTTGATACTTTGTTTGCTCCTATCCTGTTATATAACTCAGATATTTGGGGGGCTTACGATAGTATTAATTTAGAAACATGGGAATCTGATTCGATAGAGAGACTTCATGTTCAATTTTTCAAATTTTATCTTGGACTAAACAAAAGAGCCCCTAACGTCGTTGCCCGTAATGAAGTTGGCAGGTTATCTTTGAAATCTTTAATCTATCGTAATATGTTGCATTTTTGGGCTCATTTAAAGCAGCTTCCTGATAATAGTATTGCCAAACAATGCTTACTTATTTCAAATGATTTAGCATCCTCGGGAAAATTAAGTTTTATGAGTTCGATTAATAAATTGATAGATACATACGAGAAAGGAGATAATAATTTGACATTAAAGAAACGTTTATCCAATATAAAGACTGAAATTATTAAAGATTCAACACTTCAACAATTGAAACTTATAAGTATAAATAGGAAACTATCATTTTATTCAATGTTCAAACATGATACTAAAATCACCGATTGTCTTGACCAAATTAAGAATGTCAATCATAGGAAATCTCTTGTTAAATTGAGGTCTGGAAATCATAAATTACTCATCGAAGTTGGCAGACATAGATGTCCAAAAATTCCTCTTGACCAAAGGATATGCCAACACTGTAATTCTGACAAAGTTGAAGATGAAGTACATTTTATGTTACATTGCACTTCATATGTTGAAGATATAAATAGTAATTATAGTCAATTTTTAAATTTAGATGAAAATCATAAAATTATATTTTTGTTTAATAATGTTGATCCTTATGTGTCCAAAAAATTAGCACATTTTATATATGAAGCATTTGATATAAAACGAAATTTAGTTCTCCAAAATATAACTTAGATAGCTTAACATAGATTTTATCTTATTTTATGATTATTTCTGGCAATACCATTTATGTACATGGGAATGCTAATAAAGATTGTTGTTGTTGTTGAATACAGATGGGAGGTCCTTAATAGTTTTTCATTTGAGGATACTTCTCTTTTTGTAGATCGTTTCCCTCACATCGCGGTGAACACATTTTACGATTAGCCGATCTTTTCCGTTCTTTGTCGGAGGAAGTCGGTGTGCTGTTGAAATATGACTTTCAGTTACGTTTTCGCCTAATAGGGTTGCAACTTCTTGCATCAATTGCTTTGGGTTATCGACCGGTAAGATCGGGATCCCGGTGATTTTAATGGAGTCTCTTCTGAGATATTGTTGAAGTTCGTCAAGATGGCGGTCCGTTTCGTAAGTGGTGTCCTGTAGGATGGAAACATCTTGAGCCTGGGCTTTCATCGTAGATTTCAAGGCAAGTGCTTGTTTCTTTGAATCTTGCAAAGCCTCTAGAATATTGTCATACTTCGAGGACAAGAACGACTGTGATAGTTCGATTTGGTTACATTTATCTGTGAGATGTTTGATGCTCACGTTCACAGATTCTATTCCGAGTTTAACTTCACGCTGAATACTTGGCAGAAAAAAGCTGGATTTTCCATATCTAGGTATTGAAAGAGCGAATTCTCGTAGCGAGTTAAAAGCCGTGGCCTTCCGCCATTTGCTAATATGCTAATGTGTAGGTATAGGTATATAGGTAGGTCAGTAGGTAAGTGGATAGATGAATGTAGAAGTGAATATATTTGTAATGATTTTGTTCTCTTTAACTTTGTGATCCATCAAGAGTGGATTGTAATATATGACGAGTCCTCTTTACAGCTATGCGATTTCACGCATGACCAGTAACACAGACACTTAGAACGGACTTCTCAAAGCCTTCGCGTGGATTTGGAGATTCGATAGGCCTTTCGCAGGAAACAGTCACATTCTGATAGAGCGGATTTCAATTGAGTGTCGGAAGTGTTTTGGTTTTGCGTTTACTAAGCTCTCCTATTGGCTGAGAAAGTAAACCAACCAATCAGAATTCAAAGTAAAACCAAACCCAAATTACTTTTGGTTTTGCTTTGGTTTGTCATTGGCTCACAGGGAAGCCATTTATGAGTTACTTGTGATTACTCGCTCCTATGACTGGCTTACTGTGGGTAATTTGCGTTTGGTTTTACTACACTCAACTGAAAACCGCTCTATAAACTTTAACGAATGGATTGAGCTCGTGATCCCCATGGAAAAGGCGTTGCCATGGATGCCGGATGGCAATCTTTAAAAACACTGTTTTAGAAAGATCGGAAATCGATTTGAGGTGGAGAATAGCATTTACAAACAGGTTTTGCTAATAGCACTACCGATCTCGTATAAGTGCCTTGAAATATATGAAGATTTTTTGCCACCCAGTACAACCACGTGATTGCATTCCTGCAAAAGGTCCATTGACGATTTGACATCTACAATGTGTCGGGAAACTACGAATACAGCTATTTGCGTCAAGATAAACTCCAACAGCGTATTAAATCTTACAGAATGACATAAATGATTTACTGATTGACGAGTGCTGAAAATGGCAAGGCTTTCGAGCCTGCTGTGGGTCAACATTCGTAATCTAAAAACGAAACTTCCGAGTAAAGGTAGGCACTTGTTAACGTAACTGTTTCGTCACAGGTCCTACGTAAACTGCGGTACATTGGTCCTAGGAACCGGGTAGAGTTGAAGGGTCGTGTTGCTTGTGAGATGAGTAATCACGAGTTAATGATCACGGAATTGGTGTTCCAGAGTACCTTTACAGACCTCCATCATAACGAGATAGTGGCACTTCTCTCCTGCTTCGTGTTTCAACAGGTGAGATCAACTGAGTAACAGCATCCGCAACCAACATGTAGTAATGCCCAGTAACAATTTAACAATTGCAGTAGAACCATGTTTCTAAAATTCCGTTCAGTTTGTTTCTCAGTTATATCCATTTGAAACATCTCTTTAAGTGACCACCGTCGTTTGACATTAAGGTTGGTAGCTTGAGAGAGGTTCAGCTGTATTTCTGTAGACTTTCTTGATTTTACAACACCAAGAGAGATACTGAAAAGGGATAAATTATAATTACGTTTGTTTATTTTTAGCGACGCTGCAGTGAACCACACCTAACAAAGACACTAAAGGAGGTGAGCAGATCTTATTTCTCATGCAACAAGTCTTAGTCCGTGAGAAATTTCTTAGGATCAAACCAATGAAAATGTTAGATTCGCATTCTGGTGGAATCATCAGTAAGTCATCATCATCATCAAACTTTATTTCGACACGGAATCCCGTTCATTACATGATGCTCTTCCAGAGAGCCGTGTATATCATTTACTAATAGGACACTTATATATAACCTAATCTATCAAAATAAATACTATTAAAATATATATACTAACTACCTAAAACTAAAGGAAAACTAAACTTATATATAAATACATTTGATTGTATTAAAAATTATTTAAAAATTGAACAATGGTAGTATTGTAGGCACTAGGCGGCACATTATTCCATAGCATTGAACCCCTGTACGAGAAACTCTTTTTGAGGGCTTCACTCTTTGGCCTTGGTAGGAAGCAGCTGTTATTAGATCGTCTTAAATTATGTTGGTGAATTGTGTTTGTGGGAGTGAATAAATCCGTCATGTATTTAGGTACCTTTTTATGCATGGTTTTATACATAATACTCGCTAACTGGCGATTTCGTCGCTGTTCCAAATTTTGCCAACCGAGAGAAGCCAAGATGTCACTCGAGCGGGTTTCATAGCTTGAACCAGTGATAATTCTAGCTGCTCTGTTTTGAAGTTTTTGCAGTTGATCCGAAAGTGACAGAATGAAGTCGTGTTTAAACCAACGAGTTTGAACTTTTCAAAGTTAACATATCGCTCCATTCGTTTGCCGTTTGTACTATCTGTCTTACGCGAATCCTTACTTTACACGGCGTATACTTACTTTACACGGCGTGTACTTATGGTACGGTTTCGTTCCATATAGTCTCCCTGCATAATACTGTAAAACAGTAGAGAAAATGATTATGCAGGGAGACTATATGGAACGAAACACTACCATGAAGTATATACCCTTTACACGAACCTTCTGATTTAGCTGCCCGTATTCTAATGTAAATATTTTTATTTAAATTACAAAACTCCTGTTTTTTTTGGCCGATTTCCTTCGTTTGTTGATATGATGTCATTGAAAAGGCGGTTATTTAGTTCAAGTGCCTGTAAGCCCAATTGTTTTATCATTAATATCACTTATATAAGCTTCAAATATAATATCGATGTTTATATCAGGTCATTTATCTTTACAAGCATGTTTTTGTATAATAAGTGATGCCCGGTTTGACATCATATCATTAGCAATTTAGAAATAGAAACCTCTATAACTCATAGACGCAACACTCAAATCAAGAAATATTCTACTATTCAACTGTTCACTGTATGTAGAATTGATATTAGTCATAAAAACATTGGCTTTATAGACGCGAGCCGTTTTTCGTGACTGTCCAATATTTTCGTCACGTGTCCAATAATTCACTTTTCATGACGCAGGGGAAAGAACGCATCCTGGCCATAGCAGGTGCCATAGCCGCCGTTCAAAATGAGTGCGGGCTCGATACACCTGACGACGAGTTTAAGGAACAGTTCAACTTTGGGCTGGCGGAGGCTGTGTACGAGTGGGCCCGTGGTATGCCCTTCTCTGAGATTACCACTCTTACTGATGTACAGGAAGGTTTGTAAAGCATGGTTAATAGGCCTCAGTTTGAAGGAAACATTCACGTGCTGATTCAACACTTCAGTTACCAATGCATTGCGCTCGTGATCCCATGAAAAAAGCTTTACTGGATGGCAAACAAACTTCCTAACGCTGTTTTAGAAAGATCGACAATCGATTGGAGGTGGAGAATAGTATTTACAAACAGGTTTTGCTAATAACACTACCGATCTTTTGCCGTCCAGTACAACCACGTGATCTGATTCCTGCAAAAGGCCCATTACGGCTGAACTAGTACCTGAGATCAGATTATCACGTTTTGCCCGAAATCATCTTGTGTCTTCCTTTCAGTTCGCTGATTATGACCAAAAAAAACGACCTAGGCCAAGCTGTATGTCTGGTTTGTTCAAGTGTGTTTGACAACAAAACACAGTCTATATCCTTTATATTGATAACTCGAAATAATGCACATTGTACTTCATGGTTAGTTAACCCTTTATACTTGAGTAGAACAAAGCATTCATCCAACCTTAAAGTACAATCTGCGCTTACGTATGTGCTTATGCTTATGTCGCAAGTGTGAATCAGCCTTAAAAGTGAATAGACGACGTCGAGAACAACAGGTATGCTAATCGCTGTGGATCGTGCCGTACTTCCTCCTCGCCACGTTTTGACTTCACATGTGCATCTATAAAAGGACAGATGCACCGCCAAATGACATGTATTTGTTAGTTATATCAACATTGCTATCATTAAGTAAAGTCGCACTGTCAATCGAAGTGAACCTTCAAGTAATGTTTAAAGTCCGACAATGAGGACTGGACGGGGATTTCAAGTCCGCGCAATTTGTTCCAGTCCGAGGCGCAGCCGAGGACTGGAACTAATTGCAAGGACTTGAAATCCCCGTCCAGTCCGAAATTGGAGGACTTTGAACGACTTCAACTCCTCATTAATTATTCGGGAGGAATCAAAGACAAATAAAAGTTGCTGGATGATAATCTAACTTAGTAAAAGAGGTGTATCCACCTCATAATGATAATGAATGGAATTTGAAAGGAAATTGTTTAATCTGATCAATAAAAGAGTAATTATGCATGCCATGATGTTTTTCAATAATTTATTCGTAGTAACTGGAAAAATTTCCAGTTACTGGAACAACTTGTTCCAGTAACTAGAAACTTTTCCAGTTACTGCTAGGAGGACTAGACCAGGTATCCAGTGTCCTCAAGGGATTAAAATCAGACCATTGGATTGGCTGAATACCTCGTGAATAATTAATGAGGACTTGAAGTTTCTTTAAAACAAAACTACAAAACTGAACACCTGAGATTGAATAGAAATACCATGTGACTGTCCTGACATGCTTTTCAAACTTTTTCGGTAGAGGATGGAAAAGTTTAAAACGTGGATTACAAAAGCTTATTTTAGAAACCTGATTTCGGTCACAGTGAACCGATTTCAAGTTGCTCTATTTTTTCTTAAAAGCAGTATTTTTCATCCATTCTAATCTTTTCCATCCTCTACCAAAATTGTCTCGCATTTTCTCTAGTATACCTGCAAAGCAAACTCTACTAATCTGAATAGTTATTTGTGTCGTCATGGGAACGTTTAGCAATTTGAGGTTGACAGTACCCCTGTAAAGTGCCTATAAGCCCTGGCCAGTTATCTTTGATTTAAAAATCAAACTGGAAAACAAAATGACTGACATGAAAAATAATATTATAATCTGCCAATTTGGTTTATTAAGGAATCAAATTGCAGTGACGTCATTTGAGGGATAACCTAGCTAATTATAGTTAATAATAATAGTCTTTATTAATACTACACAACAGACGTGTGAGTTTACATGTAATAATGATATATATATAATAATGTAGAATAGAACTATGTAAATAATAAATCGATGAATAAATGTATTGTAATGTAAAATATAATAATTATTGCCACAAATATTCTGCTAATTATTTTTGTTATATAAATTGAAAAAGACATCTGTTAAAAAACGATCTTTTAAATCTTTCAGTGCTGACTTTGGGAAGAATAAATTGGTGCCCGCGCTCTCGAAGGATTCTCGAAGGTTCCTTTTGCTCTGTTTGTATTTCAGCTCCACTTATTAAAATATATTTCTCTAAGATTGTAAGTATCAAATTTCTGATGCCTGAAAAACAACTGTATAAATGAAGAAATTCAATGTTATTACTCAATTCATTTTGACCTCATTAGCATAACATCCCTTAAATGACGTCATTTCAAGGATTTGTAATGCTTTTTATAGCAATACTACGACCATAAATCGCATAAAAATGGTTGAACAAGATTTAAAACACTTTAAAATACTGCGCCCAAATAAATGATTTCTGGCTAGGGCTTTGCCTCCTCCCCAGGCATCTCTACTCCCTCTCTTTTCTTCACCTGCCACAGGGAGCCCATAATCTGATTTCTTCAAAAATTAGAGATGCCTGCGGAGGAGGCTAGCTAGGGCTTATATGCACTTTAACTCGCTCCATTCCACCACAGGTGTTATCGTGAGGTGTATGCAGCGTCTACACGAGACGTGCCGGAATGTTCGTAACGCAGCAAAGATAATCGGTGATCCGACGCTGTACCAGAAGATGGAAGAAGCTTCCACTGCCATCAAGAGGGATATTGTATTCGCTGCCAGTCTGTACACACAGTAGAGATTCTAGGGTCTAAACGCCTACATATTATTCTACGAATTGAGTCTATTTACTCCATTCACCGATTCTTATTTCACATTTACGTGACCCAGACTTACTATTCAGTGGCGTTTTACGTGCCATCAATCAGGGTCGACCAGGGGTTTTGGGTTTACTGGCATCCGAGGGTTGTTAAATTGTCGGTATATGGTATTTTACATTTAAATATTGGTATTTAGTATATTTGAATTTTGGGATATTCTGGTATAAAGTATCTGGCACGATTTTCACATGATTTGAATGATTTGACTTGTCACGTACAAAGTCTCAATAGTCAGGCTCCGGGGTAAATTGAATATATTCAATTGTCATTTCACGAATAACAGCATTACACCCCAGAACCTCGTATTGAATACTCTGTATGCGACAACTGAAGCATATATCGAAAGTGGGAGATTTTGGGTAGTTGGGTAGGTAGGTAGCTATTTTGGGTTGGGTATTTAAAAGCGTAGATGTATATTTTTCAACATGAAATGACTCCGTCCGCTAGAAGCTGTTTACTACGACTCGTGAAAATTTGAGAAAATTTAGACAAAACGCGAAGAGGCTGGACTTTAATAAAGTTCGCCCGAAAAAAAAAGGTTTTCGATTCATTTCACGGATGACTGGGATGTTCCGCCTCCAAGGATAATCTCATTAACTTTAGCCAATCAGAGCGATTCATGTTGTGTTCAGTGTCTCGCCCGATTACTAAGTTCAGACAAGCTGAAAGTTACTTCTTCAGAAACTATTGTCGATTCCAGTTTATTTCAAAGAAGGGCGGTCCCTCATGTAGGCCATGAGTTGCTATCAAAATACAATAGAATTAACACAATACAAAACAATAGAACGAAATACACAATACAATGGAACACACTACACAATACGTGGGTTGCAGTCAATCCCCAGAGATTCAAATGACAAAGGGCATGGCGGCCATGTTGGTCAATGTTGAATCTATTGTTAAAGGTCGTCATGACGTCATGTGCAACCATCTATACAATTTGGTAGCAATTCATGTGTGCCTACATGAAGGGAGAACCCAAAGAAGAAACACTCTTAGGAGTACAGAAAAATGGCACAACAGTAAGAGAACAATTAATATCAGGCAGGGAAGTTCATTGAAGCGCTGTTCCACACCAAGTACATGTAGACTGATTATGTCATATTCTAATTTCGTCGCGCTGAAGCAAAACCGGCAAACCTAATAGCATGACATTTCGGGAAATTAGCGCTTAAATTTCCACTTGAGCCTCGGCCGGGGAAGATCTGTAAAAGTCCCTCGCGGGGACTTCCACAGATCCTCTCTCGGCTCTCGGGGAAATTTAAGCGCTAATTTCCTAGCCTGCGTTGCGGCTCTGGAGTATCGGAGCGCAGCGAGCGGAGATTAGTGGGATTGGGGCGAGAGAAAAAAGAGAGGGGGGACGGGGTGGGGAGGAGCCTGCCAGCAACCCATGGTTATTTTGATATCCACCCACTAATCAAAATGCATGCTTATTAGTAAGTCATTCGACCGATTCATCCAATCATCATGCGGCGGAAGTGAAAACCATGTCTAATATATGTCAAACTCACGCGTGGAATCTCAAGGAATCTCAATTCGAGCGTAAAATTCAAAACAAAAAATATACGAACTTGGATGTGAAGACAGGGCCGGCCTAAATCCCAACCTATAAATGTCAACGCCTTTTGCAGGATATGTATGTTTTAAGGTAGCGTTTGGGAATTCAAATATTTCCACGGCGAGAATCTGTTCAAGCCTTAAGAAAGAAAAGATAGCCGAGGCTCTAAATAATTCTAGCCGGTGCCTGCAAAAGTATTCCGAAATCAGCTTCTCTATCAAAGTGAGTCTGTCGTTCCCGAGGAAGGAAGATTCGAGAATGTTTGCAGGATAAAGATAACTAAGATAAAAATAACTCGTTAATTGCCGCTGAATATAAAGTCGCCACCAAATCAGTAAAGAACACTGCCGACCACAATAACACTGGAGCGAAGTTATGCCAAAAGAAGCGCTAAAAAACATCCACGCAGCGTTACGAAATCATCGAAGCAACTAGTGTTTTCCAAACACAGTCGGGATTACAGCCAGAACATCTCTTCTAGACAAAATATATCTAATAGCCTTGCTCCTGTTCTTTATTTAAATTCATCGCTGAGAGAATTCTTGTTACATGTATGTTTGTCGCCATATACTAATTTGTTTCTGTTCTTATCGCATCCATGCATGAATAAAACTTAATGATTTCTGTCAATCACGCATTTTAGCCAATAGCAATACGCGGCCTTCTGAGGCCGAGAGTTATCAAAATAACCATGGGTTGCAGGCAGGCTCTATCTTCATCTCCTCCCCACCCCGTCCCCCTCTCTTTTTTCTCTCGCCCCAATCCCGCTAATCTCCGCTCGCTGCGCTCCGATACTCCAGAGCCGCAACGCAGGCTACTAATTTCCCTCATTTCATGCTATTACTTATAATAACACCAGCCTACTTATTATATTGCTCCTGTTAGAACCAATTATGGAAAATTCAGTCTTCAATTTACAGGACTATCTATCTGGAATAATCTCGATGGAGATATAAAAAATAATCCTTTAAATTATTTAAAATGAAGATTAAAACTGATCTCATCCAGTCTTACATCTAGTTTTCTTGATCAAATACATAAGTTGTTATTTCTATTCACACCTAAATAAAATTATTATTGAATGAAATATGGTACCACCCATCTGATTCGCCCTATTTCTCTCTTTTGTACGCACTTAATTACAAAGTGATTGATAAATATATATTATTTCCACGACTATATGTTATTCTGAGTAACTTTCTGAGAAATCTTAACGAACGAAAAGTTGCGCAGGAAATCACAGATTTGGTAATAAACTCGAGTTTTTGCTGCCAAATTTACTCGCAAGCTGATTTTCTCTTTTCTTCTTTTTTGAATACCACCTAGAACGATCTACTTTTACCTTTTTGGGCATTGCAAAAACAATGAAATATTTACGAACGAAAAGTAGCGCAGAAAATCACATATACATGTAGCAAGAATGAAATAACATGCCAGTGAATAACAGCAGCTGTCAATCATTTTTCGCGCCTTTTTTAGCGGGAAACCAGAAAGTCGCATTTTCAAGGCTTTTTTTTATGCTAGGGACTATGTCAACTTCATTCTCTCGACTGAAGCGCTACTCGACGGTTTTCAATTGATTGGTTAGTTGTCCATGATTGCGTTGACTTTGTCTCGTGATTGGTTGAAGTAGAACCAATCGTGAATTACTTCAGATCGTGATTGGTTCATTGTTTCTACTTGCTCGTGATTGGCTCACTGGTTTTGGTTTTACGACACTCAATTGAAAACCACTCTAGAAATAAGCAATCCTATTCCCATAACAACCTCGTTCCCAGGTTCTATTACTGCAGCGAGAAAAGGGGTCTTTCTCGTTGGAGGAAGAGCCAGGGAATGAGGTTGTTCCCATAGTTCTCAGTTCAAAGATCAAGAGTGGATTTTAGTAACGTTAGAGATGTTTAATCGAGTAAGTACTTCAGCAACAACCAGGTCTTGCAATTGGTGCCTTGCCAATTTGGAGGTAAGGGGTGGGTAATTTTACGGTTCACTGCGAGATACAGTAAGATGGCTACAGTCCTGAAAATCACGCGCCTGCGATTCAGTAGCGGTACGAAGTACGTAAGCAACTACAGGCAGCCCAAGCTAATGATTTTTACAAGTAATGTATGGGAATTTTTAGAAAAAATCTAAAACTGTACTAAAATGATCAATAAAGTCACGAAATCTTACCTGTGTGTTGTGAAGTTGTTCCTCTTCATCACTGATGTGTTTATTTTTGATTTGAGGCACTTCTGGGCTTTTTCTTTCCTCCCCTATATAAATATTGAGAAGGCGGGAAATACAAGACGTCATTAGTCCACGTAGCGACTCTTCGAAGCCTCGTAATTCTTCGAAAATCCAAACTTTCAGCATTTTAACTATCAGTATAAGCGTATCCCTTATGGAGTTTTCAGCACCTGCAATATCAGTTCCAAAGATCATGCAATCGAATCAGTGTTAGCAGGGATTCCCAATGTCTTGGTCTTCATCGAGGACATTCTAGTCACAGGAAAAACAATGCTTGAACACAAGCAGAATCTTTATGAGGCGTTGAGGTGGCTAGAGAAAGTGGGCCTAAAACTGGGTGTACACATGCCAATTCTACATGGACTCCATAGTCTATTTAGGACATTGGATATCTGACAAAGGCATTGAACCGTTAAAAGAGAAACTTCAGGCCATCCTTGAATGGCAGAGCCCACAAACAAAGCCGAAGTACAGGCATATTTGGACCATGAAAATTTCTAAAGGAAATGTTTGCCTAACCTGTCAGCAGCCCTTGAACCAGTTCATCATGCAGTTACTAAGAAAAGAGGTAAAATGGAACTGGGCAAAAGAACAACAATCTGCTTTTGACAAGGTGAAAATACTGATTCAAAAAGCGGGAATCTTAGTCCATTATGACCCTAACCTGGAAGTGGTAATAACCTGTGACGCTTCACCTAAAGGGGTGGGGGCAGTGTTATACCACAAACTGCCAGACGGCTCAGAACGACCAGTCGTTATGGCTTCGAGATCATTATCCCCAGCTGAAAAGAACTACAGCCAAATATATAAGGAAGCACTAGCATTAATATTCGCAGTAAAGAAATTTCACCAATATATCTATGGTAAGCATTTTGTTGCATATACTGACCACAAACCTCTGCTAGGCTTGTTTGGAGAAAACAAATCCCTGCCGGAGCGAGCATCACCTGGAATTTTGAGATGGGCCATAATGTTGCACATATAATTACACGCTTTTGCACAAACCAGTCAAAGACAATGGCCAAGCAGATGGCCTAAGTAGGTTACCACTACCTATGTTTCCCAGAGATACAGTTTATATAATAAACCTTATGGAGACCGATTGATAAAGGGCCTGTGAATTCCCAACAAATCAAAGAAGGGACCACCCGAGACCCGGTTATGGCAAAAGTCAGGCACTATATCCTGACAGGGTGGCCTGCAGAAACAAACCCGGAAATTAGACCATACTGTACTAGAAGGGATGAGCTAAGCATCGAAGATGGGTGCATATTATGGGGGTCTAGGGTAGTGGTGCCACTCCAAGGGCGGAGCCAGATTAGAGAATTACATGATACTCATCCTGGAGTAACCTTAATGAAAGCAGTAGCCAGGAGTCTAGTTTGGTGGCCTAACATAGATGTAGACCTGGAAAGGGTAGTAAAAAGTTGCACAACCTGTCAGGGAAGTCGTAATGCACCTCCCAAAACGGTGTTACATCCATGGGAATACCCCAAAAACCCTTGGTCCCGATTGCATATTGACTATGCGGGGCCACTCTTGGGTAAGATGTACTCTTAGTGGTCAGTAGTGGATTCATACTCAAAATGGGTAGAAGTGGCAATAACTCAGACTACAACATCGGAGGCCACTATTAATGGGTTACGGGGAATATTTGCCACCCACCTGATACCTGATACCCTGGTATCGAACAATGGTTCATGCTTCACAAGTAAACAATTCAGCACCTTCTGTGAAAAGAATAAAATCACACACATAACTAGTGCACCTTTTCACCCAGCTTAATTCAAACGGGTTAGCCGAACGGGCAGTTCAGACATTTAAAGCGAAGTTAAAGCAAATCAGTGAACTCAGGTAGCCTAGAAATGACCAGATACGTATACACAGTTATAGTACCACAATTGCAACTAATTACCGATCACACTCTTGTCGTACTAATATCAAACAATTTACTATTCTTCATCAAGGACCAAAAATATGGAACTCTCTGCCCTCTACATAACTAAGTCTTTAACAAGTCTTTAACTAAGTCTTTTTCCACCACATTGCTACTAACAAATGAAACCTCATTCTTTACACTTTCACATCTCTAAATATCTTTAATTACATTGTTGTTCGCAATTGCTAACTCATTTTATTATAAAAAAATTATGAGGAGGTCTCTTCTATATAAGCCCTGTGGTTTCCAGAGGCCTCCTCACCATAATTTCTTAAGCTTCCACTTAGGGTGCGTTCGATTGACCGTATTCCGGAATAAGAATACCTAGAATGATCACTACAAATCGCTTATACTGGATTTTTTTTAGCCACTGGAATACTAAATGCATCCTGAATATCATATATCAGTAAGCATTTGTAGCTTACAGTGCAAAATATGCCCGAACCAGTGATTTCCAGAGACTATTCCATCTATTCCTATTCCGGAATACGGTCAATCGAACGCACCCTTATTTAACTTGTAACTAATAGTAACTGTTCGTTGTATTTAGCATAATATTCTTATTCAAATCAATTGTTAATACTAGTTAGTTAATTTCTCTGTATAAGAAATCTATAGACCCTTTGCATGTGACGTCATCAAAATGCTAAAATCTAAACTATGAGATATATGAAGCTGTTCTTTTTAATATGATTTAGATGTCGGTATTCTCAGTATTCTCCGAAAAATTTACGTCGATACGGTGATTTGTTTTTGAGTTACAGTACTTTGAATTTTGTGACAGCCCAGGTCAGCGTGTTTCCTAAATGTCAAGGAAATCCATATATTTCGGCCAATTTCAAATTTTAGACTTGATAAACCTTTAAAAGTGATATCTAAAGTGTTTTGAAGTGAATGCTAATCATATTGATGGGGAAAACAGCTTTATTTGTAGAGTACGTTTTTGGCCGCCCTAAAGCTGTACACCAACATGGCCGCCGTATACTAATTACACTAAATTGTTCGAATATTATTTGGCCGACAGCTCGGTTACGAAGTACTCTATTGCTCCAAAATTTCGGTCATTTCTATATTTTTACCTGCTCTATACACAGCATTAAAAATATTTTACTAATATAAGTTTTTTTTGTGACGTCAATGCAAACGATCAATTGTAACTATTCAAATACCTTAATTATTACTTTCTCCTGTCAATAATATTCCTGTACAAATCACACCACTAGGCCGCTTTGTATTGTAGTCAGTATTACTATTGTTACTGTGTTACTGATATTAAAAAAATAAATGGCGAATAAAAAATGTAATGTAATGTAAACCAAAATTGCACGTATCCTTTTGAGGCAACACACAACCCCACATAGTACTACTGGAGTACCTCCCTGCCAATGGTTAATGGGTCGCATGGTTAAAACACCATTTCAGCAGTATAGCGCTGTTTTGTGTGTCGTCATCTATTGTCATTAATGTGCCAACCAGAGATCCATTGGTTCCTAACACAAAGCGGGCTTTACAAATCATGGTTGGCACATTAGTATGACAATTGCAATGTTTATCAACACGAAACATCGCTATTCCGATCAGTACCTGCCAAGGTCCGGGGAAAACAGGAAGCAATGAAAAACACCTTTGACAAAACGGAAACTCCACGTGATTTTGAAATTGGGAAAGGTGTTTACGCACGGAATTATGGGCATGGTGCTAATAATTTACCGGGGACGATAATTGGTAAAAGGGGACCGGTCACATATGGGGTCCTCTTGAAAGACCAGATATACATTAATTTTAAAGCGTCATGCCTAAAAAAAAAGCGTCATGCTAATCAATTATTTCCACGCTTAGGGAGTGTCAGAGTATAAGGACAAAGGAAAGTACAACTCAATTGCCCCAAATTGAAACAGTACGGTGCCAGCAAAGGGACACCCCTGATATGCCTCCATATAGTGCAGAGAATGCAGAGGAGGCCAGGAACATCCCTGGGCCCACTCTGGTGCCACAAAGACCCCTCGGTGGACAAAGTGAGGCCACAGTAGCAGAGAGTACCAATGATACTGTTTCAATGGGAGCCGTTGAGACCGAAATAGAACAAAGATCAAAAAGAGAAATCAAACGACCTAAGATACTCATTGATAGAAGATGTTTAAATTTAGAAAGGTAAACGTTCAGACTCGTCAGAACATAGTTCGGGGGAAGAGGTGTTACATACGCCATGATGTTAATTTTTGCTTTCGTCATGAGAAATGTTATCTAGTGCCCCTTTAATATAATCTATATATATTATACAGCCAGTCTTTGTTATCTATGCTTCATCCCCATGGCGTGAATTTACCCAATGTTTCACCAGACTAGAATGGTCCTTATACGTCTTTTCACAATAACTACAACTAACCACTTTCCTTATTGTGCCGTGAAATGTGTTTGATGAGAGACCATTTGTGTTTAAATGATTTCTCACAAACATTACACTCAAAAGTCACTCTTTCCATATGTTTTGACATAACGTGGCGACTAAGACTGATACTCTGACTGTAGGTCTCACCACAGCTATCACACCGATATGGCTTTTCGTTCGTGTGTACCCTTCTATGTGTAACAACCTGGTTCTTTTGAGCGAAAGCTTTATCACAGTATTCACACTTGTAAGGTTTCAGCCCTGTGTGAACTCTTAAATGAAGACGTAAAAGATCTTTACGAGTGAATTTCTTAGCGCAACCGTCGTTGGTGCACTTGTACGGCTTCTCCTGTGTATGTGTTCTAACATGAATAGTAAAAACATCTTTACGAGAAAAAGACTTCTCACAGAAAGTGCAGTAATATGTCTTTACATTCTCATGTGTTCTTAAATGTCGGTACAAGTCCCCTCTCTGGGTGTACTTTTTCGGACACTTGGAACACTCGTAAGGTTTTAAACCTGTGTGAACGACGAGATGCCGATTTCGCTCAAAACTGCTGCTAAAGATCTTTTGACAAGTTTGACACGTTCGAGATTTATCCCGAAGCTTAGAAGGGCTTCTCTTTCCTTGATAATTACTTTCGTTTGGCTTCGTTTCTTTATCTTGAGAACTTGGTTTCTCTAATGCAGATGCTTTCTTGTACGTTTGTGGCAACCATAATTCATCATCATCGTCTGAATCATCTGAATCATCACCAATATAATCAGCATCGTTCGCATCATCATCAACAACGTAATCATTATCATCATCACCATCTTCATAGCTTAAGGCAACACAATCGGTTCTTTCCAAATCACAAACCGTTTGCTTCAGACTCGCAGCGTTGTTAGAACATTCTTCCACATTTGACTGAATGTCTTCAACAATATCGGCAAGGCAAAGGTTGTCCTGGCTTGAAACACTTGGAGGCCCCTTGGCTTCCAGTGATTGAGGTTCTGTAGAGCTTTTCACTTCGTCAAACCATCTTTCTTCACCAGTGATGTTGTTGCGGAAGCACATAATTTCTTCAGACATTCCATGCAGTACAGTCCATTTAGTGTCCTCCATTTCTCACTACGATCACTGAAACAATATTGGAGTGGAATCCAATGAGCAGGAGCACCACTCAGCTGAACGGATATTTTTTCCTAACAAACCAAAGTGCACAGCTTTTCAATGCCCTAAAGCCTCGTTTAGTTGTTTATCTGGGAACTTAGGTTTACTGACCGGTTAGGGTATATTTTCTGGTCAGGCAAGGGTCTGTGTTAGTGTCTGTGACTTTTCTGATCAAGGGCGGTTTGAGGTATGGAAACAAGTCTCTACCGGGCTGGCACAAGAGGAAGGAAGAGGTCTTCCTTCTGCCAGCCGCCATATTGGACCCTGGGAACGAGGTTGATGCGGGATAATATGTGCAAAAATAATCAAAACGATAATCCAGACTCGACAAAATCAGTCTAACCAGAAGTCCATAACCAGAAGTGTCTATATCTCATACTAGGCCTTGGCCCATCAGTTCACGGCATAATCTATATTTAGCACACTTCCCACCAAATCAATAGCCAATCGTATTGCATCTAATTGCTTCAGCAACACTGATTGGTCTCAAATCCAAAAACCTTTGTTGAACGAGAGAACTAATAAAACAGCCGCAAACTGTTTGCGATGTGACCGAGTTAATGGGAATACAGTTTACGTTGCGTTGCGATGGATCGCCGACGGATCGAAAGATAGAACAAGCGCGGAGGTTTCCTCGGAACTTTCATACTCCGTACTCCTCGTTCCGTCGTACTTTTGGATTTTCGACCAATCAGAGTTGCTGAAACAATTAGGTGCAATACGATTGGCGGGAACTGTGTGCGAAATATAGATTTTACCGTAAACTGATGGACCACATTCTATTGGAGATCGACACTGGCCGCTTTAAAGTGCCTAGGAAGTGAAAATATCAACGCCGTTTTTAGTGGTTTTTATTACATTTAGTCTCTCCTTAGTCATTTTGTGCAATTAAAAACAATCTCTTTTTCCGTGTTGAAGTCAAGATTACAATTTGTAATTGTCAAAATCGTGCGACAATTGTTATGCCGTTAAAGATATAGAGAATAAGGGAGCAGGTCAAAACACATGCCCTCTCGACAGACCCATTTTGGGGTGGGGGGGAGGGGATGGGGGCTGCTGCCAGCCATCGATCACCTCTGAAGATAAAACTCGATATTAAAAAAAATGTTCTTAAATATCTTTAAAACTAAAAGGCATAATCTAGAAACATTTGTCATTCTTACATTATCATCTCATTTTCTGTGTTAAAATTACCACTAGGCCCCCCAGAACGGAAAATAGATGGTCAAACATGCCGGATGGGGGTGGTACCCTGCGCTGACAGCTGTGTCTGTTGACAAAAATGGGTCCCTATCTGGGGCATGTGTTTTGACCTGCTCCCCAATACATGGGCGCGCGGAGATATGGAATTTATCTTCTCGTGTTCAACTCGATATCTCACTTGTTCGCTGCTCTCACTCATATCGAGTAGAACACGAGAAGATAAATTACATATCTCCAAGCGTAATGTATTGTCTTACTTATTTTATTAAAAATACTTGGACTTGGGACCCACTTAGTCAATAAGTACCTATTATCTAGACTTTCTCAAAGTCCTTCTTAGCCCCCCGCACGAAGGACTTTTCCCACTTGCAGCGCGCTAAATTTACCGGTTGATTTTTCAACCGGAGGCGTGGCTTATGACGTACTAAGATTTGCCCAATCACAAAGCGTCAATTCTTCAGGCATTGTATGTTGATGTGTCAAGTCAGTCGACCATGGATGTGGTATTTACAATTTGATTGTACTCGGAAAGAGTTTGTCAAAGGCGCGAAATGTAAGCTCCGCCCCTGAAACGTGTTTTCGCGCGAAAACATAATCCCCCGATTCAATTTCCTGCAAGTGAAACAAGTCGAACTCGCCTCTCCCTTCGATTATCGCGCTCGATTTTTGACCCAGTAATCGCTTACCCAGTGATTCAGCGAGTTCGACTTGGAGCAAGTCTACCTATTATCGTACTTTTACGTGTGTTCAGATACCATGTTTCTCACTGCTGGAAATCCTTGTTAAACACTGTAGTTTATAGAATAAACGCTAATTACATGACTATATGGCCGACGCAAGGCACTGTATTTTATATTATTTACGAGGACAACTAAAGATGCGCCAACCACTGACGTCACGCATGTAATTAGCAACTTTAACGGCATAATTTTGACAAATATGCACGACTTCAACACGAAAACAAATATTGTTTGCTCTCTCCAAATTTATTTTTAATAATGACTAATCACAAAATGACTAATCGAAGACTAAAAATCCTAAACCCTAACCCAAGAAAAGAAATTCTAAATCACACCTCAAAATGAAGTGGCCGCAGTCGCCAACGAGAGGTTGGCACCTACTAGAGCCAGTAGAGGTTCACTAATAGTAATTGGACTGACGTTTTGGTTTGGTGGCCGCTTATGGAGGTTCCACCATTACATAGAGCAGATCCCGGGGGGGGGGGGGGGGGGGTACTTACATGAAAAATGGGTATGTATGTGAGGCCAAGAGACTCAAATCCTGACCCTGTTTGACCCAATCCGAGCTCCAAAACCCTGATTGCCCCCTTTTTGGGAAACAAAAAACCCTTATTGCCCCTTCTTTAAATTGTTTTCAAAACACGGTCGGATATATATCCCGGCCGGTATACCGCGTACCGGGATTGCATGCAAAATACGGAACATTTCAAGTCGGGACGTGGTATTGGGTAAACAAATCAGCAGATGGAGTACATAGATAAGTACTGAAGTACGAATTAGCGGCGTCACAATGTAAGGGAACCTCAGTGCTTGCATGTGGACAGGCGATCAAAATGCGGCAACAGAATGTATTTTTTTTGACATAGTAGCTAAAAAAAACTGAACCCTAACTGCCTAAAAAATACTGAACCCCGACCCTGACTGCACCCAAATTATACTCAAATCCTGACCCTGATCTGCCCAAATCAGGTCAAAACCCTGACCCTACCTGCCCAAACTGAGCTCAAAACCCTGACCCACCCGGGCGGCACATACATAATACGTCACAAACAGGAGTACCCCCCCCCCCCCCCGGGGAGCAGATTTCGTATGAGTGCATGGGACAAACTACAACACTGATATTTACGTCCTGCTGATCCACTCAAATTACAGAAATACGGTACAACACGGCTACAGTACGGTTACGGACATGCCGTAGTTTGCCCACTCGTACGAAATCTGCTCTATTTACCATTACGTACATTATTAAAAGCGACACTTTCTTTTCCAGGCGATAGGCCTGCTACTATAAAATAAATCTGTTCATTTGACCTTTAAGCTTTAGTATCGTCCCAAACAAATTATCGCGGCTTACAGTATGTCTCCCAGTAGAGCGGATTTCGTATGAATGGGTCAAACTGTAGGCTCGGTTTCCAGTTTCGGTGAGCCCGCGATCCTCTCCCCACTAGCGGCTGGGCTAGCTAAAAACCTACAATGTCTCAGCTCGCGAATCAAAATTTCTGTCGCTGAACTGATTTGCATAATTTACATTGTAAACTTTTGAAAGCCGGACCAAAGACTTTCGATTGCTGTTCCAAAATGCGTTTAAATTTACTCTGGAAAAGTTTGGTTTCGAAGAATTCAAGGATTCACACAAAGAAGCAGTAAGAGAGTTAGTTTTCGGATGAAGACACTTTGTCAGTAAACGCACTGGCTCAGCTGGAAGTCACTTGGGAAACCGTCAGCTCAAAGGTCGCGAAGCTCGTAATGTTCAGTCATTTCTCATTTAACTTTACCGATCGGCAAGATCAAGGTAGCCCGGCTATTCTTACTTCAAAGAAAATTAGTGCTGCCTTTATCGGAGAAGAAAAGACGGACGAGTCCATATTAAAAGAGTTTATAGCCTGAATTTCAGCCGTCTCCTCTGGGTTCGTTCCTCCTCTCGGGAGGAACGAACCAGAGGAGACGGCTGAAATTCAGGCTAAAGAGTTTATAGAAGAGAGGAAATCATGTCTGACGCAGGCCATGTTTACGCGTATAACTATATCACAATTCACTTGAAAATCGCTGCATCAAAATGACATTTACAATTCTTCAAGTCCTATGTACTAAGTTTGTACAATTGTTGTCTGTCTCTAAGACATACTTTACACAAGTACTATAAAGAGGGAATACTCGACTCTAGCTCAGAGTTCCGAGATAACACTGAACATAATTTTTATCCCCGTAAATTTCGGCTTTTAATTTCTGTCAGCGAGTTGATCGGGACTTAAATATTAAAGAGTAACAAATAAAGTAGCCTGGTTTCTCAACATCCGGGCTTTCCTTGAAAATTTGGACTGTGAACATGAGAGCTAATAATAACAGGTATTACATTAAACCTTTACCTACGTCGAATTAATTTCACACTTGGATTGAAAGTTTCACCCTACGCTACACGCAAATAAATGAATAATATTGAATTTTAATCAGATGACGTCACGGACACGGTGTGTTGACCGAGCGCCCAACCGTTAGTGGGGATAGGCTTTGGAGAAACGACACCCCAGCCTACACAAACTACGGCATGTCCGTAACCGTGCTGTACCGTATTTCTGTAATTTGATTGGATCAGCAGGTCAAAAACAATGGGAAACCATTTCAACGTCACGGCATGCCGTACGGTAACCGTGCTGTCAGTGCTGTAGTTTGTCCCACTCATACGAAATCTGCTCTACCATAACCGTACTGTAACCGTGCTGTACCGTATCTCTGTAATTTGATTGGATCAGCAGGACAAAAACAATAGGAAAACCATTTCAATGTCACGGATATTACAGAGATACGATACAGCACCGTGCTATCATTGGCATTGCCGTAGTTTGTCTCACCACACGAAATCTGCTCTAACCAGCCGGTACCAAGTATACGGCCAATAAAAAAAAGTTTGACTTCAATTTTTACGTCTTGATTATTAAATATAGCCGAACGCAGTATTCCGAAAAGAACCCGAATATTTAAGCTATTGATTGGTAGTTTTGGCGGCCTTTTAGTTCAAGCCAGACTCAAAGAACAACAAGAGTTGGAGTAGCCGAACGCAGTATTCCGAAAAGAACCCGAATATTTAAGCTATTGATTGGTAGTTTTGGCGGCATTTTAGTTCAAGCCAGACTCAAAGAACAACAAGAGTTGGAGTAATAGGTTAAAGTGCCTATGAACCATATTTTTTTTATTTTAGATATCAATTCTACATCAAGTGAATTAGTAGAATGGTACAATATATATTGCTTTGAATGCTGTGCCGCTGAGTTAAGGAGGTTTTAATATCCAAAATGCTAATTACATGACGTCAGGGGAGGCATCAATTATTATACAAAATGGTTTGTTACAATTAAACAATTTTTTTCAAATTATCAGTGTTATACCCATGGTTGAAATAAAATGATGTTAGAAATTTGTTTTCCTATATCAGTAGAAACGCCCATTCACAACCACTAAGAAGTGACTGCAAATACCTCCCCCGAACCTCCTTAACTCAGTGGCACAGCATTCAAAGCAAAGTATATTTTACCATTCTACTATTCACTCGATGTAGAATTGATATCTAAAATAAAAATATATTGTTCATAGGCACTTTAACGATCAACTGTGTAATTATTCTGCACTAAGATTTCGCCTTAGTGTGCCAGTTGAACACATAAAAAATATTGTCCAAAAGTCTATTGTATGAGTAATTAAACAATTTATTTTCTGAAATTGGAGCTCGTAAACCAACTAAGGTCCAACTACAAAAATAAACGTTCTAGAATTTCTGCTAATCGAGATACCGTAGGCATGATATTTACAATGATTTGTATCTCGATGGCGTGTAGTTCCAGTCGCTTTATACTTCCCCGTTATTAGTAAGTAAATGGGCTGTCTCTGGAAGAAATTTCACATTTTTCCGACCACGAAATTAAACTGACGAAAGAACGGCGGTTTATCAGGTTTATAACTGAACTGCCCGGATACTGGGCAACATGTAACTTACTGCAAAAGCACATTTGGATTAAAAGGGGATTTTCTAAATGCAACATCACTCCCAAAGATATTGAACAGTCAACTCGTAGAACATATCCCACAGACCAATGTTTATAGAGAGACGAACAAACAAACAAACAAACACGCAATGGTCACGGGATGTTTACAGCGGAGGAATTTCCTCGGGTTTGTGAGTAATCTGCTCGTAATTTCCTCGAAGCGTGAAGCAACTGTACGCTATTAGAATCATATTGAATCACAATTTGAAATATTCTCTTTCTTCTTGAGCTCCAGATACATATACATACCTTCAGTTCAGATTCCTGCTCTAGTTTCAGTTCTCCGCCATCTTTGTAACACGAGCTCAAGAAAGAGCACTAACATCCGGGCTTTTTCTTGTCCGTACACTTACAGTAAAGTTTAGAATGGCCTAAACTGGACGTCGGATGGCGGGCAGGAAAGAACTCCACATGTACATTTAGCTTTATATTAGCTTATGAGGATGTAATCATGATCGGCGCTGAAATTCCTCCGTTATCACTTCGGAATGCCTGTTAATACTATTAAATAGGACTTTTGTAGGAACTTGAACAGTCACTTTATTTTGAATTGAGCTCGTCACGGGAAGGGTTCCACTGGAAGTGGAAAATAGCATTTATAAATAAGTTTTGCTAATAACACTACCGATCTCGTACACGTGCCTTTACAAATGAAGTCAATTCTTTTTGTCATGGTTTCTATCCGGCAAAAGGCCCATTAAAAGGCCATGGTCTCGTGCTCTCAAGATTCGCTGACCGCAAAGCATGAACTTTGGCCGAATTTAGGTTGAATTAAGTTTGTCAAAGTAGAGTAATACCAGGATGCTATATATATATGCTGGCCCACTACTCTGTAGTTTGAACACTTTGGCATGGTACAGTGAACCTTTTAAACTGCCTTGTTGCAAGCTTGCTTGCTTCATAGCTAAGGTTCAGTCTGAAATCTATGTTCTGCACTGATGAGCTCACAAAGAGCGAAACAGTACTGTCTGCAGATTGAGTATATATAAATTGTTGAAGGCTAATGTGTAGCCACAGTCTGATGATCGCCTCGAGCGTGAAACTCGAGTAACATACAGTTTTTTATTTTTTTCCATTTTTAAAGTTTTTAACTTTTCATATATATATATATATATATATATATACAAAGAATTTACAGGAGTACAACTGGCAACTTCTCACAGTTCCATATATTTAAAAACGTTTCGGCTTTCAGCCTTCATCAGTTAAAAAGTAAAAAATAAATAAATTTACATTCAGGTTTAGTGCTATATTTATACAGAAAGCTAATACAAGTGTTTTTAAAAGAAAAAATGTTGAATAAAAGAAATTACTGTTCCTCAAATGAATACAATAGGATTAAAATTCAATGTGAGCAGCCGTAATCTAAACAGTTATGTAATATCGCAAAGGTTATGTAATACTGCTGAATATTTTCAAAAGTTAGTTACCGTGTGTTCTACTAAAGCGCTAATTACTAATTGAGTAATTTGTAATATTTCTAGAGGTAGTGTAAAACTATTTATAATGGATTCTATTCTTGGATTTGTATTCCCGCCGTTTATTCATACCATGCGGTTGTAAACACCTTAACTGTGCTGTCCAATAGGCTTCTCTAGTTAGAAGTTTCTTATCTACCTGTTCGGAATCTCTAATTAGTAATTAGCGCTTTAGTAGAACACACGGTAACTAACTTTTGAAAATATTCAGCAGTATTACATAACCTTTGCGATATTACATAACTGTTTAGATTACGGCTGCTCACATTGAATTTTAATCCTATTGTATTCATTTGAGGAACAGTAATTTCTTTTATTCAACATTTTTTCTTTTAAAAACACTTGTATTAGCTTTCTGTATAAATATAGCACTAAACCTGAATGTAAATTTATTTATTTTTTACTTTTTAACTGATGAAGGCTGAAAGCCGAAACGTTTTTAAATATATGGAACTGTGAGAAGTTGCCAGTTGTACTCCTGTAAATTCTTTGTATAATATATAACTACAACTAGCTGTGAATCCAGAGGGATCCTTCTACAGGAAGTTCATCGTTAGTTTTTACCGCCTTTTTCTATATTCAATTTATATATATATATATATATATATATCTACGCTGTTTTCACAAAAGGAGCCCTAGACCCCCTTTTGTGGAAACAGCGTAGATCTTGTGTGCCTTTAGCTTTAAAAGCCAGTAACTCGTGTTTTTGCCGCTTTCTTGAAACGGCAAATGACAGTTTAAGACTTTTCTGGCCTTTCTTTCCAATAATTGATCTCTAGGTATTTTATGGGGTTGGTGTGGGGTGGGGATATTCTTCATTTTGTGATTTGTCTCCAGGCTATGCAACCAACATGACGTCATATGTCATCTCATTTGCATATTACAAACACCTGAATATCTCTGAAACGAGATGAGATATTGACAAACGGAAAATGGCATTATTCCTCCGTTCGAAAGCATTTTAAAATTAGATCAACTTAATTTTCGCTTCATATGCACTTTACAGAATGATTACATCCCTTTATTTTCAGTATAATCAAGTGAGTGTGAGGTATAATACAAAAATAGTAGCGCTCGATTACTATCACAGATAACTACCACACATTCTGGATCCCAGATCCTTCTCAATCCGGGGTCAGGTATTCCACAGGGTCCCCACAGACCTTAAGTCCATTTTAGCGCGTGCTTAGAAGTTCTTCAATGAAGCACCATGATCAGTAGCGTATGAATGCAGCTGAAGGTAGATTTTTAAAAAAACGCTATCCGTACTACGAGTATGTCTTTTGACGATAGTTGTCTGTGTACATTTTGTACCGAAATATTCAAATAACTTATTATTACTACATTTCAGTATCTTTATTGATACTTACATGTAAGTGTAATTTTTTATATAGCTGTTAGTCATTTGATAACTTATTTAAATTACCTTCGGAGATATTAGCATCTTAATACTACTATGTAAATTCGAAGTTTATGAAGCACGGTGAAGACGTATGAAGTTTAACTTCATACGGCTAGTCACCGTGCTTCATAAACCTATACCTGAAGTTAAATGAAGTATATTTATTTACGTATCTATAGGATGAA
Organism: Actinernus sp. WN-2022; assembly: GCA_030867875.1. NCBI lineage: Eukaryota > Metazoa > Cnidaria > Anthozoa > Actiniaria > Actinernidae > Actinernus > Actinernus sp. WN-2022. The sequence goes on from JAOWCC010000936.1 coordinate 70,042,208, forward strand.
GAATAAACAAATGACATACATCAAATATTTGCTTAAATGACGTCACCTCATGAATCGAAGTGAATATATATTTTCCCCACGTTTGCCCGGGGGGAGGGGGGGGGGGGGTGTTGTTAATATATTGTAACCAGGACTGATCAGTATTACTTTCATTCTGGATGATAGAACGTATTTCTCAGCAAATATTAGCTTTTATACATTTTTTTTAAGTAAAAAGAGTTTGTACTCTTTCTCTTCATATTTATTTATTTATTTATTAACACTGTATTACTTGTATTATTATAGATATGCCAGCGTATATATTGTAAATAACTTGACCAAATGGAATAGTTTCTATATGTATTTGTTCATGTCCTGCGACCTACTAATTTAATTTCAATTCCATGTAAACTGGCTCCTGGCATTTTTAACTTGTCACTCAGTTATTTCAGGAAGCCAGTAGTCAGTACCCTCAGTAAATATGTATTTTTTCTTACCATTAATTTGTCATACTTGTAAACTTTGTAAGGGTATAATAAATTGTTATTGTTGTTGTAATCTCTCCACCACCACCAACATCTAACGGTTTTAATCCCAAGCAAGAGAATCTGGCTGTTAACCTAAACATATCAGCACTTATTATTGAATCAAAAAGACCTGTTCAATGTCATTAGAGAGCATGATTTCGCAGTGATACTTTTTATGATTCAGATTTTTGGAGAGAACTGCTCGGGTATGTGAAATAATTGGAGATACTGTAGTATGAAAGTTACATTTTCCTCTGGTTCGCTTTGGCTTTTAGTTACCCTACAAACTTGTCGACGTAATTTTACAAACAAATTATTTCTCCATTTTTTTTTTATATCTCTGATTTCTCTCTTCTCCGTCCTTACGGCTTTGTTTTCTAACTCGCCTCACTTTTCTGCTTTTTCCTAAAATTCGTTTAAGTAATTAAGATGTGCTTGCGACTCGTTTTATGACAATGAGTGTTTGCAGCACGTCTCTGTGTACATGTGATTATGTACGCGTACATGTCTGGTTCTTCGACTTAATAAAATTTGCAATTATCTTCTACTGGTATGTCTGCATTCTTCCAGAGATTGACGTATATAATCATGATCAGAAGGATAACACTGGATATAAATAGACTTGGTAAAAAAGTACACTGACTATTGCAAAAAATCGACAAAGAAATGCTGATATAAACACGCAATGATTTCAACCTCACCGTACCTTCATGACCTGACAAGACACTGTTCGGTTTCACTTTCCCTCTCAGCTTTGCTCTTGAGTTGAAGTTGAGTTTGGCTTTGTTAAAGACTTCTTATTCAGTTGTATGGTATTGTGCAGTATATTTGAGTATACCAATCCACAGAGATTCAAATAACAAAGCCGTGGCGGAAGAGAAGCTTAAACAAGAAATATTTTGTCCTCCTAGAAAAACACAACATCTTGCCATTTCTATCGAAGAAGCCTTTGGTTTCAGCAGCAAATTAACACGCTAAATTCCAATTCGATATGTGGAGCTTTCATCATACAGCCCTTTCAAGTCGTCGTCTCGTATATAAATTCACTGGCCATTTGGGTAAAAAAACGCGCTCCGACAAGAGCGCCAGTTGAAATATCCTGAGCCTGTTGGAAGGCTTTCGCACGAGTGAAGTTAAATAAAACATTAAACTGCGTACATTTGAGAGATGGGACTCCAAATTAGAGAGAAATTTCCTCGCGGGTCCACCATCTTGATTTTACTGTATTAAATTATGTATATAAATTAACCTGGCGAGTGTTGCGTGACCAGCACAGTGCAATCTGATTGGTGGTGAACTTGAAATGTAATACCTGCGCACAACTTTTGCTGCATGAAACAAAAAAAACAAGAGCCCATCTGGGCTTTCACTCGGGCCACATGAAATTGAAGATGAAATACACTATCATTTGAAATCTTCTTAGTAATAACCAAAGGGAAGAATTATTAGCTGAATTTAGCAGTCTTTAGGAGTGGGGAAGAATTATTAGCTGAATTTAGCAGTCTTTAGGAGTGGCCGGTAGCGTGGTGACATTCATTCTCTGCTCCCCTAGTATATATATGTTTTTTTCTTGTAGTTGACCTTTTACTGTAAACACTTCTTATTCATGTAACGCACGCTTACAATTTAGTCTGCTGTTCTGCAGGTTCCGAGTACTAATAGATGAGTGTTTCAAATGTATGTTTATATTTGTTCCATATTATAAGTTGTATACTGTCCACCGTACCTGTGATGGAGCTATCACTATATTTCTCTACTGTTCTTTTTACCCTGTGGTTCTTTATCGCAGCTCGCGTCCATATTGGTATTTGTTGGATTAAAGATTATTAACTGAAATGCCTGTTGGTTACTATTTAAAAGCTTTTACCCTCATTCCCAAAACTGCAGTCATTATATTACAGAACTATAAAGGGAACTGTTGGAAGCCTTTAATTTCTCGAACCAAAACCTCGGCCGTGAGAGGATTATTGTTTAAGTTTACCTTCGGAGTTGAATATTTCTTGGCTCGTCATAATAATTAGAATTTCTGTCTGGCTTCGTGTTGGCGAGTGACAGTGTTGCTCTCACAGTTCAGGAGTTCAGATGTCTTCAGATTTCGATAGAGGAGAGAAACCCATAACTGCTCAACCACAGTATATATAATTTGCTAGTAAATCGCTATATTTCGCTATAAATCAGCTATTCAGTATACCTGTATAGTATAACGTACACCGGTCTCGATACGAGATCGGTAAACCAGCCAAAAATACGGTCAACGATCACGGTGTTTGCGCTGGTATGTACTATGACCGAGAGTTAAATGAAATGTGTCATAAAACCTACGAAACGTACTTCAAACTAGCCTGTATGTGTATAGCCGTCGGTCCCAAGATGGCGACTGGACTGGAGAGAAAGCTATTAGCGCCACAAAGTGCGCGCACACAATTAATGCATAATTTGACGCATGCGCAGAAATGTTGTTGCACCGAACAAAAAAAACGGCCTGCAGATTTAAACTCGGGCCTGCCACAGGCAGCCCGAGTAAAAAAAAACGGCCTGCAGATTAAGACTCGTGCCTGCCACAGGCAGTCCGAGTAAAAATAAATAAATAACGGCCTGCAGGTTTAGACTCGTACCTGCCGAGTAAATAGCAAAAAATGACTGACCCCAATAGTTTCTAATGAAAATGGAAGGCAGGATGCGAGGAGACTGGGAGACGAAGGGAATGATGGGAAGGAGTGCTCTTCCCATCACCCCTCGCGCTCCTCGAGAGACGGACTACCTATACGTGTTGTGCTAACGGGAAGAGGCTTAGAAGTGGAGACTTCTCTACTGGGCATCAATGCAGCACCAGATAATCAGAAGAAAGCTTGCTAAAGTTGATTCAAAGAACTTGTCCAAAATAATTTATTAGTTGAAGTTTAAAGTGCATATGAGCGCAATTTTTTTTAATCGATTCTCCATCAAGTAAATAGTTGAACTTTTATTTTTAATTCGAGTGTGGCGTCTATGAGTTATAGAGATTTCTATTTCCAATATGCTAATTATGTGACGACGTCTGAGGCCAACAAAAGGTCACTACTTTCTCCTTGTGAATGAAACTAAATTTTGGTAAAATGTCTATCACGTGACCAACCACATGATCACAAAAAGTTGAAAATTAATCTAAAAACGGGGTGGCACATTGTATATTTTAAGTAACGATTTTGTGTTTATCTGATTACACTTGTGGTTGACTTTAAAGATCAGTTCGGAATAGTTGACCCTGATAGACTGTTAAGGCGAAAATATAGAAAACAGGTCACGTGACCTATTCTTGGAACCATTTATCGCCATTTATATCCTCTTCAGTGATAAAAAGTCAACCATTCCGGACACAGTCTCATTTCCCATAACAAGCTTAGCATTTCGAACCGAAAATCTGAAACAAAACAATAACTTCCGCCACCCCATTTTGATTTCTTTGTTTTATCAGCCTTAAGGTCACGTGACCTTCAAAACACCAAAATACCGATCCTTAAATGTTAAGACACACGATTACAGTATTATTCCAAAGTTACAGGGTATTTCATATATGAATGACAGAGATATCGAATTTTGAATGTTTTATCAGAACTGCTCAGAAACCATGCCTTAACATGCTTGAGACCGGCCTATATCAAGTATTCCAGTAGTTGCAAAGGTGTTTGAGCGAATCGTTTATGATCAACTGTATAAATATTTAACTGATAACAGATTGCTTTCATCCCACCAATCTGGTTTTCGTTCCGTTCACTCCACAGTAACTGCACTACTGGAAGCAACCGATAGTTGGTCACTAAATATTGATCGCGGATGCATTAATGCTGTTGTCTTTCTAGACTTAAAAAAGGCCTTTGATACAGTTGACCATACTATTCTTCTATCAAAATTAGAATATTATGGAATAACCGGACCTGCACAGAACTGGTTTAATTCCTATTTAGAAAGTCGAATGCAAAAGTGTATCGTTAATAGCTATAGGTCATCTAAGAAAGTTGTTAGGAGTGGCGTGCCTCAGGACCATCCTAGGCCCCTTATTATTTCTATTATATATAAATGACCTGCCTAACAGCTTAGTATATTCGCAGCCAAGAATGTATGCACATGACAGTAGCATAACATACGCAAGTAATAATATAGAAGAAATAAATGAGCGTATGAGTTTTGATTTGAATAGGTTTGGTTGGCTGCCAATAAGCTCACGCTAAACATGACGAAAACCGAATTTTTACTCATTGGCTCAAGACAAAGGCTATTCAATCTCACGGGGAGCCCAAACTTCGTTATTGACAAAGCCCCAGTAAAGCAGGTCTCAGTTTCAAAGTCCCTTGGTGTACAAATTGATCAAAACCTAAATTGGGAAAATCATGTTCACGTGATATCCAAAAAAATCGCCTCTGGGATAAGTGCCATCAAACGCGTTAGTGTTCCTGAAGAGACACTGCTTACCATTTATAATGCGCTAGTACAACCGCACTTTGACTATTGTAGTGTAGTTTGGGGCAACTGTAACAAAGGCCTTTCCCGTAAATTACAAAAATTACAAAATCGCGCGGCACGCATAATAACATTTTCAAGCTATGACGCTAACGCCGATAACCTCTTTCAGTTACTTAACTGGAATAAACTAGACCGACAACGAAAGGACAGTAAATCGATTTTAATGTACAAAGGTTACATAATGAAGCTCCTGAATATTTGACCTCGAGGTTTATCAATCGGACTGATGTTGCGTCATACAACTTGAGAAGCTGGCATGCCGCTCCCCCGCACCAACTTTTACAAAAGGAGTTTGAGTTACAGTGGGGCGGTACTGTGGAATAGCTTGCCATCAGACTTTAGACAGACGTCATCACTGACAACTTTTAAATCTCAAATACGCTGCCATGATTTTTCGGAGTGAGCACTTAAAGACACGGCGTCCTTGTAAAGCAGGGAAATTTTATTTATTTTTAGTTTTTATCATATTATAGTAGTAGTAGTAATAGTAATTATTATATCAGCTATAGTCATTAGTATATTTAGATACCATAGTATATAGCCATTTCCATAATTGTATTTTTATCACTCCTGAAGGACCTACCGTGTATAAATAAAGTTATCTTATCTTATCTTATCTTATCTTATCTAATGATGGGTAGGTCATTACGATTCTACTGAAACACTGAACTCAAATTTTAAACCAAAAAAGATTTCGACCTTACCCGCTGCATCGAGCAAGATGGTAAACTTCCATATAGCAAGTATTTTGAGGTGAAGTGTTTCTTAAAATGAATCTATCCATTTTTGTATCTGCTACTGAATGATATCCGCGGTGGCTGATCGCAAAATTATCTGCTGCGTGCAGCTTGGCACACGTAACCAGTACCTTTTTAGTATAAAACTCCAGTTTAGACGGTTACAATTAAACAAAATGTTGATCTTCTTTGTGGTGTTTTTTCGTGTGAAACGTACTTTTCATTAAAATTTAATAGAGAAGTAAAAACAATCCAATTTAAATTAAGTAATAGCCAAAGTTTGAACAGCTCGTTTCAACTTTGGGTGCGTAAAGGAAATTTCAAAGCTTTTTCCTGTCCGATTGAAGAAAAAATTCGCTGAAATTATCCACCGACTATCAATAATTTTACTGGATGAACTCATGCATGAGGTGTAAAGCACTTTCCTCTTTGTCTGAAAGACTTCAAAAGCCGATAAATTGTGTGGTTTCACCAACGGTCACAAGTACTTTGAAAGGAGGCCTCACCTTAAAATAATGAATGTTATTTTTATGATATTCGATATCAGCTTACTCGTACTATCGATCTACATACAAAGACCACTTTGTGAAATTTAAATACATGCTAAATAAAATCTCAATGTTGTCTCTGCTGGATTTAACTTGACTGGTAAATCACGCCGGCTTGTAGGAGTGATCGTCATATTTTTAGGGTTTGAAATCGGCGATTCAGATAATTTTTTAGGAGTTGTCCAAGCGAAATCCATTTTCAGGGTGATTCTTACACCATGGGCTACATTTCAGTGTGGGAAATTTTTCACGGTTTCGTATTTTTCGAGGTTTTCCGACGGTCACCCCTATCGTTTTTACCTTAAAGAAACCCCGGGAAATCACATCGAGTAACAATTATTTCTTCATAAATAGTTTAGAACTAGACAATGGGGTTTAGTCTACCGTGTAACGCCCCCCGCTAATATTATTTCAATTAAAATTATTGAAACTCCAAGCCTGAGATATATTATGTGACTAAAACGGAATTCAATTGCAAACAAAAGTTGTCTGAGCTGGGTGCTTAGGACCGCGGTAAGGTAAGACGTCGCTTCGTTTTTAGTAGAAATTCAAATTAATTTCTTCTCCGGCCGTTATTAAAAGTAGCTGATAGACATAAATATGAGCTGAAAAAGAATAAGATGAAAGATGGAAAGAAACATGCTAAAGGGAAAACCTCATTTATAGCTCAAATGTTGGGTTGAAGAATTCCTCTGCGGATTGGTAGACTATATTGGGTAGATTTATTATTTTGAAAGAAAAGAAATATCATATGTTCACCCTATGTATCTCAAATGGCTAACAGTCAACTAAAATATGTTCATCAGTGGCTTCCAGGACAAACCATAGTGTTTATGGAAGAGGTGCCGTTATTTTAAGTTTCGTACTTACGTTGTTTTGATATTCGTAAGAGTATCAGTTTTTACTCGTGGTTTTTATCTCAAGCTTTGCCTTTCTTTTTCATTTTTGTAGTATTTATTGCATTACTTCTCGGTTTGATCATCTCCGTAAACAAATCAGCACTCCAGTAAAACAGTTCATATATGTGTATAATATATGACGATAAGTAAGCAAAACGAATTTCGCATGATCATCGTCAAGCATTCTATATTGTATTTGAGCGGTTGTACTTCAACTTACAGATTCAAAAAACTATTATACACATATATGAACTGTTTTACTGGAGTGCTGATTTGTTTACGGAGATGATCAAACCGAGAAGTAATGCAATAAATACTACAAAAATGAAAAAGAAAGGCAAAGCTTGAGATAAAAACCGATTTTTCAATTCGTAATAATTGCAGATCCGTAAAAAATCGAAAAAGTTTTTTTCCTCTGGCTTTTTTTTTTACAAATGTAAATTATTAATTGCAACAATCATCCATTTTTTACAGGGAATATTTTTGAAATTTTGGAATCAATCTTTCGCATTGACATGTCATTGAAGAAAAATACATGACGCAAAGGAAACATATTTTCTACTTCTTATTACTCTTTTAAAAAGATGTAGTATTTGCATTCTCAACACAGGCCTTCTATTTACTGAGCGAGAAGCCATGACCCGACAAGTTACCTGAAAAACCTCGAGACCCCCGTTGTTTTTGTTAAAGTTTATCTATAGATTGACGTATTGTAGCTTAAGTTAAATAAATTACTTTCTTATCTACTTCCATAGAACGGATAAATATGTAACACAGAGGTATACATATAGATATAATAATGGGCTAGGAAACAAACATACTGGGTTGATTACTTCAGCATTAAATTCTTGAATTGACGGCTTTACAAATTTTAGGCGTTAAATTCGCATATTTCTTTTGCTCCCTGCAATCAATTAATTGCTTCCAAAAAAATTATAATGAAATTTGACAAACTAATATACAAGTACTCATTACAGCTTAAAGGGGCTATGTCATCAGTGGTACTGCGCATGTATCGAGTAATCGCTGGTGGTTGTTAATTGGATACAAACAGTTAAACTTCCCTCACTCAATGCATGCTTGATTGAAAGGACTTTCAATATTTTCCTGGAGACTGTTTATATACACTGTTTGTTAGTTATTTTGCATATTTACTTCGAATTTAAGCATCCCACATGGCCGAGAGGTTCGTTAGTTCATATCAGAATCGGTGGAAATAGCTAGCTGTTTCCGTCCCCAATGTAAAGTCTATTACCGTGGCACAGCCCCTTTAACCAGCAAGAATAATCCAGCAGTTTCTAGCCTAAAGAATATCAATAAAGAAGGAAAAGGTATCATTTACATAACGCAAATCCTATATATGAATATTCAAATGAGCTTCACAAGAGAGGTCTTGTTGTTAGATACGAGGCGGCCTTCACCTCCTCGGAACCAACCCTGAAACAATACAAACCCCAACCCTAAAACAATACAAACCCCAACCCTAAAACAATACAAACCCCAACCCTGAAACAATACAAACCCCAACCCTGAAACAATACAAACCCCAACCCTGAAACAATACAAACCCCAACCCTGAAACAATACAAACCCCAACCCTGAAACAATACAAACTCCAACCCTGAAACAATACAAACCCCAACCCTGAAACAATACAAACCCCAACCCTGAAACAATACAAACCCCAACCCTGAAACAATACAAACCCCAACCCTGAAACAATACAAACCCCAACCCTGAAACAATACAAACCCCAACCCTGAAATTAAACAATACAAACCCCAACCCTGAAATTAAACAATACAAACACCATACATCAAACTTCAAGCGACGTACATACAAACAAACAAACAGAGTCCGTACATCGAAAGAGATTGTCACACTTGATAATCAGTGATATGATAAATATATTTTGAGGAAAATCTCAAAATTTACAAAGAATGTATGGCTGCCAGAAACTCTTGCCACCCAGCCCATTTTACAGTTTTGAAAAGTCAATTTCTCCGTAAATATTTAAAATATCAATCTCAAATTTTCGGTGATTACTAAGTTTTAAATTATCTTTCAACTGATGTAGTCTGTTTGTTTGTAGCTTGAAGTTTAACTTACGCTAATGAGGCAAGAATGTAAACAGTGACATCAGCAAGGATTGGCGTATATCGGGACATTTGCATGATTACAAATACAAGAATCCTTTTCAAATTATTATCTTATTCAGATTTTAAACTCCTTCGAGAATACCAAGACACTGTTCTAAATCAGAGGTACAAATGAATCCACGCAAAGGATTCTGGTAGTTGCAGTGAAATGACGTCATCATGCAAAATGACGTCCTATTACTTAGATACTTAGATACTTAGATGGTTATACTCCCTGGGATAGTTTTCACTAATACTGGGAGTTTAAATAATATATAAATTAGAATAATAATAATAAACTAAGTAACATAATAGTAATGATAATAATAATACTACTACTACTACTACCAATAATAATAATAATACTACTAATAATAATAATAATAAACTACGCGATTTAAATCGTGACACATACCAAAATATTAAGTAAATATTAAGTAGATAAGAATAATAACTAAACATATATACGAGCGATCTATAGCCTGCGCAGGTGGCTAGGCACCTGCATAGATCGAATGGCAGGCAGGGCGGCTGACTTGAAACTGGCTAGACTGTTAGCAGAAACTGCTTCATACGGAAGCAGGTTCCATACTCTTATAGCCCTAGGGAAAAAAGAATAGCTATATGCTAATACATTAACTGGAAGTTGTGTGTACTTAAACTGATGGCGTCTACTAGATCTGGAGGAAGTAGTAACACACTCAGGGAAAGGGATGTTTACCAGCCCATTTCTAATTTTAAAAAACAGCACTGATTGATTAAGGAGGCGTCTTTGTTCTAGAGTGTCCCAACCTAATGACCTGACTAAATTAGATGTGCTTACAGTAGGATTATAATTGTTCGAAACAAATCTGGCAGCGTTTTTTTGAACTTGTTCAAGGCGATTTACGTCAGTGTCTGTGTGGGGATTATTGTGGCGCAATGTCAGCTACCATGCAGTTTACAGTCACGAGTGTTTGTTGATCCTCCAGATTACAATCCTCTACTCTTTCACGAAATAGCACAACAGGTTATTTCACGTCCTCTTTACATAGGAGAGCGTACTCTGACGTAAGTAATTGTGGTTTATATGCCAACCAGAAATTCATTGGCTAGCGAAACAAAGGAGAGCAAAGTGGGGCATTCAAAGTTTGGTTGCCATATTTGAATAACAAAGGTAATGTTTACAAATAAAGCGTCCTCCTATAATATGCATTAGAATACGAAGACCGCCTTACTGGTTAGCTCAGTTGGTCGAGCACGGTATAGAGTGCGGGAGGTCGGGAGTTCAAAACCCATCAGCTGTGTCCTAGGGCAGGGACGTATACGCTGTTGGCCTTGTCTCCTTCCTCTTCTAATCAAGATAAGGGGACGTAATAGAACTTGTGTTATTTCATGAACGAGTAGGGGATTGTCTCCCGCGGCAAAACAGCCTGGTATTGGAAGAAACTCTCATGATTGTAAACTGCACGGCAGCACTTTTCACCACAACAGCAGTCCGTATCTCAAATCCTCCCTAGTGAAACGCATTTGAATATATTTATATAGGATTTGCGCTATATATAAATGAATACATTTACCTTTAATTTAGTAAGAAGTTAAGGCTAACGGGTGTATGTTCCTGATTCGAATCCGCGGCCTCCCTCATGCAAGACCGGTACTCCACTACTGAACTAACCGAGTTGTCGTACACATCTAAAAAAAAACTATAATGTTGACACAATATGTAATTGCAGTATACTACGCGCTTTCATGTGTTTTCAGATTCACATAAGAGCGACTTTCTCATGAAGGGTTTTGTGGACCTCTGTGTGGTGTTGCTGGTTCTTGCCAGTGGTGTGGTGAGTACACAAGCTAGCATGTCTCTTCTATTCCACTAATTTCTATGTAAGCGCGAAGCCATGGCATAGCATGGTTCAACATGGCATAGCATGGTTCAACATGGCATAGCATGGTTCAACATGGCTAAATCTCGTTCCCAGAGGTCTTTACGCGCCTAATCCAAGTTGGCGTCGACTTCGGCCGCTGATTAGCTAGTCGCTTCGCGCGCGCTGATCGGAGAATTTCGAATGTCGTCTTATTTCCCATTCCGCGTCCAAATTCAAATTCATAATTACTTAACATTTTCGCTTTTTCAATACTCGCTTCTCAAGCCATACATTCAAGTAGAACAATGTACGGTTGGAATTCATTGGGATCATACGTCAACTGTCAACTGTTCTCAGCGATGATGAATCCAAGATGGCGGATGCTCCTCAAAATATGCCCATGTATTTATATTGGGCATATGTTTGGGTCACATGACCAGCCTGTACCTTTACCGCCTCCCGGTTAGCTCAGTGGTTAAGCGCCGGTCTATCGTGCGGGAGTTCGCGGATTCAAACCCCGGCCGGACCAACACTCAGGGTCTTAAAATAACTGAGTAGAAGGTGCTGCCTTTACATAATACAGTAAACGGTTTGACCTTCACGTCTTCTCGGATAAGGACGTAAAATCGTAGGACTAAGTCAACAGAGGGCCATGTGGAAGATTACTGAGTTACATGTTAGCGGTAAACGTGTTACCCTCTATAAATAAAGTGACTTTACTTTACTTTACTTTACTTTACTTGACCAGGGGTTCTTTCGGAGTAGCACGGAACCTCTCGAGACCTGTATTCTGATTGCTCCCCATGATTTTTAAAGGTTATGGTATTTTCTATTGTTGGGTAGGCCAATACTGTCGCTCGTTTCAAGGAGTTCCACCCGACCCTTCTTTCGACACTATCTTGGATTAGGCGCGTAATGATCCCTGGGAACGACGTTGCTTTCCACTCTAAACCCAGCCATGTTGAACCATGTTCTGCGATGCACGACGTGTCATGTTGACGTGTCATGTTGACCCATGCCGTCGCGCATATATAGAGATTAGCGGAATAGAAGGGACACTAGAAAAGTATTGATAGCAAAATAGACGTGAGAACACAGGAATCCCGGTAGCGCAGGGATTACCTATCTTTATGTAAATATTTTATCACATACCATGATATTTGTTGTTGTTGAACATTTTAGTCACAACCTCGATTCTGATTGGCGGAGAGCTTACTTGCGAATTAACGGTCATATAGTGACGTGCGTAGGTCATTATATGCTCGCGCACCCAACTTTAGCCAAGGCGTCTTACTGCGTAATTAATAGCTGGTATTTCTGTGCCAATCTATATTTTTAAGAAGTTTAGAAAATGAATAATAAAACAATTATTGGATTCGATTTTCGCATAGAAGTATTAATTACGCATTAATTACGCGAAATTATCAAGATCTCGGTCTGTGTCATCAGGATCACACACTTTGCGAAAACCAAATCCAATAATTGCTTATTATTATCCCCATTTGAAATTGCAGGCAATCACAGCACGGATTACTATCTTGATTTCTTACCGAATCACTATCTAGTTATGTCGCGTCTGGAAGTTAAATTGTCACCAAGAAAATATCTAGTTTTTTATACGACTGGAGAAATAATAAATTATTGACAGCTACCACAAACGACTTTTCGCCACAAAGGCAAGCCATGTGAACAATCAAGCCAGTATATAAACAAAGCGGTAAACTTCACTATGTTGTGCCATGTCGAACCATGTTTAGCCATGGTTTTGCGCTCATATAGAAAGTAGCGGAATAGAAGGGACTTGCCAGCAGTCTAGCCAACTGATATATTGGTTGGAATATAATATAACCCAGCGCTCTGATTGGCTTATAGACTCAGAAATCTATGGTCTATTGTGCCGGCAAACACAAAGAAATCGGCACGCCTGCTTGCGTTGTGTCGTAGTTATTTCGGCTTGTGATTTTCAAGCATTTCTTGTGTTCTCCTAACATCCCGCGTGCTTTATTTCGCCAGTAAACACATTGAAATGTGTTGTCTATTGCTTAAATATATTGCACTTATCAGCGGTTAAGCATTATGCACTTATCAGCGGCTTCCCCCAGGAGTAGACCACCGGGCCTACCAGGGAGTTGCAAAAAGGGTGGAACAAACTTGATGATTTTCCTTCGGAGTGGGGGAATCTTACGAGTCAAAGTCCCCTGGGCCACGTTTTCCTTAACAGAAAATCCCTCTTATAATTATACGAATTCCCCTCCCCTCTCTTGGAACTTCAAACAAATTTAAAGTCAAGCATGTTTCCCTACCCAGGGGCGAAACTTACATTCAATCCCCTTATATTCCCCAACATATCCCCCTGGTCAGCCCGGGGGTCTACCCCTGGGAGAAGCAACTGATAAATGCATAAGTGTTGCGTGAATATTGAAAGGGCTGTAAAATTGTTTTGTCGTTTTCAACCGTTCACCAGATTTCAAGGGAGTTACACCCGCTGACACAAATAGGCCGGCTCTTCCAACAGGATGAGTATGGCTCTCTTCCAGAAGACCCTCCACCTATTATGACCATGCAGCTGGTTTTGAACCAGTCGACGGTCCTCTAGTAAGTAAACGATTTTAGTTTATGGAAAATGCACTGGATGACTACAAGAGCAGATTTCGTATGAGTGGTACAAAATACGGCACGTCCATAGCCTTACCGCAACCGTACCGCAACCGTACCGTAAACGTACCGTAAACGTACCGCAACCGCACCGCAACCGTACCGCAACTGTGCTGTACCGTATCTGTAATTTGATTGGATCAGAAAGACGGAAACAATATGTCACGGCATGCCGTACAGTAACCGTGCCGTAGTTAGTGCCGTAGTTTGTCTCATTTTATTCAATATTAAATCTGCTCTAGTTACTGTAAAAACTAGCTAGTTAGGATTGCGTCCACATGAAAGTTTACCACTGGTCTTAATAACTAAGAGTGGATAACAGTATGCTAAGAGCTGCTGGAAGCGAGTGGCAACTGACGTTTCGAGTGCTTGAACTTGGTTCTTTCTCGGTGAAAGAAACCCGAATATTTGAATTGCAAATCATTTTCAGCCGTGTTCAAGAAGACAATACAATACAATACAATAAATAGTAATGATTAGTGTATGCTAATGAAAAAACAAGATAAAGGTTCTAAAAAAGCGTTCATTGGCAACGAAATCCTTCGTGGCGTAGTGGTGAGGGATTAGTGACGGTTAGGGTTTGGTTTAAAATCAGGGTTGGGGTTTGTTTCGATTCTTCCCAGACGCTAAATAATTTTTATACAGTTGAGGGTGGCATACTTATGAGTATTTTCGTTCTAAAAATTCATAAGTGTCGCTTATAGATGGTTGCACATGACATCACGGCGGCCATGTTGGTGTACCTTTAACAGATTTAATAGATTCTTCGTTAGCTTCTTTTGTTAGGTACACCAACATAGTCGCCATGCCCTTTGTCATTTGAATCTCTGGGGATTGACTGCAACCCATCTATACGTTTGTACTTTCAGGGAACCCTACAAATTCGGGTCCTTACACCGAGAAAATACCTAGAACTTTCTTTGAGCGCCGGCCACACGAACGTGTTTCTAGTTAGCCACATTGTCATATTTCTCATTTACATTGTATATTCAGTATCCGTCATTCTCTTGGATTCTTAGTTTTCTATCACACCCACTCATTATATCACCATCTGTAATGTTATATCTTATATTTTTTAGTCTCATATTTGTGTATTTGAATTTGCAACGTTTTTTTATATTTTCACAACTTGTAAACACTGATGAATGTTGGCCGTGCCAGCCGAAATATTGGTCAAATATAATTTCCCAAATCGTGCGAATGAGCCTTACACCGTTCGATCCTGTTATTAATTATTTTTACAATTTTTCTGATTAGATCCCATCCAATGTGATCCGGTCCTTCTACTTCGACCCCGTCCACACGTATCCGTTTTCGTATCGTTTTCGTATTGTTCTCCGTCCTCAAGGGAATAGAAAACAATGGTCTAATTACCTGAAACAATATGAAAACGCTACGGAAACGGATACGTGTGGACGGGATCTTCGTCTGTTGGTCCTTGCAATTTTTTACTGTGTTTCTAATCATATAGAGCAGATTTCGTATGAGTGGGACGAACTACGGCAATGACTACGGCACAGTAGTTACTGTACGGCATGCCGTGACATTGAAATGGTTTCCCTATTGTTTTTGTCCTGCTAATCCAATCAAATTACAGAGATACGGTACAGCATAGTTACAGTACAGTTACGGCAAGGCTACGGACATGCCGTAGTTTATGCTCTATACTGACGTGTGTGTGTGTGTGTGTGCAGAAGTGTGTGTCATGTGATGTGTGCATATTTATATTAGCCTGTGTGTGTACGTGTGGATGCCGCATATAGATTCCTTTTTCCTTTCCGCACCTATTATTACTCCTATATTATCAGAGACGGCACAACCGGGGGGGAGGGCTGGGGGAGGGCTGGGAGGGGGGGGGGGGGGAAGAGCAACGAGACAAAGTCCGCGGGAAAATTTACAGACAATTGTATGGAAAACACGATTGCACGCTTCCCAGCACAGCTACATCCCTCAAATTTCGATCCCTGGTATCTTAAATTGTATCAGGAGAATATTTCAAAAATTCGATTTTACGGATTTTATTTGGCATCGGATTCCCATACAAACACTGTATTTCGTACAATGTTTGCACCCCTTTCAAAATGACGGAATTAACCGCGAACTGGTCTATTTGTTAATTAGACACTCTTTTTTTTCTAACAGTGCCGATAAGATACAGATGGATTCTCAAATGGACAAAGATGTGCGCTATTTCAAAGAACAGATTGCTGATTACTACAAATTCGAAAAAGACCCCAGAAAAGATATGTGGAAGATACAGGGCGACTTCTCCAAAGCACTTGGCAGTCCACACTTCATCGAAGCCGCTGAGAGAGCGAAGGAATTCTTCCTCATCCACAAAGACTGGGAGGAGACGAAGAAGGATCCGCAATTCCGCAAAACGGGCGTCTGCACAGAATTACTGTACGTCACGGCAGCGCGTTACCTTTTCGTCACGCACGTACTGTGGGAGAGAAGTGGCAAGAAGTTGATAAGTTGCAAAAGAGAAGACAATTTCATCGTGATCCCAAATTCTGGTGTGTGCTACCCGGCACCTTATGGAACTGCTTCGTGCACTTCGGATTATGATGTTGGACTTGTTGGAAAGGATGCTGGAATTCTTACGGAAACTTTCAATGATTTTTTTCAGAATCCTACAAACGGGTTCGAAAAGCCTTCGGAACTTGTATTCGACACTAACGTTTACGCATTTACTTTGGAATACGCAATGCCTGCGATATTCAAAGGCTTACCCCCTGGCTTCCCAGAATCTGTAAAAGCGCTAGAAGAACAGCCGATCTATAAGATGCAGGAACTTGCTGGTGCTTACTTGAAAGTATACAAGTACAATGAGAAATTTTCAGCGGTGCTTTTTAAAAGCGCACTAGATAATTTCCCGGAGGATAAAGCTTCCAAGTCAAAAGCTGAGCTAGTAGCCTGGAAGATGAAGTTTGATGACCTAAACATCTTGGTTCCACTGAAAGGACTTCCTAATCTGCGAGCAGCTCATAACTCAAAATACCAAGAGTTCGTCAAGAAGATATCGCTTGATGGCGGGTACAACGCAAAGGATCCCAGCAATGGACTGGGTGAGTGATTGGACCAACTGTTCAACAGAATTGCACTCAAGGCATGCGCACTCTTAGGAAAAGATTTCAACGTATTCTTAAAGGGCTATGTCATGGTGTTGCGAATACACTTGTATGGAGTCAATATTCGATTGAAGGAAGTTATGGCTACAAACAGTCAAAGTCCACTCAATTCTTGATTGAAATAGTATGCAATGCTTTCCTGAAAGACTAGTTTATACACAGTTTGTTAGTCATTGTTGCATATTTGCTCGGATTTTAACCATCCCACATGTGCGCGAGGTTCGTCAGTCCATTTGAAAATCATTAAAAACATAATTGTGTCTGGCCGGACTTCGAATATTAGGTAGTTACTGACTGAGGGAGGGTCGGAGGGGAAAATATTTGGCTCGATGTCATGACGTAGGTCCTCTTCCGCGTACAAATTGACCGAGAGCAAAATATTTTGCATGAACAAGTTTATCCGTTCGGATTTGTCTCCTATTTTTGTTGCTAAACAGGTGATCTTTCTTGTTTTGTTTTATCGTTTACAGGTGTTCTCACCCAGGCTCTACTCTATGCGGCAGAGGCATATCATACCCGTGGTGCAATTCGCCACGTGGTCGGCGGAACCCAGATGAAGGTATCGCAATTTACCCACCTGAGACTTCCAGTCATTGATCTCTGGGTATCTATGTTAGAGAACTGGGGCGAGAGCAACAAGGAATACAACCACTGCAAAGATAAAATTCTCCAGGTTTGCCTAATGAAGATGAGCAAATACATGTGGAGGATGTTTGAAGCGATGAGGCGGCTACGAAAAGCGATTCCACCCACTATATCGGGAAAACTTGTGACCTTTCTCACTCATCGAAATCCCGCCGATTTGATGTCCTTTTGGCTGGAAGTCTACAAGAGGAGCGGTCGTAACAAGATCAACGATAATGAAGTATTTGTTAATGACTTCCTGAGGAAATTCAAATGCACAAATGATGGGTTGAACAAACCAATATCAGAGGGGTGCATACAGAATATGAATGAGGAAGTCAATAAGTATAACATGATGCTGGCTCGGCTGACAAACGACAATGTGTTGACTCCCGCTGAATGGCAAGCTGATGGCGAAGTGCAAGGCTACTGGGATAATTTCTTGAATGAAGAGTTAAATAATTAAAAATACTTCTAATGCTACGAACTCGTACTGATCACGAAGATCTCATATATACATGCAGTACTTGGGAAGTTGTTGTGCTAAGTCACAGTTAATGATTATTTACCAAATAATTACTAGTTTATTGTTAATCAGACTGTCCCGCCTCCTGCAAAGCTAAGCGCTTGCTTAGCCTCTAAAGCTGGTGAAGGCTTTCGGAACTGTTACAAAGGCCCACTGAAGAAAGAAGTTCCATGATTCAATGCAGGTTTGCTGTATGGTTGCAAATAAGAGCACGTGTTAAATGGCGCGTATAGCCGTTATGAGTTTAGGTTCCTTATTCATAAAGTATGTATTCACTTTTCATCATGCATTTTCAATTCCCTGGTGCATGTATGGACATTTGTAGCGAAGTTCAATCAAATAAAGTCCACTGAATAAATTCAAATGTTTCCAAGAGCGACTGCGTGGGAGGGAGAGGGGAGGGCAGGGGAGGGGGGACTGATGCCACACTGGGGAGGATACTAGGCAGGAATTTTTCTTAAGGTATACGCAAAAAATAGCATAGTAAAAACATTACCTTATTCTGATTTCAGGCCCGTAGCTAGCTAGAGGAAAATAAGGCAGTTGCCTCGGTTAGAATTTAGCCCATCTCTTCCTGAGTGTATCCGTTGTTTCACTTTGTGACTTCGCATTAAAAATTATATATAATATTTATTACACTGAAAACGATGCAGTTTACTGTTTTTCAATGTGACTTCCTTTAATTCTGAGAGGTCTGAAGTTAGGAAATGCCTGGTGATATGGTGAGGGTTTCTTCAGTTTCGGTGAAAGGACAGCTTGTTTAAGTGCAGGCGGCATATCGCAGGTTTCAAAGGATAAGTTTATTATCTTTGTGATAACTGGAATTAGGTCATCTAGGCAATGTCTAGGCAACAGTGGAGTAGTGCAAAAGGGATTGGGTCTAGGATACAGGACTTAGAAGACTTCTTAAGTACTAATGACTGTTGAGAGCTCTTGTTCTGTGGAAGGTGCAAAACGTGTCAGCTCGTATTGTAGGTCAGGGAGATCTAGTTCTGGGTTTGTCACAGACACAGCTTCCTTTGTCTTGGATATTTTTGTGGTGAAGAAATCTGCGAACATTTTGGAGGGCCCTCGAATAAATATTAAATGAATTCAAAAGACAAAATTAAATGAATAGAGAAACCAATAAGAAACAAAAAGTGTAAAATATATTATTTAAAAACTATGTACAATTAAGTAATTTAAAATGTTTACGTCTAAGACATGCTTAAAAGCTTCAAAGTTTCTGATCTCTCTTATCTCGAGATCTATTTTATTCCAGGCATCTGCGCACTGGGAACACGTTATATTTGCGCCCCAATTAGTGCGCGAGGGGGTTTTCTTTGGCAGAGGAACGTCCACAGAAATGTCTTGATACATTGCTACGTGTAAATATATACTTCCAGGGTCACACAATTGCTTACCAGCTGCATGTAGTTCTATAGTTACAGGTATGGCAATCAGGTGTTGATACGATTATGAAACAAAAGAGACGTGAATTGCATCTATAATTCACAACAATATAGCATAGCAAGCGGAATTTTCCAAATATTGTTGTATAAGGCGCACTGAACGCTGTGCTTTTTCACTGAAACACTCTTGCTTTTAATAATAGAGGATAATTCATAGGCGCTCGGAGATATGGAATTTAAGTGGCCAACTCCTATCAACTACGTTCTATTTTACCATCTGAACATAATTAATAGAGTGGAATGGTTATGAAACCCAGCGACCTTCTTTGTTATAATGATGTCTTTATTCGCCTGGCAACCGTGACCGTGCACAAAACATAATAGAAATTCCAATATGTTAATCAATCAGCCATGCAATAGAAACGTGTGGGTTCAGTTGACGCTAATGAACTATGACCGTGCACCCTGCTTCCAACATAAATCCCAGCGCCTTTGAAGTTTGCTGGTTTCCTAACCATTCCACTCTATTAACTATGATCTGAAGGACCGGCTAACTCTTTGTTGAATTGGCAACCTAGTTAAACTTTAACTACTCTCAAAACTGTCATAGACAAAATAGTAGTGAAAGACACGGTACACAAGTGTTGTTGATCTTGAACTTATTCAACTAGCAGTTTTCGGTTAAAGCACTTGAAGGCTTTTATACAGCGTTCTCCACTTCAAAAGGTAAGTATGTTCCCTAATACGACTTATACTGGCTCTTCGCAGAATATAGGAAATCAATGAGGTTTTTCCCCAACATGTTGGTGAAGACAGTAAAATTTCAAGAGGTCGTTGAAATCAGTACTAATTTAACAAGCCGTATATAAGATATTAATAGTTGTTTATGTAGAGCTATCGTAAACTCATAATTAACAATTACACCCGCAGCCCGAATGGGCTGAGTCAGTAGCCCTGAGGCAGCAGATCATTAAAAAGATGAGAAAAAGAATTCGTACAACCCTTATAACACGGCCATAATATCTCATTATAATGACAACGGGGTGTCAAAATAATATACAAATACACTGCTGCAATAACAAATTACAGTTCTGTATAAAAATGCTTATAAACGTACTAGGTAAACTTAGATTTTTCCTCGTGCGATCCCTACGCTTACAACTCCTCACGTATTCCTTACATTTCAGATCTTAGAAATGCTTTGAGGTTATTTGGAAGTCTTAGAGTTTCGACCATTTGAATAAAGATGACTTTATTTCCTTAATACAGCCATTTAATATTTGAACTAGGATGGAAGTTTGTTTAGAAAGTTCGAACAATAAGAAAGGTCAGTAAAAACGGAGTCATATTTAACGATTTGAGATCCTGTCATTGTTTTAACTTAAAAGTTAGCCTTTTGTTCAGTTAAATTAACTATAAATGAAACTTGTATTACACCAAAGCTGGATAACAACAGTTGCTAAAAGTTGTTTTTTTCGTGGCGACTGTTTACTCCACATTTTCACTCTAAAATGTTTGTGATTGGAATTGGTTTTAATACCTTTAATAATAATTATAATAATTTTATTGAAGGAACCTCACTCATCAAAGATGATTTCCAGGAGGTCCCTCGAATAAATATTAAATGAATTCAAAAGACAAAATTAAATAAATAGAAAACAAAAAATAAGAAAGAAAACGTATAAAAAAAATTATTTAAAAACTATGTACAATTAAGAAATTGAAAACGTTTATGTCAAAGACATGCTTAAAAGCTTCATTCAAAGTTTCTGATGTCTCTTGTCTCGAGATCCAGTTTGTTCCAGGCATCTGCGCACTAGGAACACTTTCTATGATATATTTGCTCCCTAATTAGTGCGCGAAGGGGGTTTTCTTTGGTAGAGGAACATCCACAGAAATGTCTGGATACATTGCTACGTGTAAAGAATACTTCCAGCGTCACATAATTGCTTAACAGCTGTAGTTCTATAGTTCTTAGTAATCAAACAGGTGTGGTAATCAGCAAGATTTCACGGATATTTGGAGCAGTCAGGTGTTGATACGATTATTATTATTATGACACAAAAGAGACGTGAATTGCATCTATAATTCCCAACAATATAGCATGAGTTTGACGAGCGGAATTTGTTGTGTAAGGCGCTAGCGCTTTCATTTCCTATTTAAGCTGTAGTATATCACTGCTGGAATACTCATGGTTTTAATAATAGAGAATAATTTATAGGCTCGCGGAGATGTGGATTTGAGTGGCCAACTCTTTCAACGAAAACAAATCGCAACGAGGCCTCGGGCTATGACACGCCTATCAACTACGTTCTATTTTACCATCTGAACATAATTAACATAGAGTGGATGGTAATGAAACCCAGCGACCTTCTTTGTTATAATTGTCTTTGTTCGCCTTTTTCAACCGTGACCGTGCACAAAACATAATAGAAATTCCAATATGTTAATCAATCAGCCATGCAATAGAAACGTGTGGTTGAGTCGACGCTAATGAGCTATGATCGTGGACCCTAACCATTCCACTCTATTAACTATGACTGAAGGACCGGCTAACCGTCTTTGTTGAATTGGCACCCTTATTAAACTTTAACTGCTCTCAAAACTGTCATAGACAAAAAAGAAGTGAAGTCCACGGTACACAAGTGTTGTTGATCTTGAAGTTATTCAACGGCAGTTTTCGGTTAAAGCACTTGAAGCATTTGGTGATCGATTTTTAGGCTTTTATGCAGCGTACTCCACTTCAAAAGTAAAAAAAAGTAAGTAAGTAACTTTATTTAAGTGTCAATTGTATTTAGCTTTGCAACTAATTGGGGACACTAGTCCTACGATTTTACGTCCTTATCCGAGAAGGTAAAGGTAAGCATGTTCCCTTATACTGGCTCTTCGCAGAAAATAGGAAATAAATTAGGTTGTTCACCAACAGACAGGTAATATTGGCCATCGTCAGCCAGTTGAGTTGTAAACTATGAAACAGTTCTAAGAAGCAGTAATAAAACAGCGTTTCTCTCAGTTGCTAATCATTTCCAGTGAAATTTCAAGAGGTCGTTGAAATCAGTACTTATTTAACAAGCCGTATATAAGATATTAATATTTGTTTATGTAGAGCTATCGAAAACCGCCTCCCGGTTAGCTCAGTTGTTAAGCTCCGGTCTGTCGTTCGGGAGGTCGCGGGTTCAAACACCGGCCGGACCAACACCAGGGTCTTAAAAAAAACTGAATAGAAGGTGTTGCCTCTGTGAACCAACTGCAAATGTTATACCTTCACGTCTTCTCGGATAAGGACCATAAATCGTAGGCCCTCGGAGACCTCCATAGAAGGGCTTTAAGCCCTATTGAGGTTCTCGGCCGTCCACCTTCGAGTGGTAAACACAACAAATCAAAAATTAAATAAAAACCCTAGTCTTAGCCTTACCATATCACTCAAAATGCATACTTTGCAGTTTGGCTGCAACTAATTCTAAAAATTTTGAGTAAAGGAATTCGAACAACCTTATAACACGGCCATAACTCATCTCATTATAATGACAACCGGGGTGTCAAAATCTGCAATAACAAATTACAGTTCTGTATAAAAATGCTTATAAATGTAAGTATAAAATTAGATTTTTCCTCGTCCCTACCGACGCTTTCAACTCTTTACACATTCCTTACATTTCAGATCTCAGAAATTTATTTGACGTGTGCTCAATATACGCTCAGTATTCGCTCAGTATTCGCTGATATTAATAGGGACTTTAAGATACTACGACGGCGACGGCTGCGACGACGTGATGTGAAAAATGGTGTTATCGATAATTTCTTCATTATCGTTTCTTTTCTTCGACTTTTATTGTATTTCTCATCCACGTTTTCGAAAAATAGAATGTGCACAGAGTTCCGTTTAGGCCGAACGAATAGCAGTGCCATTTACGTTTACAGGTTCTCGTTCTCTACGGAACGTAAAACTCAGTATTTTCACGTCGTGTTTTTTTTGCAGAAAACAGCTAAAATGAATGCAGCTACATGCATTTTCACGTGCAGTTATTGTATTTTGTAATTAAGTCCATTATTTCACTGCGTTGCCGTCGACGTTGCCGTCGTGGTATCTTAAAGTCCCCTTTTCCGCTCGCGGAGAGGACAGATCGGGTAACATGACACATTCCACCAATGACGCGCGAGAGAAAATATTTGATGGGTTCTAATGGTGCATATTTACCGAGCCGCTAGTCACTGACACTGAGGGGAATACTTATTTTAGTATATATCATACAAGTGAAGTAGCCAGCCTCGAATTAGTTCAGAAAGCGCGCGCGAAATAGACAATTATTCGCCTCAGTGTCGGTGAGTAGTGGTTTATATTTACCGAGCCGCGGCGAGGTAAATATTATCCACAACTATTCACCGACACTGAGGTGAATAATTGTTTTAGAATATGCCACACAAGGGAATAGCCAGCACCAAATAGTTATTTTATTTTCTGTCAAATGGACAACAACTCGCGCGAGGTGATCGTTGCTTCGCTCGAAAGTGAAGCGCAAAGGATATTCACCTCCGGAGTAGCCAATCAGAGCGCGCGAAAAGCACTATTCACTTGTGTGGTATACAACTGTTTCAAAAAATGTTGTCACAGACTAACGACGAGCGACATACCCAGCCCGAAATGGATTGTGGTTGTTCTAAACGTCTGGTGAATTCGTTTGTTTTTGGAGTCAAAGGCTTTAGGAAGAATATATTTGGTTTCTTCCAATGGATTTTCGAATTACACCGTATTTAGCCTGCTAGCGGTTCTTATGAAATAGGAGCTCTTATTTCATTTTTCCCTCTTGCCCGCCCTCTCCCCCAGTATTTCCCTTTTCTCCTCGTCCCATTTTGACCGCGCGCCACAGGTAACCCAATCCGAAAACGACTGAGCAAAAAGAAACATAATAAGAGCCGCTAGCAGGCTACACCTTATTCAATTCCGCATAGCTTCCGCCAGTTATAATGACAATCCTTTGTCGCTCATCCGTGACAACCTTATTTGAAATAGGTGATATCAGGAGTATATTAGGGGTGAATTTCATTTCTCACGTCGAGCACCCCCGTCTATTTTTATGGGGAGTCCCCCCCCCCCGGATTACACAGGAGTGTTCCTAGGCCCTTGTGTTGTCCCCTAACACAGTAGATGGTGTGTCTATTTATAGTCGCGAAGTTCTGGTATGCGATTACGTTGTCTTTTGTTCTCTTGCGCTTTAGTATTTTTAGCAGTTTTAACCGTGTTAATTACAATTTTTCAGTGTGTCCTGATTGGTTAAAAGTGACGGCCTTTGTTTCTTCTCGCGGGAAACTCAATGCTAAAAATAACTCTACCATCTACAGTGCTGTGTGACAATAAAATGTGGGAAGAGGAACACTCCTCTGTAATATACTCCTGGTATAAAGTGATTCTGATCTTATACTCCTGGTACAAAGTGATTCTGATCTTACGCTTCCGGTCCGAATTAACCAATCAGCACCGAGTCTGTCCTTTGCCAATAATAATCCCACTTTGTCGGCAGCCCAAAATACGATTAGACGTAAATGTTGTTTGGTGTTTCAATTCCGTGTGACTTAACACAACGTGTTTGTTTAAATTCGCAGTTTACCACCAAAATGAGAACTCTTTTGAGTTGCTTATTTTTCGTGTTGGCTCTTCAACGTGCGGTAAGTTTGACATTCCAATTTGTCCTTAGTGTAAAGTAGGAACTGAGGAGGAACCAGTTTGCTCGGCACGTAACATGTTTTGATGAAGACATTAAATACAACATATTTTTCTTTACTCTTGGGTTTCGTTAAGTAATGATTCGCCTAAGAAGTAAAGCAAAATACGATAGGCTGCAGCAACGAGCATATCCTCACATATACGATTTTGCTTGAATGTGCCTTAAATAAAAATTTGGAAATGTAAAAATATCTGTCCTTTTCGTTCAGAATCGGCGTACTGGATATTCACTAAGTAACGGATTATTTGACCAAGTTTTGTGATATAATTGTGTTCCAGACGGGAGCTAAGTTAGAGCAAAAATGTATTTTCCTGGCCTTCTCTTATTTGGACACTAATTCAGAACCAAACCTAAGGTTGGAAGGGGTGGTTAAAAATTCAAGTTCATTGCAAGGATTTGTGTTAAGCACAGCATATGCATGTATCTTCAAGTTGCTGTGACTTCATTTTTGGGAGACATGTTGCTAATGCATCCAATCATGTGGATTGGAAAAGTTCGATTGAGTTCGATTTACCACGCCGGGTTGACTTCTTTTTTGTTTCGGTCAGACGTGTAGGTCAAAAATTGTTATTGCCAGCACTAGCTTGAATTTAGACCAGAATGAGAGCGCATGACAGTTGACAAGAGTCACACAAAGATTTGAACAGGTTCAAATCCGATGAGAACCACGCAAGAACCATCCTCGTTTCTGGCCCGTCGCTCACTGGTTGCCCCTGGTTATCCGAGGAGGCGCAAGAGCGCACGAGAGTTGGCGATCACACCACAGGTAGCCCAAGCGTACGATCTGTATAAGCGATTACAAGAGAATGTATGGAAATTTCACTATTATCGCTGTAGTGCTCTTAAATCTATAATAATGGTGTTTTATTTACACATCCTCGCATAAAAATGAATTACAATGTGCATATGTACAATTATTGAGAATGAAAAAATTACATTGTTTAACTGATTTAAACTAATTTAAGTTAATTAATAGTAATTTAAGTAATCTAGATAATAGAATTATTATTCTAAGCTAAATTTATATAACGTAGGTTAACTAAAAACACAATTATATAGATTAAGTACTCTGAGATGTGAGTGCCGGGATAAAATTGAGTTTGAAACGATCGGTTCTACAGCGAAAACGAGTGAGAGTTTCGGCATTACGCAAGGAGCGACTGTGCGTACCTTTCCTCGTCTGAGGCAAAAGATGGAAGAGGCGCGAACTAGGACGGTTTATTTTGTTGAAAGTCTTTTTACATAAGGTGATCCTCCTGTCATAGAGACTATGGTGACCAGACAGAGCAAGAGCAGATGTATACGAAATACCAGGGTAAATGATATATACGGAAGGCTCTTTTTTGGATTCGCTCGATACAATCTGAAAGATAATTAGGCAAAGTGGTATGCCACACAGGGCAACCATACTCAAGGATAGACCTAATTAGAGCGGAATAATAGACCAAAAGAACAGGCACTCGACACATAACGTCACGAATTCCTCTTAGTGGCCATATGTATACATTCCTTGCCGTTCAGCCATTTTTTTCTTATCCGGAGCATTTCTTAAAGTACCTATAAGCCCTTTTTTATCATTAAAACCTATTCTACATCAAGTAAAATGTGTACAGTAAAATATTTCTTGATTACCTATATATAACTATTGCCTTCCGTGGCCGGATAACTAATTAAACCCTCTGATTGATAATTATTTGCTTATATCTGGACTGAAAGATTATCGATGCCATGACCAGTCGGTAGGATTTCCGATTTATAGCTTCGTCTTGCTCATCAGTTGGTGATGTTATCTTGGGAAAGCTATCTTTTAGTACAGATAGTGATACGATGTCTTCATATATATGCTTTGAGGAATCGCCATACAAATACTACAATTTATTACGTGCGAGATCGAGCGGACTTCGATCGAAGCTGAGCCAGCAAACGTAAATAATTCCCGTCCCCTACCCTCTCTAGTTGACCATACGATATCTACAATAATTACTTATCCTTCCTTCCCTGAGAACAATATACCTAACCAATCACAGTTCTTGTTGGGCTCATTAAATATGCCTCCAATCAGAAAAGACAGTCAGATCTTGACCCTCATGAAAGTGAGATTCGCACCCACCGATATCAGAGGTTTTCTCGCAGTTCGCTTATTCTCGCTGCTTCGCAGCTCGCTGATCGCCGCTTCGCCCTGGAACCAGGGCAGACAACCATGTGACATCGCAACATCTAAGATACTGGTGCGTGGGAAATTCAAATTCAAATATGGACAGGAAAATAAAATCGGTCCATAACTCATACCAGAAGTCCATAACCAGAAGTCTCGATCTGTTATACTGAGTCTTGGACCATCAGTTTACGGTATAATCTATTTTTAGAAAACTATTCTCGCTAAATCGATAACCACGCCTATTGGACTTAATTGCACCAGCAACTCTGATTGGTCCGAAACACGAAAGCCTTTGTTCTAATGAGAGAACTAATTTTGTGTTCATAAAAAGAACATGGCTGCCATTGTTTCTCCTCCACGAAAGTAGTTGAGTGTCGTTGCAAAAATAGATTATTTAATACCGTAAACTGATTGGGTATGGACGTTTACTGACATTTAGTGTACAATTTACAGGAGACAAGCACAGCATCAGATATCCATAACAAACACTGCATTAGATTTAGATATCCATAACAAACACTGCATTAGATTTAGATATCCATAACAAACACAACATTAGATTTAGATATCCATAACAAACACAGCATTAGATTTAGATATCCATAACAAACACAGCATTAGATTTAGGCATGCACAAGGAACATTTGAGAGCAAACATTGTTTTAAACCCAAGGTTGCCTTTAACCTCAATGGTGAAGCAAAAGTAATTGTAGAACAACAAGTTGATGGTAATTAGTGTTAAATATTTTACATAATAATTATGTGGCTCAAATTCTAGGTTTGTGATCAACTGTACCCGATATCTGAAGCCGAGGATATTCTTCAGGAACAGCCTGATTGGTCGTCCGCCAGTGACATCGAACCCCTCAACGAAAAATCATCTGATGAGGCGTATGTAAAATGGAGCATAGAATACAATAAAATAGAATAGTTACCAATGGCATTGTGAAGCCGGGATGGCGCAGTGGTTAAGCGCTTCGCCCTCACCTCTGTGGCCCAGGTTCGATTCCCGGACGCGGCGCCATATGTGAGTTGAGTTTGTTGGTATCTCGCCCTTGCTCCCAGAGTTTTTCTCTGGGTTCTCCGGTTTTCCTCCCTCAGCAATTTAAACCAACACACTAAATTCCAATTATATCTGTGAATTAGCCGGAACATGGCTTTGATCAGCCCCTATGGTTGTTTCTGGTCTCGTTAGAAATTCAGAGAATGAGAGCATCAGTATAATGAAGTTTAGATTTTCACCAGGAGCCCATAACCAGGAGCGTCCATATCTCCTATATTTGTGTCACGGCGTTTTCACAAGTAAGGCTACTCAAGTATGTTAATTAGTTAAAGACCCTGTGTCCGAGCCCATGGTGCTTTGCGCGCGCAAATCATTTTCGTAGGCTACGAAAATCAGAAAGATCGGTGTTGTTATTATGACCCTCGAATCTTTCGAAATCCATCTCTAGATTGGCTATCGTGTAATTATTTATAGATATATATGCTTAACTAACTTTCTTTTATCTTAACTTTTGTATATATACCTTTTAAAATGAAACTTTAGTCGAATATTTCTTAGAATCCCGAATCGAGTGGCGAGTAGAGGAATGCCGAATGAACAGACAGCGAGGCGAAGCGACTCGACAAATAATTATTCAGCAGTCCACATTTTACTTTCTCTAGGTCTACAAGAGAACATTTGTGGTTCAAAAGGACTACTACGTGAGTTTCCCGGGGATTTGCTGCACTAAGGAACGGCGGGCTTCGTTGGAAATACAAAGCAACCACTTCTGGCATGATTCAAGATCATTCGTAATTATAATTTCGCACGGCTCAGCTCTACTGAGGTGTTACAACTTATCTGTGTCTGTATATGTTTTGCATATTAGCAGAGAAAGCAATGCCCTTAACTTTTTTTTCCATCCTCCAGTACGTCCAGAAAGTCTTGCTACCAAAACTGCGACCGCGGGTCAAACTACAATCTGCCGAGTTCAGCTGTTACTTCGCTGTGAGTTTGACTCGAGTGCGAGTACGACATTTCATTTTGCACTCAAAATATATCATTTGCAAGGAAAGTAGCTATAGAAATATTCAAATACTGGAGACATGAAAACAAGGTAGCAAGAGTATGTGTTTGCTTGTAGAGTCGCGAAAAGTGCACTCGTAAACCGATCTTAGAGTCTAAAGGCAGTACAACTGGCTTCCAGCCGAGTACTGTTCAAATCATATTCGAAGCATCCGGGGGAAATTCGTGGGCTCCATTGGGTTTTTAATCTGGTAGAAACTATGAAGTCGTTATCCAAAGTGTATGTGTACTTCTTTTATGAAACTTATAAACAATCGAGAGCATTTTAGTTCGCCTAAAAGCTGGCCTTTAATTTATGCGGCCATTGATAAACAAACTAATCATAACATTGGCGCAAAGCACCATGGGCTCGGACACAGGGTCTTTAAGGCATGATTGGGTCATTGATCGAAAATAGAAAAAAAATCATGTTTATGAGCTAGAACCTTAATATGTGAAACTTGGTACATCAATAGAACTTCACGTGATAAAGAACCTTAACTAGTGTTTTTGAATTTTGGGTGATCACGTGACCTGTTAACACGAATATTTGAGGGGGAAACGCCTTCTAAAATGGGGCAAAGAATTTTCATCAAGTAAGCAATTATTTTACTATATCCAGTATATTGTGATTACCGATTTCTACAAACTCACGCTTAGGGAACTTGACTATCGTTTACTGTTAAGGGGATATTCAGCAAAACAGGTCACGTGACCACATTTCCATCTTTATATCTTATACCCTAATCAATAAAAACAACATCTCTAACCGTGATTCTCTATGACTTATTAAAGAAATCTTATTTTCATGATCAATTTTCTCCGATGTATTAAACTCACGGCCCCATCCTGATCACGTGATCGCCCTAAGAATTAGTCAGTAAATGCTGAGAAAGTTAAACCCAACAAAACTTTAGGTTATAATTAAAAAATAGTAACTATCAAGAAAACGTTCAATATTTGCTGGGGGTCCAGCAACAAGGTCAAGCCCATTCCTGAACGTACTTGAGATTTTTAGATTTTTAGATTTTTAGATTTTTAGATTATTTTCCCGCGTTATGCACGATGACGTCATGCTTTTATGATCACCACCAAGCCTAACTTTGACACAACATTTCCTCTGCTCTGAGAATACCAAGACAATGGTCTAAATTAGAGTACCAAAAGGACATTCTGGTAGGGTAGGTATCATGCATAAGGCGTAGTGGCGGAACAAAAGATGCCTTATTAGCTACGTACTTTTGTCGTACCAACCAACATAGGAATGATTGCAACCCAAGAACAGAGGGAAACCATCTAAAATAATTGTGACATAGGCCCAATATTGGGGATGGAGGCTCCTGCATAGTTATGGCTCCTGGTTTCAATTTATATTCTGCAAATTACAAATGTACAAGCGAATGTTTTTTCGATGACACAAACCAGTTGAAAACGCATCCAGAGTGAAAATCAAGTTTGAATAAGGAAACGCTATCGTTTTAGTGTGAACGCCGGTCAAATTCACTGAAAACGCCAAATTTAAAACTATTGGTCATGCGATTGCTTTTCAGATATGTGCAGTGTAAGGTTGTAAGCATGTTAGTCGCTTGTATCGTTTTCGTGTGGTCTGGGAAAAGAATCTGACAATGAACGTATCGATGCAATACTTTCAAAACGCAAAGACTTCGAAAATGTATTCGTGTGCACGGGACCTAAACAAGCTCCTCGCTCCTCCTCCCCCCCCCCCCCCCCCCCGTAAATTAGGCTCAGCCTCCCGGTTCGCTCAGTGGTCAAGCGGCGATCTCATGTGCAGGAGGTTGGGGATTCAAACCCCGGCCGGACAAACACTCAGGGTCTTAAAATAACTGAGTTGAAGGTGCTGCCTTTTGTGAAACAATCTCGTACTCGAACTGCTAATGGTTATACATGGACCTTCTTCATGTCTTCACGATTACAGATAAATTGTAGGTCCCACGCCCGGGGGGTACTCTACCCAAAGTTGTGTCGGGGTGTGCCGCTGGGGCTCTGAAACCCTTACCCTGTTTAAGACAAAAAAACTCAAATTTCCATACCCTGTTCAAGAAAAAGTGTTAAAATTTGATATCCCTCTATGAGACAAATAGCAAATTATCTATACTTGGATGTCAGTGTTTATTGTGATCTTGTATAATGAGTGTCATATAAATTAAATAAGTCTTCCGTCAAGCACTAGCCTAAGTAAAGCACTAGATAAATACCATACCCTGTTCAAGATCTGTCGATGTGAAAAGGGGTACCCTGTCTAAGACCAGAAACTCGAAAAACCATACCCTGTCCAGCGGATCATCCCCTTATAGTCCATATATGGGAGTACCCCCCACCCACCGGGGTCCCACGTCGGCCTCAATTTTATCAGCCTCACCATGGCCGGCCTCACCAGACTGTCACGTGTTACTGGCGTTAACTAAGACAGCTAAGGTTGCGTTACTTTACCTTTTGGCTAAACCGAAGTGAACTGCCGGCGGTTTCTCGTGATAAAAGCTGCTTTATTAATCGAAAACACTTCATGCATCCACAATGAGCCAGAGCCGAAAAGTAGTGTTTCATCCACTCGAATCTTTGCCATCCTTTACTGATCAAAAAAAATCTCAAATTGTCTCCAGTATACCTGGAAAGCATGTTCTTTCTTTCGTCATGAGAAAGTTTTATCATGCGGTAGTTGATAGTGCCGCTTTAGCATGCTTGAGATTAAGATAAATGCTCAAAAGAATCCAAAAAATCCCATGAACTGTGTCAGGATAAATACATTATGATAAGTAAACCTTCTCTTTTTCTTCAGATTTCTAGTCTCAGACTCGCCTCTCAGTGACGATAAGACTGACATTGAGTGGATAAAAAAAGACATTGTAGATCGCTACAAATTCAAGAAAGAGGATAAAAAAGACATGTGGACGAATACCGGACAACCCAACTTCAAAGCAGAACTTGGAACCACAGAATTCGAAAAATTCGAAGAAACTGCAAAGCGAGTAGAGAAGTTCTTTCTACGAAACAACGATTGGGATACTTCAAAGAAAAACCCTGCTTTCCGCACAGAAGATAGCTGTACGAACCTTCTCTACCTAACTGCCGCTAGATATCTATTGGTGACCTATGTCCTGTACATGGAAAGCGATGTTCGTAAAGACAAGCATGTACTGGTTCCTTGTACGAAAACAAGTGACAAAAAAATCAAGATTCCAGCTTCTGGGGTTTGTTACCCTGAGCCTTATGGAACGGCTACGTGTACGTCGGACTACGATGTGGGACTTGTTGGTAAAGATGCCGGAAAACTTACAGCGAAGTTTAATGAATATTTCACAACTGTATTTAACAAACCCTCAGAGCTCGTATTTGACACCAATGTGTACGCTTTCACACTGGAATTTGCTATGCCGTTTATGTTTGTTGGGCTTCAGGAAACATTTGTTCAAAATGTCCAGAAAAACGAAAAAACAGTGAACTATAAAATGCAAGAACTGGCCAGTGCTTACTACAAGGTTTTCAAGTACAACGATGGGTTCTTTAAAGCGATGGTAGATGGAGCTAAGGGGGCGATTACAGCACCGAAGTCCAAGGCAAGCCTCGAGAAATGGCTGAAAGCCTTCAGCGATCTGAATGGCGAGGTGAAGCTAAAGGATCTCGGTGAAAGCCTGAGAAAAACCCATAATGGGAAATACGAAGCACTCGTTCAAAAAATGTCTGATAATGGCGGATATGATGCGAATAATCTAGGTAATGAAAGAGATTAGTTAATAGAATAGGTTCAATAATACGGGTTCTATTATGAGCTGTTTGGACAAGGCATTGTAAACACTGGCATGAAATTTTCAACCGAAGAAGCAAAATTGGGATGTTCTTTAAAGAAACCTCCACTCAAAAGTTTGGTCTCATATGTTCCTTATGGATCGTTAAATGTATTGCTGTCTTAAAATTATACTCTAGATATCATTTATGGACAGATTTTCCTGACCATAACACACATTAGAATTTCTCAGGCGCCATCTTGGATCTCATGACGTCACACGGTTGCCTCTATTGTTACACAACAAAAGAGCTATTATTTTCTGACAATAGGCCATTTTGACGGTGTTGCGCACGCATCAGTAGAACAATAGGCGCGAGCTGCTAAGACTCGTTCTGGTTAACCAGCCTTTTGGTATTTAAAATAGATAACCACTGTTCTAGCTGCGCGCGCCACATCGTCAAAATACCGTGTGACGTCATAAGATCCAAGATGGCGGCGCCCGGGATGAGTTTCATAGCCAAGAAATCTGTCTGTATGTGTCATCTAGAGTACAATCCACAAGAAACAAACACACTAATATATTTAGGCATCCATAAGGAGCATTTGAGGGAAAACATTGTTTTTAAGTGGAAGTTCCCTTTAAACTCAACTCATTGAGAATTTATAAAAGAGATTTGCAGTTCGTATTTGTACAAAAGTAAAATGTAAACACTCAAGTAGTTGTTGAAACACCACCAATAAGTTTTCTATTTCTTTCATCTCACTTGTTTCGCCATTTAATTCACCAATCAGAAAAAACAACATCTATTTTAGAATACCAAATTACAAAACAAAGCTTTAATATTTCAACCAAATAGTTGAAAAGGAGCAACACCGCAACAAAACGTTATGCTCCTCTGGATGACAATGACGGACGCATATTTGGTAAATTTTCCGAGGCCTGTTTCAAATGTCGAACTTTTTACGTGCCGTATCAAATTTCACATTAGCCTAAATGAGTCTTCCCCATAATATTTTCAATTTTCCTAGTTTGATTTATAAACTATTTCTATACCATAATGCAGGAGGCTATGAAATACATTCATAGAGTTCAAAGGTCACATTCCATGGAAACTGTCATGTGTAATTGTTAAGGTCGTGAGAGCATCATATTTTTCAAAATTGTATGGAAAAAATATTACAAAGAGAAAGAGATAGACAATCCCCTCTTGATTTGGGGTGACCATTTTGAGCCGACCCAGCCTTAAGGTGGCTCGTCTGCATTTTCCAGGACTTTGAACGGCTCATACTCCACTGTCAGAGGTCGCTCGTGCTAGCCACTTCACCCATTTACTAGAAATAGAATAAACTTTCCAAAAATGTACGTTTGTTTAATATCGGTGTTACCATACAACACAGCGTTGACGTCATGTATTTTACATATTATCAATTTTATCGAAATCTAGACCAAAACTTTTAAAACAACCTAGTGTCCCTTGTAGTCTAAATGTAGGCCTTCAAGACTGCAAAGTTTTAAAAAATTGTATGAGAGCGTTTTCGAAAAAAATTGGTTGAATATTTCCGTTTAAAAAAATAAACAATTCGCCTTACGTTCTGTTTAGTCGTCGAGAACTGTGTTTTCCGCAATGATTCAAGCGATGTTTTTAGCATATTTCATACCTGTGGCATAGGACTACTTCCCATGAAAATTCCATTCCATTTGCCTCATTCGATTTCGGTTTATGGAATCATAAATAATGTCATAAATATGCTCATTTTACTCAAAACAGTAATTTCAAGAAATTGAATCATTTTAAGGGCGCGGAATAAAAACAAAAACGTAGGGAACTTTTACATTCATCCACGCAAGCTTCATTGCTGTATCATTTTGTTGGTAGCTTGTCTCTTTCCGAAATTTCTCTTTTGTATAGATTATACATACTTGTGTGCTTGTGAACTAACAAGTTTTGCTACGCTTCGTTACTGCCGGAACGCTCGTGCAAATTCTGTTCTTAGTACAATGTCTACAAGGGATACTCAGTAGGTCGTTTTAAAAGTTTAGGTCTAGATTTCGATAAAATTGATGATATGTACAATACATGACGTCAACGCTGTGTTGCTATGGTAACACCGATTTCAAACAAACCTACATTTTTGGAAAGTGTATTCTATTTCTAGTAAATGGATGAAGTGGCTAGCCCAAGCGAGCTCTGACAGTGGAGTATCAACCGTTCAAAGTGGGTATGGTGCGTCCCTGGAAAATCCAGGCGAGCCACCTTAATGTACCTGATCCGGTGGCCAGCTTGGATTTAGAGCGAGGCAATCCTTTGTTTTTGCTAAGCTAAACTCACTACGACGCTAACCTAACAAAAACAAATTAACGGATTGCCTCGCTCTGAATCCAAGATGTATATTCGGTGCATGAAAAGTTCGACGTTTGAAATGGTCCTACAATTATTTTAGTAAATCATGAATTTTCTACCTTAGTAAACTTTCAGTGAAATACAAATTAAGAAAACTTAAACCTGTTAAAGTTTTAGGCTAAGGTTTAAAGTAGTTTTGCTGTTTTTGACAAAATATTTTACATACCTAAAAACAGGGGTGATTGCCAACGTTTTCTTTCAGTCTGCGCGGGAAACTGTCGTGACGCGCGCTAGGCTCACCAAAAACGCATGCGCCTGACGTTTTGCCGCCGTGTAGACGGCTACATGAGCTATTTCGCAGCCGGCGATCTCAGCAATGACATTATTCGCATCATAGCTAACTTCTTTGTTCTTTTATTTCAAGGTACTCTCGCTGAGGCCCTACTCTACGCAGCAGAGGCCTACCACAGCCGAGGCGCCATCCGTCACGTTGTGGGTCACATCCAGATGAAAAAAATCGAAGGGCAGAAATCACTTGAATCTATTGACATCTGGGTCTCCATGATTGAAAACTGGGGCGAGACAAACAAAGAGTATGACCACTGCAAAGGACTTCCTCTAGAAGTGTGCTTTCTGAAGATGAGTAAATATATGTGGAGAATGTTCTACGCGATGGAGGAAATCAGCCGACGTCATCTTCTAGACAAGGTCACAGCCAAAGCTGACTTGGTGGACTTCAAAGAAGCAGGGGTAAACCCTGAAGCCTTGTCTGGAATGTGGCTCGCCTACAAAAAGAATGGGAAGTCTGCGGTGTATGATTTCAAGCCTCATCTCGACGCGTTTTTGAAACAGTTCGGATGTAAATCAGAAGCTTTTGGCAAGCCTTTCACCCCAGGCTGTATAGTAAAAATTAATGAGAAGGTCAACGCCTATAATATAGGGATGGCTAAGCTGGTGACAGACAGCGAGGCTGATCAAGCCATGGATCATCCCCAGGCCGATGAGCAGAGAGCTAATCCACAGAACGAAGTTAAAGTTAATCTTAACATTCACTTGGAGTAATAATTTGTGCGGTAATTTTTGAATAAGCAGCAGCGAAAAGAAGTGTTCGGTAGGTTGTCGGCAGGGGTTCGGTTGGTGGTCGGTGAATGGGTGGCCGACAATCAACCGACTACAACTTTTTATTCAGATTATTTTTCAAAAT
This sequence comes from Actinernus sp. WN-2022, assembly GCA_030867875.1. Classification (NCBI taxonomy): domain Eukaryota; kingdom Metazoa; phylum Cnidaria; class Anthozoa; order Actiniaria; family Actinernidae; genus Actinernus; species Actinernus sp. WN-2022. The sequence goes on from JAOWCC010000936.1 coordinate 70,078,929, forward strand.
TACCATATTTTTCAGGTGGTTTATGCTTTATGTTTAACAACAACACAAGAAAATAAATAAACTGATTAATTATCAAGGCCTTTGTATCAATATGAGTGATCAGTATAGACTGCAACTTTATACACGAAAACGTGCGCATTTTTAACTCGTGGATGCACGCATGTGCAGGAACGAGTTATCGGGGTTAGGTGGATTTTCTTTTCCGAATTCTGTATCCTTTTCCGAAGATGTATGTTAGCAAAATGTTAGCTCGTACCTGATGTTCGGAATCATGAGAATTTCTCCTGCGCATGTGCATGTTCGGGATATGAGATTTTCATGGCTAACTCGCTTAATATTACTGGCAGGTGGCTAAAACCTGGACAGACATGGTAGTGGGCCCTATCAATCACTTAGTGATAATGACGTAACGATGACGTCATCGATCACGTGATTTTAAGTACATGACCATATCTCCCTCATTTCTAATGCCAGACAGTTCAAATTTGGAGACATGATACGGGGTCCCCACGTTTCACTTGGTGATGACGTAACGATTACGTCATCGGGCACGTGATTTTAAGTACATGCCCATATCTCCCTCATTTCTAATGCCAGACAGCTCAAACTTGGACAGGTATGGTATTGGACAAATGATGCAGTTGCCGCGGTCATAATTTATCCCACCTACTCCTGTATTCGTTGTTTCACTTTTTGACTTCGCATTCGCCGAATATCCAGATGGATCCGAGCCCGAGGATAGAAAGTCAAAATGTCATTGAAGAGAGTACCCAATAGGTCAACAAATACAAACATATACCTTACCTTACATGTATATATAAATTATATGCCGTCCAGCGTCAGCAATTAGTTTCCTTCTCTGCACAGTTAATCCATTCCAGATGGTTAAGCTTATCAGATTCACAAAAAAATCATATATTTTTACATGGCTCAGAACTGATTGGTTATGAAGAAAAATATGTTCAGTCATTCATATTGAAAAACCAAACTGATCAGACAACTAATTCATGAAAATAGTAGCAGACCATTGGCATTGTCTTTTGTTTACGTACTTTGTATTTGTCTTTCTAATCACTGTTAATTTAGTTAAATATTACTATAATGCACTCTCCACTACTTTTGTAAATTGTAACATACATAATCTCCCTCGATGAGCTTTGCTCTTGGAGAAAATACAATTACATGCAATTTTTGCAACACATTAATTTCGCGATTTTCAAAAAATCGAAAATAAAAACTCGTTTAAAAATGTGACTCCCATCTAGTCAGCCGGTCTACAATTTGTTTCTACGAATTCACAACATCGCGAAAATATAGGGTCACGAAATATCCCCATCCGATCCCAAAAATCGTGAAATTAAGATGTCGCGAAAATGTCATGTAATAAGACAGTTATACATGATATCTCTCAGAAAGTCTAATATAGAAAATGCCTAATTTGGTCTGACTACGGGCCTGGATTTAGTAACTGGTAATTAGCTAAAGACGGCTGGTACAAACGGGGAGAGGGTCACTGACAGTAATTTATATAAGCAGGCAAATTAAAATAGGGAAGGGTAATTTGTATACGCTCCTCTATCAAATCATACACCTTTTGAGTTTGAATATTTGAATGATTGATGTTAATAAAGGTGGGCAACACAGGTGCGAATTTCAGCAATATATTAAAAGGTGAGATCTCGGGACTCGCAAAAATAGAAATGGGGGAGAGGGATCAGTAAAGGATGATCAGCAAAAATTGAACAGCCAAGGTGTTTTTCATTTGTAGCCAACCAAACCTGCCAACAGGTACTGTTCAGATTTAAAAAAACAGCTTTCCACTGTTTTCGCCTTTCCATGGAAAAATCGATAATCCCTCGCATATTTTACAATTGACTTATAGCTGTTTTTTTCGTCGGAACATTACTGAAACCACTTCTGTAGATAAGGACTCCCTTCAACAGCAAATAGGTGCCAACATCTATAGAACCTCCCTGCTTGCAGATATCTCTTCCATCCAGGCGAGAGAACAGGGATAGGGACGTGTCCTCTGTCGGTGTTGGACGCTTTCTTTGTCGCGCATGCGTTTGGTTTTAGTTTAGAACTTGATTGGCTGATAATAACTGGAAAACATTTCTCACAGCCAATAGAAAAGCTAAGCAAACCCAAAACCAAAGCAATCACTTGTTGCTTTCGACACTAAATCGAAAACCACTCTATACTCAGAAGAATTAAAGTTACTAAAAAGGAGAACACTGGTGAGTAAGTTCTTGTAGGTTATAATCAACTATTTATTCAACAAACGTAAATTCACTGGTCGAAAACTGCCTTGATTGTTTCCCCTTAACATAAAAACACATTCACACATATTCATAAAAAAGTCGCATTTCCTAGGAGTATGCAACCTAGGCTTAAGTCAACCTTCCGTGTGGTTTCCTCTACAAGCTCGGTCTCTGCCTGTACGCTGCTAGCAGTGTGCTCACTTCTTTTCCCCAAGGCGTCTCGTTATGTCAGGTGTACCTACGAAGTCTAGAGTGAAGCGACTCTGGACATTTTCGTTCATAGAGTGCTTGGGGCTGGAGGATGGATGTTCTGTGTTTCCTATAACTGCTTGTGGCTGGAGAACAAAGTCACCTAAAATAAGGATAGAGAAGTTGATGCGCGGGATTTTCCTCGGGTTCCGATCTTTGTCCCTTCTTTCATTCTCGACCTCTTATTTCTTACTGCGCATGCTCGATGACAAATAAGAGAAGGGTCTGGGGTCGAGAATGCCCTTTTTTAATAACGAGTAAGGAAAAGAGCCAGTCCCGTCTTTCGATTTTCTTCATTTAAAATCAAAGCTGTTGCTGCTTCCTTTCTGAATTTCTAACGGGACCTTAAACAACCATAGGAGCTGATAAAATCCAGGACCCGAATTGGAATTAAGCGTGTTGGTTTTGGTGGAGGTAGGAAAATCGGAGGACCCGGAGAATCGAAAGGGCTAGATATCAACAAACTCAACTCACACGTAGCGCCGCGTCCGGGGATCGAACTGGGCCACAGAGGTGAGAGGCGAAGCGCTTAACCACTGCGCCACCCCGGCTCCTTTTATTTGAACTGAAACCCTATACAGGTCTTCACTCTTCTTTGGATCTCCATGAGGTTTACCCGTTTTCACAAAGCTTATTTGACTGTATTTACACATGATTTATACTGCGGAGTCGATGTTCGGATTCGAATTTTTCGCCGGCGAAACTGACGAAAGCATTGAAAGGCCTAAGGCAAAGCGCTGGGCGAAAATATATCAACGATTCATGGCAATCCAAACAACCTTAATTCAATTGCCCTATATCATTATGACGTCAAATCAAAACAATCTATTGTTTAAACGCTAAGGATCACGGTCGTGGGAGGGGGACCATACAGCAACAACACAAAGGAAATCGCTATCAAATGCATTTTGTAGAACGTAGAATAGCGGTAACAACCACCAAGTACGGTAAATATTGTGGGATAAACATTGATACAGCTGATATCTGGAAACCAGACAATTTGAAGTTAAATTTTCCTCAGCAGAGCAGATTTAGTTCAAAGTTCTATTGTTCATGTCGATTCTGTCCCCCTCATAAACAAGCCGTGACGTCGTAACGATATAGGGCAATTGGTCGGGTAATATCCTGAATCTACGATTCTTCGACCATCTCCCCGCGATAAATCATCACTTTATAGATGGTCAGCTCTTTACCATTTCAGCTGAAAATTGTCTTTCGTGGTCGTGTAATTGAATTTAAAGATTTTCCAAATCGTCCATTTCTCAAGTGTATCTTCCGACCTCGTACTTTAAAATCCTTCATCTTTACGCAATTAACTTGCGGGATGTCTCGCGGGATGATCCTGACCCGCGGGATGATCCTGACCCGCGGGATGACCTTGACCCGCGGGACGCAAGATGGCTAGTGTTATTAGCAAAACCTGTTCGTTAGTGCTATTTCCACCTCCAATCGATTGTCGATTGTCGATAGTGGACTGCATATTTGAAGATTGTCTGCCATACAGTAAAGCCTTTGCCATGGGATCACAAGCGCAAATAATTCGTTATTGAGTGATATATAAGTACGTGACAGTTTCCTGCAAAAGTTCCAATTCAGTTCCAATTCGATCTAGCCTGCGTAGAGAGCCTGGCTACGCAGGCTAAATTCGATCCAGAAATATTCAATATATTTTAAAGACCCTCTGTCGACTATTACTCTGCGCGACTTCGTATTATATGAAATTCGATCTGCGCTTGAAAGCATAAAAACAACAGAGATATCATTTATTATATAACTTTTAGAATTCGCAGAAGGTATATTAGGTACATAACAACAGCTACACCCTCAAAAAGCATAACGGTCGACAGGGAGTCTTTAACATTAACCAACTATAGGACACGTACCGAGACCCGGCGACGGTTTCGTCGGTATTTTGACTACTATTATAGAAGCAATGATCGCTTCGCAACTTGCGCGACATCGTTTTCCTCGTGTAATTATGCAATGAGTCCTACACCACCTCTAACAGCCTTTTCCTACTATTCGAATAATAAAAATATTGCCCAAAGCCTGAAGACGTGCAGAACTACAACTGAGCACTTGCAGGAGGAAAATTGGAACCCCTAGCAATCCCCACCCCCTTGCGGTTCACAAGTAGGTAGGCTATTGCGCATTGCCGCTAGCATAATCTTGAGCATTTCGCAAGGAAAAAGCACTGAGAATAATGCTAGCATTTTGGCAATGAAACATCTTCGAACAATAATAATTGATAAAGTGATTAATTTGTAATTATAACGAAATGCTTTTGAACCATTTGTTTTGATAGTGGACTGAATAAGAAAACTTTGGCGAGAAATTTGGAGAGCGCCTGGGAAAGTGATGGCTGTGGCCATTTTGTTTACATATATTATTGTGTTGTTGACGATATAAACTTGAGGAAATGTCACAATTTAAAGGTTTTAAAGAGAACATTTACGAACATTTTAGCAACTTTAGTGAAAAAAATGAACATTAAAGTACCACTACGACGAACATTTCCCATTTCGATTTGCAACTTTTTCAGTGTCAATAGGTCAATCAGTGTTAGAAAGATCCGAAATAGTAAAATATTCCCAAATGGGCAAGTTAAACCACAAAATTTTAGGAGAGTTTACCGGTCAAATCCTGTCCGCCATTACTGGAAGCCGTTCTCATTATTCAGCGGAAGTAATGTCATACACTTAACACGACAACCACGTCGCGCGAAATAGTGTGCATAAAAAAGTAGCCAACCTCGCAAAGATGAATATAACTCTCTTCTTGTGTACGTGAAGATGTTTTTAGTAGAAATATACCTCCAAGGCGTTGTGTTGCGCAGGCGAGCGACATCACTTCGGTCCGCTGAATAACCTGAACAAAGGGAACGGCCTCCAGTAATGGCGGACGTTTAGATTCAATATTCGTATCGAAAAACAATTTGAACTGGTAATAATATATCAACTCTACGTTATGAATATGCAAAAACATCGATATGTCAACATTTGATCGTAGTGGCACTTTGAGATTAGCGTCTAACACAGGATTCAGATACTTACGCTCGGCAGGGACTAAGGCTTGTCGTGGATCGTTAAGGTTTGCCAAGCTACCGGATCGGCGTAACATCTCTAGAGAAATGAACACAAACCACACGTCACGGAAAGATGGTGAATTTTAAGACGTCTCTTTTCTCTTCCTCTCAAAGAAAGAGTCTGAAAAGAAGAGAACTACTGCACAGGGATCTGGAAAACTTCATTCCAAATGTAATTTCGAGAAAACTACCCATCAAACGACTAGCAAAATACTAGCATCAATCAAGAGAGGATAAGGTAAGAGAACGAATCCCCGTGCTCCATGATAATTATTTGAAATATATTCTTAGTTTCACAATTTTTATTTTTATCTTGTTCTGGTAGGCTACCCTACTAAGTCATAGCATCGTTATAAACCTCTCCTTAGCACAAGAGTGCCACTTTACGCCAATCAAGTGTCTTTCTTACAATAACCAGGCTCTGTCCTGTTAGCATTAGAACAGACCCATGTATGGGGGATTCGTTCTCTCGCCTGACATTCTCTCTCGTATCAGTTTAACCTGGAAGGTTTATTTAGGCTCCCATACCTTCATATTGCCATACTTACCCATCCCATTTCCTAAAGAAAAGTCAAAAGCACTTCTAATCTGTGCACTCCTCGGATCCATGGCGTATCTGTCTTCACTGTCTCCTATCATGTTTGGAGTAATGGTTTTCCTAGCAACAAAATTGTACAAACATTAAAACCGGAGTCAGTCATGGTCAGTGACGTAGGGGGTAGGGGGAGGGGGCAGTTATCCCCCCCTCCCCCTCTGCCCAGTCCCAGAAGAGAGATTGACAGAAGTCATCAATGAAAATGTCCCAGAATTCGTCATTTTGCCCCCCCCCTCCCTACACCCCTGGTCGTGGTCATATATCATCCGTGGAAGAAACTTTCAAGAGGGGAAAGACTGAACGAAATTGGAGATTATTATTATTATTATTATTATTATTATTATTAAAGGATTATAAAAACAATAGTTTTCTTAGTTGAAAGTGTTGAAAAGGCAATGGTGTAATTGTTAAGGAATATGTTTAATTTTGTAACCAACTAACGATACAATAACTACTACTAAACATACCTTCTAAGACTGTCATACATTCCCTGAGAAGAAGTTAAAAAGCAGAACAATCGTTACAATGTATATTATAAAATAGATACGATGGTACGCGCGTTCTGGTTGGATGTTACTCGTGTTCACATTAGGATAGGTAACATGGGCACGATTTCAAAGAAAGTGATTGAGATTTTCTTAAACTGTTCTCAGCTAGTTAAAAAAAAAATGGAAACAGAAAACAGTTTCAGTGCCGACATGACGTTAAAGGGATCGTCTCAGCCTTCACTGTTTATTTAACAAATAAAGAAGCCTTAGCCATGGCATGTTTTATACTATCATAAAACACGATGGGCATTTGAGAACATGAGAGAAATGTTAAAGAACAAGCCGAAGGCGCGTACTTTCAACATTTCTCGAGTGTTCTCAAATGACCAGAGTGTTTTATGATAGTACAAAACATGGATTTAGGACATCTTTATCTGTTTTATAATATAGATTTACACGCGCAATGAAAGGAAACCGCCAGTTGAAAACAATAAAACACGGCAAACCATGTTATATACTCTGATAAAACATGGCATTTTAGCCAATCAGAGTGCGCGTACTATCGTAACTATATTATAAAATGGCCTAGAAAACTGCCGCCAAGCTAAAAACAGTTTTATAGCTCGAGCTGCTCAGCTCCAGTGAGCGTAATTTGATGATACGTAGTAAGCAACAGATCCTGAATACCTTAATTTATTTAATTCAGAATTGGAACTGGTAGCGTGTGAGGTGCTCAAAGGACCCTGGTTGAGACGGCAACTTTATGTAAACAAGACTGAACTAGTTGTGGAAATACAGAAACTGTTTTCTATTGAAGGATATTAATATGGTATAAATAACGTCAGTTTCGTCCAAAAGAAAATACAGATTTTGTTGCTGAAGTTAGGAATCGATTTTTAAAAATTACGATTTGGATGCACGTTACGAGACAACTTTTAGCGCAACATTGATGCGGCGAATAAGTATGATACAAGGGACAATTTTTAGCGCAACATCTAGCTAGCACCCAGGCTCCTACTCCCTCTTTCAGAATCATGGCAGACAAGTGGGGTCTTTGTTTGTGGGCGAACAGATTTCTAGGACTTTGCGAAAATCCAACTGCGAGGGTGTTACACGAAGCAACTCCAACAAACGTTGAGCAACACATGTTTCAGGTTTTTGAAGGTAATTCAAAAACTTGCAACATGTTGCCGCAACGAAGACTGCATTAAAAATCGTCCAGTGTGCCATGTTACACTATGTTGACCGTTTCGCGCCGACCGACAATGTTGCACGGAAAATCGTCGTTAAGTGTTGCATTCGGCACCCAGTCAGTTTACCTGGAGTTTTAAGTACTGTCTGTTTTTGTCCATCAACTTTTCTGAAACTTCATTGTAGCGCTTCTTCGTTTCTTCCAGATCTCTGATTTTAGCTGAACATGGACAATAGACGATAAATTGATCATAGATAGGCAAGACCACTGTATTTCCTTGCTTTGCGAGCTTGGACAATAGAAAACCGTTACAATCACCATTTTCGTACTGTACGAAAATGGCGATTGTAACGGTTTTCTATTGTTCAAATGTAAACACAAATGTAAGCATTAATCCTGATTGGCATTCTTTAAACTTCTTAAAACCTTTTGGGGCATTAAGATTATACTTTACAATTGATAGGGTATATTTGACAAACGTATAATTGTGTTGACAAACATACATGAAGTTAACTACGATTCGTGGCTAGGAAGAACATAGATGTAAAAATACCATTTAATAAAATGCAATGGTTGGAGTAATTATAGTAATTAACAGGTTTTTCTGGTTTTTTTTTACTATAACCCAAATCTTAGCGTCCCCCTCTCTCGCCTTTTTGTTCTCGCCCCATTCAGCAGTTCACGAGAAGAAACACCTCAAGAAAAGCGAAAAGCACAAGAAATGCCTGCATTGCAGGCTACCTAAATATTGGAACATACAAAACGTACTTCCTAACCGAGCTGTGGACCAATGAATGTATGATACTTTTATGTAACTTTGTATGCGGCCTATAGCCTAGCGGCCGCCTGTTGATGTCCGCGTTTTGGGACACCAACATGGCGGCCTCGAGTGGCTGAGTTTGCCACTGTTGTTATTTGTTCAATTTATATCTGTCTAGTTGTTAATGCAGAGGGTGAATCCCCTTGATGAGCGAGCATTGGCTCGCTCTTGGGGTAAATGTTGTCCTAAAATATGTTAATTTTTAATAAATGCAGAGGGTTTTTCAATCTTCAAATGTTAAATTGGCACGAATATATGGATTTTTATGCCCTTTGGGAAACACATTGCCGAGGGGCTGTCTTAAATCCACAATTAATTAACTCCGGAACGAAACACCCTATCGACGTGTTTTTTTCTGTGAAGACGTTTATCATCGATCTCACTGATAGTTTAGAATTTAGGTTTTTTGATGACGTCACATGAAAACCAAGATGGTACAGGGAACGTGAGGAAGGTACCTTAAATTTGTGATTGGCCTTGATTGAGAACCGTTTGAATAAAGGTAACGCACCAAAGAAAGCAAAGACGTAAAAGGAAATAGGGTATACTTACTTGATATCTGGTTTTTGAGAGCTAAATTGCTAGGTAAAGAAAAACGGTTAATTATAGTCATAGTAATTATATCAAACAATTTATCGAGAAAAGCGTCGTTCCTAGCTGAGAGCCCCCTGCCGCACTCCATCTATGGTCAACTTTTTTCAAAACTCGTATTCTTCACAGAAAACATGAAGGTACTCGCAGAATTTTAAAATGTCCGCCATTGTTACATACGCTGCCGTCGTCCCTAGTTCCCGCGTAATGACAACAAATGCTTGACATGCCAAGAGCAGTAGTGACTGAGTGGGGAGTACAATTCATAGTACGAGTTCAGCCGAACCACAGTTGCACAACACGAAGTTCTGTTACCAATTTGATTGAGAGAAATTAAAGGATAAAATACCAGACATTGGGTGGTCATGCAATTGTACACTTCACCGGCTGTCGCTTCTTCAGTTTTTCATACAGAGCATTTAAAATGTACTTGTAGCTTCACTTATACTCCATTCCTCACGCGTGATGGTTAACTTAAACCCTTCTCCAAACAACCAATCCCACCATACCAACACACAATTGAAATAGGCAAACAGTAAAGGCTTGCCACGATCCAGTGACGCTCGTTCAAGAATCAGCACTTAAAGTGTGTATCACGTCAAACATTTTTATCATTAATATCGATTCTGCATCGAATCGCATAGCCAAAGCTGAATCGCACGGTGCATTTGCGAAATCAGACGCTGATTGGCTGAGACGGAGTGGTGATTCAGAGTGGAATCACCACTGTAGACTACGCGCGCTATTTACAACTTAGCAAAATATCAACAAAAGTACTAAATCTTCAAGTAATTCATCGGACTTTGCGTTTCAATATAAAGCGAATAGTTGAATAGTAGAATATTTCTTGATTTGAGACATCAGTGTTTCATCCATGCGTTATAGAGGTTTATATTTATAATATATTCAAGCCGGTGACGTAAAATCGGTCTTCATTTATTATACAAAAACATACTGGTAGAGATAAATGACATTTGGAAACATCTGTGTTATATTTGAAGGTTATATCAATGATTTTACCAAATATTTTGTCAAAATCAGAAAACGGGTTCATTCACAAGGGGAAAAAATGAAAGTAAATCCCCGAATTTACGATAAATTTACGTCACATCATTAGCATATTGGAAATAGAAACCTCTATAACTTATGTAGGCAACACTCAAATCAGGAATTATTCCACTATTCGGCTATTCACTTGATGTAGAATCGATATTAATGATAAAAGGTTTTGACCTGATATACACTTTAAGGGATGATTAAAGTAGATTATGGAGGTACTAACAACCGCTCATGCCGGCTGGATCTTAGAGGGGCAACCGTATTGGGAGATAGACTGCGTGGCATCAGTGTCAGTGGCCTCCCTTGTGAAGCGCATTGAATGATTTAAGGGTTAGAGACTGGCATGCATGTTTTATTGACAAATACAGGCACGCGCTGAATGGACGATGAACGAAAAATAATTAATACTGACAAACACAGACACGCGCTGACTGTACGATGAACGAAAAATAATGAATACTGACAAATACAGGCACGCGCTGACTGTACGATGAAAGCAAACTAATTAATACTGACAAATACAGACACGCGCTGACTGTACGATGAACGAAAACTAATGAATACTGACAAATACAGGCACGCGCTGACTGTACGATGAACGAAAAATAATGAATACTGCATGAAACCGGAGGCCAAATGCAGTATCAAGAAATTTTTGGTTCATCGTACAGTCAGAAAACGTTTAATATTCCAACTGAGTGCACAGCGTGGAGGGGTGTGGTCACCAATAAAGCACTGCTTGGATTTTGTACTGTGCAGGAAGTTGGAATATTAGATACCAATAAAATGTGTGCTATAAATGAATAACATTATTATTATTTTCAACTTCTGTGACTAGGATACAGGATGTTTCAGATTGAGTCTTGGAGATAACTTGTTCGTAGTACTGCTCCATTTGCCTGATCTTTTCTTTAGACTTGTTGGTCACATATTCCTGATATGTCCTCTCTTGATGTGTCTACAGCAAAAACAACGCGACATGAACGAAGTCACTGATGTGTTTAACAGTAAACATATTTCCATCAAATGACCAGCCCAATGAAGGATCGGTTCATTTATCCCCGATTAAGAGCATTTGATTACAGTGGTGCCTCTCTAAACCTTTCTCTGACATTTAAGGGGCAATATCACGGTTGTACGTATGTATGGCGTCAATGTTCGATTCGGAGGGGTGGGGAGGGAGGTAGGGTTAGGGCTTATTTAGAAAAGTATCTTGGGGCGGGGGTTATTTCAATGGAAGAGCCAATGTTAAGAGAAATTTAAAAAAATGTGTCTCACACCAAATGAGACATTGAACTATGTGAACAAAATAAACTATATCATGACTCAAAGTACGAAATCTCTGCTGTTCCTATACCGATGCCAGAACAGATTCAAGTATTCAAAGCTCTCTCCGTGCACTATCAAGTGCACTGCTATCGGACCTGACCAGCTCCCATACTGATTATGGAGAGATTTCGTCGCTTGTGTTCTCACTACAGTTGTTGCAAAAATCTGTCCTTAGTCACATCCATTTGGCCCGTCCAATGGAAAACCGCAAACATTAACCGACACCGAAAGTAGAAACTCCAAAAGTTAGAGCAGACTTGAGAGGAATTAATATAACCCCTGTTATGAAGAGACTGTTTACCGCAATTTCTCTCAGGAGGTTATTGAAGAACAGTCATGTAAGTGGCAGAAGAAAAATACAATAGGATACGAGGTTCCCTATATACAAGGTATTAGACACCTATCAACCCATCCCCTAGCATGAAACCTGAAGACCCAACCCAAATTGCCCATAGTAGGAAAAACTAACACAAATATAGCAATGACAAATGGAAATATAAGTAATTTTAAATAGTCCACTTTTGATGAAATGGGACTCCGACCTAGTACAAATGCCAATGCAAGGCTCGGAAAAGGATCGCGTGTTTTTCGAGCCTCGCACAGGCATTCTCACCCCGCCTACCGGAGAACCGTACCATCGCACGAAGAATGGGCTAGTGGCTAACATCTACAGACACACATAGCATATACACAGCGACACTTAAAGTGTCTATGAAACGAATTTGTTTTTTACAGTTTTAAGGGAAAATTATTTAAAATTACATAACTTTACAAAAATATTGATGTAAAAGAAAATTGCAAATGGAAAAACAATTTTTCCTGACCCCAAATAACCACTTTTTGTGCGACAGATTCTAAGGAGCCTGGAACACAATTGTGACGTAATACCTTTGCAGTCGCTTTTGTTTAGAGTTTGAAAAGAAAAGTGTGTGAAAGGTATTTACGTCATAGGCCTAATTGACATTCTTGTGACCGAGCGAAATTTGTCGCATGATTTTTGCCATGTTCGACTGAGCTTTTGCAGTTTTGGAGGGTAGGATATTCAGTTATACCAACAGAAGCCGATAATTTAAACTTTGTTTCATAAAATTAAGTGAAAATAATTTTCGTTTCATAGACACTTTAAAATGCAAGTATAATGTCAAAAAAATAAAATTTATATTGTACTATTGTATTTGTTTCTCACAAAAAGGTATTAATCTTTCAAATTTTGTTATATTTCTGGTATTTAATCCCTAATTTTGGTTACTTTTCATGGATCCTGTGACGTCATAAGATGAATCAACGCCCTAAGTAATTAGTCAATTAGTTAGTCACTCAACTAGTCAGTTACTACATTTCAATATCTTATAATGCAATAGTCTCTTTCCCATTAACATCTTGTAATTTACATAATCAATAAGGTTAGCTAGATTATTTATCGTTCCTTTTGTGTTATCACGGCCACATCAGCTCTGAATGCTGTAGTATCGCCAATACCGTGTTCGCGCTATTTGAAATTCTCCAATAAGCGCGCGCGAAAAGTCTAGCCAAGCAGCGACCGAATCCCACCAGCCTGTACCAGGGGTTCGCGAGCTCCTAAGGAGAGGAATCGCTCACTTAATTAATTTATGATATGACAATATAAACTAACTAAAACCCTATCCTGAACCATAAAAAAACCCTAACCGGTCAGTAAACAAGATCTTACCCACCTAGTGCTAGGGTTCTCAAGAAAAACTTCTCAAGAAAATGGTGAGATAAAAAAATTTGAGAGAGATTTTCTGAAACTCGAACCCCGCTCCTCCTATTCGTAAGGCAAACGTCACAACCATTAGACTAAACAACCATCCACACTCAATTGCTGTCAAATTTTTAAATTTTAAAACCACTGCTAATCTGTGTATTTTTAGCCAATCAGAATGAGTGAGCGGATCCTCTCCTTAGGAGCTCTGTAGGGGTTCTTTCGACGCCATCTTGGATTTGGCGCGTAAAGACCCCTGGGAACAAGGTTGCTCTCGCAGTATCCGCCATCTTGGATCTGGCCGGGGGAAGGCCCTGGAGACGAGGTTGTCAACTATGTTCAATCAATCAACCAATACTTTATTCATACACGGAAATATTCTTAAACTGATTTTCATAGAAGCCGTGATAACATTACAATGTAAGAAAAATAGAATAATGTTAATTTAAATATCTTAAAATTACGCGAAATTAAGAATCTTAAATCTATTACAATATGTTACAATTCAGTGACAATAGCTACATTTATGAAAGTCTTAAAATATCTATAGATAAATAGTATAACTATGGGTGATTAAGGAAAGTGACAGCCTTGATCTGATTCTTAAAGGACTGACAAGGGACTCTGTTTGACGGAGTTTTTATGGGAGATTATTCCACTGCCGTTTTGCACCATTATAGGTGCAGCTTTTTTTCTTAGATTCCGTATTAGGTCGAGGGATATGAAATGTTGTACTTTTGTTCAGTTTAGTTTGATTCAGTTACCTGATAGGTCCAGAATGATAGAGCACGGGACGAGATCTCCATTATAACCTCAGGGCGTTGTCCAGCGAGTACCATCTGATGTCAGAAAGTACACGATTAGTTTGTTACCGAACGGCATGACTTGGAATAGGGTTCAGCAATGCCACAGTTGCAGTTGAAGTTGAAGTCCTAAAGATTTTAGTAAGACCAGCCATCGATATTAAGTATATTAGTATATTAATAATGGTAATAGAACTGAGTGGAGTGGCTGAATTTGGTTTGAAATCATACGAGTGTTTACACTGACATTGCATGACCGCGTAGCGGTTGAAGTTCTAAATCTAAACACTCCATTGCAACTGTATTTTAGACTCCCGGTTAGCTCAGTGGTTAAGCGCCGATCTGTCATGTTCGAGGGATCACACCACGGCCGGACGACCAACACTCGATCAGTGTATATAATTAGGAACTTAAAGAAACCAGAATGGCGACGGCAGTGACACTGACCTGAAACAACCGTAAGAGGCTGATCAAAGCCAGGACCCGGCTAATTCACAAATCGAATTGGAATTTAGCGTGTTGGTTTTTTTGGACGACGGGAAGTGGAAAAGTGTTTTCTCTCAAAATTGAGTGTTTACTCTATACTATTTCCTTTATTCGCCTATAATTATTTCACAAACCCTTTGATTTGATTGGTCGGTGTGTGAGGTTCCTGCATAGTTTTGATTGTCAGCATGCACACCAAGGATGTGATCTGCAATCGCACTATTTTCAACCAATTTTACTTACATTGATGAATATCTTGAAAGTGTAAATTAAAGGGTTAAACTTGCCATGTACATGCATGTCAATATATTTATATATTATTGTTGTAACGTCAACGGAAGTGGCTTGACTCCTGGTAAAAGTAATGAAATAAAAATAAATTCCCGCCCAAAACTGAAAAACAAAGGCAAGCAACCGCCCTGTTTTTAATTTTAGGTTCGTATGTGAAATGTTTCGCCAAAAATAACAAAACTACTGTATTTGAACTCCTGAGCCTTCGTTCTTTCGGCCAGCGGAGCATAACGTTTTTATTAGCGCGTGTGCACACACAGCGGTCAAACGTCTGCGCATGCGTCAAAAGCTTGCAACAACAACCTATTCCAAAACAAATTCAAAGCGAGCCGGCGGCCGTCACTGTTCACAAACCCGCTTTCAAACCTTGAGAACTTCTTTGGTAAATTACGATTTTTTGGGGTAAACTCACAGCTTGAAGTTTGTTCAATTTCCCGTCGACTGTGAAAATAAAAGCTTAACTTTCACGTATTTTTCTTAACTTTTGGGGGTAGAAGTTCACTGTAATACGTTTTAAGGTAATTTTGCGCGGGAAATCTGACCGTAATACGCACGCGCAGACGTTTGACCGCTGTGTGGCGTGTGCATATGTAGATAGCAAAGGAACGGGTAGGGGAATGGGACGAATTTGGTTTCGCAAAGGCGGTTGGGATCGTTACTGGGGACACCCTAATTTCAAAATACAAATAAACAGTAAATATCGCAATTAACTGTCCCCGCAGTAAAGATCCCAGCTTTGCGAAACCGAACTCGCCCCAGCCCACTACTAGTTTCTAAAGTGGGCAATGAAATGACTTCTAATATATGCTCACCGATTTGTATTGTTCAGCTGGTTGTAGATCGACACGAATCACATCGAACTTGCCAGAAAGATTGGTATCACCTTAAAAAAAACCCAGATATTACCAGTAAGTAGTGAGTAACCCGAGCAAAGCAAAGCTGAAAGAGTTTCAGATGCACGTGCCAGAAAAGCAAGTGTCTGTGAAAACTACATACATGTGTACAGGGAAAATGTCAAGTGAGTGATAATGTCAATAGCGAGCATACATGTACTTTGATAAAAATTTGCAAACCACATTTAATACCATAACATGATTTTGAAGTAAAAATATAATTCCACAGCGTGATGTGCACGTGATAGCGCCCGCAAATAGGCAGAGTCGCCAGTCAGCAGCGTTGTCATTGTTTTCTATAAAGCCACGTTGATTGAAGTACTGTGAACTTATAGAAATACCGTTGGAATTGGAAACACGAATACGTACAAGCGGGGCATGAATATCTCTTTTGGAACTCTCTTGTTCCATCCTCGTCGCAAAATATGTCTACATGGTTGTCAAGGATATCAATGGCAAAAAAGACGGTCAAGCGAATTGACCTATATATCATTTCGACGTCAAATCAAAACAATCTATTGTTTAAACGCTAAGGATCACGGTCGTGGGAGGGGGACAAAACAGCAACAACACAAAGGAAATCGCTATCAAATGCATTTTGTAGAACGTAGAATAGCGCTAACAGCCACCAAATACGGTAAATATTGTCATAAACATTGATACAGCTGATATCTGGGAACCAGACAATTCGAAGTTAAATTTTCCTCATCAGAGCAGATTTAGTTCAAAATTCTATTGTTCAAGTCGATTCTGTCCCCCTCATAAACAAGCCGTGACGTCATAATGATATAGGGTAATTGAACCTTAAGTTTCTTTAAAAAAAAAACAGAAGTACCATGTGAATCCTGATATGCTTTTCACACTTTTCCGTTGGAGGATGGCAAATATTCAAGTGGATTACAAAAGCTTGTTCTAGAAACTAACTGATTTCGGTTACAGTGAATCTCGAAATTTTTCTTAAAAGCAGTAATTTTTATCCACTCGAACTCTTTGCTATCCTTCATCAAAATTGTCTCACATTTTCTCCAGTATACCTGGAAAGTATACTCTGCTTATTATTGGAGCAGTTATTTTTATCTTTCGCCATGAGAAAGTTTATATTTGGAGGTTGTCAGTGTCCCTCAGTCCCGGGAGGGGTGGGGGGGGGGGGGGGGGGGGGTGGGGTACTCCTGTTTGTGACGTATTATGTATGTGCCGCGGGGGTGGGTCAGGGTTTTGAGCTCAGTTTGGGCAGGTAGGGTCAGGGTTTTGACCTTATTTGGGCAGATCAGGGTCAGGATTTGAGTTTAATTTGGGTGCAGCCAGGGTCGGGGTTCAGTATTTGTTAGGCATTAGGTTTTTTTCCCAAACAAAGGGGACAATCAGGGTTTTGGAGCTCGGATTTTGGGTCAAACAGGGTCAGGATTTGAGCCTCTTGGCCTCACATACATACCCATTTTTCATGTTTACAAGTAACCCCCCGGTCCCTCAATATTCCATTTAATGACTGTCATTTAAAACATGAACACTCGAGGCACTGAGGGATTCTCTCTCGATTAGTTCTGCTATTAGAGAATCCCTCACTCGTCAACTTATATCTCCTCTATTATTGTAAGCTTAATGTCAATCATTTTTCTCTTAAGAATATCTAGTTCCAATTATTCTTCTTATTTCTATTACAAAATGTAGTTCTTGAGTAAATTAATAAACTTGAACATTTCAACTTGAAAACTTGAAGGCCTTTAAACAAGATGCCGTCGTTGATATGCATACTTCATTAGCAGGCGGGTCATTTTCTTGGATTCGAAAATCATGGGGGAAATCCCCCCTCTAAGAAAAATAGTACGGAGATTTAAAATGTTGAGGGGGGATTTCTTTTTCGGGTGTTTACTGCCATATAACCATGTACATAATAAATACAACTCGTACGTTGTCTACTCGTGTTCCTTGTGTCCTGAAGACTACAGATTGTGCGAGACTGTGTATCCTGTAGATTTTAATATATAGCCTATATACCAGGGTCATTTGTCGAGAGTAGCGTGCGGTAGCGTGCTTTTATTGGCATGTCAAACGTTTTGATGACCAAGACATTCGGATTCAGAGCTACTGTTTCCTTTACAAATTACATGGGATAGTCGTGATGTCAATGGTGTGTACAGCTCGTCGGCACAACAGGGCGAGAATTATCGCGCATTGGTCCATTTTAAAGCGGGATGTCATACAACTGAGCGTAATCACGCAATTCCGCGTCCTAGAATAGACACTGCATACGTTATTTGTGCTGTGTTTGTTTCCTTGTTGGGATAGGGGAGCACTAACGCTAGCGTAGTTCGTTTAGAATCCATTCGCTTGATAGACGCGTGGTTTTCTTGCAGTGGTTAATAACCTGTCCCAGGTTCTCAGATGGTGGAAAGGTCCCGACCGAAATAAAAGCGAGGCAAGAGGAAAGAAGAAGGAGACTGGGCAGAGGAATTTTGGGTATTGCCTTAGCCTGCCTGGAATCAAACCGCGGCAAAAGTCACGCGCATGCGCATTTGATGAGTCCATCGCGCGCGCGTCCGCCCAGTTTCCCGCCGAAACTAAAACAAAACAGAAGCAATCACTCCTGTATCTAATTTGAAGTACGTACGCATATTACATGAAATATTTCGCGGAAAAAAGAAAACTACTTAAAAGCTAAGCCTAAGACTTTAACAGGTTTAAAATTATTTTCAAAAAAGTTTAAGACCTGGAATCCAGAGCGTTCGTTCTTTCGGCCAGCGAAGCATAACAATTTGCCTCGGTGTGGCCTGGTTACAATAGTGGTTAGACCAAATATGGTCACAGTCTGTGACCTTGTCCTGAGTTCTCATTTCAAACACTGAAAAGGATACGTGAGCAGGAAGTTACCTGAAAACAAACAAAAAAACATACCATGAATTTCATATAGATTTGATCCTGCTGGTTATGGGAACGAAGAAGCCTCTCTTTTTTTTTTTTTTGGAAGCGGTTTGGGTTACCCATGAAAAATATCGAAGCCGGCGCCGACGAAATGTAACCTCGTTCCCAGGGGCGGATCCAGGAAATGCAGAAAGAGGGGGCCGCGGCGTAAGCCGAACCTCGCGCCGTATAGACGCGAGGGGAGGAGCCCCCTCGGCCCCTCCCCTAAATCCGCCCCTGGTTCCCAGGGTCTTCCGCACATCCAACATGGCCATAGTTGGATGCGCGCGGAAGACCCTGGGGACGAGGTTGTAAGAATCTACTAACGGCTGTATATATTTTTTGAGTCGTTCGTAATTTTTTTTAGGGACTTTGACTCGTTCTTACAGACAAATGCCTACCTCGTAAGGAGAAGGATGGGGCGCAAGGGAGCACGGGAAGGGTGCAGAAGAGGAAGCGCCTGGCAGATAATGAATTCACCATGACGGACCAGTTAATTTTTGCAAAAGATTAGTTTATTAAGCAGTCCTTTTCAACCAGTTTCCATGCCCTTATAATTCTTGTATCGAGAATGGGGATTTTCACCGGTGCCAGAGTTTTATTCTATCGCTCGTGTTCGTCTATAACTGCTCAGTTCATATTTAATGTTAAAGGCCGTTGGCTTATTATAATTAGCTAAACGAAATGTATAGAGAATAATCAACGACATAAACTTCGACACACAAGAACCTTTCCTATATTAACTGATTGTAAACTGAAAAATGCACGGTATCATCTGAGTTGTTGAGTTCATTATATCACATCCGTTGGGTCGCTTTGGAAACTTTTCAGGGTCGTGTCGCGTCTCAAACATTGTGGAGATCTCAGTGAACTTAAAAGTATCCATTTTCAAAAGAATATTCAGTCGGAAATCGCAAAACGATGTTCGCCAAAAACAACACCCGCCTGATCCCTCCGATTGATTACAAATACAACGTACTTTAATAATAGCCTGTGTTCAGCCGTCCGTCAGGTCTGTGTACAGGCTAAGAGCATTGTAGCTACCTGAGTAGAATCGTCATGATATGTTGACCTAATTATGTACATATCAGCGGATCGAGGCCGGAATTGTAAAAAAGGTGGAACAAACTTGATGATTTTACATTTTCCCCAGGGGTAGAGGAATATTACGAGTCAAATTCCCCTGGGTCACGTTTTCCTTAACATAAAATCTTTCCCATCTGAGATTACGATCTCACGAATTGGTCCTTCCCTATCTTGGAACTTCAAACAACTGAGTCCAGCCTTTTTCCCTACCCAGGAGCGAAACTTACATTTAATTCCCTTGTATTCCCCAACATATCCCCCTGGTCGGCGCTGTTTCGTTTCGTACGGAAGCTCGCAAAACGATCATCAACGTTTCTTCGCCCTTCGGTCATATTTAAACTTCGAGATCTCGAAATCCACTGGCAAATACTTTCGTTCTTGTGGTTAATGCCGATAAACTTCGAGAAGAGTAGCTAAAAACACGGAAAAAGGTGTTATCCAGAAATCGACAAATTGGTCCACCCTGCCCTTGGTTTTTGCGCGCTTTCTTCGTCCTTCCCATGCTACCTTGCGCCCCATCTTTCTCCTGTCCAACCAAAAGAGCCTGGATGCGCCGCAGTACAAATGTATGATAAACTGAAAACATGACTGAACACTCAGTTCCCAGCACAGCTACATCCCTCAAATTTTGATCATTTAATCTTTCACCTGGTTTCTTAAGTTTGCAGACTGTGAACAGAATACTCCAGAAATTCGATCCTACGGAAATTATTTGGCATCGGATATATATTCCGGCATACAAACATGCGAACTTCAAGGACTAAAAGGACATTATTTAGGCCAAGTGAACAAATTACCATGTTTTATCGTCCGGATCTTTTTTATAAACGGGAGGATGCGGCCATATTATTGTTTTATTTCTTGTTTTTGCAGTAATATAGGAAGCGCGTCGGACGATAAACATGTTTATTTTTTTACTTGGCCTTTATATATGGTGACGCAAAGATATAAAGTTTATTTCGAGTGTGAAAAAAAAAGGTTTATTTTACGTCGAAGATACAGGAAGCCGCGTCATCTGATTGGCTGCTCAGCGGTCCAGTTTTGTTTCTCAGTACGGACCTCGCGAACCGGACCACTCAAGGCTTGTGCCGACGATTCAAAATAAATTTTAGATTTCGCAAAGGTTTTTTGCAAAATTTTTGTCAAGACTATGACGTAAATGTACCATAGCATTGAAAATTTGTATTTCTGCCACATATTTGATAATGAAAGCTTAGGAAATGACAAAAACAGCAGAAAAATTCATTTGATTTGAGTGAAAAGTTTTCAATGTTTGCTCGCGCGCGCTGTTTACACCACCAATCCACGCCATGTTCGAACAAAGCGCGCGTGATCTAGATTGACAAATGTATCGCTTCTGTACGAGCGCGCGACTAAGTACTACCCATGATAAATTACTAGGAAAAAATAACAACGTTAGTACCGGCTTAAGGTCGGTCCGTATAGAGAGAAACTGTGACCTCGGTCTAAAAAAATCCGATATCGTCCTGCGACATCGGTTAGCACAGTTCAAGACCTCGGCACAGTATGTCTCTATATGGACCGACCCTAAACCGGTAAATAACATATGCATTCGAACCTCCCGTAAGCGGATACCCTTGGGACCTAGCGTAGCTGTCCGCTTACAGGAGGTTGATCCGGTAAGGGGTAGAAAGTGGCAGTCAACTGTGGAATTGTAAACCACATGCTTTAAACTGCTATATAGGTTCAATCTAAGGCTCATAGCTCAAATATGTTGTCTTTTTACTAAGCTGACCTTGATTTCAGCTAGAATTCAAAGATAAAACTACATAGATTTGAACAAATTAACTTCAATCTCTTCGGGTGTCTGCTTAAGAGGGTCCGAATTTTTTTTTGGGGGGGGGGGGGGGGGGTTTGGTGGGAGTAGGGGGGTGGGGGGCTACATGTCAATTGTCAGATAAAATTTTGGCCATTTGTCAGTTATTACTAGTAAGAGAAAATTTACAATGTTTGACCCACAAAAACCAAATTTGTCAGTTGTCAGTTATTTTTCGGTTGTCAGTTGTCAGTAAAAAAATCGTCATTTGTCAGTTATTTTTAAGGCCGTCTGTTGCCAGTTGTCCCCATTCAGACCCTCGCTTAAGAGAGGTTAATTTTGGTTATATTTGCTCATGTGCGTGGACCTAGAGGTAGTTGTCCGCGTCCGCTTACGAGAGGTGTCCGCTTACAGGAGGTGCAAAATGTAGTGTTTTATTCGGAGAAATGGTCAGGACCGTGGAATTGTGTCCGCTTACATGAGGTGTCCGTTGTATATTGAGGTTCGACTTTATATCCGAGTTGTAATCAATAACAAAAATCTTAAACAAGAAAACTCGATTAAATATCATGGGATTATGATAGACTCCCACCTAAATTTGAAATCTTACAAGTAAAATCAAGCGCGACATTAGAATTCTCTCCAAAATTACGTCATTATGTCAATTTATCAATTCTAATAAATCTCTACTACTCGTTAATTTACCGGCTTTTTTAATTGATGCAATTATTGTTTGGGGTAATGATTCTTACTCCTCAACTAGTAATAAAGGATATCCTCTTCTTTTTTTTAAATGTAAATGTGCCAGTACATGTTCACAGACGTTGCCTCTTTTGTTAAGAGCTCCTCACGCCACTCAACTCTTTCAACCTAACCTAACTGACAACCTGATCTTTGTAGAACTACCCTATTTAGAAACCCTTTCTTCAACCGCATTGTCTGAAAGGGCAATTCGAATAATTTCATTCTCTAAATATGATGCTCACTAAATATCCTAAAACCTCCAGATCTCGTTTTCCTGCTTTAAATAATAATAATAATAATAATAATAATAATGGGATTAATCAGTGGCATTTCCATGAAGTGTCTCTTCATCCACTGATGGGCCTATGTATTAACGTTCTTATCCGAGAAGACGTGAAGGTCTAACCATTTGCAGCTCGTGAACGAAATGGTTTCACAAAGACAGCACCTTCTACTCAGTTATTTTAAGACCCTGAGTGTTACGTTGGTCTGGCCGGGGTTTCAAGCCGTCGACCTCCCACACGACAGACCGGCGCTGAACCACTGAGCTAACCGGGATGCGGTTTTATTTATTTGCCTTATTGATGTATGACTATCATTCAGGAATTGTGCCAGCTGTTTTGCCAGCTGTTCACAATATCTTTACACCAGTTAATAAGGTTTACAATTGTAACACAAGATTTGCCTCTATATTATTATTTTCCGTTCCATCTGTAAAAACAAACGATGGCAAATTTAATATAAGCAAGGCGTTAAGACATGGAATGCCATTGAATTCCACTTCCACCCACTTCTTTCTTACTATGTATATGATTATCATTACAGTCTTCATTTAATCCATCTTTTCATCCATCGATCTTTTCTATCTATTTTTTTTTCTTACCTTATATAATTAATTGTAGAAATTATATTAAATTCCATTACCTTCCTTGACCATCACTATACTAAAAAAATCATAATTATCTAACTGACTCTATTAGCCCAAGAGGTTACTCCAGTTAACTTGAGGTTACTCCAGTTAACAGAAAATGGAACTTTATTAACACTTCACTGAACTTCATAGTATCTTTAAGGAACAAATCCCCCACCCCAGTTTTCCAACCCCAGGGAAAATGTTTGCATTCAATCCTCCTGATTCCCCCACATATCTCTGTGGATAGCCCAGGGGTCAACCAAGGGTTGTCCAATACTATGACAAATTTATGCATAGCATTGTATTGTATTATATCGACATAACAATAGTTTAACAATACGGCAAACAACAGTAGAACGATGCAATACAATAAAATACAAAACAATGCTATGCATAAATTTGTGAGAATATTGGACAAGTATATGGGTCGACCCCTCGGGAAAGCCGCTGATAGATGCATTACTCCTTAATTAATCATTATTTCATTATCACTTTTGTAAAGTTTGAAGGTACAAATAAATAGTTGTTATGTTGGGAAAACGCTGCATCACGAATACATGACAGATGGGACTACTTACCCTGCGAGCAAAGCCTCAGTTCAAGAAGGCTCTGTTCGCAGGGTATTGACTACTGTACTAGCAGTACAAGCCTTGAACATACCCATGCATGGCTACTTAACCTCTTTCTGCACTTTCTGAAATTGCATAGTAGATCATCCATGGCTGACATGTTAAAATATTTTCAGAGCTGTGAACCTGCAAAATAAAAGCCAAGGTTCGACTCCTGGGTCCGGTTCTTCAAAGGGTGGATCACTTTATTATCCACCGAATAAATCCTTATCCGTGGATAAAATAAGCTAGTTTGGTTAATACTTATCCACTGGATAAGGATTTATCCGCTGGATAAAGTTATCCACCCTTTGAATAACCGGGTCCTGAAATTAACTTGCAACACTGTACTTCAAGGTCTGCAAGTATAAACGAAACTTAGAGAAAACAACAGCTCTAACATAAAAAAACGTTGACTAAAACATATTTATTAACTACATTGCTCCTTCGTTACCTCTACTCAGGACCTTGGGTGCATCTAATTTGAGGAAAACTCGGCCATTTTTCTCTGATTGTCATCCTCTCCCTGCTCTCACTGCGCATGCTCATTATGGGATTCCTGTGTTTTTTTATCCCAGGCCTCCGGTCACGCTCTCACTGAAACATTCCAGGAAGACTGGAATCGACTGAATCAAATTATGAGGATTCTCTTGAAGGGAGTGAACTTTTGCAGACACTTCGCGAGATTTGCTTCAAAAAATAGTGCCATGGCAGAAGAAATTGGCTCTGGAGTTCACTCGGCTGCTTTTATAACCTGTCCTAACATGGAAACAGCAAAGGCATTGGCCAGGTTTGTACTAGAAACGGGACAACTTCAATTCTTCATCTTGCTGGCAGCATGTGGTCGTTTCCGTTCTGACTTCTGTCTACTGACGTACTCAGTTACTGTTATACATTTTATATCAAAACTTAATGACTGTGGTACTTTTGACAGACCTATTGATTCAAAATGATATTCACGGAGTAATGCCCAGACGTTGACATTTTGTGATCGATATGCATACATTTACGTGACGACCAACCTGTGAAATTTATGTTGTTATGGACTGGTAAGGTATGTAGAATTATAAACCAGAATTAACTCTCCAATGTTATTAATATTAACCTCAAACAACTTGACCAATTAAGTTTATAGAGTAACTTGTCCCTGCCTGAGCATAAGTTTCCAGAATAACCGGTTGCTATACACAATGTATCAATTCCAAACCTGCCCACCCCCTTGGGCATTTGTGGATCATGTGACATTTTTGAATCAGAAAGTTGCAAATGGATCAGCTAAGCAATGCAAAATGCCCCATCATTGGGGCTTTGGAATGAGTGCATTAAATATCTTAAATATAAGCATTGATGTAAAATTCACTATCATTTTACAAATTCCCAACCTCCTAAATTTTCTTTGCTGGCATATGATCCACTCCCAGGGCAGACTGAGTTGTGAGATATATATATATATATATATATATATATATATATATATATATTTTTGGGGGGGAGGGGGAGGGGAATGGGCAGGTTTGGAATTGATAGACACATGTATATAAGAGATTCCACTCATATCAGGATACATGTATGTATCAGGTATATCTGTGCGCACTTCAATTGTATAGTTCAATGAAGTTTACCTCATGTATAATGCAGACATGCATCTACAGAATCAAGTTAACACTAGGTGAGTGAGAACTTGTTTACCTGTGAATCTTAGCCCTAGGTGAGTGAGAACTCACCTGTGAACACTAGTCCTATAGGTGAGTGTCTTGATAACTCATTGTTTACCTGTGAACCCTAGCCCTAGGTGAGTGAGAACACAAATTGTTTACTTTGGTGTGAACTTGTTTTTGGAGTGGTGGGTATATGTTTTTTGATGGGTGACTAGTTCCTGTAAAAACTAGTGTTGATCTGCATTGGCAGGGATGATAAACACTGTCTGGTATGATCAACTAAAAGTTGACTAAGGTATGCTAACTGCCGTGGAGGAGCGAGTACATGTAGCAGCTGATGTTTCAAGTGGTAGCCCTTCACAGGGCTCGAAATTGCGCCCGATACGGGCGTAAATACGCCTAGATTTTTTTATTTTACGCCTAACGTTTTCCACTTAGGCGTAAAATTATGCCGAGATCCTCTTACAAAGGTAAAAATTATCAGAAGACTTATTTCCAAATCTCTAAAACTATATGAATTTTTTGAAAAAATTACTACCATTCAGGGCTCGAAATAACGGCCGGTCATACGCCGGTCAAGATGTCCGGCCAAATACATTTTTGACCGGACATTGCCAATTTTTGGGCGGTCAAAAATGATTAATAATTAACCAATGGTAATTTTCATTAAATTAGTAATTTTCACTGCATGGAAAGGTCCGCAAACGCGACAATAATTCAGGTCTTTATATTACAATAACATCTTTAAGACATAGGCTTTTTAATTTTAATTTTAGCTAGTACACGTTCACACACTCGGGTCATGAATTGTTTGCTTCTCTGGTTTTCAACATTATTATTATATATACACTGACAAAGGCGAAAACTCAAGCCAAAACGTTATTTTAGCGTCAATATTTAAACTTTGTTGTCCGCGAATTATTGAAAGTCACAGTAAAACCACTACACAGTAAAAACATTAACAATAACTGAAAACTAAATTGTTCGATATCAATTACGGCTCTCATAGCTCAATCAGATCCGTTTCCCTCTTCTTCTTCTTCAACTCCTTCTTCTTCTTGGCTTTAATAAAAAACAACAGATAAAACCGACTCTCAAAAAGACTTTTAGATTGAGATGATTGTTGTCTGTTTACTTTATAAATAAAACTTTGAAGTTTTGTTTCATTTGGTCTATACTCTTGTGTTGAGATCCATAGACAGAGCAAGGTCTGATGTGCGACATTTGTGTAGTTTAATACAATGGCTACATTTACACTGTTCTCAGTTCACTGATTTCTTCTGACGCGTCGGCGTGCCGTTCACTAATTAGCGTGATTGAACTGTCAGACATGTCGAAATAGGTCTTTCATTTCTCGCATCATTTTCCCTTGATCGGTCTCACTCTGCTTTAGCCAACAATATCGAAGGCATGTCAAATAATGCTTATCAAATATGTGCAGTAGCGAAGTACAATGAAAACTAAGAAATCACATTTAGCTGCAAGGACTGCGATAAAAATATGTTCCCTTACATTCCAACTATGTGGCTCGCTGACAGTTGAAATTAACAAACGTTAGCGTTTTGGCAACTATTATTAAATTAGAACATGTTTGGATGTCGGGTGAACAAAAAGGATGGTATTGATAATCATGACAGGCCATACTTTTCACTGATTGTTGCACGCCTGACTAACATTGACCTAATATAAATTCAATATGACTTTGCGATTTGTAGGTCAAATTTTTTCAAATAATTATATGACCGGTCAACATGTCCGTTCAAAACGGTATTTGACCGGTCAAGCACCAAAGTTGGCCGGACATTGACCGTTGACCGGCCGTTATTTTGAGCCCTGCCATTTGCAAGCAAGCGTTTAGTGTAAACTTTTTGTCTGTTGTTTCAAGTTTACTAATTACGCGGCGACGTTTGGCATGTTAAGTCTGAACTTTTAACCGCAAAATTTCAAAGTTTGACAGCTCCTATCTATAGGTTTTGTCATGCAAAACATAGCCTTTTGTCATGCAAAACAACTTGTTTCGCGCGGGAAAATAGTTTACATTACAGGAGCCGTCAAACTTTGACATTTTGTGGTTAAAAGTTCAGACTTCACACGCCAAACGTCGCCGCGTAATTAGTAAACTTGAAACAACAGGCAAAAAAGTTTACACTAAACGCTTGCTAAGTTGCAAATGGTAGTAAAATGCAAACAACTTTTTTGTAGAAAGATGAGAGAAATCGTCTCTGCTTGCTGCTCTATTTGTCTCAACAGCCTAGGTCAGCCTAGACATGTACGTTACACTTAAACACTTGCATGGCTTCCTGCGAAACGACCGCATGGAATAAAGGCTGCCACGCCTTTGTCTTTCAACATTAAAAAAAAATACCCTTTTCCTATGACATACAAATTTCAGCTACTAATACACAATTATTTACGCCTAAATTTTGGAGAATTACGCCTAAATTTTTTAAGCTGGGCGTAAAAGTATGCCTCCTTTTTTTCTTAATTTCGAGCCCTGCTTCATCAGAGCAAAATGAAGGGCTTTGACAAATGGTAGCACTCGAAACGTCAGGCTATATATACTCACTCCCCCACAGCGGTTAGCATACCTTGGTTGACTTTTAGTTGATCATACCACTACCAGTCTATGTTTTATGGTTTGGGTTTGCATTTCTGTTTGGGTTAGATTGTATCACATGTATCATGCAAATCAAGCATATCACAGGACCCTTTGACTCAATGTTTTCACACTCCTGGGGGAGCATGTCAGCAGCTCCCCTAGAGCATGAGAAGGAGTTAACCAAATCATTATCATAACAATATCATAACAATGTGATGTATTGTTGTATAATCACATGACATTCCGAATTAATTCACATGCCTACATGCAGTAAATTAATTTTAAATAGCTGTATTCATAACTAAATAAATAAATATTTTCTTTGTTATAGCAGGCTAAGTATTACAGCTTACAGCTGGTGGGGCCTACTTTTACTCCTCACACACTCCCCACTTCATTGTACATTGTTGTTTACAGATACTTTACTATGCATATTGATTGTGTTTTTCATTACAGGGGCATTGTAGAGGCGAATCTTGGTGCCTGCGTCAACATAATATCTGGTGTTACATCTGTGTGAGTAGCAGCTTTCCTAGTTAGAGTTACTACCTAGCTTTTTGATCTGATGCTGTTGGGTTTAATGTATGTTTTCATTTCCAGTTATATGTGGGAACACAAACTTCAGGAAGACTCAGAATTGCTGCTGGTTGGTACAACTGTGTCAGTCTTACCTGTAATACATGTTCATATAGAATTTATATAGATCTCCTTTAGGGACTGGTCATAAATTAATAGGGGAGAGGGTTGGAGAAAGGGGGAGCAAGGGTCATAATTTTTTTAAACCCCCCAAAATGGAGGGTCATAAAAGAATAGGCCATTGAAAAAGGGAGGTTAATGGGGGGAATACTAATAAGAGGGGTGAAGGGGCATATGTAATATTTCATGCATATATGTTGGGGGAGGGTTATATTTTTTAGACTTTTTGATTTTCTTCTCCACCCCCTCCCCCTGCTAATTTATGACCTTAACATGTTATGCACTGACTTATAAATATGAATTCAATGACAATTTGACAGCTAGTTATCTGCTTTATACAGGCTAGTAATACAAAATACTATAAATACCCATGTACATGTACATGCTACACTGTTTTGGAGACATTAGCAAAGGCCAAAGTTGGAGATATGGCTTATACACATGGAATAAGCTAACATACCCCAGGCCCCACACAGCGGTCAAACGTCTGCGCATGCGTCAAAAGTCTTGCAACAACAACATATTCCAAAACAAATTCAAAGCCATCCGGCGGCCGTCACTATTCACACACCTGTTTTCAAACCTTGAGAACTATTTTGGTAAATTACGAAAAAATTTGGTAAACTCACAGTTTGAAGTTTGTTCAATTTCCTGTCGATTGTGAAAATAAAAAGCTTAACTTTGACATATTTTTCTTAACTTTGGGGGGTAGAAGTTCACTGTAATATGTTTTAAGGTAAATGTGCCATGTGCCATGTGCCCAGGCCCCTCCTTGAAAATCCAGTATAGCAGACCATGGACTCAGACATGTGCACATATCATTTCTGCCAGAAAATCTTGATATCTCCTGTACTTAAAGAAATGAGGTTCCTTAAAAATGTTGTTAGTTAATGGGGGAATAAAAGCAGAAGAATTCTGGAGTGATTTAAAGACAGCAGGTTAGAATAACAAGAAATGACAAGGCAAGTTGCAATTATAGCAGTTGGCATGACCTGGAATGACCAAGTTTGAAGACCTTAACAACTTTAGGGAACCGATCATTTGCTTTAGTAGCACCTAATGTATGGAACGGCCAACCTGCAGCAGTTTGTAATGCCACTTCAATCTCTGTTTGTTTAGCTTCAGAAGACATTTCTATTTAGAAAAGCATTTTATCAGTATTTTGATTGACTGTCATTATGAATTCCATGATTGTAGTTTTATCTTTGTGTTAGGTTAGTTAGGTATTAGTTTTTTAAGATAATTTTAATGATATACATGTACATGTAATTTGTGTTTATTGTTAGTTCTTATTATTTTTTGTTATGTGTATTAGTAAGAACATTTATGGGAATTGTACACTATAAATACATCATTATTATTAGTATTATTATTACATCAATCTCTTCTGAAGACTTTTTACTTCAAGTTCAAACATTTATGAACCTTCTAACTTTTTCCAAAGGAAAGCTGTGTAAGTTTAGGCCTATACACAGGTATTTACAGACAGTACACTTCTGGATCCGGTTGTTCAAAGCGTAAGGGTGGTTAATGCTCTCTTCTGGATAAATCCCTATCCAGTGGATAAAATAAGGTAGTTTGGTTAATACTTATCTACTAGATAGGGATTTATCCAGTGGATAGCGTTATCCACCCTTTGAACAACCAGGCCCTGGTTACTAGTTTTTTAATTGCATTATTGCTAATAAACATATTTTCTCCTTATTTCCAGATGGTTAAGACCAGAACAAGTAAAATTCCGAACCTGACTGAATACATAAAGTATGCGATTGTACTTATTTCATAACGTTAACAAATACCTGTAGACATTGCAATTAACTACAGTAAAATGACACCATAATTTGTTTAATGTCGATATTGCAGGGAATGCTTGCCCAGTTTCCTGAGCCTTCTGAGCCAGAGGCTCATGATGCAAATGCTCAACTACATAAATACAGTATATATATTTAACAGGTTGTTATTGTAGTCATACATTTGTAAATCCTACATGTTCAACAGTTTTTCCTTCCTTCCTTTCTTTCTTTCCTTCTTTCTTTCCTTCTTTCTTTTTAAAAACTTCTTGAAATGTTACATACAAAGTACCCTTCTTGAGCTCTGTCATCCCAATTCTAAACTAAATTAAAAAAGGAAATTGTATTCCTCAGAGCTGGCTCTTTATAATTATTGAGCTTAGCTTGTAAAATTAATAGACTCTGTTTATGTTTCAGGAAAAATCATCCATATGATGTTCCTGAGGTTATCAGTACAAAGGTTAGAATACAATATGTACATGTATACAGTGTACATTGTATAAAGCTAAAGCCGCTGTTGTGCACTAAGGCCACGGTGGCAAGGAGGGTGTTAATTAACCCTATGCATTGTAGGGGAAAAAAGAAGAGCAAAAATAGCCTGAACACTAGCAGCTAGCCCAATAGAAGCTTTAGATTACACTGTATACATATTGTATACACTTTTATCAGTCTAGCCACGTCCCACATGGTTTACACCCCTTACGTGTCATATACATTGTACATTTCTGTGAGAACCCAGCCTGTTCATTGCCATATAATTATGCTGACGAGGTCCAAAGAGGCTGAAACAACTTTCCATGGCTGTTAGTCTTCAGGCTACTAATGTTCTTTTTTTTCAGCAATGCATATGATTAATGTCCTCCTTGCCACTGTGGTCTTAGTGCCCAACAGCAGCTTTAGCTTAAAAGTAATCCCAGGAAGTAATATTGTTTATATGTGTAAAGAATTGACTCCTATTGATTTTCCTCTATTTTATTTGTGATTCATAATCATCCGATATACAACTCCAATCTGTATAACTCCGAATCCGATCTAAACCCCAATCACACGTTTCCCAACATAACCCCCTGTAATATGATAGTTCTAGCTGTTGTGTAACTAGAGTCCACGTGAGTCCATATCTATGTACACGTGAGTCGCTATGTACATCGCACAGTTCTTGACACTCCCCACCTTGACCCGCTGTCTATACAGTCTGGTCAACAATTTGCTGTCGGCGGATCGCATCAGCGTTCGCCGCCGCAGCCCTGCGCGGTGGTCTGTCTCTATGCACTTGCTGTGCGTCCGCTTGCCTCGGCGCGCATACCCTTCCGTTCGCTGGTTCTGAGACTCGTATTTCTAGTGGGTACAACTTCTGAAGAGGTCTCCGTATTATTGTGCGTCTGCCCGTCTTGGACAGTGTTCGTAAGGTGGCTCCCCGCACCTCTCCATCGCGGCTTCGCGCAAGCTCGGTTACTTCCGCCATTCTCCACTTAGATCTCGGTTGGTCTTCATCCTGTACGGTGACAACTTCCCCTACTGTGAGTTTTCTGCCTTGGTCATCACCCAAACCGCATTTGTGATATTCTCGCAGCTCACTCAAGTATTCTCTAGTCCATCGCTGCCAAAAGTTCGTCAGTAATCGCTTGAGATATACCGCTCTCCGCTGTGACGTAGCTCCATCGTCGTCTTCATCGCTAGTACTTGGATCCGGTAAACTTGATAAACGTCTACCGAAAATCAGATGCGACGGTGTAAGTGGTTCTTCGTCGCATACGTCCGAGTACACATATGTAAGGGGACGAGAGTTCAAAGTCCCTTCCACTTCAGTGACCACAGTAAGAAGTTCTTCATACGAGAGTCGTGCATTCCCAAGTAGCTTGCGCAACCGTCTCTTTACCATCTGGACCATTCTCTCGTAGAACCCTCCCCACCATGGCGCATGCTCCAAGATAAACTTCCACTTGATTCCTTTATTTGCGGCAAATTCTTGAACTGCTGGGTGTCTGAATAGCCTGTCAATGTCCTTGTTAGCTCGTTTAAAGGTTTTCGCATTATCCGAGATAATAGTCGAGGGCATACCCCTCCTTGCGATGAATCGCCGTAACGCCCTTAAGAACGCCCCCACAGACAAGTCCGGTGTTAGTTCAAGATGAATTGCCCTCGATGTAGCACATGTAATAAGGCAGATGTAGCCCTTTGTCATTCCGTTCTCCGTCCGAATATATATAGGTCCCGCAAAATCAATACCGTTAGTTTCGAAAGCCATACTCTCCCTGACTCTATCAGCTGGGAGATCCGCCTGCTTTGGCGCTTTAAATGACACGCCCTCCACACGCTTACACGTCACACACTGGTGCAGTACTCGCTTCACACATTGCCTACCCTTCGGGACCCAGAAACGTGATCTCAATTCCGTAAGAGTGTCTTTCACGCCTCCGTGGAATGTACGCTCGTGACACGCGCGCACAATCAGTTCCGTGATATGACCCTCTCTAGGGAGGAGTACAGGGTACTTAGCGTCCTCGCTAAGGTTCGCGTTTCTAAACCTTCCCTTGCATCGAATGATGTTGTTCTCGTCCTTATACAGTCCGAATTGTTTGCTAAGATTTCCGTAGTTCTTCTTCGTTTCCATGTCTGCTTGTAAACATTGGATCCAAGTCATCTCAGCATCCCTTATCTCCTCCGCCGACAAGGTGCCATTAACAACATCCTCAGGTTTCCGTTGAGCTCGTGCCCTACAGTTGTTGATGAATCTCATCACCGTCGCAGTGACTCTGTACAACGTTGTAACGCTGCTATAGCGCTGGGGATCTATCAAACTTCCAACCCCCTCAGTCTCGGCTTGGTTAGCTGTTCCGACGAGTACCGTTGTGCGTATCTCGCTAGTGTATTCGCTAGATAGCTTGAACGTACTGTCCGTGTTGTCAACATGTGGGAAGTTCTCTTCCCTCTCCTTCAACCAGTGTGGCCCGTGCCACCAAAGGTCGTTGTCTTGTAGTTCCGATGCAAGACATCCGCGCGATCCGATATCCGCGGGGTTCTGAATGCCGGGACAATGTCCCCAGTCTCTCCTGTCCGTGAGTGTCAAAATCTCATTGACTCGATTTTGTACAAACTGCTTGTACTCTTTAACAGATTGAATCCAATAAAGTACGACTCTACTGTCCGTCCAACAGCGAATACTTTCGATGCAAAGAACAGATGATAACGCCTTCCTCACAGTAGCCATAAGTCGAGCCAATATTAGTGCTGCTACCAGTTCCAACCTTGGAATAGACATGGATTTCAGTGGTGCGACCCTACTCTTGGATGTCACGAAACTTATAGCATATCCACTCTCCGTCTCAACACGTAAATAAACAACTGCGCTGTACGCCTTCTTAGACGCGTC
Source organism: Actinernus sp. WN-2022 (assembly GCA_030867875.1). Lineage (NCBI taxonomy): Eukaryota > Metazoa > Cnidaria > Anthozoa > Actiniaria > Actinernidae > Actinernus > Actinernus sp. WN-2022. Next base: position 70,112,936 of record JAOWCC010000936.1, read on the forward strand.
TCCAAATCCATGTAAAACCGCAGATGTAATCCGATTGTTTTGTCCCGTAAAATAATAACGATCCACAGAAATCTGTCTTGTCTTCTCGATATCTTGTAACCACTTCTTCAGCTGTTTTGCGCGTGTATCCGGCAAAACAGTGTCCCAATCAAACTTATCCGCAAACAGTTCTTGAAGGAGAAGTTTAAAGTTCAGCATTACCGGCGAGACAAATCCTATCGGGTCAAAGAGCTTTGCCGCAACACGCAACACATTCCGTTTTGTTGGTTCCAGATTTCCCGCAAAGTCCGTGACCTTATTCAGCTTCAAGACAACTGTATCATTTGACAAGTTCCAATTAAGTCCAAGAACTTTGTGCTCCCTTGCAGACTCAATATCGTCCAAATTACCGACGGCCATCTTTGCATAAGATTCATCTTCTTGAGCTACTTGAATGCTAGGCGATTTTGTGTTTGTTTTCAAGATCCCTTCCTGTTCAGCGATGCGTGTAGATAACACTTTATCATTGGACGCCCACTTCCTGAGGTTGAGGTTGCCATCGGCGAAACAAGCCTTGACTTTGCTATATAAGCCAAACCCTTCCTCTGTGTCTTCTCCACCCGACGTGAAATCATCTACATACAATCCAGAGATAGTCTTCTCTGCCAATTCTTGGTTCTCTGGAAAGTAGCCGTAAACATGATGACGTAATGTTGCGTTGAGCAAAAACGGCGAACAATTCATTCCGAATATAACTCTACAAAAACGATACACTTCCAGCTTCGGGTCTTCGCTATTGATGTCGTCGACCCACAAAAATCTCATCAAGTCTCTCTGCTTTTCCTCAACGGAAATGTTCAAGAACGCTTTCTCAATGTCTGAAACGAGACCGACTTTGAAGCTTCTAAACCGCAAAAGAATGTCCAAAATCTCTGAAATCAGAGATGGTCCAGTGTACATGCAATCGTTCAGTGAGGGCAAATTTGCCTTCGCCCTTGAACTTGCGTCAAAAATAACTCTTAGCTTAGTGGTGAGAGCGTCTTGACGAATTATTTCTCTATGCGGTAAATAGTGTATTTCTCCTGGCACCGTATTAATAGAACTTGGTTTCTCTACCTTCTCAATAATACCATTGTTCTCTTGTTCCCGTATCGTGTTGTCATATTGCCGCATGACTTCCGGTTCCTTGTTAAGCCTTTTCACAAGACTGTGTAGCCTACCCAGACTAACGTCATAATTATCCGGAAGCATATCGTGTACTTCCCGTTCTGGGAGCTCAACTTGGTATCTTCCATTAACGAAAGAAATGTTCTTTCTAAACTTCTCGTGCACTGTTTCATTGCTGTCCACTATTCCAATAGAGTCCAAGTTCCATAATCGAGACAACATTCCATCACTGTTTACATCAACAGCCGTGTCCGTATCCGATTGCACTGCCACTTTCAAAACATGTGTGGCCACAAGATTTACGCTGGATAAATGCTCTCCTTGAGCTCCATTGTAAAATGGTCCCGAAAGGACCCATCCCAGGGTTGTCTCACTGGCTGTTAAGCCTCCATTTTCTTCACGCTTTACGTTCCCCGTGAAGAACCTCCATAAATTATCTGCTCCGATAAGAACGTCAATTTCTAACGTTTCGCCATCATTGTTATTGTCCGCTAACTCAAGATCATAAAGAAAGTCGAACTGCTCTGCCGCTTTCTCTATCTTTTGATTTCCGATGGGTGTACAAATGTCGGGCACAACAATCGCCCTCACTTGCTTCTCCGATGTACCCTGTAAATCCGTAACGTTAAACTCCACGCAGTCATAGGACTTGGGGTGTTCTCCCGCGTTGCCAAAGGCATTAATTAACAAGGACTCCCTGCTGACTGTCCGTAAATCCAAGCGCTCTTTAACTCCCTCCTTAACGTAGCTGCGCTGGCTCCCTGAATCAAATATTATTCTCACTCGTTCTCCATTGATATTCGCTTGGGCCGTTTGTAGTAAGACTGAATCCTTAGCCGCAACATGAAGCGTGCTCGTTTGTGAGCCCTGCTCGCTTGTTTGCCCGTGACCCGACGCCATCTTCCTTTTCTGAAGCTCTCCCTTTTTTGGCTGCGTGCAGATGGTCGTGTGGTGCCGTCCATCACACACAAAACATTTTCTAGCCGAACAATCCGCCGCTCTGTGACTTTTTCTGAGGCATATAAAGCAACGCCCCTCCCGTCGCAAAATGTCTTTGCGAGCGGCGACCTCTGTCACAATGTTACATTTAGTTGTTGAGTGTTCAGTGCTTTTGCAAAACGTACAGAACACAGTCTTCCCTCCTTCTGTAGGCGCTACAAGTGCCGCTCCAGAACTGTAGTTGTTTTTGCTCGCTCCGCCATGCCCTTTACCAGCGCTACTTGAATTCGAATCGCTGCGTGCTTGGATGCCCGCGCAACGTTCGCGGTTCTCGATTTCTCCTCGCAAAACCTCCATGATCTTCCTTAGACTCCACTCATCGTCTTTTACTTCCCGGCCGATAAGTAGACGAATGTTTTCAGGTAGCTTGGACATGAGAACTGGCACCAGCAAGCTGCCGTATGACTCGATGGGAACATCTAACGCCTCCAGTCCCCGAACATGAACCTCCATCTTGTCGAAGGCTTTTCTCAAGCCTGTGACATCCGTCGTACTGACTCCTGGAAGATTGAGTAATTCCTCCATATGGCTGCTGATTATAACTTGCTTGTTACCGAATCGTTGGTTCAACAGTTCGATCGCAGCTTTGTAGTTTGCTTCAGTTAGCGGTAGTGTTTGTATAACTGCGGCCGCGCTTCCCTCCAAATAAGACTTCAAGTAAATAAATTTCTCCACATCCGGCACCGATTTTTCGTGAACCGCCATCCTGTAACTGTCCCAAAATGAGAACCATTGCTTGCAGTCTCCGTTAAACTTCTTGATGAAGATCTTTGGAAGCTTCGTCGATGATGACTGAAGGTTGTTTCCGTTGCTCGAAGAATGAGCGTGCGCTGGAGTGGCGCTGGCGGGTTTGTTGGCTTTTGAAAGGACGCTTTGTATTTTCACCAATACTCCGTGCATTCCTTCGCGGAATTCGCCCGCTAACATGACCTCTTGGCCAATATCAGTCTCATCCTCTAACAATTCCAGTATCTCATCGTCAAGCTTTCCAAGAATTACGAGACGCTCCTCCAGTGTTATTTTCAGCTGTTGTAATTTGCTCGAGATTTCCTCATTGAATTCGACCCCAAGTGCCTCTTTCGCCTCGTTGACTACTTTAGTTGTGTAGGCTCTATGCCCCGTCCGTATATTCCGTTTCTTCTTGAGTTCCGTCATCCGGCTCGAAGGACCATGTAAAGAATTGACTCCTATTGATTTTCCTCTATTTTATTTGTGATTCATAATCATCCGATATACAACTCCAATCTGTATAACTCCGAATCCGATCTAAACCCCAATCACACGTTTCCCAACATAACCCCCTGTAATATGATAGTTCTAGCTGTTGTGTAACTAGAGTCCACGTGAGTCCATATCTATGTACACGTGAGTCGCTATGTACATCGCACAGTTCTTGTATGAGCCAGACACAAAGTACAACCATTTGGGTATACACAGCCCTTTAAAAACAGTATACAGTTATTTCAAAAAAGGTTGCCTCGAACAAACGGCAAACGAGTAGCGACATTCCCAGACCAAACTAGCTGAAAGTGTGGTGAATTTCATCATTTCTGCAGTCAAAAACTTTAAGCCCAATATTAATGGTTGTCCAGCAAATCGATTTTCAAATTACTCTGTAGTTTATCCATTTGGAATAGCTGGACAGTTATTTATCACAATCCATTCTGGTGTGGGAATGTTGTTTGCCATCTTGAAATAGGCATACATGTATGTACAATGTACAGTGAGTGTGATATATATCTTGATTTGGATAGGAATGTATGCCATTTAATAATCTTTGCAATTATTTTTCAGATTGATCAAGGCAACCCAGCTTACCTTCAATGGTTAAGTCAAAATGTGCCAAAAAACTAGCTGGACAAAAAAACTACTCCAGTATTAAATAACTACATGTAGACTTGTAGTTGCCGTTAGTAAATAATAAATATTGTTAGTAGTGTTACTATTGTAACAGATTAATAGTTTAATCCAAATTAACAAAAGTAACATTTTACAAGTGACGTGTATGGTCTTTTAAAAAGACATCATTTAGTTTCATTTACGACAATTAGAGAATGGACTTTAAAATGCTGTCTTGGCCCAGATTTTTGCAGGCAGTTTTCACTTTCCTAGTACTATAAAGGACATGTTATGTATACCCATATTCCTTAACACGTTTTAGACAAGTATATGTTGTAAGAATATACCAACAGTGTAAGCATATATAACCCTTAGGTAGAATTAAAACAGGTCGATCACAGGCTACAGAAGTCCATTGAAGTATGTCATCTTTGTTATTTTAATGCAGGAATTAACTCTTCTCACATGACACCCATGTTTTGTCCCAGGAGGATAAAAACCTTCTGAAGCGTTCGAGGAGCCTATTGTTTCAACATGGCCACTGTGAGAATAGTCAATGACTCATTGGTCTCGTTCGCGGTTAATTCTGACATTTTGAAAGGGGTGCAAAATAGCGCGAAATAGTGTTTGTATGGGAATCCGATGCCAAATAAAATACGTAAAATCGAATTTCTGCAATATTCTTCAGATACAAACTTAAGATATCAGGTAAAAGATTAACTGATCGAAGTTTGAGGGATGTAGCTGTGCTGTGCTGTTTTCAGTTTTCCATAATAGCGAAGTGTGGGGTAACTGTGGCAAGGGTTAATGTGACAAGCTACAGAAATTGCAGAATCGTGCTGCTCGTGTTTTATTGAACGCGTCATTTGATTCAAATACTCGGACACTGCATGAAACTTACCTGAAGAAACACCAACATTTACTAGATTCTGCAGTTATGGTGTACAAGTCACTAAATAATTTAGCTCCAGATTATCTTTGCTCGAAATTTATCTTTAGGAATGAGCTAGTTAATTATTCACTACGCGATCTTACTAATAAGCTGGCTATTACGCATCCGCGCACTGACTCTTAAAAGACGTTTTAGCTATAGCGGCGCACAATCGTGGACAGCCTGCCCCTTGATATTCGCCAATCGGAATCCCCTTTACTCGCTAAAAGACAAATTACGCTGCTATGACTTCTGAAATTACTAATTCACGGCATCCACGTAAAGCAGGATTTATATTATTATTTATGTAAATATTATGTCATGTAGTATAGCGATGTTTCGTGTTGATAAACATTGCAATTGTTATGCTAATGTCCAACCATGATTTGTAAAGCCCGCTTTGTGTTAGGAACCAATGGATCTCTGGTTGGCACATTAATGACAATGGATGATGACACACGAAACATCGCTATAATTGTAAGTTATTGTTTTTTTTATTTAGGCATGATTTTAGATTATTCATTGGATTTTAAAAATTGTAAATTACCTGATGGAACAACCGTGACAAAATAAAGTTATCCAATCCAATAGAGTGGAATGGTTATGAAACCCAGCAACCTTCTTTGTTAGCTTTTTTCAACCACTACCGTGCACAAAACACTAGAAATTCCAACATGTTAATCAATCAGCCAATAGAAACGTGTGAGTTGAGTCGTTCAGGGAACGCTAATGAATTATGTCCGTGCACAGTCTTGTCTTACCCCCTTCCAACATAAATTGCAGCGCCTTTGTTAGCCCTTTTGAAGTTTGCCGGTTCCTGACGCTTGTCCCTCCAATCCATACAAACGTCTCTTACTTTTGAAAGCTCACCACAGGGTAAATATCGAACGAAACGTCACCAAACTCATCAAACTTACTAATTTCGGTGTGCTCTTTCTTGTGATAGAGTTCATTTTTTGATTAAATTATAATGAAATTGACATTACAAACTCGACCCAGTCCTTTTTTCGTTTCTAAAGTGGCCAATTAACTATGGTCAACATCAGATTATTTCAGAGACTCCTCAAGAGCAAAGCATTATATAACTGAAGAAGATAACACTTGAAAATTGTGTAAAACAAGATAATCTGTATTTTGTAATTTGTCCTAAACTAGAGGAGGATGTCCTACACAGGGTAGGTATTTAGATATTTTCTGTCCTAAACAGGGTCAGCGGCACCACTATACCCAAACATGGGTCAAGTACCCCCCCCCCCCCCCCCCCCCCCTAAGGTGTTCTTCGGCCAGCCTTCTTGACTAGTTCTTGCTGTTTGGCGAGTGTTGTGTTCTCCTTCGGCCAATTTTCCGGTCTTTCACAGCTTCTGTGTGATGTTTTATTACATGGAGGTAACTTTATCATCATAATCTTTATTTTAACACGGAGTCACTTCACAAATATGGTCTTCCAGAGAGCCGTGAGTTAAGCTTAATTATAATACTAAATGAAATAAAAAGTAAAATTTACATAAGAATCATTATAATTATTACTATGTATACATTCAAAACCTACTACTATTAGTCCTACAATAAATTTCCTACAATAAATTTCCTAGAATAACTTAATTTACAGTAATTTATCAAATATTGTCTTATTTAATAGGCGTGATGTAAAACCATTTAGACTAGTTTGATCTCTTGCTTCCACAGGGATTTTATTCCAGAGGACAGACCCCCTGTAGTGAAGGCCACATTTTGCTGCTTCTGACTTAGGTCTTGGAATATGCAAGTTAATTTCAGAATTTCTCAGATTGTAGGAGTGGACATTAGAAGTATTATTAAAAATCTTTCTCAGATATAATGGAGAAAGATTGTTGTGGATTTTATACATTAATATAGCAAGTTGTCTAGTTCTCCTATGTTCCAGTTTTTCCCAGCCTAGCTCATCCAATAAGTCACTAGATCGTGTTTCGTAATTTGAGAGCGTAATAATCCTTGCTGCTCTGTTATGTAGTTGTTGGAGTCTATTAGATAGTCCTTTGCCAATATTTCCCCAAACAGAGCTACAATGATCAAAGTATGGTAAAATCAATGCCTTGTACATGCTTAATCGAGTTTCAAAAGGTATAGTAGGACCTATACGCTTTAAAACTGCAAGACCCGCAGATATTTTCTTTGAAACTGCATCAATATGCGAGTCCCAGATTAGGTTTTCATCTATAAGGAGTCCAAGGGATTTATAGACTACCTCCCTTTTTAGCGGAATATTGTTTATCTCAACTTTAAAGTTATTTTGTACTTGAGAAAGTTTAGAATGACTCCCTATTAGCATGTATTTAGTTTTCTTAATATTTAGTGTTAATTTATTTGCTTGTAACCATGATTGAATAATGTTCATATCATGATTCATTTGAAGTTGGAGGAGATTAGGATCCTCAGCTGTGGTGGTTAAGGTGGTATCATCAGCATACATTCTTGTTTTAGAGAACAAATTACAAGACGGGAGATCATTAATATATAGGATAAATAATAGAGGACCTAATATTGATCGCTGTGGGATTCCATAGCTCAAGGTACAATAATCTGATAACACTCCATCAACTAAGGTTTTCTGCTTGCGTTCAGTGAGATAGGATCTAAACCAACCTAAAGATGTAGAATTGACACCATAAAGCTCAAGTTTTTGTAGTAGAATAGAGTGATTCATGGTGTCGAAAGCCTTCTTTAGGTCCAGGAATATTACACCATTTAAGAGATTATTATCAATATTTCCAAACCAATCATTTGTGGCTTCCAATAAAGTAGTTTCTGTAGAGAACAGGGTCTGAAGCCTGATTGTGATTCAGTTAATAAATTGTTATCATTTAAGTATGTATAAAATTGATTAAAAACAATTCTTTCAATTAGTTTACTCACGATAGGTAAAACCGAAATTGGTCTATAATTGTTAGGGTCGGTCTTACTATCATCTTTGAATATTGGGGAAACTCTGGCAAGCTTCCATTCATTTGGAAAAATTCCACTAATGATTGAAGAATTGATTATAAAAGTTAAAGAGTGGGGTAACTACCGGCGCAGCCTCCTTCAGAAGACGTGATGATATATTGTCAAGCCCGCTGGCTTTGTTAGATGCTAGTTTATTAATTAATCTCAGTATTTCATCACTCGAAATATGTTCTAAATTGAAAGTATGTTCTGTAGGAGTGATATAATCTGTGAACTTGGAAGGCGTGTCTGGGATCTCTGAGGCTAGAGATGGCCCGATTTCTGAGAAATGTTTATTTAAGGTAGCACTGATATCCCTGTTATAGTATTCTATTTTAGCTGCTTTGAATGCATAATTTACATTGTTTTTTTAAGAACTTATAATTAGTCCAGTTGGCATCAGTTGGAAATTTTGAAGCAATTTTCTTATATTTATCCCTTTCAAACATTAGCTTTTTAAGTTCTGGTGTGATCCAGGGGGCCGAGTTACCCCTTACTCTCTTTTTCTTTAGGGGAGCATGAATCTCGCTTCTGACACCATGTCTTGTTGTTAGTCTCCTTCTAAGACTGACCGATTAGTGTCGTGGAATGAGGAGGACACCCTGGACGCCATGTTTATTCCACGAACGGCTCTATGCATCATAACGAGGGTACATAAAACAGTTAATGTAGTGGGGAGTGTGTGAGGAGTAAAACCCGGGGGGGGGGGACTCCCCATAAAAATAGACGGGGGTGCTCGACCTATCTTTTAGGGGTTAAAATCGTTAGCAATGCTATCTCTTAGGGGTCTTCCAAAGGTCTGCTATCTTTTAGGGGTCTCCGAGACCCAACATTTTTGTGGCCGAGCAAAAATAGCGCTGGATCCTCGAGCATGAGACCCCACAAGTTGAATCGGTATAATGTCTTTATATAGTCTCTAATAAAGCCATTTTCTTGTCTTTTGGAGTGCTATCTTTTAGGGGTAAAATATTTGTGAGCCACGCCCATATTGCTATCTTTTAGGGGTGAATTTCATTTCTCACGTCGAGCACCCCTGTCTATTTTTATGGGGAGTTCCCCCCCCCCCCCCCCGGGGAGTAAAAGCAGGCCCGCTATAACAAATAAAATATTTTTTTATATATATATGTCTGCAAATGTATGCTAATATATATGAGACTGCGTTGTCAATAGGTAACCAGTACTATAAAGCCCAGTTTCCATACGATCGCAGCGATCGCAGGATTCTTTCGTTCTGCATGCGTATACATTTACGCTTCGAATTCACACCGAACAAAAGAATCCTGTGATCGTTGCGATCATTTGGGAACCGGGCTTAAGATGAACGCACGCTTCATTCTCGTCTTTGTCCCCCGATTTCCCCCACTATTGCCCGGTAAAACCCCCATGCACCTGCCGCCGTTTAATAGTTTTAATCAATTAAGACTCGCTTGGTTTCTTGCCTGACGATTTACGAAGTAAAGGGGGCGACTCACTCCCATTGTATAATGTGTGTGTGTTCGTGTTTTCTTGTCTGACCAATAATACTCATATATAATTTACTACATTTTTGGGGAGCCAGACTCGATTAGTTTAATTTAAGCTACTTCTGACATCCCAGCACTCTAATTTTAGCAAACTGTTTCTCACTGTAAATTCCTATTTGTTAAAAGAGTGTGAATAAATTGTTGTTGTTGTTGTTGTTGTTGTTGATTAGGTATTAAGTGAAGTAAATTACACTTGATGTGTCGATCAAATGACTGGCGAACTTGAATCTTATTTCGAAAGCAGGGATTGGACGGCCGGGATCGAAGCAAGTTTTTCGAAGGGTCGCTTTTCCAGTAAAAAAAGTGTTTTCTTCGAGATTCGAATCCCCGCGCGGTTCGCTATTCCAGTATAGCGTGGATGGTACCCGATCCGGAACTGTGAGGAATTATGTTTGCAAACAAGTCTACCGGCGTCATGCTTGAAGGTAAGTACAAAGTTGAATAGTGGACTATACAAATCCTGCATTCTGATTGGCTACCATACTATAGGTCTATTTGTCTGATTGGCTACCATACTATAGGTCTATTTGTGATAGCCCATGGTAGAGAAAAACCGCACGCATTTTCACGAAATAATAGCATTTTTTCAACTTAAATTTGTTTCTTTCTATTATTTTCTACTGTCCGACTAGTTAGTTTATACTAACAATTAGACCTCTCGCCCTCATGGGCTACGAGTTAAATAGCTCATTCGGCTGTATTTAGCCCATTCGAATTCGGGCTGCGGGTCCGAATTGTTAAATATCCAGATGTAGATAAAAGAGGCACTATATAAGTCTCTAAGTCGAGGCACTAATGCTTGTATAATATAAATAGAAGATTATAATAAGAAAAAGAGCTCGGACTTTTTCAGTATATGAAATTTTGAAATTTGAGGCGTGACAGGTCACGTGATCACCCTATACCACTAAAAAAGAACCCATTGTTAATTATTCACGAATATGGTTGCTATAAAACATTTATCTGAAGGATACGTTATAAACTATAGCTTTGATCACCCCCTACATTTGTTTAGCCAAAGTAACGGTTGACCCATATCAAAGAGGATAACTTATCCTCTCTTGCCCATATATATTATCCTAAAATTGCACTTTCGCATCCCGAGTTAAGTTATCTGGCTGTATAAAATCTGAGCTTATTCATTATTATTATTATTACTGCTCGAATGTATGGGCAAATACATCTAATAGAAACATACGTTAGCTACAATCATGCCAAAACTATGCCTGTCGTATTGTTAGCGGGGCCAAAAAGTACAACCATATTACACCTATACTAAAAGAGCTAAATTGGCTCCCAGTAGATAAGCTAGTGTATTTTAGAAGTGCCACTCTGGCATTCAAATGTATGACTGATTCCGCACCAGGTTATTTAATATCTAAATTCACGAAGCGCTTCAATATTAGTGGTCGTGAAACTCGAAACTCGCAATTATTACAAATCCCCTTATTCAAATCTGCGAGTGGTCAGAGAAGTTTTTATTACAGAACAGTAAAAATATGGAACTCACTAGATAATGAACTGAAATTAAGTAAAGACGTTTTAAGTTTCAAGCGAAAGCTGAAGAGCAAATTATATCAAACTCAAAATAGGTTAAATTAATAGATGTAATTCAAATTATCATGTACACTGTAGTTGTATTGTATTTGTATTTTGTCTTTGAAAAGCCTTTTTAAGGAAAGATAAATAAAGTATGAAGTATGAAGTATGAAGTATTCCGTGATATCCGTCCATTTTGGGTGAATTGTTTTACCCTTCCTCCCCCCCCCCCCCCCCCGGGCCTGAGTTTAAATTTGCGTGCCCATATTTTCGTATGAAGAGCCGCTGGTTTGATGCCACGTGAATGTAAGACAAAGAATTCCACGAATTCCCATAGAGAGAATAGAAGAAAGGAGAGTTTCTCAAAGGATCTTAGAAATTTTTTAACATGAAGACGGTTTTGATGGTTGCAGAGAAGCCCTCTCTGGCTCAGTCCATCGCTAAGTTCCTCTCCAATGGCCGCATGACCTCTAGAAAAGGTTTGAACGGTGCCTGTTCGGTACATGAATACACAGGCTCTTTCAAAAACGAGTCGGTGAAATTCAAGATGACCTCTGTTTGCGGGCATGTTATGAGCTTAGATTTCCATCATAAGTATAACAACTGGGACGCTGTTGACCCCCTAGAGTTATTTACAGCAACTACACTTAAAAAGGAAGCAACAGAGAAACTACAAATGCCAAAATTCTTGATGCACGAGGGCAAAGGAGTAGATTACCTGGTTCTTTGGTTAGATTGTGATAAAGAGGGTGAAAACATATGTTTCGAGGTGATTAACTGTGTGAAGAATGTGATGAATACGAGAAGTAGTGGGGAGCAGACTATCTTTAGGACAAAATTCTCAGCTATAACGGAGAAAGACATTGTGAGTGCAATGCAGCGGCTTGGACAACCCAACCAGAATGAGTCCATGTCTGTTGATGCAAGACAAGAACTGGACTTGAGGATTGGCTGTGCCTTTACAAGATTCCAAACCAAGTATTTCCAGGGAAAGTATGGTGATTTGGACAGTGCTCTTATCTCATATGGGCCATGCCAGACACCTACGCTGGGGTTTTGTGTAGAGCGCCATGATCAGATTCAGTCATTTAAGCCTGAGCCCTACTGGGTCATTAAGACAAGTGTAATGCACTCCAATGGTCAGTCCATAGTGTTGGACTGGGACAGGGTACGGGTGTTTGACAAGGAAACTGCTGTACTATTTCAGAAACTGTTAAAGGAATCGAGCACTGCCCAGGTTTTGAACATCTCAAAGACTCAGAAAAGTAAGCAACGCCCACAGGCTTTGAACACAGTAGAAATGCTACGCACTGCTTCATCAGGCCTGAACATGGGTCCTCAACATACTATGCAAATTGCTGAGCGACTTTACATCCAAGGCTATGTCAGTTACCCAAGGACGGAGACCACGCATTATCCAGACAACTTTGATCTAAAGGGTACCCTGAAGCAACAGTTGTCAAGTCATAACTGGGGAGACCATGTGCGAGAATTGCTTAATGGTGCAATGAATACGCCACGTAAGGGACACGATGCTGGTGATCATCCTCCAATCACACCCATGCGATATGCAACTGAGTCAGAGCTGGGTGGCGATGCTTGGAGGTTATATGATTTCATTACTAGGCATTTCATTGCTACTGTTAGCCCAGACTGCAAGTATCTTCAGACAACAGTCAAGTTTTCCATTGGAAGAGAATACTTCTCTTTTAATGGCAAAGCTGTTACTGACCCAGGCTTTACATCAGTTATGCCATGGCAGGCTATCTCAGATGATGAGCGCATGCCTCCTTTCAACAAAGGAGATGTATGTCAAATTTCTGAAGTAAAACTCGAAGAGCGTCAGACATCTCCACCTGATTTCCTTACTGAGAGTGAGCTTATTACTTTAATGGAGAAGCATGGAATTGGTACAGATGCAAGTATATCTGTACACATCAATAATATCTGTGAGAGAAACTATGTTCAAGTACAGAGTGGTCGTAGACTGGCTCCCACCTCCCTAGGCATTGTATTAGTTCATGGTTATCAGAAGATTGACCCAGAGCTAGTGCTTCCAACAATGAGATCTGCTTTGGAGGAGCAACTTAACCTCATAGCACAAGGCAAGGCTGACTTTGAAGCTGTTCTGCACCATGCTTTGGGAATTTTCACCAAGAAATATGTTTACTTTGTAACCACTGTCGCTAGCATGGATGAACTCTTTGAAGTGTCCTTTACGCCACTGGCCAAATCAGGAAAGCCTTTGTCCCGTTGTGGGAAGTGCAATCGTTACATGAAGTACATTGCAGCTAAGCCATGCCGACTGCATTGTGCCACGTGTGACGAGACATACAGTCTTCCACCAAATGGAAGTATCAAGCTGTACAAAGAACTGAGGTGTCCCCTTGATGAATTTGAGCTTGTATTATGGTCAACAGGTGCGAAAGGTAAAAGCACACCTGTCTGCCCCTACTGCTATAGCCATCCACCTTTCCCCACCATGCGTAAAGGAATGGGGTGTAACCAATGCACACACCCAACTTGTCAACACTCCGGAGAGGCTCTTGGTGTCTCTGACTGCATGGAGTGTGATAAGGGAGCTTTGATCCTGGACCCAACATCAGCACCTAAGTGGCGACTAGCATGCAATAGCTGCAATGTCCTGATTCACTTGTGTGAGGGTGCTTTTCGCATCTCAATAGCTGACCAAAATTGTGAATGTGGCTCATCTCTGTTAGATGTGGACTTCAACAAAGCAACCAGTCCTTTACCTGATAGCAAGACGCAGCATCAAGGATGCCTCTTCTGTGATCCAATCCTAGCACCACTTGTGAAATTGCAGCATGCTGCAGCCAGGCATCCAATGTTTCGTGGAGGAAGGGGAAGAGGGGGGCGTGGTAGGGGTGGACGAAGAAGGCGAGGCCGTGGTAGGGGTCAGCCAAAAGACAAAATGTCCCAGCTTGCAGCATATTTTGTATAATACATTTATCTCAATGTCATAATTTGCTAAGAATTCGTCAGGAATTTCTCAATGATCAGACATGTCTTAAAATGTGTTCTGGACTCTCAGAAACATCATAAAGATCAATAAATCACTACCTAAAAGCAAATGATTTCTTAACCTTTAAAAATTTTTTGGGACACCTTTCAAAAAACATCCTTGGTTTATTGTTTCTGAATAGTGCTTGTTCATTTTACATGTTAGATGTATATTCCCTTGATAAAACTACATTTCACATTCTCCCAGAAGGCACATATTTAAAGTGCATATGAGCCTTCGTGCAATTTTCATAGCTATGAACCTCAAGAAAGTTTTGAGTACCCCTTCGAAAACATTTTTGGTTTACAGAGAATACTCTATCTTATACGCTTGTTTGAAAACGTGGAAACGTGGAAATGTAAGAAAAAGCCTGGGTCGATACCTCGGTAGACGTCATTTAATTAATTCAACTTTGCAACAATTTGAATAAAAACTTACAATTTTCACTAATATGACTTTTTCCTTTACTAACAGCTCATAAACTGTGTATATTATCTAAAAATCGATGTTGTTGTGATAGAAAGGTGCCATGGAGAATAATGCATTAATGAGATGACGTCGACCGAGGTATCGACCCAGGCTTTTACTTACGCGGTCATGGGTCAGGAAAATCACGTTTCCACGTTTTCAAACAAGCGTAGAAGATAGAGTATTCTCTGTAAACCAAAAATTTCTTCGCAGGGATACTCAAAACTTTTCTGAGATTCATAGCTATGAAAATTGCAGGAAGGCTCATATGCACTTTAACTATTAGGCTGGGAGCTCAAGGTTTCTATCGGCAGATAAACTAGTTGGCAAGGGGTACAGTGCATCCTCAACTAAACTATCAAAGTTGATAGAAATCGAGAGCGAGAAGTCTAATTGTTTTAGCATAACCAAGCCACTGTCTACAATGCACACAAGGCCTACTATTGATTGATAGACAGTGCCTGGCTAGCTAATCAGATGGCGAGTTTGCCAATAGACGGTGGCTGGGTCGACACTAACAGTTACCTTGTAACCAGTGGAAAGTAAACCTTTATGGTTTGGAAAGTATATTTTAAATATATTTTAAATATTTACTCTGACAGTTTAATTACCTTTTCACAGTTGGCAACAAGTCTTGAAAGTTAGTGTCGAGCCCTGATGTTTGTCAAAATCAAAGTATTTTCCCCGAGCCACTTTGGCAAGGGAAATTACGTAGATTTTGAAAAACACAAGTGAAATTTATCCCTAATTTCATGAGTCACTATTTGATTAGCCATTAATATTATGGAGGGCAAATTACGATGCAGAAAAAAATATTTTAAGTGCTCAAGTTAAAATTAGGGAGTAATTTGCCATCTATGGTATTAATACTGTAGGATAGGTTCATCGATCTGTCAGATATGATATTAATTACAAACCAATAATGATTTGTGCTCTTGAAAAGTTACCATTTGGTATTTCAAGCTTCAGTTTTAGAAGTTTTTCTTTGTAGGCACCAACTGCCTTGAAACCATAAATTCCAAACAATAAATGAACAAAATTCTTCTGGCTAAGAAGAGTATAGTATTTCTTCATTATTTGTGCCATTTAAAAAAACACTTTTATTTAAATTTTGATCATTAAAACACTATTGTGACTACTCAACTATTCAGTCTGACAATTTCATGTTTATGAATTTAGAAAAATTCTGACATCCAAAGTTTATATAATATACATGTACTGTAAGGGTACTGTTGTGTAAAATGTCAGTGTAAAATGAAGCAATCTGGTTTAAAACAGTGCTTGTTAAAAATATTAAATGTTGCTTTCCCCCACACTGCCATTGTGGATCTGATTACATCATGCCAGTACATAATGTTGCTCTTATCAGATGTAACATAAGCTCTATATTTGTATGACAATAGAAGTAACTCTGTAACCTCATCAAATCCAATATGATGGCATCTGGGAAACAGTATTTTTCTTTACAGACCTTATGCAAAAATGGTTTCCCTAATACGCAATATAGAAATTTACCTTATTTGATGAAGTGAATATATACTACAGTGTATTAAAGCATACTATAGCAGTCAAATCTTTGTTTACAATCTTTCCTCATTAGCATAGTTTTTACATCAAACTTCAAGCGACTTACATACAAACAAGCAGAGTACATAAATTGAAAAAGATTGTCACACTTGGTAATCACCAAAAAATTGAGTGATATGATAAATATATTTTGAGGAATGAGCATTTAAAAATCTCAAAATTTATGAAGAATAATTCTTGCCACACAGTCCATTTTACAGTTTTGAAAAGCCAATTTCTCCATAAAATAACGTATCAATCTCAAATTTTCAGTGATTACTAAGTTTAAAATTCTCTTTCAACTGATGTAGTCTGTTTGTAGCTTGAAGTTTAATTGATGCTAGTGAGGTAACCATGTACACAATAACGTCGGCAAAGATTGCCCTCTTGACCCATTCAAACAATGGTGTCAAATTTAAATAGCTGTTGTACATGTCCTGGACTGACTAGGCTCATGCTCACAAGCATTTTTGAATGGGTCTATAGTAAGTATGTTGTAATACTGAGAAATTTGAGAGTTTGGTCTTTAATTGCTGCGATATGTACCTCTTATTAACAGAGTGTTTTCCCAGTTTTATGGCTGAAGTGCACAGGCCATAAACAGGGGAAAACAAGGGTCCATAACTTATGGTAAAGACCATTGAAGCAAATGAGGTTAATAAGATGTTTATTATATGGCTTCTTCATTTTCTTTGAGACTGGAAGTGGGCTGAAGGTCCGTATGGGAAGTTATGGACCACACATTGACCAATCACAGCTTCATAATCTGGTAAATGATGGGGGTGCTGTGGTCGTTTTGAAAATAACCCCTAAAAGTATGCATAAATTAAAGGATTTAAAAACCGTAATGATTTTGACCACTAATGGTATAAAGCAAATATAAAAACTGATGGGAGTAATTAATCACGTTTTAAAAGAACCTTAATCGAAATAAATCTTAACCCCTAAAAGGTACAACTCTGATTGTGTAACTAACTTGTGCGAACAGGGTACGGTTACAATAATTTTCACCCCTTGAGCACCCCCATCTTTGCATAACTAGGTACTTGCCATCTTTGCATAAGGTCTATACATGTATATATCTATTTCAATAAATGTTGTCTGAAGTAAAGAGAAAAGTTGTTACTACAATAATAGGTGAGAGAATAATAAAACAAAAGTGAAAATTCCCTATCCCTTAGATAGACTCGATTAGAAAGATGTTCATCCTATTCATAAGTGAATGCAATGGAGCCAGACAGAACACAATAGACTCCCCATGATTCAACTTGGTCTCTGAGCTTTCCTATTTTCCATTTCCCTCTGACAACGTTTATTCAAAAGGTATAGAAACATCTGGTATACAGTTTACAAGTGACAAACCAATATATTTAAATATTCTATAAGGAACATTTAGGGGCAAGTATTGTTTTTCAGTTGAAGAATCATCATTTTTAATCTTTATCCAGAAGTTTTAGAGTCCATTTGGGATGTAGTAATTCACTGTTCAAGTAGTTAATGATATGAAACAGCAAGTCAAAAAATATTATGGTAATAATAACTACTAATAAATTATTATTTTTCCTCCTTGACTGACATTAAGAAGGGTAGGCTGTTACATAAATAAAGAGTTTGCATATGGCAATTCCAATCCCTCCTTGTACAAAAAAAATATTTAGGACAATATATTAGTATTATTTTCCATTTATAGTTTAAATTTCTCAAAGGCATGCAGAAGTGACATCACTTTATGTGTACGTATGTTTTGTTATTTTAAATGGAAACTATAGCTATTAATTGTGGTATTCTGATGTTAAAGTGCTAAGAAGCCCAATTTTTATGATTAAATATCGATTCTACATGAAGTACATTCGTAAATACACGTAGGTGAATAAGTAAAATATTTCTTGATTTGAGCATTAGTGTGTCAATGAGTTATAAAGGTTTCTATATTTACAATATGCTAATTAGGAAGTGTCGTTTATTACACAAAGCATGCTGGTAGAGATAACCTTTTATACACATTCACATTATATTTGGAGATAAATGTATCCGTAATTTTATCAAATATTTTGTATAAATCAGAAATAGTTTCATAAACAAGGAAAAAGAAAATGACAGTAAATCACTAGTGCCTCCTTAAATAACATCACAATAATATTAGTCTGCAAAAATTATAAACTTTTATAACTTGTAGATGCAACTTTCAAATGAAGAAATATTTCATCGGCACTTTAACCCTGCAATCTACTTATGGTATTTTGTATTAATTTATTAATTAGGGAGTAAGGAGAACCATTATGCAATGTTGCAAGAATTCAAGAGAACTGTGGCAGGTATTTACGGGAGTCGATTAAAGGTGTCATGGCCACAATCCACATGCTCTAGTGACTATAGCCCTAAACACCCTAAATGCAAGTGAGCAATTGGGTTTACTAAGTTTATGTTTTTTTATGTAAGCTACTACGTTTAAGGGTTGGATATTCCATTTAGTTCACAGGACCACTAAATCAACGTACAACACTGTAATAAGACCTGTCAATAGTTGTGAACTAATTACTCCTAACCCACCCAAAAACCTAACCTTAGTAAACCCAATTGCTCACTAATTTTAAGGGTACGCGTTTTAAGGGCTTGAGTCACTTAGAGCATGTGGATGATCGTGGCCATGACTCCAATTTAATAACCCTGCAAAATAGCTGCAGAGAGAACTGCAGGTTGCTTAATAGCTGGAACAAATATATGTTCCTTATATTTTCTCTATTAGCTAATCCCCAAATATACACTGTAAATACATTCTCATATCTACATACAAATAAATTGGTCTTCTCATTCTCAGTTTTGTGTATCAGGCTCAGTGCATCAAATAATATTGTGGGTGGCAAAACTGTGTATGGTATACCTTAACGGCTATAAAATTATACTCTGGTATAAATTTGTACCAAAATATACAGCTGTATTTTAATTACGATAGGCAACTAGTTCCTGTAAAAACTAGTGTTGGTCTGCGTCGGCGGGAAGATAAACACTGGTACATGTTAAATCAACTAAAGTCGATTGAGGTAAGCAAACCGCCGTGGAAAGCGAGTAGCAGCTGACGTTTCGAGCGTTAGCCCTTCGTCAGAGCAAAAGAGGAAATTGTGGGTGGGGAAATGGTTTAAAAAGTGTCGAGTACATGATTACCGCTGAGGAAACATGTACTCGGATCAATTGGGATCAAAGGAAATTGCGCCAATGCATGATTACCACTAAAGAAACATGTGCTCAGATCAATTGTGATCAAAGAAAAGTGCGCCAACAATAGAAATGCTAATAGTTGTAACGGCAAGTGTTGATGAGTAAACTAAGGAAACATGCTGATCTAAGTGTGAGTGAATACGTGAATTCTGAAATTAAATGAACGGAAAGCGTTCGTTAATACTGCGAGGTGACAAAGTTCCTAATAGGTTTAGTGTAATGCACTAGTCAATTGAAACCCCCACCCCCCTGGTCCCGGGGAAGGGTGGGGGATTTGACAGAGACCTGATCAAAAATCATCAATACCCCCACCCCAGAGGCTTTAGTTCAGATCAAACGCCCCTATCCCTGGGGCAAGAAAGTTGAGATCAAAAAAAATTAAGTGAAAAAAACTTTTAAAAGGAGAGATTTTTAATGTTCTTCTTCCAAGATTTGTGTAGCTTTTATAGTTTTCTTTAGTAATCACACAAACTAAGTCTCTCTTGGCTGAAGTTCAGCTTAAAGGAGAACTCGTCTCTACTCTAAAATCAACAAACCATCTATAGAAAGATTTATTCAAAAGAAGTATCAGCTTGTCCGCTAGACTTGCTCCAAGTCGAACTCGCTGAGTCACTTGGTAAGCGATTACTGGGTCAAAAAGCGAGTGCGAGAAGGACTTTGAGAAAGTCTACTTGTCCGCCATCTTGGAAGCTTCCATACTAGTTCCCAGTTCCCCTCTTCCCCGAGGTGGGGACACCCGAAAAGTCGAAGTCAGTCAAATCTACTACCCCCACGGGACAGACTGTGGTTCAAAAGTGATCAATGCCCCTGTTATCCCCCACCCTTCCCCGGGACCGGGGGGGGGGTGGGGGTTTCAATTGACTAGTGCATAAGCACAGGTATTGCATCGTGTCCTAGAACATTTAAAAGTGCCTGGTTGAAGATCAGGCTGTAGTGATCCTTTGACTAGGGAATCACGGAGATTCTTGTCACGTTTGAAAGAAATGAGAGGATCGAGGAGGCTGCGGGAAAATAGAGGCGGTCTCTGGATCACTCTGTAAAATCTTAAAGTTCCTCTGGATAATTTTCTTGATAGACAGATTAGACGGATGGTAAGTCAATGGAAACGGAATCCTATCTTCAGTCTTCGGTTTGGACGGTAGCAGAGCCGTTCTTCTGTCGATGTCACGGGCGCGGTCCAATGCAGTTGTCACAACAGCGTTAGGATAACCGCGCTCGACAAAGAACTGGTGCATCTCCTCGGACTTTGAATTGAAGTCGGATTCATCGCTGCACAAACGGCGAAGCCTAAGGAATTGAGAATACGGGATAGAGGTTTTAACATGTGTAGGATGAGAAGATGAAAACAATAAATAACTGCGAATCAGTTGGCTTGTAACGAACAGTAGTGGTTAGACTATTGCCGCTAACAGAAACATTGGCCGTTTTTATACTACAGACGTCTAAGACGTCTAGACGCATTAAACGTCTGATATAAAAACGGGACTGTGACACATAAAATACCACGATTTTCTTAAAAAGAAACTGGGTACTATTCTCGGAAGGGACTGGATACTACCGCCAGACGACTGGCGCGAAAAAATAATGAATGATCGTGAATGTCACTGATAATAATGGCGGAGCCATCGCTGCAGTTTTGGAAGTCTTTTTCACAGAGTCGACGAGAACAGAGAAAAAAATGAATGAGGTTACAAATGTTCACTTGGAATAAGAGCGTCTTCTAGAGAATATGGACGAGGATATGGAACTGGCGAAAACTCTTTTGTTTTGTGTGATAAATGGTTACCGCTTTCATAAATCGTTTTACAATAAGCCCTAACTGGCTAAGTGCGTCCAAGTTTAGTGCGTCTCGTTTTTATACTACACGGCTTGGACGGCTTAGAGGTCTGCTAAGTGCGTCGTTCGGTCGCACTTAACAGACGAAGATAAATTTAATGCCGTCTGTCTTATTTCCCATTTTTACACTAGACGTCTTAGACGTCTAAGCGGTCTCCAGACGACTTAGACGTCTCTAGTATAAAAACGGCCATTGACATCCAAAAAAGTGATAGAAACATCTAAAATCTCCCATGTGAAGCCGTCGAGAGCCGGATGAAAGTAGTTAACAAAATCAATAAACCGTTCTAGATCCCGTTTACTACAAGAAGTTGCACCGATGCAGTCATCGATGTAACGACCGAAAAAAATCAGGCGTAAGACCGTCGTACTGATCAAACATTTGTTCCTCTACATAACCAACAAAAAGGTTAGTATAACTGGGGCCCATTTTCGTGCCCATAGCTACGTCGTTAGTCTGCTTGTAAAATTCACCAGAAAATGAAAAGCAATTGAGAGTAAGAACGAGCTCGGCTAAACGAATTAGAGTTTCGGTGCTAGGTTCCAGGATAGTTCGGCGGTCAAAAAAGTGTTTAAGTGCTTTAAGTCCCTCGTCATTGGGTATGACAGTGTATAGAGACTTAACGTCCATTGTGAATCAGGAGCTTATTGTCGGTATGAAATGTAAACTGGTCAAAATTCTGGAGTGCATGGTTAGTGTCCTTAATGTAGGAAGGTAAAGACTGTACGAAAGGAGCCATCTCGCTTATCCAGGTATTAACTAGAAATTAATTCAGTAGGACAACTACAAGCAGAAACAATAGGGCGGCCGGGATTGTTAGCTTTGTGGATCTTAGGCAAAAAGTATATGTGTGAAGTTCTAGGAGTAGTAACAATAAGGTTACTAGCAGTATGCGGGAGCTCCTGTTTAGAAATTAAACCATTAATGGTCTCCTTAATTTTAATTTTAATTTTAATCAGGACATTAAGTTTTCTAACTTGACTACAGAGGAATGCCTATCACTTAAAACTCGATCTTCGCAATCATAAAGATGTGGTAATCAAACCAGCCGACAAAGCCGCTGCTGTAGTTGTTTGGCGCACCGATCTTTACAAGCAGGAAGCTTTTCGGCAACTCGCCGACACTATTTTTTACACTAAGGTCAAAAAAGATCTCACTGCGGCTAATCAAAAGCTCGTCAAGGAGACCATTAATGGTTTAATTTCTAAACAGGAACTCCCGCATACTGCTAGTAACCTTATCATGGCCAAGAATCGAGGACAACATGGCTGCCAAGTTACACTGAGTATGGGAACAATTATAGAATACCCGGCCATTCTACAAAATGCATTTGATAGCGATTTCCTTGTTGCTGATTTGCCCCCCTCCCACGACCGTGATCCTTAGCGTTTAAAAACAATAGATTGTTTTGATTTGACGTCATAGTCTAATGATAATAGGGCATCAGATTCAGCGAGGCCGAGGAGTCCTGGAACTAGTTTCATTTTGTTTAAAAATGGCGGCAGGTTTGGAGCCGGACAACGTTCTGCTCCTGACAGACTCTTATAAGGTATGTAAATGGATTCTGATTTCGAGAAAAATTAATATAACTACGATTTATGATCATCTAGCCTCTAGGACTCCTGTGTGCATTAATCGTACAAAGGGAACCAACGTATTGGAAATTTTGATTTCACATTGAGTCGTCACATAATTTTGAGACTATACGAAGACGGCAATTCTTTATTTTCATCTTGATCATTTGCTGCAGGTATCACATCACGAGCAATATCCAGAAGGGACAACAACAGTGTTTTCGTATTTTGAAAGCCGTGGAGGAAAATACCCCGAGATCTGCTTCTTTGGACTTCAGTACCTGATCAAGGTATAAAACGATCTCGTAGCATATTTGAACCGTAGCATTATACGCACCCGGCACAGGAAGCGAAACCTTGGCTATTAAGTATTATCCTGCATATTCACAGGATATCACTTTTGCAAAACAAACTGAAACTACTTTTAGCTTAGTTTAGGTATGGTCTTACTATCAGGAAATGGAATATAATTAATTATCTGAGAATAAATTTTAGATATACAAACGAAATTTAAAATGTTGACTTCATTCTGCAGTGATCAAACTTGAATGAAGTTCATTAAGTGCCAGTATTTAAAATAAATACTTGGACATTTAAGATCATAGACAAGTGCAACATATAACGACAGCCAGTCTACAGAAACCTCTGGATATCTCTAGAAGCTAGAGTAAAGTAATGCTACTAAAACAAGAATAACATATCTAGACCTCGCCCACCTGCTCCCTGCAGTTCCTGGAAGTGTAAATTAATGATTTTTCCTAGAACTGATTTTGGGTTTGTTCAGACATGTAAATTAATGCATCTTCAGCTATAGGCTGGGAATTTCAATAACAGCTTGCGTTTATTAGCTACAATGTAGCCATACCCCAACTATATAAAATAATATAAACATGAAATGTTTCACACACAAAAAAACAAAGCTAAGCCTAAGACTTTCACAGGTTGAAGTTTTTTTAATCTGTAATTCACTGTGAGTTTACTAAGTTAGAAAATTATTTACCAAAAAAAGTTTAAGCTTTAAGTAGTTCTTTTGGCTACTCAGTAAACTGGAAAACTACCCAAAAAAATGGAATTACTCACCCCAGTCCCTTCTCATTGGGACAGGTAACCCAATTCCAGTTTTTCGGTGGTGGTAGTACATGTAAATGTGTCATTCCGTTCTTTGTAGTCTTTTGATCTTTTCAGTATTTTGAACTCATTCATCTCAGTTATGGGAAAGAGAAAGGAGTGAGACTTCAAATAGTGGGGTTGCATCTTGGTTCCTCTTATTAATTACAATAATAAGCAATTAAAAGTTTGGACAAGGCTGACCAAAATAATAATAAAGTGTCTTTATTTCCATATTAAAAATGTACATTCCATTACAATGAAGTTCAAGGTCAGGGAAAAGTCAGGGAATTTTGTATCTGGTCAGGAAAATTCTAAATTTCTTATCAAAGTCAGGAAAAAGTCAGGGAATTTTATTTTTAAGTTGCCACGACGGCCCCTCGTGCCTCAAAGTGTCTGCGAGGGGTCAGGTTACAGGTTTTGATAATGACTTTTGTTTTGGACGAGGGAATGTCAAACAGCCTTATTATGGTCATTAAAAAATGTTTTCTGGTCAGTAAAATTTAGTCAGGGAATTCCCCCCCCCCCTGATGTGTGGTGTTAATTGTCATCGATGTGAGATCTCTATATACTGTATTACATGTAAGTTAAGCCTTTGGCTTATCCTTCCACTTGTCAATATTTTGTAATAAGTTATTGTTAATTGTCATGTGAGATCTCTAGATAAGCCTTTGGGTTTTAGATCAAACATGAAGTGTGTTTAAATAAAAAAAATATAATAAATTCTACTTAAAAATAACTGGAGGAGGCCATTCTGGCAGCTAAGCCTTGTTTGGGCAATCGATCAACCGATTGATCACCTGTGGTCAACCGTGGTTGATCGTTGATGGCTGATTGATCAACTGTTGTTGAGCGACCTAATCTGCCATTCTACAGTTCCAACCATCAATCGTCAGGACAACATTGACTGACTGCGATCATCACTGAGAGGATATAACCATGTTTGACCGCAACCATCTCTTTCATTGCTGGTTTGCTCATTTGACAAAGACATAATTCATAACATGAACATTGGAGAACAACGTAATTCATAACATGAACACTTGAGAAAGACAAAGTTCTAACTTATTACATGAACTTTTGGAAATCATTATGACATAATGCAAAAAAATCCTTGAAACTTGACAACCGGCATAACATTTAGAAGCATAATTTTTGATCGAGCATGCATCAACTACAGTCATTCGGTCATAAGTTTTTCTTGAAACTTGACAGTGTAACTTTTAGAAGAGAAAAAGTTCTGTTTGATCAACAGTGGCAGGATCGAACATATTTGACTCAGTAATCGACGGTGATCAAGCATATATATATTTTTTTATACATGTCATGTAAGTTGTCTGCAGTTGACCATGATTGATTGTAGTTGACCATGATCAATGGTGATATTGAGTGTAGTCGGTCGGTTGATCGATCGACGATTGAGCTGATAGAATGGCCTACTATGAATAACTGCATGATCAACAGATTCATTGTTTTATATTTTAAAACCTAATAATCAACTATTTCTTTTATAGAAATGGTTTGTTGGACAGGTGATAACTGAAAAAAAAATCCAAGAAGCCAAGGAATTATACAAGCTGCATTTTGGGTCAGAAATCTTCAATGAAGCAGGTACTTAAAATAGCAACAATCATGATTGTGATAAATTGGAGGACAAGAAATCAATAAAATTATTAAAATAAATAAATGTAAACTTTTGTAATGGGCCATTTACAGGAATGCCATCACAAGGGTGTACATGCATGTACATGTATGTACTAGCTTGATGGAAAACATATCTGACTTAATTCATTTACCAGACGAGTAGTTAAAGGCACTTGTACAAGATTTGTAGTGGTATTAGCAAAATCTGTTTGTAAATTTTATGCTATTTTCCACCTCCATTCGATTGTCATTTCTAAAACAGTATTTGGAAGTTTGTTTTCCATCCAGTAAAAGTGTAAAGTTCTCATGGGAACACAAGCAAAATTTTTTTTTTATTGTGGTGAATATATCAGCACATGACTATATATTTCCTGCAAAATACCTATTAAATCTTTGATTCCCTGAAGGTCAACTGGTCTCACTTCATTCGACCAAAGATTTCGAGCCTCTGGTGTCCAGGGTATATCCAGCTCTGAGACAGTGAAAAAGAAAGCTGTGGTTTTGTTTGTAAACAAATTATACACATGAAATGATATTAAATGTCAGTTAATAATTATCAACAATTATGATTAGATAAATAATCATTATTTGTTTCTATAGGTTGGAGATATGTATTAGAGCATCACAATGGTTACTTGCCACTGAGGATTAGGGCTGTACCAGAAGGCACTATTGTCCCAATTAAAAATGGTACTTAAGAGAATATAACACAGAAAATGTTCATTGTTTATAATATAATTATGTTGAACAATAATATTATGTTAACCTATCAGCAATAAATATATTAAAAAAGGTTACTAGTGTTCTCAATGCAGAAGTGCTGGATTCAATCTACTCAATGTTGAAGTGCAGTGCATGCTGGCTAAACATGTATATGACTTGTATGTACCTAAGTTGCTCTGATCAAGGGCTAGCACTCGAAACGTCAGCTGCACTCGAAACGTCATTGTACTTACTCCCCATGGGGGTTAGTATAATTATTAGTAACATGTACATGTACCTTAATCGACTTGTACATTAATGTAGCTGATATGATATCAGCATATTATATACCTAAATTGACCGATTTAGCTTGTACATTCATTTTGTTGTCCCAGTTCAGGTCACCTGACTTTTCCCTTGAGTAACTGTTTTTCTGTATCCCAAGAGGAAATGCTATTAATTTTCTCTAATTGGAAAACAAAGCATTGAATCCTCTGGAGAGCTGTCACATGATCTGAATTGGGACAATTTTTTTTTTGACAACTTAGAGTAAGTTATAAGACAACAATTAAATAAGTTACTATTATCTTGTGTTTACCATAGAATGGCACGTGTCTTGAATGATACAATTATCAATGGTAAACAAATTTTAAAACATTTTGTTTATCCTCCGATGAATTGGGAATGAGCCCCGGGGGGGTGGGGGGGGCACCCCCCTATAAAAAAGGCGGGGATTCTCGTCCTATCTTTTATGTGTAAAAATCATCGGCTATGCTATCTCTTAGGGGTTAAAGGGCTAAAGCGGATGTTTTTCTACGAGTCGGCTATCACTATCACTTAGGGTCTCTTGCCAATGGTGGCCTTAATCTTGTTCTAATCATTTCACTTGATAGCAATATCTCTTAGGGGTAAAAGTCATGATGGACCACGCCCAAATTGCTATCTTAGGGGTTAAATTCATTTTCCCGACGAGCATCCCCTACTTTTTTTAATGAGGTTGATTTAAGGCCTCTTATATAGCAAGATATCCACTCCTTATTACATTCTCTGCATTCAATACCCAACTCACAGTCATGTTGTTTGTTATAATATTGGTTGGTTCGTGGTGTTGGTATGTCAACGTTATTTCTACACCATGATCTACTGAAAATATATGGAGAATTCTGGCTGCCTGTACTTTTTGTTAACTTTAACTAACCCAAATATGTTTACAGTACTGTTCACAGCTCAGAATACTGATCCAAAATGCTTCTGGCTTACCAACTGGGTGGAGGTAGGAGTCTGCTTTTTTCAATTGTCAACTGGTGCATTTTATGGGTTTGATAGACTCTATGCATAAGTCCTGGTAACTAGCACGTCAACGAGGCCGGTAGGTCCTAGTGGGAATGTTGAAATTGAAGAGCCCGGGGAGATTGTGAAATGCATTGAACAAATGTTCAGTGAAACAATGTCGTTAATTTGCTATGCGCCTGGCTGGTTGTACTATTTATAAAGAAAAATAAAGGATAAATGAGGACAGATTAGCAACATTTTTCAACTAAACAATCATGTTCAAACACCTGCTAGTATTTAACTTCAACATTCCAGAGGACCTACAGGAAAAAGTTCCCTACATACCAAGCTAGTTTGGTAAAGATGGAAAATTGTTGGTAAACCATTTCCCAAGTTTGGGAATTGTGAATTACCAAGTTAATACCAATTAACAAATAACAGAATTATTTTTTTATCAATTTTCCTGATATTGAGTTTAATTTTTGATCAGGAGTCGAACAAAAAAGCTAAAATTGGTAAATTTTAAAGTTGGTATTGGGATATTGTGTTGGTAAAATGTTGGTATTGTAAAAAATCCCAAAATCTAGAAAAATAGAAAGCACAATTTCGCTTTATTCCAATATTTCTGAATAAGTTACATTGTTGGTAAACCATTACATTGTACCCAATCATGGGAATTATTTTGTATCAAGTTAATACCAAACAAATAATAGAAACAATGATTGTTGTCTCTCCCTTTCAATTTTCCCAATCCTAAGGTTCTTGCAAGAGGTAGAAGATCACTCTCTTTCTTTACCTCCTTCATGTAGTCTTTTTTAAGGAAGACAAGCATGATGGTTTCAGCTGATATCAGGGGTCATTGTTTTGTTGCTATGCACCAATCTCAACCTTGAAACTTTATTCCATTTACTTTGTTATCAGATGATTTTGACCAGCTCCCCCTGATATCAGCTGAAACCATCATGCTTGTCTTCCTTAAAAAAAAGACTACATGAAGGAAGTAAAGAAGGAGAGTGATCTTCTACCTCTTGCAAGAACCTTAGGATTGGGAAAATTGAAAGGCAGAGGCAAAAGTCAATTATATAAGTCTTAAATGTTGCAAAGAAACTTCTAAGACAGGACATATGTTAAGCAGACTCCCTTGCATCAAGATCCCAGTCAAAAGCCTGGCAAGCCTGGAAAAGGCTGGCCAGGCCAGGCTTTCCTTGCTTGAGCCCAGATTTGCTGGGGTAGTGTGGCCAAGAAAATCCTGGTCATACATGGTACACTGTATGGCCCTGGCTTTCCTGGCAATGCCGGCCATAAAGGCCTGGCCTGCACTTACAAGTAATGCTATCCTGGCCCACAGACCTTATTAAGATTAACATAATTGATGCCAGGCTTGTCCAGCTAGCCTGGCCCTGGCCAAACACTTTTAAGCCAGGCATTCCTGGCTACCCTGGCCCTCAGTCCATTTAAACGCCAGACTGGCAATTGACAACGTTCATATAAAGAATCAAAAAGAGAATTATGAATGATAAAATTATCTCTTACCAAAATCAATATCCTTAATTTTAAGTTAAGTTAAGTTAATTAATTAATTAAAGCTTAAGCTTTAAAGTCCAGCTGTCTGATAATTATTAAATCCACAATATTTTGCTGAATTTCCCCACTCAAAACTGTGTGCTGCGACACACAATCTTCTCCTGCCATAGCTACTGTATATACCTAAAGTATATTGTTTAATAAATCTGGTCAACCGCTTCAGCCTACAGGTGCTAGATTTTCCACAGTCTCCGAGGTCAAATCCAAATTTTATCCACTTACATGACTACCATGCACTGTCGCACGGTTTCAGTTCATGGCACATAAAGGAGCCACCTTGGACCGATTTATTTGGAGTATTCTTCAATGGGAGATTTAAATGAGCATTTTGATGACAGATTTGATAGTAAACATAATCTACAGTGTGTATCTGAGTTTATCTACAAAAAGCAGAAAAACAAAGCATTCTGTAAACCAGGAAAAAGTAAGAAATACACCCCTGCTGCTGATTCGTTTCTTGATGTATTTTATGTGATAAAATATTGTCTAAATGTTGGTACTTTTCAGAGTTTTATTGCTGACTTGTCGTATTGTCACTATAGGCAACAGCCACAGCTAGGCTCCATTGGTTGAATAGATTTTCTTATTGTTGGAATCTAATCTCTACTTAAATCATCGAAAATGGATGACACTAAACTCATTTAGCTACTTGAAGTACATGTAGTGTTTCAAACCATAAAGTTTACCCTGGGACACCAAGCTGCAAGACGTATAAATCCCAAGCACTGGTCAGTTCGTAGGGAACCAGGACGGCGACGGCAGTGACGACGGGATGTAGAGAAGTGTTTTCTGCCGAAATTTGGTGTTTACTCTTTCCTTTCCCTGGTGAAAATCTTTCAAAGATCTTACTAAGATCTTTAAGGATCCTCATAAAGATCTTCAAAGGATCTTGGTAAAGATCTTTGAAGATCTTGATGAGGATCCTTAAAGATCTTTAAGGATCTTGTAAAGATCTTGTAAAGATCTTCAAAGATCTTCAAAGATCCTCAAAGATCCGCAAAGATCTTTTACAGATCCTCAAGGATCTTGCAAAGATCCTCAAGGATATTGCAAAGATAAACAAGGAGACTAGGATCCTTGGGGATTGTTTTAGGATCCTTGAGGATTGTTCCAGGATCCTTGAGGATTGTTCCAGGATCCTTGAGGATTGTTATAGGATCCTTGAGGATTGTTATAGGATCCTTGAGGATTGTTCCAGGATCCTTGAGGATTGTTATAGGATCCTTGAGGATTGTTTCAGGTTCCTTGAGGATTGTTCCAGGATCCTTGAGGATTGGTCCAGGTTCCTTGAGGATTGTTTTAGGATCCTTGAGGATTGTTCCAGGATCCTTGAAGATACTTTCAGGATCCTTGAGGATTGTTCCAGGATCCTTGAGGATAATTCCAGAATTGTTCCAGGATCCTTAAGGATTGTTCCAGGTTCCTTGAGGATTATTTTAGGATCCTCAGAGTCTGGAACAACTCTCAAGAATATTTTACAATGTTAAGTTACACTGTATCTACTTTGAGGATTACTTCATGATTCTCTAGGGAGGCAATTCACAATTATTATGAGTGTTTGTTTAATAACACATGTATACACATAAACAGGGCTGTCGTTAGAAGCCAGCTACTGGTAATTATCACCAGCAATGTACATGTATATGATGATGATTGCTGGCTACTGAGTTGTAGCTTATTGCACAAAAAGACCAGCTACGTGTACATGTAGCTCAGTTGTCCAGCAACTTAAAAACGTAAAGACAGCCCTGCATAAAGGAAACCAAATAGTGATCAGAAACTCAATGAAACAGAAATGAAGATGTTTAGTAACAGTCAGTGCCTTTACTGTAACTGTATAGTATGAAATTGAATTTATTTTACTGTATTTTATCAATTACTATAATGCAAATGCCCCTTTGATGACATCAGGAGGTAGTATTATAGTTGTGTTTGCATCTCATGCAGACTAATAAAACTTTGAAACAATTACCAATAAAAAGGAAGTACAATAAGGAATGCAGTTACATGTATTTGTTTTAATTCATACAAAGGTAGGTACAGTCATGTAATTTTACAATGCCTTACTTTCATATTTGATTATTGCATGCAGACAAAAATCTAACTGCCAGCAGCTTGTATAAATAATTTATTGGCACCAGGTAATAAACTGCCCTGTTTCTACACTGCAACAACTACTGTAAGTACATAATAGTCTACATGCACATACAGTGTACATGTACATGTATGCTGTACTACATTGCATTTATAATGTTACTGTTACAGCTACATGTATTTAAAAAATATTGTCCCAATTTGACTAAAGCCTACGTGAGCAGACTGAAAGGGAAATGGATAGTAGATTTAGATTCTAAAATCATGTCATAAAAGGAGCTGGTGTGGTGAAGTGGTTATGCTCTTCGTATTTCACCTCTGTGGCTCAGGTTCAATCTGCAGACACGGTGCCAATTATGTGACTTCAGTTTGTTGGTATCTCGCCCAAGGTTGCTCCAGTTTTTCTCCAGATTCTCTGGTTTTCCTTCCACAAAAATCAACAATGATGCTAAATTACAATTCGATACGTGGTTTAGCCAGGACCTGAATTTGATCAGCCCCTTTGGTAGTTTCAGGTCTCGTTAGAATTTCAGAGAGAGAGAGTTTTTGCTTGCTTGATTTAAAATGAATTTGTACATGTACATGTATTTGACAGTAATATTGGCCTTCAACCAATTTTCTCACTTTTGGTCTGGTCACAACAGGCTTAAAGTCACATTTTTTTAAATACATTTGTAGCTGTATGTAAATAAGCATGTGTGCACTGTCTTCCAATTTGGGGTTCCTAAAAATATGGACAGGAATTGCTCAACATACATGTATACCGAAATTGGCATTTGTCACACTGTGAGGGAGGATGTTTACATGTTGTGATTATATTCACATTGGCTTTGCTGACATAAGGTATGGGTTCAACACCCATAAAACCTAAGCAATATTTTTTTCTTATTTACCTGTGAACCCTAGCACTAGGCGAGTGAGAACTTGTTGTTTACATTTACCTGTGTTTGAAATAGTTGGGGTGAGTTTTATGGTGTGGGACAGGGCTTGAAGTCCCTGGGGGGTTACTCCTGTTTGTGACATATTATGTATACATGTGCTGCAGGGGTGGGTCAGGGTTTTGAGCTCAGTTTGGGCAGGTAGGGTCAGGGTTTTGACCTGATTTGGGCAGATCAGGGTCAGGATGGGTGCAGTCTGGGTCGGGGTTCAGTATTTTTTAGGCAGTTAGGAACAGGCAAACAATTTATTTCACAGGGCTTATTTGTTTTTATTTAAAGAAGGGGCAATCAGGTTTTTATTTTCCCAAAAAGGGGGCAATCAGGGTTTTGGAGCTCGGATTTTGGAGCTCGGATTTTGGGTCAAACTGCAGGGTCAGAGTTTGAGCCTCTTGGCCTCGCATACATACCCATTTTTTCATGTAAGTACCCCCCCCCCCCCCCCCCCCAGGTTGAAGCCAAGGCAGCCATTTAAACATGTCACCTGTTACAAGGAGCGTCTATCTGTATTGGACTTGTGAAGTCTCGAAATCCAAGCTCATCTATTTTTAGCGAGATCATTGTTGCCGCAATATTTCATTAGATGCGGTTAATCCTTTGAGATCGATCTACTGAATGGATACCAGCTTCAGAACACGGTTTGAGTTTTAGTGATTCATTGGTTGTTCAATATTTCACCCGTGGTAACCAATTTAACAATGTCATACTTTTGTGCAGGAATAATTATCTATTAAAAATAGACCAGTTCGAATTTCAATTGCGGTTTCACAGGGCAAGTATGAAAGGTAATGGCTCCTGCATGCAGTTTATACAATCATATAAAAGGTACAAAAGGTTAGGGTAACAATCTAGCTTAGGGACAGGCAAAAACTAACAGACATCAATGACATGATTTTAATAATTTAACCCATATAATAGATATTTAGACTAACAGATACAATCACATCGAAATTCCATTGTTTTCTTTTGTTTCTACTTGACTATTAGATATTGTCTATTAATTTTTGTTTCACAGGTTAAGTAGAACCAATTGCACTCTAACAAGTTTAGTTTAGCTACATTTGTTCATGACTATTGCTGGTTTTCACTTGACGTCATAGCCGCCATGTTGGTGCTCTTAAACAATAGATTCCTCGTTAGCTTCTTTTGTTGGGGCACCAACATGGCCGCCATGCCCTTTATCATTTGAATCTCTGGGGATTGAGTGAAAACCAGCAATAGGCTGGTTTTCTATTTAAAAAATAAAAGTAGTGACTAGTGTTCAAGTGATTATAATTTTCACTCACTACTTGGCAGCCACAATGTAGTTTACTTTTCCCTGTTTAGCCTTCATTTGTAATGGTTAGCTTCTGACCTATACAAGTACAAGCCCATGTCCTGCAAAAAAGAATAACCAATTTAAATAAAACCTAGAATTACGACTTTAGTCATCTAAAGTTACAGTTGTATAATTTGTAAATTATAGGAGTCTGTTCTTACTCGAATTCGAACGAATTCAAATATGCACTCAACGCTTTACGACACAAGCAATGATCGGCAGAGACTGTGCTTAACATAACCCTTCAATTTGTACACAAAATATACATTTTATTCCAAGCTACATGTAACCTCTAGTCTCTACGGAAGTCATCATTGCTAGATGTTCAAATTAACGAACAGTTTTATTGAGAATAATTTGAAGATGAACAGATGCATGTTCCTGCATGAATGGTCGAGAAGCATTCTATCACATTTTATAAAGCGACCAACATTATGGTAAGCAAATTATTTAACTGGATTTCTAGAAAAACCTTTTGTGTAGTGTGTTTATCATAATTTGAAATTATGCACAACATCGTGAAACGTTTACTGCTCACCTTCTCCACATATTTCTTCAGAAATTCATCTCATTCAGGACTGATAATGTCTTTCAGTTGAAGCTGTTATTATTATCTTTCCATCTAACAAATTTTGTTCTTGAAATATGGTTGAATTGACCTTTTGAGAGAGCTTCTAAAACCTCCAACGAAACGAACTTCTGCTGTACTGGCGCTTGATTCAAATCTGTTCCCAGGAGGCCTGGTTACCAAATATGGATAAACTCGGTCCTAGTCTTACTCTAACGTGGACAATCAATAAATGTCAGTAAAACAACATTTTGAAAGGTGGACAGAAATACTTCGCTAATTGAACACTGGAATTTATTTTTTTAACAATTGCCAGTCAAATCGGTGAGTAATATTCTAGTGATTAGACTAAAACAACCAGAGAATATATATGTTTTCTTATGAAGTCTATTGTAGACTATTGTAGCGTTTAATTAAATTATTTAATTATGTATGTGTCTTTAATAATTTATTTCATGGAAACAAAAGTACAATCAAGTCTCAGTGGAGTCCATCGAGTCCGATCTGCACTGTGACTATTAAATTGTCTATCAATTCCAAACCTCAAGGATCTTATGTAAGGCTCCTGCCTTTAGAATATAATCATGTATTCGACCTGCAAATCCTGGAATCCTGGTTCAGGACTTTGATGAAATTCTCAAGTATCTTGAAACGTCCTGTCTTTAGAATATAATTATTCCTGCCAGGATCTTGCCTAAATCCTGACAGGATCCTGGCTAAATCCTTAAGGATCCTGTCCTTAGAAAAAAATATTTCCTGCAAGGTCCTGACAGGATCCTGGATAAATCCTTGAGGATCTTACAAGGATCATGTCCTAATACAAGAAATTATTTCCTGCAAGGATCTATTTGAGGATCTTGTCAAGGATTAAGCCTCAATGATCTTAACAGGATCTTTGAAAGATCCTCATGGATCTTCAAAGATCTTTGTAATGATCTTTAAACAACTTGTCAAGGAAAACCTCAAGGATCTTTGCAGGATCTTTGAAAAATCCTCATGGATCTTCAAAGTTCTTTGTAATGATCTTTAAAGAACTTGTCAAGGAAAGCTTCGAGGATCTTTGCAGGATCTTTGAAAAATCCTCATGGATCTTCAAAGATCCTTGTCAAGATCTTTAAAGAACTTGTCAAGGAAAGCTTCGAGGATCTTTGCAGGATCTTTGAAAAATCCTCATGGATCTTCAAAGATCTTTGTCAAGATCTTTAAAGAACTTGTCAAGTAAAGCTTCAAGGATCTTTGCAGGATCTTTGAAAAATCCTCATGGATCTTCAAAGATCTTTGTCAAGATCTTTAAAGAACTTGTCAAGGAAACCCTTGAGGATCTTTGCAGGATCTTGGAAAAATCCTCATGGATCTTCAAAGATCTTTGTCAAGATCTTTGAGGATCTTGCCAAGAACAGCCATGAAGATCTTTCAATGATCTTTGAAAGATCTTTGCAGGATCCTGATAAGATCTTAGCAGTTAAGGATCTTTGCAGGAATTTTGAAAGATCCTTGAAGGATCTTTGAAGGATCCTCATCTACAAAGATCTTTAGCAGGTCTTTGAGGATCTTTCAAGATCTTTGAGGATCTTGCAAGATCTTTGAGGATCTTGCAAGGTTTTTCACCAGGGTTGTTCGCCTTTAATTAATCCAACCGTAAATATGATGAGCATAGAGTTCTGTTCACGGATTGATTATCTTTATTACCACATTCACGTACAATTTGGGGTTTTCACGTTGTGTTTTTGCAGACAATGGTTGAAATGTAGGCGACTGCGTGTATTTTCACGTGCAGTTATTGTGTTTTGTAAAAATTATATTGTTTTACGCCATTGTCGTAGACGTTGCCGTCGTGGTCCTTGACCATCGTTGCAGGGAACTTATTAAAGCAACTGTTCCGATTTGAATTGTATTTTTTTTCGTAGAATAAGAGTTAATACACTGTATATTATAAATATATATGTTACTTTGCTTTCAGGATGGATTATCAAGAAATAATTATATCCTGTCAAAGAATATCAATAGAAACACTTTTTACACATAGTTTTCCATGCAATAATTAAAGCTGCATAGAGGTCATCACTTTTTTATGTCAGTATTTTTGCCAGACTGTAAATAAAGTGTAATAATAGACCAGTTCGTGGTAAATTCAAACATTTTGAAAGAGGTACAAACATGGTGCAAAATACAGTGTTTGTATGGGAATCCGATGCCAAATAAAATCGGTAAAATTGAATTTCTGAATACAATGCCACTGCAGAATACAATGCCACTTGGTCATTAATAATTCATTTTCTCATAATAATTTTCATACAATTAAACTTTTAAGAACCTAACCCCCAAATAAAAAAAAGCCTAACCATTTTAAACCTCAAATCATTCATAGAATGTTAGTCACACCTGAACTATAATGGCAAATTTAGCAAAGTTTCCAAAAAAAAATTTATGGGCGGATTTAGGGGGGGTGGTAGGGTGGCTAGCCACCCCCCCTTGTGGCTGGTTGGACTGGCCAAATTGCAGCATTTTACAGAGGCAATGCATGTTCCCGAACAAAACATCTATGACAGCCACCCTCCCCTTCAAAAATCCTGGATCTGCCCCTGCTTTTTATGTGGTACTTTAGTAGTGCCTGGCATTGTATGCTGCAGTTTTGCAAATAGTTATATTAGCTGCTTCAGAATAATAATTATTATTGTATACATGCAGAAGATTTTGAGCTTAGCTGTTTGTACTAACTCTGGCCAGGCCAGAGTTACCCTGGTCTGACCGGCATGGTCATGGTTAGGGATGAGGTTAATCTGGCCTGGCCGGGGTTACCCTGGTCTGGCTGCAGTTACCCTGGCCTGGCCAGCCAGGTAAACCCCGGTTTCCCTGGATATTTATCGTCTGGCTACCCTGGCCATTGGGCCAGGCTGACCCCGGCTTTGAGGACAGGCTTTGACCCAGGATCATGTCAGGTTCTTTATGCAAGGGTATCAGAACAGTCAGATATGTTCAATCTTCGCAGAGACTGTATTAACATTGTGAAGTCTGCTACAGCAATGTCCTCACAAAATAAAATAGCTTGAAGAAATCAGGAGTTAATTAATCATCTGGGCCCGGTTCCTGAAAGCCAGATTAGCGCTAATCCAGAGTTAATTACCATGACAACTAATATGTTTTGTTGAGAGTTAATCCAGGATTAGCACTAATCGGGCTTTCAGGAACCGGACCCTGCACGGTTTTGTGTACCTTTTATTCCCGGGGGGGGGGGGGGGGGGGGGGGGGCAATGGCCATTGTATCAAACAACTTGAAATTATGATTTCTTTTATCATGATAGTGATATATTAATTAAAACAATTTTTGTGTATAATTTAGTGGAGATTCTATAGTATATGTATACACAGGGCTCAAAATAGAAATAGAATATGACCTGACTTCTTTTTTTTGGGTAGGCGATTGAGTGTTTTACATCATTTCCTAGCATATTTTCACCTGCCATTCCTAAAAATTGGCCTGCTTTTTGGCCATTGGCAGGTCGCTATTTCGAGCCCTGATACATGATTGTATATTATACACATAGAAAATCAATATAAGGAATGAATTAAAAGGAAAAAAGGTACACCCATGCAAATAAAATAATACACTGTGCACAGGCATGCCCATTTGCAAGCTTGCCTGACATAAAGTCAATTGTATTAAATTATTATTTTATTATATTTTTATTACATGTAAGTTGCATTATTTGTATAATCGTATGACATCATTCATGTGGATGATGACAGAGTGGTAAAGTAGCCCACACAGGAACTTGAAGGGCATGGGTTCTTAAATCCTGGTTGAGCCGTTATTTTAATTTCTTGTTTTCCTTTTCTTTTTCTTCTCATCAAACTATTAATAGCAAGTTTACCAAATTTGGGGAAGTTTGTAACAAATTAGTACTGGTACAAAACTTTTTTTCTGGTACAAAGCCACATGAAATAACCAGCAGCTCCAGATTTTTATCAGTTCAACTTTTTCTCAGTAAAAACTGGCATATGCCGGTCTAGCCGAATATCTCTGGTTATTGAAAGTGAAACATCTTGGTGCTCAATTTATAGGCTAGACTATTGTCGACCTTATTCATAAAGGCATCAAAGTATACCTGACTCTATACCTGACACTCTTCGAACATTAACTATACTTTGCAGACTCTCTTTCTGTAACACAGTTTGTACAAATGAAGGGCTGTGTGCAACAAGGGCGTAAGTGACTTCTGATCATGTCGTAAATTCTCCATTAGAAAACAAAGAACTTGAAGGAGAATTTAGAATCTGATCAGGAGTCACTTACGCCCTTGTTGCACACAACCCTTCAAATGTAAGTTACAATTGAAGGGCCGTGTGGAACAAGGGCATAAGTGTCTCTTGATCACATTCTAAATTCTCCTTCAATTTTTTTGCTTTCAAAGGGAGAATTTATAACGTGATCAGGAGTCACTTACGCCCTTGTTGCACACAACCCTTCAAATGTAAGTTACAATTGAAGGGCCGTGTGGAACAAGGGCATAAGTGTCTCCTGATCACATTCTAAATTCTCCTTCAAATTCTTTGCTTTCAAAGGGAGAATTTATAACGTGATCAGGAGTCACTTACGCCCTTGTTGCACACATCCCTTCAATTTAACATGTACATGTAGCCTTATATCACTGAACAAAAATTGTCTTCTTGTAGTTCTTTATAATACAATGTAATTATAAGTATCAATATAAGTATAGAAGTATATAATAAAGTATATAATCGTATACTCAACAAAATTTCTCGATTCTGATTGGCTGAGAGCAGTGCAATTTATCACAAATTGCACTGTTTGGTTGTAATTGCACTCCAAATCAAGAATTTGACAATCTATAAATCGAAAACAAAAGCTCCAGAATGAAGTCGAAGTACACAAAGTTGTTCACAATCATGTTTTGGTAAAGGGTGTTTCCGAACATTCCCAAATGCTTAAAACTGACTATGCTGCACATTAGTATAGGAAATCATATGGTTTCGAGTGCAATTTGGGATAAATTTGAACGTTAATGGCATGTAAATTCATTTGACAGTACTAAACATTAACATTTCAGATGATGTAGCATTACTTCATAAACAGTACTTTTATTGTTCCAATATTTCCGAAGATTTTAGTAATTTTTTTATTAATAGTATATGATTAAAATGAAATCATATGGTATTCTCGTGCAATTCGGGATAAATTCGAACTCGTGAGTTTTCAAAGAGCTCAAATTGCACTCGCCCTGCGGGCTCATGCAATTTTGACACTCTTTGAAAACTCACTCGTTCAAATTTATCCCAAATTGCACTCGAAACCATATGATTTCCTATACTAATGTACGTGTAATTAGTATAATTAATAATAAATAAGTAGTTCTACAGTGTATTCTAAATCTTTTTGTTATTAATCTGTATTTATTTCTTGGCACAGCATTTGTTGCTTGAGGCCAAGCCAGCCTCATCAATCTGAGTATAAATAAAGTTATCTGTCTGTCTGTCCGTCTGTCCGTCTATCTATTTATCTAGCAATTGAAGGGGTGAGCGGAAGAAAGAGTTAAGCAATGACAGATCAAGTTTACAATTCTCCCTTACAAAACAAAGAAGATAAAGGAGAATATGGAATTTGATCTGTCATCACTTAACTCTTTCTTCCGCTCACCTCTTCAATTGTCCCAGCTTGTCAGAAGAAGAGAAAAAATCTACAGTTGATGGCGGATAATAATGTTAATTTTCTTATGACACAGTGCAGTATACATGTAACAGAAACTAAGACATTTCTGACTGACGTATAAATTTACTCCAATTTGAGGTGAGATATGAGTAAGGTGCATACTTTATATTTTTATACAGACAGTGCTAGTCCAGTGTTGGTATCCAATAACAGTGGCAACAAATTCTAGAGCCCAGAAAATTATTATTGCACAGGTAAGGTGATCCTTGACTTGAAGGGATCCTCCACTGAAAAACAGTGTTGCTCTCAAATGTTTGTTATGGATATCTAAATCTTAAATGCTGTGGTAATTTATTCACCGTGGATGTCTAAATTTAATGCTGTGATTGTTATGGATATCTAATGGGTTGATTTATGATTTAGTTCCCCGTTAAAGGGATCCTCCACTGAAAAAAACCTGTTTGCTCAAATGTTTGTTATGGATGTCTAAATTTAATGCTGTGATTGTTATGGATATCTAATGGGTTGATTTATGGTTCAGTTCCATGTTTATTTTTTAATAAAGGGATCCTCCACTGAAAAACAGTCACTGTGTTTGCTCTCAAATGGTATTTTTTGTGGATTCCTAAATCTTTAATTAATATTATTCTACATGTTTGTTTTCTGTAAATATTGTACACTAGACTGGGCTTCTGACAGGTTTCGAATTTTTTTTTTTTCGAAATTGTGCGGGATTTTGGACGTACATTGTGCGGAAAAAACGTTGATTGTGTGGGATTGCACAATATTTTAAGAAATTTCAACAGGCTAAAAAAATTTTTTGGGGTAAATTAAAAGCTATAAGTTCGTTCTGACGTTCAAGCAGAGGGTAAAGAAAAGCTCTTGAGTCTGTGAATAATTTCACGCTTATCATTTCGGTACACATTTCTCGCAGAAAATTTACCCCAAAATGCCCTGGCAGATCGCTTTAATTTGAAGGAGCAGATATCAGAGAAGGTATTCCTTTGATTGATTTCTTTCAAACTCGCAAAATCGACCCCAAAACAGACCTCAAATGTGATAGTTT
Source organism: Actinernus sp. WN-2022 (assembly GCA_030867875.1). NCBI lineage: Eukaryota > Metazoa > Cnidaria > Anthozoa > Actiniaria > Actinernidae > Actinernus > Actinernus sp. WN-2022. Next base: position 70,153,515 of record JAOWCC010000936.1, read on the forward strand.
TGTTTACACTCCGCTCGAGAGCGAAACAATCATAGAAGAGCCATGAGGCGCTATTTAACAACAACTCTGATTCGCTATTTGCAAAACAATTACCACAATCCACCAATGAAAAACACTATTAATAATAGAAACTAGAGCCCAGGCCGGCGCAAGCCATGAATGGAACGCCTTGTAGTTTTTTTCATCTGCTCGAGCTGTTCGAACAAAACAAGGGATTTCTCTACATGTTTTGGAAGGTAAGTGGGGTGAAAATGGCCTTAAATGTTTCCAAAAATCACAGTAAACAAGAGGAATGCCTGTTTTAATTAAAATGTTCAACACATTTTGCGGGATTTTGCAGATTTTTAGGAATTGTGCGGGTTTGACCAAATTGTGCAGATCCGCAACCGTGCAACCTGTCAGAAGCCCTGACTAGATGTCATTTATGGACTGATTTGTATCCTGTCCATAAAACTCTTTTGAATTTCCCACACATCACCATCTTGGATCTTATGGCATCACATAGTTCAATGCCTGTATTGTCAGGAACCAATTATAGCTCTTTTGTTGTGAACTATAGGGCATGGTAACATTAATGATTGTAAAATTCCAAGATAGAGGCACAGGAAATTTAAATGTATTTTTGGACAGGAAAATCGGTACATAAATAAACATTGTTTTTCTGAGGAGGTTCCCTTTATTAAAGGCGCTGTGTCATGGTTTTGCTCATGTCTGGAATCAATGTTCCATTGGTGGCTGTTAATTAACTTCAAGTAGTTAAAGTCCCCTACCTTATTGAAGACTAGATCTACGCACAGTTTGTTAATAATTTTTTCACAATTTTTTTTTTATCCATCCCACATGTGTGCTAAACATCAGTTTATATGAAAATCACTGAAAATAATAGTTGTAGCCCAGCTGACGACTTACCTAAAGTCTTCACAATGTTTTCACAATGTACCGAAGTCACACGATGTTCTAAGTAAATTTAGCCAATAAAATATGCCAGCAAAATTAATGTTCTTTGTCACATGTCGCTTGAAACTTGAAATGTGGCAACCACAATTGGTCATTTGGCGACTAAAACATTTTGGCTATATTAGTTGCCAGTTGGTGCCTACGTGAAAAAGTTAATTTCGGACCCTGGTGTCCCTCACCATAACACAGCTCCTTTAACAAGGAAAGATTAAACTGTCTTATTAAATTGGTTTTGTTAAATAATCATATCATTAATTTTGAAAGTTAAGATGTCAGAAGCTATTTGAAACCCCTAACTTCCCACACCCCATATGGTCGATTATGGGGAGTACCCCCTTCTGAGGAAACCTCCCTCCCAAATACGATTATTTTAAACTCAAGTTGGTATATGGCCAATATGTTTAGTATCTTTCAGAAACTGCTGAATCACTTGATGGCCTCCCATTTAAACTTCACGATTTTGGTTTCAGGGGGAGCACTTCAGTTGAGGTAAGAACTACAATCAAGATTAACTTGTTTAACCCGAAATAAATGCAAGCTGCATTCATGTTTTACTTTTAGTTGTGGCATGTATTGCAAGCAAATGCTGCTAAAATAGAAGTTTCATTATAATTTTCAATTATAAAACAACAGGTAAGTAGACTAGCTATAGCTGGCTTAAGTGTAAAGTAGGGGTCTGCAAGGCCTGGAGAACTGAGTCTCTAGGTCGGTCATAGCTTCGAGGGTTTTCCTCCAGGTTCTCCAGTTTTTCTCCCTCCACAAAAAAACAACCTAAATCGTAATTTCGATCTTGAAATGCATGTGCACATATCACATAAGACAAGCTAATTGAAGGGCTGTGTGCAAAAAGGGCGTAAGTGGCTCTTGATCACATTCTAAATTCTCCTTCAATTTCTTTGTTTTCTAAGGGAGAATTTAGAATGTGATCAAGAATCACTTACGCCCTTTTTGCACACAGCCCTTCAATTGAAAGTCCTATTATAATAATAATATACAATGTAAGTGCTATGTTGGTATATATAATTAAAGTTACACAATCGCTCCATTCGAACATGTGCTCTTTGCTTGCTCAGCTCATACATGACTAGAAATTGAGCGAAAAGTCTGAGAAATAGTATCCACTGTACTTAGTATCCACTGTACTTAGTAGTTTCTTTCAATGCATCAATCTTTAGTCAGCTTCCATTGGTGGCGCTGCTCATCTCGTTAATTTCTGTGGAACTGACAATGTCATTGGTTTGGTAATGGCAAGGTGAGTTGGTCAGCCAGAAAAAGAATGAGTTAGAAATTAAGGTGTGCATATATTAATATTAAAGTCTATCAAATAACTGCATAGTCGAAATCAGCCTTGAGCTTTGCTGCCCCCTTTCAGATCATGTGACAGCTCTTGATCCAGAGGACTCAGTACTTTCTAGAAATGTATGCATTCCTCCTCCTCCTCCTACCCCATCCCCCTCCTACCCCTCCCCTTTCTCCCCTTCTCTCTCCCCCTCCTCCCCCTCCTACTACTTGACAGGCCATTAGCACAGCTGTCTTTTTTCAACTTTGGACCAGCATGCAGTTCTTTCAATAAGGCTCAGAAGCCAGCAAAAATCACTGGCTACATTGTAGTTAATAATAGGCTTTTCTAGCCAGCTATACTTTCATCTGCTACTGCTGATTAATATGGCCGAATAGCTCAGGTGGTAGAGCACTGGTCATGAATGTGGGAGGTCTATTCGCGAAGAGTAGGGCATTGATGCCTGGTACAACAGCCTTTTCTCCTTTAAATACTGAGTATTAAAACAGGAACAGGATAAATGTTGTGAAACCATGATTGTTCCCTCTAATTACTTCTGCCTGGCCCTATAAACTAAAAAGTAGCTACGTGCATACAATGTATATCTGACAGTTGCTAGTAGCTTAACTATTGGAGTGCAGTGCGTAACTTTACAGGTAACATAAGTTTGTTTATGTCCTTCCCTGAATTGTGATTATATATGATGGACCTGCTGTCATTTTCGTTTATGGTGTAGGAACTATTATGGATGCAACATTGCAGGATTTTCAATCCCAGCAGCTGAACACAGGTACCATGAGCCAGTTACGTCATAAAAATGGATACAGCTTTTTCAAAAAAGGCTGCCCTGGAAAAACGACAAGCGACATTCCCAGCCCGCAATGGATTGTGGTTATAACTGTTCAGCTGTGCGAAAAAGATAAACTACAGTGTAATTCGAAAATCGATTCACAGGAGATCATTAATATTTAGACTTTCAGCTACAACCACTTATCCATTTCGGCCTGGGAATGTTGTTTGTTTGGGACAACCTTTTTTCAATAGCTGTATACAGACTGTCAGTGTTCTCGCCACGCCACGGCACGGCATTGCAGGATTCCATTTTTTTCATTTTTTTCGAATTGGGTCACTAAAATATATTTGATGTCCCTGAGGGTGCAACGAAGGAAAACTAGCTGTTAAAATTAGTTATAAAAGGAAAATAATTATTAATGCTAAAATAAGTTGTTAAATCCAATAAAAAATATATTCGATTGCTGATGAAAATCTTGATCGTAGGACTGATAGTATCGACCCAATATATGTTGACCGGTATTTCAGTCAATATGTCAGTCAACACTCGACCGAGTCTCAGTAGAGACTCAGCCAATGTCTTCTATTTTCTATTTTCGAGTACCGATGTATTGTTCAACATGATTATCAGTAAGGTCGGTGGCATATCGGTGAGGTGTCGGTGGCATACCATGATGTAATCTTTTATCAACGTAAACACATTGAAATGTGTGGTCTATTGTTTTTATGGTATAACTACGACACGACGCAAGCAGGCGTGCTGATTTCTGTATTTACCAGCACAATAGACCAATTTTTTTTAGTCTATAAGCCAATCAGAGTGCTCGTACTATCTGGGTTATATTATACAATGTAATAATGGCAATATTTATATAGTGCCATATCACCACAGTCTCTGTGCACTTTACATATTACTGACATATCCCGTCAGTTAATTTTTCGAACTGCTTACGGCGTTAATAGCTGCCACGCAGTTTACAATGTTGAGTGTGTGGTTAGAACAATGGCCAGACTACTGTATATGTATAGGTAAATTTGTAGTTATAGTAGGTTTACCCTAAAAATATTAAAAGAAGGTTATCAAGTCAGGGCAGCCCGGTCAGCAGGTATAATAATTAAGTTCAATAATAGTAATAATGTCTTATAGGTAATAGTCAGATATGATTTGTTTTAGGTTTAATTTGGTGACTAGGAATCTGGTGATCGATATATAAAATAGTAATATAAGTAGTCCTTTGCAAGCTTTAATTCGAAGTCACCAAGGCTTTTTTGATGGTTTCATTAATTGCATTTAAAGTTTTTTCTTTGGAATTGTGTTCAGTCTTACACTAATTTCATCTGTCGTATACACGATTGTATACCGACATTTTTGGTAATTATTGATATCAAGTACGAAGAAAAAACACCGCCATCTTGAACGCTGACTGCTGGACCATAATGGTCATAGCTAGCCCACTAATTTAGGTCATTAGCTCACTAATTTATGTCATTGATTGTATGTCAGTAAGTCATAAGTTTATGTCAGTAAAGCTTGGTTTTTACTAGCGACGGAAGCAGAAACGGAAGCGTAAGCATAAGAAACTTATGTTCTAGTGAAAATCAACACAACGAAAGCATAAGCATGAGAAACTTATGTTCTCGTGAAAATCAACAGGACGGAAGCATAAGCATAAGCCTCGTTCAGAAGCGAAAACCTCGCTTGCATGCTATATTTACATTGCTAAGAGCCTGAGAATGAGCATTCTAATTGGCTAAATTCTTCTGTTTCCGCTTCTGCTACGTTTGATTAGTTTTCACTGGAACGGAAGCGAGGGAGCAGAAGCGGAGACGTAAGAAGAAGGAAATATTCCGTTCCTTCTGTTTCCGTCGAACTTCTGCTTCTTAATTTACGCTAGAACGTAAGGCTCCTTATGCTTCCGCTTCTGCTTCCGTTGCTAGTGAAAACCAGCCTTAAGTGGGAATTGAATTGAGAGAGTGTGTAGCAGCACCACACCGTGACCACACAGCGGTCAAACGTCTGCGCGTGCGTATTACGGTCAGATTTCCCGCGCAAAAATACCTTAAAACGTATTACAGTGAACTTCTACCCCCAAAAGTTAAGAAAAATACGTGAAAGTTAAGCTTTTTATTTTCACAGTCGACGGGAAATTGAACAAACTTCAAACTGTGAGTTTACCAAATTGTTTCGTAATTTACCAAAGAAGTTCTCAAGGTTTGAAAGCGGGTTTGTGAACAGTGACGGCCGCCGGCTCGCTTTGAATTTGATTTGGAATACGTTGTTGTTGCAAGACTTTTAACGCATGCGCAGACGTTTGACCGCTGTGTGCACCGTGACAAAACGTTATGCTCCGCTGGCCAATAAGAACGAAGGCTCTGGAGTTCAAATACAAGTTTCCGAGGGCTTAGACTTTATTAGCAAATAATTTTATAACTGTAAACTCACAGTGAATTACAAATTAAGAAAACTTAAACCTGTGTTAAATATCTTGCGTAAGCTTTAAAGTAGTTTTTTTTTTGCGAAACATTTCACATACATTCCAAAAATTAGAACTGAACAGGGGTGGTTGCCTTGCCGCCAATCTCGTACCCAGACCCCATTTGTTTCTTACTGCGCATGGTCGACGAAAAAATAGGGCTCTGGAAGAATCCGATTTTTATGTATTCTGATTGGCTGTTCTGAACAATGCAATTTCACCGAAAGTCAAACATAAAGTAATTTATTTGGACAAATGATTGGGGGTATCTAAACGCTAAAAACCGTTGGATTTTACCTAAATGGTTGTCGATCTATTCAGGGATGCTTAGATATTTGCTTGCATCCTATCGGGAGTACAAATCACTTCAGCGGCCAATTCAAATCGCATACAGTACATGAATTCGAAAATCGAACTCAACCGGCAGTAACAGTTGATATAGCCGAGGGATCATTTTTTACCGTAACAGATAGGTAATACTACGCATTCCCATATTAACAACATGTTCGTAAGTGCTCTATAGGCAGAAATCTCTTAAACTTGTGAACTGGCACTGATCGCTTAAATATAAGCGTTTGTACTGATGAGAATGCAACGAACTCCAGCCTTCAACGAGCTAAATACGAGAGAATCGCAAGTAAAAATGCCTTGACTTGCTTCTATGGTGTATTCAGTTGCTGTTTGTGTGGTCATCGGGCTCAGGTAAGGCAATTTCAGCGATCAGTTTTCGATCCCCATGAATCCTCTTCACGTGTACTGGAATCACGTGTACTGGAATCTGATGAATCAAAACGGCAGAAGATGAAAGAGACTCCCTAAGGCTTGCCCTGACACTAGCAAGCAAAATATCACTATCAAAATACCGGGCGAACTTACAAATCTAAACCAAAATTTAGGTCTGAGGCGCTGAGCGAGAATCGAACCCGAAGAAACGACTTCTCAGGTGACGTAATGATAAGCATGCGCAGAGTTGCCGGAAGTCCGTGATTCGCGGACTTCCGGAATCGGATTATTCCAGAGCCCTATTTTTTTGTCGAGCATGCGCAGTAAGAAACAAATGGGGTCTGGGTACGAGATTGCCTTGCCGCGCGCGCGTTGAGATAACCAAAAGCGCATGCGCGTGATTCTTCCCGTGGTGTGTTGTAGCACTGAAATCAGATTGTAGCTGAGCCCGGCTGAATTTCAACCATCTCCAATGGTTCCAACCAGAGTAGACGGCTGAAATTCAGCCAAAATCTTCCAATTAACAGTGTATGGAAATAAACTTACATGTATATCATTTTACTCTGATTAATCAGTTTCCACTCCCACAGATCTAAGTAAGCGTTAAGCCAAGCAATTTTGAACTTATGTTTCCAGCACAATTACTACTTGGGGTAAGAAACATGAAGTGGATGCCTTCAGAAACATGCTGGAAAAGGTTTGTTACAAGCGTCATACGATGGTTGTAAAACCCTGTATGAAAATAAATCGTTTAGAAGGCCCCCTTCCCCCTCACCCCCCCCCCCCCCAATAATTATATACGTCACTGAATCCAGAAATAGAGCTGTTTTCGATTGAATGTCGAAAGTAACAAGTGATTGCTTTGGTTTTGCGTTTCAGGCTTATAGCTTTTCTATTGGCTGTGAAACTGAAATGTTTTGTAATTATCAGCCAATCGAGTTCTAAACTAAAACCAAACATTGTTTTCGTCCGTCACGCAATCACTTTTCGTTTTAGCTCAAGATATCTGCGATTGGGTTTACTTGTACTCGTGATTGGTTCAAGTAGAGCGGATTTCGATTGAGTGTGGAAAGAAATCCGTGGCTGTGGAAAATGTTTTGTGATTATCAGCCAATCAAGTGCTAAACTATAACCAAACGTGTTTTGGTCCATCACGCCATCAATAATAACGCCATTCACGATTGCGTTTACTTTTCCTCGTGATTGGTTCAAGTAAAACCAATCGTGAATTACAATCCGTTCATGATTGGCTCATTGTGTTTTTACTTGCTCCCGTGATTTGTTCCGTAATTACTTTAGTTTTGGTTTTACGACGCTCAATCGAAAACCCCTCTATACCGCTACATATATAAGTATTTCAAGTTAGCTCCTGGCTAAAAGAATATACACCAACCGTCATGCTTTGCGCGCTATGGTGGCCATTTTGTCACAGTGGTATGTACGAGTTGTTCTCCAATCTTTTGAAAATCGTTACAGTCCTGTTGTTTTGTGTGATTGTTTCAACTGATTTGAATCTGTTTTTGGTTTTCCTGTTTTGTTTGATAGTTTCACGAATGAATTTGAATATACGTGATGAAACATAGTGCTTATCTCTAATAATTTTTTGCTACTTCAAGTTTTAGTCAACGTTACTTCCCTTTTCCGCAATTGCTATTGCGAAATTTACCACATTTATAGATCTTCTTACCTTAGAGCTCTTCACTTGTAGCATCTAGTACCTGAAGAAGGCTGCACCCATGTAAAAATGAAAGGCGGGATCCCACCTATCCCACCTGGGATCCCGCCTTTTTTACAGCTGGGATCCCAGGTGGGATCTTGTGAGATCCCGGCCGGGATTATTAGACAATTCCCGCCTCAGACAATCCCACCTGGGATCCCGCCTTCCCACCCGGGATCCCGCCTTCCCACCCGGGATCCCACCATCCCGCCCGGGATCCCACCATCCCGCCTGGGATCCCACCAGGGATCCCACCATCCCGCCCGGGATCCCACCATCCCGCCCGGGATTATTAGACATATCCCACCTGGGATTCTGCCATCCCATGCAAATGCTGGATCCCACCTGGGATTGGCGGGATCCCAGCTATCCCACCTGGGATTGGCGGGATCCCAGCTATCCCGCCTGGGATGTAACAAATCCCACCCGGGATCCTACCTCTATAAAGCCAGCATATTCCATGAAATGTTTTGTTTACATACTATGAATTTTTTTCATTTCAGGAAAATCAACCTATGAAAATATTCCATTGAAATAAACACATTTTCTCACTTGCATTATAATATATGTTGTACTGGTATGTAAACTTTAATTTATAAAAAAAATATACATACCGGATATATCCTATTGAGATAGCAGATACTTAACATGATTGGCAGGTAATAAATTATATAGTGAATGACATAGGACCTTCTATAGCTACATGTATGTATACTAGGGTTGCTGGGTCCTATAAAAAAAGCTTAATAGGAAAGCGTTTACAGTAGCCAGTGTCTCAATCAATTTAATAAAGAGATGAGGGCTCAGAAAAGCTGAAATGGTTGTTATGCCTATACCATAAAATCCTGTTTATACTCTATTCTGGTATGGTTAAACCCCTGGCTATAGACTGGTAACATAAAATCTAATGAAAGTCCTCTACCAAAAAACATGGCAGAATTTTAATTGCAAACTACCAAACTTGCTGTTATAAATTATTTAATGTCCATTATATTTCATGGTCTCTTACTGCACTGGCTCACTAAAACTTAATCCACACAATTTCTAGCTAATGTACTTGATCTGATCTGAAAATCGATACACCTCTCCTTTGTTCAAGCACTTGCAAGAGATCAAGTGACAAAGTGCTGTTCCGAATCCGCTCTGCCTATGATGGAAGAAAGTAGAGTGTTATAAGTTATTGAATACGAGAGATGTACGTAGCAAGAGTTATTTTCCAAAATTGTAGTACAGTGTTCTATTTATGCACATACTGTTAAAAAAAATGTATTTCCCCTAGGCCTACATGTAGGGTTGTAGATATAAAGTGAAATTTCACATGCACAATGTCCACTAATTTACAGAAGAACTTAAAGTATTGACTGAATTGAATTTGTTTGAATTGCAATGTATAAACACGTGCAATTTCACTTATAAAAAGCAATATTATATATACCTTTTGTTGTATAAACCCAGTATAAATTAAAAGTGAGACATTTCACTCTCTTCGAACAGTAGTACTCCATGACTACAAGATTTCGATCAATCCTTAATTTAACTAAAAGATTCACTCTACATAAACTTGGTAAACTTTTTGTATGGATTTCGTCATTGAAAATGGATAAGAAACAACTACAAGCAGACCACGTGCACGATTATGAGACATGATAGAAACCGTTCAAACATTACAGCTGAACTAAAAGTATGATAACCAAGCGCTATATTCCCTTTTCTTGTTACAATCCACAACAATTGAATGATCACATCTTACCTTTATAGTTTTCTTATCTCCCATGTGTTTTGAAAACTCTTTGCTCAGTCTGGAAGCCATATTATACAAGAAATCGCATGTCTTGCCGCCAAGTTTTGAAAATGGCGTGATGTGCCCGCACAATTCAGGTCAGTGGTCTTTAGATAAGCAATGCATCCTGGGATCAGTTCACAGCCGCCATCTTTGTTTCTTGTTGAGAACTTTACCAAAGGCAAAGCTGAGCTGGCGGGAGTGCTTCATCTGAGGATTAATTTGCGAAATGGTCTGGCTATATATTCAAGGAATCTAAACGCTAATGAACTGGTCAACTACATGTAACTCCTCATCTGTTTTGCTGTGTCTGCCTGGAAAGCATGTAAGTCGTTAGCTGGGACTGAACTGGTTCTCACTTTTATATTAGTTTTACGCAAACACCAACTTATAATTATATATTTTCTTCTCCTTTTCTGGTTGCATGAAGCCTTGACCTATAGTGCAACCAGCAATGAGTTGTATCAGGACTTTGCTGTTTCTAACGAAATTATTATACATGTATTAGTCGAGTCCACTCGATCGATTGCTGAGCATGTACCTCGTAGACATCAAGTTTAAATAAACTGCCAACTCATGCAACTTGTACTTCATTTCTGTATAAATCTTGTAATGTTTCAGCCAGTCATCAACGTTCCTATTTCTCGGAGAAAGTTATGAAATCTCCGCTTCTGTAAGTAACTTTAGATCGTTTAAAAGCCAATTTATTATTGGTTGGAGTTCCAATTTGTTCTGTCAAGAATGGGATCCCAGGTGGGATTTTATTTCATGCCAGGTGGGATAGTTGGGATCCCTCCATCCCACCTGGGATCCCGGCTTTAGAGTAAGGATCCCAGGTGGGATTTTGTTTTCATGCCAGGCGGGATAGGTGGGATCCCACCATCCCACCTGGGATCCCATATGTCCCACCTGGGATCCCGGCTTTAGAGGTGGGATCCCGGGTGGGATTTCTTACCATCCCAGGCGGGATAGCTGGGATCCCACCAGATGACATGGGATCCCGCCAATCCCACCTGGGATCCCACCTGGGATTGGCGGGATCCCACCTCTGTCCCGCCTCTATTTTGACATGGGTGGGCTGGCCAGCCGAAGTATTGTAATATTCAATATTTAAAATCCTACGTTGTGTCAGCTTTGCCGTAGTCCTTGGACTTCGTATTCATTTTCATTTTGGCTGATTAGATCTGACTTAGATCCAACGTCGCAACCAGCAGTATTTTCGTCCACGGTTCTTTGTGGTTTCTCAAGTTTGTTTTCACGAATTAAGCGAAATAAATAAAAGGCCGCTAAGCATCACGGTTGGGCCATATTCTTTAAGGAATAATAGGCCTTATGTGTGATGACGTCACGCTATTGTCATCACCACCAAGCCTCACTTTTGTGTTGAGAGGAAATGTTGTGCCAAAGTGAGGCTATCACAAAAGCGTGACATCATGTCACGCTTTTGTGATCACTATTCATTCTTTTCACCCGGTGGCCATCTTGGATTCAAAGCGAGGCAATTTTTATATTTTTGGGCTAAACTCGTTCTGACTATCCCTCAGTGCGAGGTTAACCTAACAAAAACAAAGGATTGCCTCGGTTTGAATCTAAGATGGCTACCAGGTGAGAAGAGTGAATTGAGAACGACTCATGTGTTTTGGCGTACAAAGATAGTGTGTTCGTATATGGATGTGATATGATAGCTTCGGTCCCCAATGCTAAAACTGTGTGGATCAATCACAGTTTCTGGGAAACTATTCACCCACCCCTCCCTTGGGTATACATGTGAATTTAATGGGGGTGGGTGTGGGGCAGAGGTTGCGCTAGGTTTCGCGCAGTTGTGTACAGTTATGCAAAATAATGGCCAAAAAAAACAAAAACAATAACAATAATTTATTTAACGTCGATAAACGTGGGGAGTGGTTACCCGAGCCAGGGGCTCGTGTTATAAACGCGCGACGGTCAGCAAGTACAAGCACTTGCTGACCGTACAATGAACTCAAATTTGTTTCATACTGCATTCGGCCTATATTTCGTTCATTGTACATTCAGCGCGTGCCTGTATTTGTCAATAAAACACCACATCAGTCTCTAACCCTGAAATATGTTGTTTTTAACAGTTCCCAACAGGATTGGTTGCATGTGTGAGTGACAGCTATGACATCTGGTAAGGACGCAAAGATACGAGAAATGAATGATAGCTGGGTTGCTTTAGGTTCTGTTTACTCGAGGCAAACATTTCTTCCAACTTGCAACGCAATCTTCACGTAGGATATCGTTTCAAGTTGCTGTGGGATGTCGGACGTTCGCAACTTTGTTTGCATCTTGCAATGCATCAAATTTTAGCCTGCGTAACGTTGCAGAAAGTTGCAGTACTTTCTAACTCGTCTTGCAATTTTTCGTTGTGAGATGAGTTGCAAAGATGGAGTGTAAAACATGCAATTTCTTCTAATGGTTGTCTCCCAATGGCGTTGCGTTGTAAGAAACATTGTATAATAGGATCTTTTGTTTTCGACAAAGTTCATAAATCAAAAAGAAGAAGAAAACTGAATTTTTAACGGGAACTTGAAACAACCATAGGGGCTGATCAAAATCAGGATCCGGCTAAACCACAGGTCGAATTGGAATTTAGCGATGATTCATAAATGATGATGATTCATGAATGCTCTGACTTGCATAAAAAACCAGTGGGTGATATTAATAAACATATGTTATTTACCGGCCAGGTGGTCGACCGTTTTCAAGACTGAGGGCCAAGTTTTTTCTCTATACGAACCAACCAAGGCCGGTAAATAACTTTTTTATTTATGTCCTTATCAAAATGAATTTAGTTATTTTATGTTATTTGCTTTCGTTAATTCAGTTGCGCGCTCGTACAGAAGCAATACGCAAATCACTACAATCCCCCCTCCCCCCCTCCCCCCATTTTCCCATTTTCATTATCAAATATGTAGCAGAAATACAAGATGTTCAATGCTAGGCAAGTACATTAACGTCAGGATTTCGGCAAAAAAAAGGATCTTGAAAAACTTTGGGATGAGAAGAAACTGACCGGATAGGCCACCAGCAGCCAATCAGAGCGCGTGATCTCAGCGGATTCCGGACCGGAAAATAATGTCTATTTTGTTTCTATTTAAGGAATGCCTGTACGCAGTTGTGGGGAAAAGAACTCAAGGACCTCGTCGTTAGTCGAGATGGCAAAGGTAAATAATGAACTCTGTGAATGGCCTAAGTTGCAGGGATCAAATATGATAAGTCGTTTGAAACGTGTTCCCGCCATTTCTTCACTCCCTCGGAAACTGAAAGTTTTCACGTCATCCCTTCTTTTTTACGCTGTGAAATGTTTACTTCTGCAACTGTGGACTTGTCGTTCAATGGTTTACGAGACAATTAAGTTACGCAAGGCATTTTACCAGCGGCACTGGCTTTAGCGTGCAGTATATTTTACAGAACATGGAGACACTTTTTTGTCAAATAGTCAATCCACCCCATCAACTCTTGTTTTCTTTTGATCGAGGCCGATGGTTAATTAATAAATATGCTATTATCAAGAAGGGACTGAAGTGAAGTTTATATCTGAATTTTAACTGACAACACTTGTATCCGGGAATCTCAGAACGTGCTGTACGATACACTGATGGCAAGAAAAGGTTCCCAAATATAGTGTTTCTATGGTGATTTTTGTTATTGTTTATAAGTCGTTCAGTACTTAGGGTTCAGTACTAAGTTCAGTACTTAGGGTTTTCTCTTTTTCAGGTGGGCTTGTTGTGAGGCCAGACTCTGGCGATCCTTCTAAAGTCGTAGTGGAAGTTCTGAAACTTCTTGGTTAGTGTTTGAAACTAGAAAAAAGTCAAGCATGTGCGTTGAAATGCGAATAAAGCGGGTATTTGTAATGCTAAACTAAAGGTAAAGACACACGCTGCAACGTTTTGCGAAACATTGCCGGCAATTCGCTTTTTCACCTGGTGGCATTTTGGATTCAAACGAGGCAATCCTTTGTTTTTGCTCCGCTAAACTCGTTCTGATATCCCTCAGTGCGAGACTAACCTAGAAAAACAAAGGATTTCCTCACTTTGAATCAAAGATGGTCACCAGGTGAAACGAGTGAATAGGCCTTTTGCAGGAAACATCACGTGCTGATATATCACTTCAATAACCAATGAATTGCGCTCGTGATCCCATGGTAAAGGTTTTACTGGAAACAGTCACGTGCTGATATATCACTTCAATAACGAATGAATTGAACTCGTGATCCCATGGGAAAGGCTTTACTGGAAACAGTCACGTGCTGATGTATCACTTCAATAACCAATTAATTGCTCTCGAGATCCCATGGGCAAGGCTTTACTGGAAACAATCATGGGCTGATATATCACTTCAATAACCAATGAATTGCGCTTGTGATCCCATGGGAAAGACTTTACTGGAAACAGTCACGTGCTGATACATCACATCAATAACCAATGAATTGAGCTTGTGATCCCATGGGAAAGGCTTTACTGGAAACAGTCACGTGCTGATGTATCACTTCAATAACCAATTAATTGCTCTCGAGATCCCATGGGCAAGGCTTTACTGGAAACAATCATGGGCTGATATATCACTTCAATAACCAATGAATTGCGCTCGTGATCCCATGGGAAAGGCTTTACTGGAAACAGTCACGTGCTGATACATCACATCAATAACGAATGAATTGAGCTCGTGATCCCATGGGAAAGGCTTTACTGGAGGGCAAACAAGGGAGCTGGGGTTGCGCAGTGGTTAAGCGCTTCGCCTCTCATCTCTGTGGCCCAGGTTCGATTCCTGGACGCGGCGCCATATGTGAATAGAGTTTGTTGGTATCTCGCTCTTTCTCCGAGGGTTTTTCTCCGGTTTTCCTCCCTCCTCAAAAACCAACCTAAATTCCAATTCGATCCTGGAGTTCGTCGGAATACTTAAATATAAGCCTCTGGCTTGGGAGACCCGGTAACGGCTTCCTGTATCTTCGACGTAAAATAAACCATTTATTATTATTTTATTTTTTTGTCTTCAAAAACGCAGTTTTAGAAAGATCGACAATCGATTGGAAAATAGTATTTACAAACAGGTTTTGTTAATAACACTACCAATCTCGTACAAGTTGCCTTAGATAAATGAAGTAATATATGAAGGGGTCCATGCAAGAACAACGTAAGTGACTTCTGATCAAATTCCAAATTCTTCTTGATATTCTTTGTTTTCTAAGAGAGAATTTAGAACTTGATCAAAAGTCACTTACGTTGTTCTTGCACGGACCCCTTCATATGTTTTGCCACCCAGTACAACCATGTGATTGTATCCTGCTAAAGGCCCATTGTTTGAAGAAAGGTTTAACACATGCAAGCTGCAGCATTTCCTGAACACTGCGTGCAACACAGAAGGCGTGGCTACCACGCCACAGTGTTTTGGTCAGCGGTGAACAAAAAGAGTGGCTTTTCATTGGCTGACAATGTCACGCCGTTGCCAGCACTGTTGCGTGTGAACATCCCTAGAAAGGTTAAAGGAGAATATATCTCCTACCCCCTGGTGCAACATTTGATGTTCTCCTAAGCTGTACTACGCTCTCGGTAAGCTTGAGGGAGGGGGTGGGGTGGACATGCACACAGAGAAATTTCGCCATTGCCGGCGATATTGCGGGCAATGTTGTGGCGTATGCCGTACTCAAATTAAACTCACCATCTGAACAAATCTCGTCGTAAAGTCAGTGTCTTTTCGTGATGAAAATGACAAGCTAGTCTTGATGGAAAGTGCAGCAATTCCACTTTAATCCAGCTGACTAATTGTAAACTCGTCTTCTTTATACGTATTATTCCAAATGATCTTTCTCACCCCTTTTTACGTCTGTACCTAGGCCAAGCATTTGGAACTGTGAAGAATTCCAAAGGATTCCATCTCCTTCCACCGTATTTAAGAATTATCCAGGTACGTCGATGTCGTGGTCACTGTTACTCTAAAAATTCTTCATTCCACTCAAGAAAATACATTCTCTTTACCTGATAATTATTGGATCAGTCACGGTTAACCCCACCCATCCCCCCTAAGGGAGGGTGGGTGGGTGGATAGTATCCCAGAAACCATGATTGATCCGAATTAATTTAGTAGACTTTAAGTTTTGTCAGTTTTTGACTTTCAAACAGCAGCCGCTGTCATTGGATGAACAGTTTCGAAAACCCAATCAAGTGCTGAACGAGATTTTCAGTTGATTTTTTTTCCACTGATCTCGTTAAAAAGCAGTACAACGATAATCTTTTATTAGAAATGTTGAAAATCATATGTTGTGATTCTTATTGTGTTCGGACAACGGACTGTGATGTATTTGCCCAAAAAACGATCGATATTCAACATGGCGGGATGCTGGTTAGATTGCTTTCCGTTTCGTTCCATTCAAGATTTTCGTGAAAAAATAAATTAATCAATTACTGGCCTTACTGTTCTAGTAAATTAGAGCGGATTTCGTATGAGAGGGACAAACTACGGCACGGTTAAGCCTGGTTTTCACTAGCGACGGAAGCAGAAGCAGAAGCGTAAGGAGCCTTATGTTCTAGTGAAAACCAAGAAATGGAGACGTAAGCGGAAGCGTAAGCTTGACGGAAGCATTAAGCGGAAGGAACGGAAGGTTTCCTTCTTCTACGTCTCCGCTTCTGCTTCGGTCGCTTCCGTTCCAGTGAAAACTAGTCAAACGTAAGCAGAAGCGGAAGCAGATGACTTTAGCCAATCAGAATACTCATTCCCAGGCACTTAGCAATGTAAATATAGCATGCAAGCGAGGTTTTCGCTTCTGAACGAGGCTTATGCTTATGCTTCCGTCGTGTTCATTTTCACTAGAACATTAGTTTCTTATGCTTACGCTTACGCTTCCGTTTCTGCTTCCGTCGCTTCCGTCGCTAGTGAAAACCAGCCTTTACTGTACAAGAACAAGAACAAGAAGTTTATTTCACTCTAGATAATAAAATTTACATTAATTTTCACACACACACAACAAAAAGAAACTACTTTTATAAATTTATAGTACAAGAGTAGGAAAGTTCTGAAAAAAACCACAGGGCTATCAAGTCAGAACTACCTGGTCGGTCAGGTGATAAATATCATTTATAATTACAAGCAAATACGAAAATAAAATAAAAATTAATTACAAAGTGAGAAACATGCATAGTTCTATTTGTTATAATGTCGAGAGGAGAGACTTGCAGGCAATATAGTTAATGATGTTGACCAAGTTGCAGCAAAATGTTTGAATTGTTATTACAGGTATATATACAGTACATTTATACATATTTATACAAGACTTAAATATCTATATAGTTTACATTAAGGATATAAATCTAACTGTCCTCAGCAATATATCTAACAATATACAGAGATGAAACTTCTTTTTTAAATAAATGCTTTTTAACTATTGATTTGATGTTTTGAGGTATCTCTTCCCATATCTTGATTCCATTTATAGTAATAAATTTTAATTTATAGCTAGTATTGCTAGATTTTATAAAATATGTTTGCCTCTTTAATTGTCTGGTATTATAATTGTGAATATCTGATAAAGGAATAAACATATCAACAAAAGTATTACCTATTCTTTTATAATATATATCATGCATGAATAGAGCTGAGTTTAATTTATAAATGTCGTCAATTTTTAGCAAATTTAATTGACGAAAAAGTGGTGTAGTATGACTGTGCCACTTCTTGTTTGATATTAGTCTAATGGCTTTTCTTTGAATTATTTTTAGAGGTTCAATATAGGAATTGAAAGTGTTTCCCCAAAGTAGGATTCTGTAATTTAAATGAGGAAGTAACAAAGAATCATAAATTTGCTTGAGAATTTTAGGTGGGGCATAATGCTTTGCTTTATAGAGTATCCCAAGGGACTTAGAAGTTTTAATTTTAATATGCACAATATGTTCATTCCAACTGAGGTGTTTGTCTATGATCATACCAAGATATTTTGTTGATATTTTTTCTTCAATTTGTTCGCCATTAATTTTAAGCAGGAGGTGCCTTTCGGTTTTCTGTCTTCTAGGAGTGAAATGGACAAAATTCGATTTATTTGTATTTAGTGTTAGTTTATTACATGAAAGCCACTCTTGAATTTCATGCAATTCTCTATTTACTGTGGTCTCCAAATTATTAATATTATTGCTTGAGTAGAATAGACTAGTATCATCTGCAAATAAAAGGAATTTGGATGAATTTGGAAGGTCATTAATATATAGCAGGAAAAGCAGTGGCCCTAGAACAGAGCCTTGAGGAACACCAAATTTTACAGTACGTTTGTTGGAGAGAGTGCCATTTATAGATACTAATTGTTGTCTATTGATAAGAAAAGACTTAAACCAATTTAAAGCTATACCTCTTATGCCATAATATTCTATTTTGTCAAGTAATATATTTAAATTAATGGTGTCGAAGGCTTTAGCAAAGTCTAGGAAAATCACAGTTGAAAAATGTTTTGTTTCAAAGGATTCAATTATATCATTTATTAAGTCTAAAACTGCTAGGATTGTTGATTTGCGTTTTTGAAAACCATACTGATGTTCAAATAGAATCAGGTTCTTTTCCAAGAAATTTTGAAGCCTAATAAGCATAATCTGTTCAATTAATTTTGAAAAAAATCGGTAAAAGACAAATTGGTCTATAATTAGCGACCTTTAGTTTAGATCCACTTTTATGAAGCGGAATAATTTTTTGTATTTTTAATTTTTCAGGGAAACAACCATTTACAAAGGAATCGTTTATTATATGTTCTAGAGGAGAGGCAATTAGATGACTGGAATGTCATAAATACCTGAGCTTTTACTAGGGTTTAATTTATCAATGAGACACTACTTCAGTGGAGGATGTAGGATTAATAAAGAATGAATCAGTAATACGACAGGCTTCCCAGACTCGACCTATATTTCCCGCCTTTTGGGTTACCTGTGGTATGTTTCATAAGCGATCTCGGAAGAGTTTAAATAATTGCTCCTTGTGAATTCTCTTTTCCGATTCCTACGAAATAAATCTTCAATAATAAAAGATTGATACTTAATGAAGTTGTGTGAGTGGTTTTTTGGCGATTTGGGGCCTTCTAAAGCAGTTTATTAGGATTCGTAATTTTGACCGTTGGCCGTGGCTCTAAGAAAGTTAACAAGGTAGGCAAGTCGACCTCGCCAAAGCACACACTTACCTCAAAGATCACCCAAAAATCGGCACTTTTCTTCCTCGCTCGCTATTCAGCTTTCGGCACAGGAGGGAATAGTTATCAAGCAACATCTGACCAGAGATTTAGGAAAATCCATCAAATTTATCATCGCCAAACCGCCTCCTCGAGACCCAAAAAGCGCGACCTTGCAATGATCTGTAAGAACCAGAATGACCAAAGCGGTCCAAAATTTTCCCAACCCTACCCAAAACGATGCAAATCGCCTTTCTTCATGGGGGGACCCCCAAGCGAGAAATTATACTTCCGCTCAAGGAACGGAAACAAATATATCGCCAATCAGAGAGACCGTTACTAGGCCTTTTAACGAAACTGGCGGTTACAGACTAATTTTGAATTTGGAACTCGCGAAAATTTCTCACGTGGAACTGTCATAACACTCGGTGAAGACCCCAGCCTACTGTCTTGGTCCTCTGATTGGCGAGTTCCAAATTCAAAATTAGTCTGTAACCGCCAGTTTCGTATAATTTCTCGCTTGGGGGTCCCCCCATGAAGAAAGGCGATTTGCATCGTTTTGGGTAGGGTTGGGAAAATTTTGGACCGCTTTGGTCATTCTGGTTCTTACAGATCATTGCAAGGTCGCGCTTTTTGGGTCTCGAGGAGGCAGTTTGGCGATGATAAATTTGATGGATTTTCCTAAATCTCTGGTCAGATGTTGCTTGATAACTATTCCCTCCTGTGCCGAAAGCTGAATAGCGAGCAAGGAAGAAAAGTGCCGATTTTTGGGTGATCTTTGAGGTAAGTGTGTGCTTTGGCGAGGTCGACTTGCCTACCTTGTTAACTTTCTTAGAGCCACGGCCAACGGTCAAAATTACGAATCCTAATAAACTGCTTTAGAAGGCCCCAAATCGCCAAAAAACCACTCACACAACTTCATTAAGTATCAATCTTTTATTATTGAAGATTTATTTCGTAGGAATCGGAAAAGAGAATTCACAAGGAGCAATTATTTAAACTCTTCCGAGATCGCTTATGAAACATACCACAGGTAACCCAAAAGGCGGGAAATATAGGTCGAGTCTGGGAAGCCTGTGGTAATACAGGACTGAAGATAGTCTTTGTGAGATTTCTTAGACGGCTTCATTTTTGAAACTAAATTTGTTGCTATATTATTAAAATAAGAATTAAATTTATTTGCAACTTGGAGAGGATCTGTAATAAGCTCATTGTTTTCTTCAAGACAAAAATATTTATCTTTTAGCGTGGTAATGTGGATAAGGTTTTTGATACCTTGCCAAGTTTTTTTCATATTTCCTTTAAATTTATTAAAATATTCTAGATAATAATTACGTTTAGATAACCTAATTAGATGGTTTATCTTATTCCTATATCTTTGATAGACATGTAAATAAGTCACTACTTTTGAGTTCATAAATTTCTTATAATATTTATTTTTAATTTTTATAGACTTTCGGATGCCCTTTGATATCCAGGGTTTGCTGGCTTGTTTTAATTTTCTTTTTGAAATAGCTTTTAATGGCACATGTTTGTTTATAATCCTTAAAAGTTCATTATGAAAAAAATTGTATTTTTCATTGGTTGATGATAGATAAGGTAAGTGGTTTTCTAAGTTTAAATCAGCTACATCATGAGCAAAGATTTCTTCATTTAGATGAGAGAAGTCTCTTTTATGAACATTGCAAGGGATTTTAATTGATGCATCTGTATTTAATAAAATTAGAAAATTTGGCAAGTGATCAGTGACATGAGGTATTAGATTACCAGAAACGGTATTTGTAGTTACATTATTTATAAATATATGATCAATTAAAGAAGGATTTGAATATTCTGTAAATCTTGTAGGTTGGGTTATTTGAGGAATCATGAAATATGAAAGTAAGGTAGATAAATAGTCGTTAATATGAGTAATTGATTCATATTTTAATAAATCAAAGTTTATATCCCCAGTTAAAATTGTAGTTTTATTTTCCTTATTTCCTTTATTGAGAGTTTTTTCTAAATAATCAAGAAAAATTGAAGGTTTTTTCGGTTTAGGGTGGAGGTAAATGACGCCGATTAAGATATTTTGCTTGCAGTTGTTAACTACTTCTATCCAGAGAGCCTGGAATTCACAATCAGTTGAAAACATGGAGAGAGATAAGTCATCTCTTCTGGTATATATCAAATTGTTAGAGACGTAAAACCCACAACCACTATTGTTTGTAGAGCCAGTTAGATTTACAAAGTCATAATAATCAGGTAGTTTAGGAGGGGTTTTCAGGTCTTTTTTAAGATGAGACATCCAAGTTTCAGTTAGGGCTATGATATCAAAATTAAAATCAAGGCTAGATAGCAGGATTGACAAGTCTTCAAAATTGTGAGTTAGACTTCTGATATTTGAATGTAGTATGGAAAAATGGTAATTTTGATTTTTGGTGTTATTTTTGATAAGTTTATGAAATTCATGGAGACTATAGTAATGAAAGTTTGGTTCAAATGAAAGTTCGTTATCAGGATTATTTTTATCATTTTCTGAAGTTAAAAAATTATAATTTGAAGATACTATATCTAATTTGGGAAGTAAGTTTGTGTCAGTTTTATTTAGGTTTATAGAACTAGTGCGACAAGAGCAATCATAGTTACTATTGAAAGTGAAATCAGATAGGGAAGAGATAGAATTAAATGGAAAGCCGTGACATTGAAATGGTTTCCCCATTGTTGTCGTCTTTCTGATCCAATCAAATTACAGAGTTACGGTACAGTTAGTTATAGTGTTACGCTATAAAGGTTAACAGTTGCTAAGTAACATATAATCAAATTATAATCGATTTAAGCAAATATTTAATTAGTTACGGGATTATCGGATATTACCGTAAATTAACTGTCATGCAATGCGACATGAGTGTTGATAGCTACGCTTGTTCCAGAGAAAAGTAGTTAACATTGTTTTGATAACCTTAGGCTGAAAATAATGATTTTGAGTTTTCAGTACTCTTATAAGTAAGAAGGAGTAAGAATACAGTTTAGTACTACAACTGGTTTTGTTTATAACACCAGGTGGTACTGCCAATAGTTACTCCTGTGTTATAGCTGTCTTTACAATGCAGAAATTTGTATTCAAAATGTACATGGTTTATTTATAACAGTTGCTTGTTTTAAATAGTTGATTAGCCAATCAGAAACTTGGGTATGGTCCAAAACAAGTGATTCTGACTTATAAGTAGTGAGTGTGATTAGAAGAAAACCTGCGAAAAGGATAGTTTCTAGTATTTAGAATTACACATAAGAATTATGATTTTGTTAGCTTAGTACATATCTTGATGTATTTCCAAGTACAGTCTTTTACGGTTAAATTTATATCGGAGTTTATAATCAAAAGTATTTTATAGTATTACAAGTTGTCAAAAGCTGACCTATAACGGCACTTTCTGTGTTCTAGCTTGCCTTTTTAGTCGGTATTATCAGATTGTGTAATCAGAATTGAGTAAGACTGATTAAAATATATATTACAAAATTTAGAAGAAAGAGTTGTAAGAATTAAAGCGTGGAAGAAAGCGGGGCTCTTGAGAGTTATAACAAATCGTCGAAGAGAGCGGGGCTTTCAATGAAACGAAGCGTTGAAGAGAGCAGAGCTCTCCAAGAATAAATGAAAGAACAACTCAAAGAAACGTCTGCTCATCGAGTAGCGATCCTGGGGCACCTGGCCAAAGGAGCGATGCAAAGCACTCCTAAAGGGGCCCGAAACAACAGTACGGTTACGGTAAGGCTACGGAGATGCCGTACTTTGTCCCACCATACGAACTCTGTAATTGATTGGCTCAGAAGAAAAACAATAGGCAAACCATTTGAATGTCACGGCATGTCGTAAAGTAACCGTGCTGTAGGTAATTGCCGTAACTTATCCACTCAATTGACAGCTAGAACAATTGACAGATAGTATAAAATTCCAACAAAATCGCTGGCTGTGTAAATCCACAGGGAGATGGGATTAGTTATGAAACTGTAGGAGAAATATTGGAAAACATGAAGAAACACAAGTGGAGTGCAGACAACATTGCGTTTGGTAGCGGAGGTTAGTGCATGCATGGCATTCAATTATTTTCACCTGTTTTGAGAGAATGCCTGTCATACTGAACGAAACTTTTTAGTTTTACTTTCAATGTCGATATCCCCCACGCCAAAGTTTTAAAGTGGCACTGTTAATCGAATTGAACCTTCAAGTGAGCCGTTTCTTTAAAACAAAACTACAAAAATAATACCCTGAGGTAGAAGAGAAATACCACTGATGTGAACGTCCTGATATGCTTTTCGAGTCTTTTTCGATAGAGGATGGAAAAGATTAATGTGGATTATAAAAGCTTATTCTAGAAATTTCAAGTTTCTCTGAATTTCTCTTAAAAGTAGTTATTGTAGTTTTTATCCGGCACTTGAATCTTTCATCAAAATTGTCTCATATTTTCGCCATTATTATACGACTTGGCGTTTTCGAGTGCAAATACGGGCTAAAACGAGTGCAAATATGAGACCGTATTACACGGGTCGCAAACAGGTTTGCACAGGTTTATTCAACACTTAAAAGGTTTTGTAAGCGCGCGAGTCAATCGAAATGGGGCTGTTTGAGTAAAAGGCAATCAGCTTTTAGCGCGCGAAAAAAACTTTTCAATGCGCGCCTGCCCACATTGGACTTCAACTGAGGCTGAGAGCTTTCTTCTCTCGAGATTCTTCTCTCATAAGATTTTCTTCAAACAGAGCAGTAAGGTAAGCGAAAACAAACATTTTATGTTCGTGTTCGCTTACCTTACTGCTCTGTTTGAAGAAAATCTTATGAGAGAAGAATCTCGAGAGAAGAAAGCTCTCAAAATTTATTACACGAAAAGTTGTGTAATACGGCTGGGAATTTTTACTCAGGCTCGAAAAAATAAAACTGACTCGTAAAAATACCCAACCGTATTGCACAACTTTCCGTGTAATAACCACTTTGTATACCTAGAAAATTACTCTGCAAACCTGAGTAGTTATATCTGTCTTTCGTCGTGAAAACGTTTATCATTTGGGGGTTTAACCTTTATGAAAGTTTAATAGCAGCTATTAGCAGTGGCGAATGATCGAACACCCCTTTCTCTCCCTCCCTTTATACATAAAACGGAGAAGTTGCCATGATCAAACTACAGGTCGCCCAAGATCACTGATAGTAACAGTTTATATGGAAATTACATCTGACAGTAGAAGTGTTTGAATGGAAATTTTTCCGTTCTCAATTTTCGACAGAAATATTTGACCGAATTCCCTGAAACTCGTTCCAGACATAAAGGACAACCACATCAAGAGACACGGTAAGGTTGGTGGATTTTTATTAAATATTTCTGTCGAAAATTGAGAACGGAAAATTTCCCATACAAACACTGTACATGTCAGATGTAATTTCCATATAAATACTACCAGTGATCCTGGGCGACCTGTGACCAAACCTGACCCCTATCGAACCCCCCCCTCTCAGGGCAGACAAACTAAATGTTGTGTTTCCGGTCACCCGACCGACCTGGATTTTAATTTCATGCCGACCTCAAACTTTTTATTGCTACTGATTTTCCAAGACTTGAAACATAAAATAAACATAAAAATATGAAACAGATTAAACAAAGGAAAGTACGTAAACGACGACTTCTACAGTCTGTGTGTATTCAGAGCAATCGCATGAATATGTCGACAATGTAAACACAGGATTAACGCGCAAAAAAAAGCAAAAGAAATCACGAAATAAAATTATTTTTCGACCTACCAGAACCTGGATTTTTTTTCACCTCGTTATCGGAAACACAACATTTATTTTGTTTGGCCTCAGAGAAACCTGCATGGATCCGCCTCAGAATAGGGATAGCTTCAAGATAATGATGACATTAGTGTAGATGTACCTGATTCCTGTCAGTTAGGCAAGAAAGAGATCCAGAGAAAACTCGTTACTTTTTATTGACCTCATGTTATCATTTATACACGCTACCTGCATCTAAATATTTTGAAAACTTTATCTCAGAAAGCTGATTCGTTAGTTTGGGTTGTCCATAGGCGCATTGCTTCAAAAAATGGACCGAGACACTCAGAAGTTTGCTTACAAATGCTGTTTTGCAGTGGTAAATGGAAAAGGGGTAAGTTCTTTAAGTTCTCTAAAGCTAAGCACTGGCCAATCGGACTTAAAGTCAATCCAAGTTTCCGACTTGCGTTGGACTTCATTTTGCCACCCACTTGCATGGACTTGCGATGACTTCAACGACTTGCTATGACTTTGATCGAGTTCAACATTAGCACGCAAGTCGTCGCAAGTTTTTCACCGTTTGGTCACCTAACGCAAGTTGACTACAAGTTGAAAGTGGTTAAAGAAACGCTTTCATCGATGAAATTCGTCCAATGGAAATGCTTTTTACGGCTAAACCTATCCGCAAGTTTGAGGGCAAGTTTTATTGCGAAACTTGTGTCGACTTGCGAGTCCTTTGGCCTGCTAAAGTAACATTATGTACTAACGAATTTGCTTCACGCAAGACGGTAAATCATATAAACGTTCAAATAACGTTGGGTTAATAGGCTCAGCCTTCTTCCCGCTAAAAGATAACGAAACGCTGCTCGGGGTGAGAGTATGGCAACTTAAAATAACTGAAACTCCGTGTACTGGTTTATAATGTTATGCGTCATAATGGTTTGCCATCACAGGTCGATGTCTTCAAGCAGCCGATCACAGATCCCAACAAGAAATCCAAGAAAGGCCTTCTGTCCCTGGAGCGGGATGAACATGGGAACATTGTGACTATTCAAGAAGGCAAGGGGGATCCTGAAAAGGTGATTGAACAACCACCATAGGCACTGTTTATGGGTTTGTTGATAGTTAACGAGCGAACAAGTAACAACAACTGTGTAAATCAGATCAAACCTCGTAGTACCACGGACCTCCCTGCATGGGGGGCACTTTCGTTTATGACGTACTACACAACATGTATTTAAAAAAACGTTGCCTCTGACAAACAACAAGCGACATTCCCAGACCGAATTGGATCGTGGTTGTAGCTGAAATTCGGGTGAATTCGTTTGTTTTTGGGTCACAAACTTTAAGACGAATGTTAATGATCTCCTGCGAATCGATTTTCGAATTACACTGTAGTTTATCTGTTTCGCACAGCTGGACAGTTATAACCACAATCCATTTCGGTCTGAGAATGTCGTTTGTCCGGGACAACCTTTTTGAAATAGCTGTATATGTGCGGCGGTCCAGGGTCCGGGTTTGAACCTAATTTAGATTTGAGGTCCAGGTTTTGTGTAAAAAGTATGTGGAATTCCGGGTTAAAGACGACTCGGAATAATTCATTAGGATGGAAATTCGGGTTCGTTTTCACAATAACTTGGAAATCAGGGTTTTGGAGCACCCTTTCTCGTAAAACCGGGTCCGTTCCGAACCTAGGAAGTTTGTGACTAAGAAGTTTAGTATGATTATTGGTATAAAATAATCCCTGGTTCCGGTTGTTCAAAGGGTGGATAACGCTATCTACCGTATAAATCCCTATCCAGTGGAGAAGTATTAACCAAACTAGCTTATCTTATTCACTGGATAGGGATTTACTGTCTGTCTGGTAGATAGCGTTATCCACCCTTTGAACAACCGGACCCAGTACAGTAAACACTTAATGACTGGAAACTGTGGGTTTTTCCCCCGAGATCCTCCATGTTCCCCGAGATGAAGTCGAGGGGAAACAAAACTCAGTTTCCCGTGGGGCCAGTCATTAAGTGTTTATTGTATTATGATTTATTTACAGGATCTATTGGTCACAGTGTTTGAGAACGGCAGACTGGTGAAAGAGTACAGTTTCGACGAAGTGAGAAAGACGGCAGAAATACCTATGGTGACAAATGCGAAGAAATAAACAGTACAGTAGTGAGCAACTCATGGCTCAGACGAATGGACTTTTGTCACGCGGCGGCCATGTTGTTTTCGTCCGGTAACCTCGTTCTGAAACCCATCAGTGCGAGGCTACCGGGGCCAAAACCATTGTTTCATCCAAGATGGCCGTGATAATAGCCCATGGTACCACCTGTACTTATACTACTGCAATGTAGTTAGATTCAAGCAAAAGTTTATTTTATACTCCCGTTTCGAGGGGTTGAATAGTTAGTCTTGCTAAAAGGCCATAAAGTGCTTCCTAGGTGTTCGATCTTACAGACAGCCCCTTAATACACCTTATTCACACGTGCTGATTTTCGAGATCAGCAAACTAGGATCTCTAATATGAAAATAACCACTGTTATCTCAAAGAGCACCTCTAAATAATGTTTTTTTTGGAAAGTTTTAATGGTGTAGGTGAAATCCCGACAAGATATCAAGGACGGGATTTATAGACTTTGGTATGGGATTTGGCAGTCATGCGTACATAGTCTCCTTTTGATCTTTTTTTCAGTTTCATAAACGTCAATAGTTAACTTCGCAGAGAAATAATTTATTTTTCAAACTTCTACAGTTTATTTCAGTTTATTTCATATTTTACATTATGCAAATTAGTTGTACGCATGACTGCAAAATGGGCAATTCCAGAAATTATCTGTATCCCAGACACGGTCGGCATTTTGAAATTCCGAAGGGTAGGGGGCTTTTCGAGTTTGGAATTCTGGGGGGTGGGGAGGGGGTTTCAAGGCCTCGAAATTCTGGAGGCGTTCATCGTTGGTTTCGTAACGTGCCTTCGGACACAACTTTCTTTGCGAGAACACAACCCTACCTGCTGTAGGGTTGAAACTTTTCATTGAAAGGCCTGAGGTTTGAAATTGTAAACTCCTCGTTGGGAGCGTGGGAACGGCAGCGGCCGCTAGATATCGAAAATGACAAACGCCTAAATGTTGCATTTTATCAGAAGTCCATAACCATGATTTTATTTATTTCAAATCAATGTCCTTTTTACCAGTTAGTATATGACAATTATGTGATTTATGAAACCTTCATACTTCATGTTTTAGCTATTATTTTTGTGTGTTTTTAAGCAGTCGTGTATATATTTACAAACTTCTTTTTGTAATTTTTAAAGTCGGATCTATTGGTAAAATAGAAATTACATTTTCGTATTGATATTTTGTTTTTTGTAAATTTAATGTAAATGTTTTCCCTTAAGTCATTGTAAAGGGGCATCTCAACAGAAAATGTAATTTGTCTTCTACTTTTTGTTTGTCACAGTTTGGGGCATTTGGAATTTGGGGCTAATGGCATTGTGCAGGGGTGGGGAGAGAGGGGCTGCATCTGGAATTCTCTATGGGTGGGGGTACCTCGTTTTGGAATTTCTGAAGGTATTGGGGGGTGGGTAAAAAATCAATGCCTACCGTGTGGGAGTACATATATTTTATGGAATTGCCCAATCCCATTCAAAGTCCATAAATTCCATCAATATCTTTTCGGGATTTCATCCTATACTATTCAAACTTTCCTAAAATGTTGACTTATAGGTGGTCTTTTTGATGACGGTGGTTATTTCCAAGTTAGATATGCCAGTTTACTGATCTCAAATCAGCACGGTGTGAATAAGATGTATTCTTCAAAATCCATGAACACGATAGTGTTTTAGATCCAGATTGTTTTTTTTGTGCCTGACGGGAATAATCATATGGTGAAACAGTGTAGCCCCCCTTAGTCCGTGCACCCGAACAGTGGCACCGCACCATTACCATGGAAACGATGGCACAGTACCGTTACCATGGAAACAATGGCACGCACTAACCGTACCAGTGGAGATCCTGAAAGATGAACAAATGGAATGGAAATGTAACTGGAAACCAGCCTGGAGGCAATTGGTCGACTCAGGTTTTTCCAAGGAACTTGCAATTTTGTTAGAATACTCAGTGATTACAACAGCCATCTATTAATGAATCGTTTAACCGAGAAAGACTACTTATTTTGTTTTTTAGAAACAGGATATATTTATTAGTTAAATCGAAATTTTACCACCACTCAAGAACCTAAATTTGAAACATATTTCACTTGAAAACAATTATAAACTTCGATTTTTAAGTACTTTATATCATGAACTAAGTCTCAAATTTATTGACTCGAGGTCTCAACTAATAAGACTCTGAACTCTTGCGAATTTCCTCTTAAACCTGAAGTTCCGGTATTAAAGGGTTAGCCCCTCTTTACGTGCGTTTGGAACACGAAACAGTTTAAATTCAAATTGCAGAGCATTGAAGAAAGCGAATAAGCAGGAGATATATCAGTCCTTTCCTGTTAGAATGCTAAATTTCTAGGTTTAAAATTAAACAAGCCAAACAAGAACTATTTCAAACACGAATTGTAGTCTTTTAACAGAGAAAATAATTAATTTAATTTAGCACGGAGCCTCGTATTGAATCCTTTGTGCGTGACAAGTAAAACATATCGCGGAAGTGGGCTGTTACAGTTCCTCCATTGGATGACTATCATGAATTATTAATGAGTTTGAGAAGTTGTACTGACTGCCAATGGACTTTAGAGCAGATTTCGTATGAGTGGGACAAACGTCAATGTCATGGCATGCCGTACGATAACCGTGCTGTATCAGTGCTGTAGTTTATCCCACTCATACGAAATCTGCCCTATGGTTCAGGAACTGTATAGCCCTTACTTTGAAGTTAAACGTTTGTGATTGATTTAAATTCCGCGCGATAAGCAATCAGTGGGGAGCACTCAAGCGGAGCATCACAGAGATGTGCACTCGACAAAGGCTGAGTGACAACTGAAGGTGTCAGTGGCCTGGCCGTTATACCCGAACTTCCTGTTTAACCCTCGGTCTTTCGTGCGATGTCTCGAGTCATTTAGAACTGCTCCCGCGATTTTTACCGCTAACTGACATGCGCAGTATAGCCATACACATATTGCAAGACATCTCAACCAGGGTCCTTTGCGCACCTCGCAACCTATCCGTTTCCTTTCCTATAATCCAATTCTGATTAAACAAATCGAGTTTTTCAGGATCTGTTGGTTGAGCAGCTCGAGTTATAAAACTGAAGTTTGGCTTGTAGGCTGTTTTCTACAAAAATGTGCAAGTTTTTTTTTGGAATGAGTATGTAAATGTATTTTACCATGGCCTGATTTGTAGACAGTGCGTGGTCTTCCTCCTGGACCATCTGAAAATCAGTCTGTTTTCACCAAAGTTATGCATGATAAGAATTAGGGATGGACCGTTCCATTTTTTTTTATCACACTGACCGGTCACTGTTTGCTTTCTTTTCTAGTTGTGAAGGATAAATGTTCTCTTCCAAACCTCTGCAATATTTTTTGGGGGTATTTGCCACCCCCAATGTAATGGTCCATCAATTAGATTTCGTGAAGGAAGGAGAACTTTCAAAGTCAACAAATTCGGCGCATGTTCTACTGCGATCGGGAATCGGTACTAACGTCCAACTTGCACATCTCTACCTTTCACCATTATTAGCTATTCTATTTATTGGTTAATTGAGGTACCAAAACATTTAAAAGTACGGACACACGTGCAACCTTGCGTGCAATATTGCCGCCGGCAATGGCGATAGTTCCGTGTGTTTACCTCTGCAACAATGTACGCAACACCGAAACCGAAAGTTCTCTCGACTCTAAATGTTGCAGAAGTAGAATCGAGTTCTACTTCTACAACATTACGCGCAACAAATAGGCGGTTTGTACAACTATTACGTCAGTTGAATACAACTACCAGAATCCTTTGCGCTGATTCTTTTGTTCTTCTAATTTGGATCAATGTCTTGGGATTCTCAGGAGTTAAAATAATCTGAATAAGAAATAATTCGAAATGGATTCTGGTAATTGTACCGGGTGACCATCCCTGCAACCTTGCTGGCAATGCAAGAAAGTTCCACTCTTTCTGCTCACCGCTGACCAGAATACTGACATGGTAGCCGCGCCTTCTTATATCACAGGCAATGTTGCATGCAGGAAATGTTGTGTTCGTACCTTCTTTAAAGTGCCAATGAAATGAAAAATTCGATCCCGTTTTTATTTTATTTTATTAAATTCTAGGCTTCTTATTCATTTTGTGAAATTATAAATCAATTTGGAGAGCGCGAACATATTCTTTTTTCGTATCGAAGTCAGGCGGAATTGCCAAAATCAGGCGACAATTTTTCTGCTGTTAAAGATATGGTAATCACATGCGTGATGTCACTAGGTCTGCGCATTTATATTCGTCTCCATAAACACTACAAAATAAGTACATTTTTGGCCAGTTTTCAATTTAAATATGTAATACTTTGAGAAACCTTGACGATGGCCACAATTGTTCTAATAGAATCCTTGCAGTCAGCCATATTTTTACTTTTGTGAATATTAATGTAGGACCTAGTGACGTCATGCATGTGATTAGCATATCTTTAACGGCATAAAAATTGTCGCCTAGTTTTGTCAATTATGCCTGACTTCGATACGAAATAAAATTATGTTCGCGCTCTCCAAATTGATTTATCATTGCACAAAATGGCTAAGGGAAGCCTATATTTTAATAAAATGAAATATAAATGGGATCGATTTTTTCATGTCATTGGCACTTTAAGTTACCGTGGCCTCGTCTTGTTGGTAATATTTCTATTTAATATGAGAGTATCAATAAAGTTTTTTAACCACCGTCTCTACCTTATTTGCCCCAAATAGAACCGGTCATTATTTACAGGACAAAAACCATAAAAAGTACATCACCAGTTTTTTTTTTCTGGCCTGGACCCGACTACGCAAGTCATGTTGCCTTGCGTCCGTCCTCTTCATGTGACGAGAACAAAAATATACCACTAGACGCAGTCGAGTGACGTTTGTTATTCTCGGTTTTGACTTCATCTGTGCAGAATGACATCTGTTATATAATGGACAGAAAGGAATATAAAATGTTTCATGCAGAAATGTGACGTCATCTGCACTTTATATCGACCAATCAGCGCGCGCATTTCCCATACTGTTCATTGTAGTGCTCCCCCGGGTGGCGCAGTGGTTAGCGCTTCTCCTCTCACCTGTGTGGCCCAGGTTCGATCTCCGGACGCGGCGCCATATGTGTAGTTTGTTGGTATCTCGCCCTTCCTCCGAGGGATTTTCTCCGGGTCCTCCGGTTTTCCTCCCTCCACAAAAACCAACACGCTCAATTCCAATTTGAGCTGTGGATTAGCCGGGTCCTGGCTTTGATCAGGTCCCTATGGTTGTTTCAGGTCCCGTTAGAAATTCAGAGTTTGTATAAACGACAGTCACAGCGATTACCGTCGCACAGGGTAGTATCAACGCTGTTCTGATGAGCGCCCGCTCTACGAAGCTAGCACAAGGTTGCCCGTAATGCCGACAGTGCGCACAAGGCACGAAGTGCCAACAGAGAAAATTTTATCGTCTCCTGCCTCATCTCCAGACCAGTGCGTCGAAGTGTGCGTCTTTGAAAGTTTGTCAAGCGAGGTAAGGAGCGATGGGAAGGGACGGAAAGAACCGAACACGATCTGCTAGGCGTCTTTTTCCTCACTTCTCCCTTCCCACGATTTCTCCCGCTCCGCGCTCGCCCCAGACGCTTCGCTTCGTACAGACACACTTCGCCCAGACGGCTTCGCTTCGCACAAGGACGAGGCAGCGAGAACTTCGTGCTTCGCGCGTGCTGTCGGCATGGCTCATAATACAGTACAGCGGTAATACTACAACAATGATGGCGGGCGTAAGATCGGCGCTACTAAAAACCTTGTATGTTATTGGGCCGCACTATAAAGAAATCTATTGTGTTTGCATCGTTCTATTGTTATTTTGTTGGGGTAGCGAGCCCATAACATGGCAGGTTGTTACTCACTGCGGTCTAACTCGGCGCTGATGCACGCATGTTACTTGAAGTCCCTAGTTACTCACTGCGGTCTAACTCGGCGCTGATGCACGCATGTTACTTGAAGTCCCTAGTTACTCACTGCGGTCTAACTCGGCGCTGATGCACGCATGTTACTTGAAGTCCCTAATATTGGACAGCCCTTCATCGCAATGACAGGCACATGGTGTAAGTATTTATTTATTGACATGTGTAACCTATGACATTTCCAAAGTTCATAAATTTCGATAGTATCCATCTTTTTGGTTGTGGTTCTACGATTAAACCAAATCTGACCACCGCACTGCATCGATGACCACGTAAACTATTAATTATATTAAAAAATATTATTTGTCTGTAATAAATCACTAGACAAGATCCTGACATCCGACACACGGACATATATTTAGACTAGATCACATCTGCCACACGGACATATTTGTAAGATTGACAGCACTATTCTGTATCACGCACATCATTGCTATGGGGCGTAATTTTAGATGAAAGGCGTTTGTACACGTAAATGTAGGGGCCTGTGCTACTAGCCTCGCCTTAGAAACGAGGCTAACAATGAACAAGCGCATACCGCCCAAGCGTTGATTATGACTTGATCGAGTGAACGAACATTTGCACTGGGATATTTGCATGATGGCGTCATACTACAACTACCAGAACTCTCTGCGGGAATTCTTTTGTTCCTTTAATTTGTACCACACAAAGGAGTTGATAAATCTGAATGAGAAAGAGAAATTGAAAAGGATTCTGGTAGTTGTAGTAAAATGACGTCATAATGAAAATGTCCTATTAACTTCCACTAGCAGCAGATATTACAGTCGCTTCTACGAATAGCAGTTTCATCAGTCGGTATTGATACAAACGCCTCACTTCGATGTAATGAAGCGCCATTGAAACCGTTATTCTTGTAAGCCACAACTGTCCTCTTAAAGGAGGTGTATCACGTTGAGAAGCCGGTGTTTATGTTCCGGGCCGGAACAACATTTTCAGTTATTTTCATATAAACTGATGACCCAAGCACTCTGGTGGGATGGTCGAAATCAAAGGAAATGTGCAAAAACGCAACACCATGACCCCGCTCCTTATCTATATACAGTTTGAATAGTGTAATGTCTATTGATCTCCTTTGTCTTGGCTACTTGTGGGTAGTTTTGAGCGAGTTTTGCGAATTTTCCTAGATGTGACAAAACTATCCCAAAAGAAGCCGTTGTGGAGCGCGTCCGTTTCACTTCATTAGGGACCTTAATTAAGCACAAAATACAATAACAGCACGTCAAAATACACGCAGTCGCCTACACTTTGACCGTCCTCTGCAAGAACACGTAAAAAAACAAATTTAAAGCTTGGAAGGCTACCCCAAAATAGACATGTACATAAAATTAGGCTGCCTGTGTAAAAGCAGTCGTTTCAGTGCTTAGTACAAAATGACACGCAAGAGGGGGGCATGCTCGAACGTCCAGCGGTGCTTTGCCCGTGCTCCTCGAGTCACGTAAGGAGCACGTCACGGAAGGAGCACGACACGTCACGGAAGGGCACATCACGTCCGGAGCACGTCACGGCAGGAGCACGTCACGTGTAAGGAGCACGGGCAAAACACCGCTGGATCCTTGAGCATGGAGGATGGTATGCAGACCATAAAGAGGCTTTGCCTTTCTGACTAATCTTCCCCACACCTCTTTTAAAAAATTCTCCCAGGTTTGTTGACTGCTCAGGTTAAAACCACGAAAAGTTATTTCTTCTGTTTAAATAGAACCGATGTTTTTTTTATACGATAATTTGATTGGACGAGCTCCTGCGTCTATTTGAACCAATCAATGTCGTCGTCGTCATCATCGTCAAATAATGGCGGAGGAACAGGCCTGGTCGGAGACTCCTCCTGAGGAAACAAACAGCGCAGGTGCTCAAGTGACTGAACTAAGGGGAGGACCATTGGACTTCTATGGAGGGAGGAGGTGGGGAGAATAGGTCTTTTGCAGGAAACAGTCACGCTTTTGTGATCACCACCAAAGCCTCACTTTGGCCCAAAATTTCCTCTCAACACAAGAGCGAGGCTTGGTGATGATGACGAAAGCGTGACGTCATCATGCATAAGGCCTGTTGTGCTCGTGATCCCATGGGAAAGGCTTTATTGGATGACAAACAATCTTCAAAAACGTTGTTTTAGAAAGATCGATATAATGGAGGTGGAAAATGGCATTTACAAACGGGTTTTGCTAATACTGAGCACTATCGATCTCGTACGAGTGTCAGATAGTTTGCCACCCAGCACAACCACGTGATTGTATCCACCCAATACAACCACGTGATCGTATCCACCCAATACAACCACGTGATTATATCCACCCACATGATTGTATCCCGCTGCAGAAGGCCTATTAGGTATCCTGCAGACTCAAAGATGTTGGTCTTATCATCTTATGTAGGACTAAAGAAAAATTGTCCTGCAGAAGGAATACACGGGAAGAATAACTTGAATGCTAAAATACAACCATTCTTACTTATCAGTACAGCGTCGCAAATGGTAATGGTAAGAAAATGTCATTCTATGATGTTTGAGAAGATCTAGTTTCAAATCTAAATGCCTGGATTGGCATGCTTAGTTGGGTGACTAGGCCTTTTGCAGGAAATAATTACATGCTGATATATCACTTCAATAACCAATACATTGCGCTCGTGATATGGGAAAGGTTTTACTGGTTGGCAAACAATCTTCAAAACACTGTTTTAGAAAGATCGACAATCGATTGGGGGGTGGAAAATAGTATTTACAAACAGGTTTTGCTAATAACACTACCGATCTCGTACAAGTATTTTAAACATATGAAGTCAGATATGTTTGCCACCCAGTACCACCACGTCATTATAGAATGTGTAGTACATACCGCTAAATCAATTGTCGGTGTCCAAGAGCCAAAGGTGGCCTCTACATCATCATGATCATCACCAAATAACCTACAAACAAATGCAGCGGCTGTATTAAGTAAGATCGCAGAAACTCGGAAACAACAGATAAACGTCCATTTCAGACATTGTTTTGTACTTCATTCCCATGAGCCTTATGGAAGGAAAATATTGCCAAGACAGTGCGTTGTACAAACGCAGTGGTTACAAAGAGAAACCGTCGCTTAAGGGGAGAGGGTGGATCGAAATTGTGATTCGCGAAAGAAGCCGAAACTATGAGGAGGGTTTACGTCAGGATTTGGGAGTAAGGTCAGGCAAAATCAGAAATGGTAAAAAAAAAAAAAAAAGGGAATATATTTGGGGGTAAGATCAGGCAAAATCAGAAAATATATTTTTTGGGGGGGGGGGGGCAGGGGGGGTTCGACTCTAAGGTTGAGCGCATAAATATTGTAACCCCGTGAGAGTGGGGGAGGGGAGATATAGTCTGACCCTCTGGCCGGACTGATGAGTACGCTCATATAAATATGTGAATGAATCCCTAGGGTGCAACGTGTCACTCCTACATCGTCATCGTGCTGCTGCGCTAAAGCACGTTTATATTTTACGCTTCGTGACCATTTTGTCAGTTAAAATAGATACTAAATTCACTTACGATTTCATCTTGTCGTTTGCGTCCCCCAACTTCTCACCTACATACACAGATACTTTATTTAGACTCGGAGTTAGAGTAGCAACAGAATAAACTAATAGTCGCTATAACGTCGGCGGACGGTTTAGACATAACTAATTAGTTAAACATAGTATTAATTTAGTTGACGTCACCTCACTTGAAATGTCACGTGTCAACCGTCCTCAGATCGCAGGGAGACTCGCAATAGCCCACTGCCGAGATATGCCTCAGTCGTTCGTGACAAGACTACAGAAGTGCTGTAGTCTTGTCACGAACGGCTGAGCATTATGCACGGAGCCTCGTATTGATTCCTTTGTATGTAGGAAGTGAGACATCTCGGAAGTGGATTATTGACTAAGTCAAGTGTACGTTTGTATGAAACCGGTTATTTTTACGTATAAGATAACAAACAGAGTAGTTCTGGTTTTCACTAGCGACGGAAGCACAAGCCTAAGCAAGTTGTGTTCTAGAGAAAATGAACACGACGGAAGCATAAGCACAAGCCTCGTTCAGAAGTGGAAGCCTCGCTTGCATGCTATAGTTACATCGCTAAGAGCCTGGGAATGAGCATTCTGATTGCTTACGTTTACCTTATTTTCAATGGAACATAGCGACAGAAGCTCGACGGAAACAGAAGCATACCGCAATAATAACCAATTATTGGATGAGGTTGAGCATGATAGCGAAAATAATCAAGACAGAGGTCTGTCCTATCAGGGGTCGGGTGGAACTTCTCGAAACGAGCGACAGTATTGGCCTACCAACAATATAAAACACCCTAACCTTTAGAAAGTGCAGTACATAAACAATAGAAGTATAGTAGTATGGGTGCAATCAGAATACAGGTCTCGCAAGGTTCCGTGCTACTCGTTATCAGCCGAAGGCTGGTGCTGATAATACAGACCGAGGTCTTGATAATTTTCGCTATCATGGGAAAGCGAAAACATAATTCAATAATTGTTTTATTATACCTTTTTTTTTTTTTACAAAGCTATCAAAAACAAAGCTAAATGAAACGCCGTATAAATTGGTTTGTTTACGATTGCATTTATGATTCAAGATGTTTTGTTTTCTTATTCGAGCTAGCCAAAAATTGCATTTATTTTACGAGTTTAGGAGAAAGGAATGACTTGAAAAATAGCCGAGTGCTTAAAATAGCAAAATGGCTCAAAATAACGAAATAATTGCCCTGCTTTCTAGCGTAAAATTGTCGCATTTGCTTAACATCGAGCGCTAAGTATTATCTGCTAGCAGATATTGTACGCATGCGCACTTAGTGCTATAGCTATCGAGAATTATTTGCGTGTTCTCAGCCAATCAGAATCGAGATGTGAGTAAAATGTATAATAATACGATTTATCGCCCTGCAACCAATAAGCGCCCCAGGTAACAAGTGTTTTTTAATCCAATTAGCACCCCCTCCACTAAGCACCATACTTTAATCAACGCCACTGAAAACGTATTTTATTTCCCACACTACCTTATTATAGGAAATTAACAATGCACGTTGACAACGCGAAAAAAATTAACGTTACACTAAATTAACGCGAATTTTTCAAAAGTTAGGTTTACATGCATTAAATTAACGCGAATTTTTCGATAAGCATCTTGCTTTATTTACTGCGATTTTCATAATTCTGCAAACTCGCACTTTACATTTCTGAACGCCAAACTGCGTTTTGGCTTCCGTCAATAAAACCTTCCAAGACAAGTGCACGGATGTTTCTAAGTTTTTTTTAAAGCCGAAAATTTGGGTTTGAAGCCTAACTAGACCCTATCAATTCAAAAGATATTTCAAAGCCTCACGGTGAAATCACCAAGAGCTGCTCACTCGTTTGATTGACGGAAACCAAACCGCAATAGTGACTCTGAAGCGCCAATAGAGGAGTCATGAACTAATAAGGTTTTGAAATGAAATAAAGGTGCTTTAAAATAACAATGTTGTAAAATAGCGTGCATTAAATTTACATCGACATTAATTAAGATACATTAAATTAACGCGAATTTTGTAAAATCGCGTTAATAAAGTGCATTGTTAATTTCCTATAATAAGGTATATAGAAACTGGTCTCGTTAAAGTTAAAGTTTTTTTGGGGGAGAGTTACATAGAGGTCAAGGTTTTTCTGCAGTGTTCTTTTCGTATGTATTCTCACTTCTTATTAGAAAAATAAATAATTGCCGTCTCTCCGATAAGCGCCCCTCTCCGATAAGCTCCCCCTCTCCAGGTCCAAACATTAAATTAGCGACCCGGGCGCTAAATCGAATTATTACGGTAAGAAGGAACCTTTCGTGCCTTCTTCGTTTATTGGTTTGTACCAGTACATATATAACGTCCCTCATCCTTTCGCTTCTACTTCCGTCGCTACTGAAAACCAGACTTTACAACTGCAGTTCCCTACCTTCACTGGACGC